>OV656862.1:2678578-3903890 GCA_927399475.2 Acleris emargana
GCAGAATCGTGCTGCACGTACATTAGTTGGAGTGAAACCTAGACACTCGTGCAGGGATCTGTGATCGTAAAGAGATCTGTGACGCTCCGCATCATGACGCACTACTCACTTTATATTCATTATTACACATTACACTTGAAACATCTCTTGTTGGTTGTTTAGTCTCGCGTAAAACTCTACTTTTCACTTTGAATGCGAGAAAAAAAAACGACGTTCTATACAAAATTCCACTCTATCTATACAATAAAAATGAATCGCTAAATGTGTTGGTAAGCGCAAAACTCGAGAACGACTGAACCGATTTGGCTGATTTCTTTTTTGTTGTGTTTGTCAATGTCAGGACAAGGTTTTTATGAAAGAAAATTATTGAAAAATCCACCGGGAAAGTCAGAAATTTGCAGCGGGGCGAAGCCGCTGGCGGGCCGCTAGTATATAATAAAAATGAATCGCTAAATGTGTTGCTAAGCGCAAAACTCGAGAACGGCTGAACCGATTAGGGTGATTTCTTGTTTGTTGTGTTTGTCAATGTCAGAACAAGGTTTTTATGAAAGAAAATAATTGAAAAATCAACTATTTCTGACAAATTTGTTTTGCTGTTGTTTGTTTTGTAAAGTGATACTTTAATTGCTTGCATATTTAGCCAAACTTGAAAACTATTAGGAACATGCCTAATAAAATAAAATTAGCCTTATTATTCAAATAAAAACATCGTGAATTCATACTCAACGGTATTGCGGCGGTGTATATATAGTCTAAAAAAGTGCTGCAATGCGCAATATATTTCTAGTTCAGATAACAAAGCTAAGGCCTCTTGGAATATAGTTAAACAAAGATTTGGCAGGGCGTTTGATAATGGTAACATAACTAAAATGAACGATGAACATAATAGTAGTATTCAAGGAGGTCAAGACATTGCCAACCTTCTAAACAACTTTTTTATTGATAGTGCAAATGATCAAAATACCAATAATATCAATACCGTCAGGTCGAAACACGTTAATGATTTGGTCGATGTCTCGTCTAGCATTTATTTCTTATGCCGACTACCCCGTGCGAGGTGAACGAGGCCATTACAGGTCAAAAATACAAAATCCACAGGGTATGACAGTATAACAGCTGAATATCTTTTGTCGGTATCTTGGATTATTGCAAAACGCTTGGCATTCATTATTAACATATCTTTCGAATCAGGTGAATTTCCGGAGAGACTCAAGCTCTCGGTTATTAAACCGTTATATAAAAAGGGAGACGATCTAAAGATGTCGTTGCGCACTCGCCTACTGGAATGCTACATATGGCCCATACTTCTATACGGATGTGAGGCCTGGACTATCAAAGAGCAATTCCGGAAACGTATAGAAGCATTCGAGATGTGGGCCTATAGACGCATGTTGTCTATTAGCTGGACGCACCGAGTCACGAACGTGGAAGTCCTTCGACGAGCTGGCCGGAAGCGACTTCTTATGCGGACCATCAAAATACGTAAAGTTGCCTATCTGGGCCATATACTTAGGCATTCCAGATATGAGATCCTGTAGCTTATAATGATGGTTAAAGTTGCCGGCAAAAGATCAGTGGGCCGTAGGAAGAAGTCGTGGTTGCGCAACATACGCGAGTGGACTGGGATCACAAGTGCCGCGGAACTTTTCACTCTCGCCAAGTTGTTCAAACTAGTTGGAGAGGCACCACAAGAAGAAGAAGATAAAAAGGGACTAAAGACAGACAGGAATAATTATAGGCCAATTGCCTTGATTCCAGTTCTATCCAAACTTTTTATCGAATTATCTACTGCAGGTTGTTGGCATTCTTTGATAGATCGAGTCCAAACTCGTCCTTAAATCACTGACTTCACGGCCTCTGCAGTAAGGTACTATTAATTTTGCCTGGAACTCAGGACGTCGCGGGCTAATTTTACAACAGGTTAATATTTCCTAACAAGAATGAGAGAACTAAACAACCTAAACTGTAGCAGGAGACGACGAGAGAAACACTGATTAACTTTACCATTTATTGAGTAAACAAATATTGGGTCCTTACCTATGAAATTGGCGTTTTTTTTACGTGTTTTATTTCGTATGGAATTTATTTATTTCAATTTTAACTTCCAAAATATTTTTAAATTTCAATAATACACTATGCAACAAAGGTTTTAGACACAAATAATATGGTTCAATTTCTTACTTAATGTTTAAAATTAAAATGTGAACTTAACTCTTTTTAAGTGCTGCAAGTTCAAGTGTTTCAATTACGCAGAGTTTTATAAAGCGAACTATTTTTAAGTAACTAAGATATGTATAATATAGCTTAGAAGTGTCCAATATTCCTAACAGAATTTTGCTTGGTTTGCATTTGACGTTACTAAATAATCCGCAAAATTAAATGTATGAAAACCACCGTTTTCATAAAATTCTCCATATAAAACGCCAATTTCATAGGTAAGGACCTAATAGTATTTAATTTTCCAGGTTACCAATCATAATCGATTTCCCAGCCATACTCTATAGGCCACGTCGAGCCAGTTCTGTTCTTCGTGACTATAGACGACAGTGCGTGACCTAACCGACTGCCCGTCTGCTCCAATCGATGCTTCGACATGGCGTCCTCCAGACGCCACCGGGTAGCATTTTTGCCTCTTTTGGCGTGGCGTGGTTTCGTGAAAACGTGTTTTTTTTCTCCCTCTAGCTCCGTTCTTAGGAAAGCATCGTAGTCCATACCATTCTCTGCGAACAATAAGTTGATTTACAGATAAATGTTAGATAGATAAACACTCCCGATATAATTGCGGCCCCTTCTTTCGAAACTTATTTCTCTTATACGGCCCGACCGTTTTTCATGAAATCTAGCTATGAACCACCGCTAGTAAACCTGCTTTCAATTAAAAACCGCATCTAAATCAGTTCACTCGTTTATGAGCAATAAAGACTGTCTGTCTGACAGACAGACACACATACTCACATACATACGCACATACTCACACAAACGCACTCACTCACTCACACAACACAGACACAGACACGGAGACAGACTCATATACATATACACATACGCACACAGAAACACACACACGTTCACACTCACACAGCACTGACACGGACACGGACACCGACACACAAACAAAAACATACACACGCACGTACGTACATACATACACAGACACTGACTTAGACACTGACACGGACATGTACACAGCACAGACACTCACACACACACACGCACACACAAGTACGTGCACACCAGACACAGATTCTGACATGGACACAAACACGGACATGGCCATTGACTCCGACACACACACACGCAGACGGATATGACACGGACACGGATACCAACACACACACGTATGTACTGTAATAGATACAAAGTTTGGGGTTGTATCTGTAAATAAAAAAGAACTGGACTATTTTATAATGATACTTTTATTCTTGATAGCTTCTTAGTCAAAGAGATACATTGTCGTGCGCACTCGGCGGCGCCAGGTAACATGCGACTCCCAAAAATTATACAAAATAAACAGTCGCTGTTCTATCGAACCATTTGCTTTTCAAATTGAATAATTAAAAGCAAATGAGACATTGCATACAATGAACAATACAATAAGGTTTATTTTAAGGGTTACAACCTTGTTGTATTACAGTACACACGCACACAGACACTGACACAGATACCGACATGGACACGGACACGGTCACAGACACGGACATCGACACTGACACACAAATTGACTAAATGTCAATGCCAAAATACAGCTTTATAGTGCCAAGACTCTCCGAGTTAAACCGCGTTCTGACGGACAGACGGACACGGCGAAACTACAACGGTTTCTTGTTTACTACGGAACCCTAAAAATCATCTACCAACTACATACATACATACATAAACTTACGCCTTCATTCCCAGAGTGGGGTAGGTAGGTAGAGCTAAAGAATTACCAACAAGTCCTAAAACTTCTTGAAAACTCTGTAACCACACTTTGCAAAAGCAGGCCAAGATGTTTCCCAGTGTATCTACCAACTATCAACCAAATATAAAAGATACGAATACCCCGAAGGATTTTAACAGAGCATTCCTGAGGTTACATGGTGTTAAAAATGTTATCCCTACTAACATCATCGGTCCAATTGGCTTTTTAACTTTTTTTTTTTTGTATCGTTTTAATGGAATATTTTCCCTTCTCCAGGAAACAAAGCCTAAGGACGATCTGGCAACGCTTTTCTTGTAATTAGTTAGCACTTGTTTACGGGAAATCCCCTTAAAAGTTATGAATTTGAGTACCTAATTTGTCCCTATCTTACTTGAAATCTTAAAAGAAAAGAAAGAAAGAGAAAAACTATGACAAGAATAAGAAAAATATGTGCGTAAAAAGCATTAGATGATGATTACAAAGGAGGCTTTGTTCCCTTCCTTCCTTTTCTGAACTTAAGGAGTTTATGTCTTTACTACGATAATAAAAAAATAACTATGTCACTATGGGTACTCGTAACTTTAGAACTTGCAGGTTATACTTAGTCTTAAACTATCCGGCTTTTCATGTAAAAAGATGTTAAGTATGTATTTCCATTTTCCATTATGTTGTGATAAAACTCTGAAACGTCCCTACTCGGGATCTGCCTTTCTTCCACTTATTGACGTGTAAACAGTGAAAATGACGGAGGCATACTGTCTTGTCATATTCAATGGTAATTGATAAATGACACTCACAAAGGTTATAAATGAAGGTCAATAAAGTTAAGGACAAGTCGCAGACGCAACTGCTTGTATATAAAAAGATAAAAGATAAAAGATGTTTATTCAGTAAGTAGGCCGCACGGGCACTTTTACACGTCAAAAATCTACCAGCGCTTCACAAGAGACCACTGCTGAGAAGAAACGCCGCAAGAAACTCAACAGTCAGTCGTTTTTTTAATATTGCTTATATAATAATAACCTTAACCTAGCATTATATAAAACAATGAATCTCACAGAAAACAAAAAATAAATACATTCATGCGCAGTTGAGCAGGAAAATGTGTCAAAACTCAGAATTGTCACAAAACTAAGCAACAGTAATAAAAATCTTCAAAATATGTTTTTCAAGTACCTACGGGTGAGTTTCGCCTGCGACCGTCGGAGGATTTGATTAAGAATCGGCCAATTCGTAATTGGGATAGACCAAAAAAAATAACTCACGGTTTTTACATTCTTATTCGAAATAATATGTAATTTTAAGAGACCAATTTCATGAATGTTGTATTTGACCCAATAGTTTTGATTAAACATCTTTATTTATTTAGCAGACATTTTATGGATGACATCGTTATTTTAAATTTGGTTTGACAACAATTAAATAATATCTAATTAATGATAAACAGTGATTACCATAGTGTATTAAAACATATTATTTCAAGCGGTTTTCGCCTAACTCATAGGATACACCTAGGAGGGCTTCAAGCCGAAAACGAAAGTCAAACAATAGTTATTTGTTCAACAAGAGAGCAAAGTTGGTTTTTGCTGCGAGTGATGATGTTGAATCCCGAGTAAGCGAAGGATTCTATTATTGAATCACGAGCGTAGCGAGTGATTCTAGGTTAGAATCCTGAGCGTAGCGAGGGATTCAAAGACACGAGACGTAAAAAACTTTGGTCTCGTGTGAGACATACAACTTTTCACCTCAGCAGCGAGAACAACACAGCGCGAAGCTGGTAGGGCCAACGCAGGTCTTCCGTTGTGACCATTTGGTGAATACACGACTAAATAACGACACGATCGCATATGCATCAATCACAAGCAAAGCAAAATACTAATAAAATAAAAAGTGGAAAAAATAAACATGAAACAGATAAAACCTGTCACTCAACTTGATAATGCCGTAGTGCAAACACAACTTTATACAGCTTTATGTAGTCTGTGGCTTTAATTAGGCCTTGTCTATTCTATGGCTATTGGCTATGGCGGACAAATTAACAAAAATTACATCGTCATTTACATTACATTACATTTGTTTAATACGCAGAACAAATTAGCAAAAGTAGGTCAAGGACCATGAAAACCAAATTGAGTATCAAACTATGAAAAACGTCTAGTAACACCGTGCTCCTGAATGCTTGTGGGACATAAAAAAAGGTATGTGAATACGTGATTCGAACTAAATTGCAACTAGGTAGTCTCATATGTCTGAAATTTTCTCGACTTTTTCGCGTTCCTGCAAGTGTTTCCTTAATGAGCCTTAAAACTATGTATATACATTTCAGGTTCTGAAGCGACGGGGGCAGATTATGAGCTAAAGTAGTTACGTTGACGGAATCATTGACAGCCTCGTAGAGTCATAATCTACAAAAAATAAATTAAATTGAACAAAAGACGTGGATTTCTAAACTTGAACAAATTCAAACAAAGAAAAACAGCTACTAACATCATGCTACTTAATGCTTGTGGGACATAAAAAACAGGTATCTGACTGGAACCAAATTAATAGTTACTGTTCCCTTAACTGCAAGTGTTTCTTTAACTGAGTCTTAAAACCATGTATACATTTCAGGTTCCTAAGCAGGCAACAGATTTTTCCAGCAATTTGTTGCTGTGGCCTGATACTTTACTACCCCGAAGAGGAGACATGCCAGATGAAGCTTGAAGATTTTAGGTGTGACATGAACCCACAACGGAATGGCGAAGCAGAGGCTTTTTTTGTTTTTGAGTGAAGACATGAAAAAAAACAATATGATAAAAATTAAATAACATGTATCTATATTTGTAAAACCAACAATTTCAAAAATTAAAAGTTAAAAGTAAAATTACTGCAGTTTTGCAAGTTAAATGTTACAGTTTTGTTTGGAACCGATATTGTTGTCTTAGAAACTTGAGTTTGAGTAGTTGATGAGGCTGAGATTTCGGCTTCCTTACTTGTTGTGGGCTGTGACAGAGGAATAGAGAAAGTAGGTGACTCAGCAGTGGTATTTGTGACTCTGGAAGTAGATGGGCAAGACCAAGGATCTGAGGTCTGTTTCCAGCTCATAGTTTCACCGGCTTCCTCACTTGTAGATTGTGACGGCACAATAGTGAAAGTAGGTGACTCAGTCGCAGTATTAGTGACTCTGGAAGTGGATGGGCGAGACCAAGGATCTGAGGTCTCTTTCCAGCTCATGGTTTCGGCTTCCTCACTTTTGGATTGTGGGGGAAGGATATGGAAAGAAGGTGACTCAGTGGCGGTATTTGTGACTCTGGAAGTAGATGGGCGAGACCAAGGATCTGAGGTCTGTTTCAAACTTATGTTCTCTATGATACGCTTACAGATTTTAGTTTTATTTTCAAGTGAATCTTCAATATATCCTTCCGCAACCATATTCGACCTCCATCCGCCGTGCCGTTTTTGAACATTAGCGGCTGAAAAAAATTTGGACTTCTTGGGTTTGTGCCCTACTGATATTTTCTTCAAAAATGCAATGAGTTTGTGGTAGGTTTCAATGTGCACATCATCCTTCGTTTTTATTGTTGTTTTCAACATTGAGTAAATACTCCACATTGTTGATGGTTGCTTTGTTTGTGATAACTCTATGAAATACGCTAACAGTACAGTCTCCGAAAAAGTTTTGGAACCATTTGCAAGTCTCCATTGCTTAAAAATATCATAAGCTTTCAGATATTTTTCGCGAGACGTAGCGTAACAGAAAAGCAACAAAAAACATTTTTTTTAAACAAGTACAATAATCCCGCTATTTTTGAAATGCGTTCTGAAACTGCCCCCGCGGTTTATGTCACGAAATCAAAGATTGCTAAAACAATAACAAAATTATGTAGATACATGATAAACTTCTTATTTTTCATTAATTTTGTCTTCAAAACATTAAATAAAAAAAATGATCGTATAAAATAGTTATAATAAACACATTTCAAACTTTAACAGATAGTTTTATTT
The DNA here is from genome assembly GCA_927399475.2 of Acleris emargana. Taxonomy (NCBI): domain Eukaryota; kingdom Metazoa; phylum Arthropoda; class Insecta; order Lepidoptera; family Tortricidae; genus Acleris; species Acleris emargana. Next base: position 2,686,467 of record OV656862.1, read on the forward strand.
GCAATTTTACGGTTATGTGTGCATCCGAACGTGCGTTTCTTTTTGGGCCTACTATGTGTGGAATTTGTAAATCGAATTTCGAATCAAGTTGTTTCTATCTCTCGCTTTTTTCCTATCGAAGTGAAAGTGACAGAACAAAGTGAAGTTAAATTTTTTCGAATGTTGTAAATAGCCCCAGCACTGCTCACGGCATTTAAAAAAAATAATTAAAAAGCTACTTTGCCTCACGCTCGCAGCAAAATTGAATTTTGCTCACTGTTTTTAAGCAGCAAAACCTGCTTGTTTGAGCTGCTGAGGTGAAAAGGTTAAATGTACTTTTTCTCGAAATATCCGAAAGAGATATATATTTCAACAATGTAATAATGCAGAATAGCTTTAAAACTCTATTCCCGAAATGGTTTTTGAATTAGAGTAATTGTAAAAATATGAACGATCCCAATTGGCGTAATAGTGTAACGTCACAATTCTGCCCTACTAAGGAGAAAAGGCGTATATACTATAATTTACTATATGAACTGTATTGAAAATCCAACCTTATTATAACCCATGAGAGTTTAATATGATTCTATGAATTAATTGCACATGCGCCTATTCTCCGTAGGAGGGCAGAATTATAAAGGCTTGTTGCACTGGAGTTTTTATTACAAGTTTTATTTATAAAAATAGATATATCTCAAAATCCAGGAACCGGCCCGCTATGATGTATTGAGAAAAGTCGTATCGCTTACAAGCCATTCCATTTGCTTTTTAAACCACTAACAGGGTTTCACCCGACCACCGATTCCCCGATAAAAGCCTTTTCACATCACCTATTCGGAAAGGGGACTTTTCTTCCCTGCTAAAAGGGATCAAAGTGGCATTTTTCTGTTCAAGAACGCAACTCGCAAGCTCGTCCGTTTAAACCAATTCTCGGCCCGCAATTGCCTGCTTCACTGCCTAGGCAATAATGTACTATTTCTCAAAAATTACCGGAAAAGTTAACATTACTAACTCCATACTGAGACGCGAAGTACATAGTTTACAGACAGTTCCCAAATTAAAAAAAAAATACATTGTGGGCTTGCGTAGCGAGCATACAAATTTCATTGTTATCTAGTTTGTAACTTTTTTTAAAGTGAAAACGGCCATAATAAAATGAGGGCACAAGTCTTATACATCCATAATATTTTAATCAAAACGTAACTTTTTTATCTGTGTCTCGTTTTTTTTCCTAAAAAAGCTTGCGTTTCTCCTTGTCATAAACATAAAGGCGGTAAAGAGTGATGTTATTTCACGTGAAGTTTCTGTTTATATGTGATTTGTATCTTGCGATTTTTGAGAAAAGCACTATAATATATGCCTCGGCAGGAACGGCAATTGCGGGCTTCACTGCCTAGGCAATAATGTACTATTTCACAACACTGCTCGGAAATATGGCCATAGATGCTCTTGTTTGGGGTCTCAAAACGTCACTTATAAGGACAGACCAAGAATGTTTTTGTCGGCATTTGCTGATTGGTCGAGAACATTGTTGTCCAACTTTAATAACCAATGAAAATCAATCAATCAATTTTTGTGTCATAGCTCCTTAAAATGAAAAATTGGAATCGACCAATCATAACACACCATTTTGTTTCGTAAAATATTAGGTGTATTTTTGCTAAAAGATACACAGACTAAAAACTATGTCACTGCTTTTTTTTATGTAATTCAAACTTGGCCCCTAATCTCGAACCACTAGAGATAAAATTAGATGGGAGATAAGGCGAAACAAATACAATTTATATGGAGTTGACATATTATTCTCGAATGTTAGTTTATTAATCTCGAAAGCCACGAGAATAGGGGTCCAGATTTAAAAAAAAGTTATCTATGGTAAAATTGGCGATAATACATACAGCTTCTATTCTACTTTTGAAAAACCGACGCCATTTGACTAACACTATTCACATTAACAAGAATTAAAATTTGAGTTTTGAATATGAATTTTTATTTTATTTCCTCTCAGTAGTTGTGAAAAGCACTATGTCTGCCTCGGTAGAAAGTGCAATTTATGGACTCGTACACTAGAGGGCCTCAACTACGTTTCGGCCCTCTATATGACTCGTCCAAAAATCTCGTACTTTCTAGCCTCTGCAACAATGTACTATTGAATTACCTTTTATGCCCCACTTCCGCTCAATCTCGTGGATCATGTTGCACATGTTCTCCGCCTCCCAGTAGTGGTGCTCGATCTCAATAAGGATTATAACCAACTCCGCTGTGAGCAGCCGAGTCCCCATTTCTTTCACCATTATGAATTTTTCCAATTGTTTCCTGTAGTTCTCCTGGAATTCACATAAATAGGTTTTTTTATTTTACTAGAAACACCGCTCGCAAACATTCGGATTTATAAATGTGTGTGATTTCGGGTTTACCCTTGTTTCGCCGAAAATTATTTAGCAAATTCTTAACTCCCCAACTTACGTATCCCATATTTTTATTTGGGCAAATTTTAATTTCCCAACTCAACGTTTCGCACTGATATCATTTCCCAACGAATGATTTGATAAATTATTGTTAGACAAATTATTACCTGGGATTCTTTTAAGATGTCAATTATGTTTTCGTCAAATGTATTATTTGGCATAAAAATTAACCATAACCTATCTATATCTGAGAGCAGTTTCGTTCATGCGGTTATAAAAAAAAATAACCCTAACCTACCTATCTCTTTGAGCAGTTTTGTTTTTAATCCAATTTATATCTGTTTCAGACAACACAATTATTTACCACATAAAATTTTACAATATGTTATTTGCCTTAGCAAATCATTTGCTAAACAATTATTTACTACATAAAATTTGACGTAATAATATATTTTAATATAAAAACGTTGCGAAATAAAAAAAAACGAAGTAAAATTATGCCACAGATTGGTTTGCCAAATAAAACTTCGGCGAAAAGTTGCTTGCCAAATGAAATTTGACGAAACATAATTCGGCAAAAAGGCACCGTGATTTCGAGGGTATTCATTTAACTACTTACTTCGTCCACCGATTATCCAATAGGAATTAATGGTATTTTACTGTTAAACATAAAATGCCTAATTGTGCAAATTGTGGTTACAGAGTTATCAACAAGTTTTTAGAGTTGTTGGTAATTCTGTAGCACTGCCTACCCCACTCTGGGAATGAAGGCGTGAAGGTATGTATGTATGTATGTAATTAATGGTATTTTATATGTCAATTCAGGGTGCTAGCCGTTCCAAAATTCATCCAAATCTGTCCAGCCGTTTTAGTGTGACCAAGCAAATACATACTCACCTACACGCTCACATACCTACTGACGCATTTGTAATAAAGTTAGCGACCCGCTGACGCTTCGCTTCGATCATGATTCTTAAACCAGAATACCCGCGTGGTTGCCGGGTTAGAATAGTGCCACTCCATGTCTTCCCGTGGATGTCGTAAGAGGTGACTAATGGAATAAAGGCTTGGAGTACTGTTAGGCGATGGGCTTGCAACCTGTCACTAATACGCTGGTAAACATCTTAGCCAAATTGTGCAAAATGTGGTAACAGAATTATCGACCAGTTTTTAGAGTTATTTGTAATTGTGTACCTCTGCCTCCCCCCTCTGGGAATAGAGGCGTGAGTTTATGAATGTGTATGTAAATTTGACAGAGAATTTAACAGAGAGACCCTCTCTAAAAGCCGACCAAGTGTGAGTTGAATTCGCGTGGGTTGGTTTTTGTAATCAAATCAACTATATTTTGTTTTTTTTTTCAAACTTTTAGGCTCAGTAGTTTCGGAGATAGGGCCCTCCCTGGTAAAATTTCGTCTTCTATCGTGAATAAAATCAAAACTGTTTATTTTACCATAATAATAATAAAATATTTGAAATCCTCATAACGAGCCCTTTCATTTGATATATAACACAGTAAGGTTTGCAAATCTATTTTTTTTTCATTTCCAAATTTGTCCCCCGAAATAGTAGATCGTTCAACAAGAGACTAAAACAAGCATAATGACACGAGATGTTTACCCACCCAAGCGGAACGCGGGTGGTTATAGTCCGAGTGTCATTATGGTTGTTTAGTCCCTCGTTAAACTCTACTTTTCACTTTGAATGCGGAAAAAAAAGACGTTCAGTGCTGGATTAGCCACGTAGCAAGAAAAGCAAATGCTGCGAGCCCCGCGCATTGGGTGGCCCCGCGCACCCGCGTCTAACATCTAAAATGCTAGTCAGGTAGACAAGACAAAATAGGCGCATATCTTAGTCGCCCAGTTAAACAAAACAGGCGTCTCTTTATAGAATTTGCTACGGACCCCATGCTTGCTCAATCCGGTAGTGCTGGGCGTTTTTTTCAATAACAGTTTTCAGAGACAGTTTTCTACTAAAAAACGAACGAACGCTTTCTTGCCAAGAGAAAAAACTGTTTGGATAAAAACTGTTTCAAATAGCTCTACTCACATCACTCACTATTCAAAACAACATTCAAAGTGCGACCAATATAGGTACTAACATGATGAAAGAGCAGGATAGATTAATGGACATGTTCGTTTTAGTTCGTTGCGTTACAAATAACGCTTTTATTAAATATGCTGAATTGTTATGTACTCTAACAGAAAGGACTTAAAATTGAAATTCTAACAAAAACTGTAGTGAAAGAGGCATCGACGTTGGCGGCAACGGAATGGAAGCAGTTCTAAAAAACAGTTTTTAAAATAATGTCTTTTTGTAAAATGAATCTTACCTCAATGACTATTAAACTTAAAACCTATTGGTGGCTTTGCCAAGTCAGCCAATAACTAGTTTTTTTAAGATGCGACGCCTTGTTTTATTTTGAAATATGCCTTAACATTAAGGTTTAAGACATATTATGGCGTTTTAAATATCAGGTGAGAGAAACCGGTTTATAACCAGTCCGCGGGATCGCGTCGGCGATCGGGAAAGGAAATCCGCGCCATTTTACGCGGGTGGCCGGCCTTGGCCGGGCCACCTGCACCTGTTGCTATGCAGATAATAAAGAGTATTTTGGCATGATTTTTTCATTTGAAAATGGCGCTTTATTTGAAATAACACTGTATGACTTTACGATACGGTTTAGTTTTTATTTCAATCATTTCTTAATAATACTCGGATATTCGAAATTTTGATTATAATGTATCTTCTTCCCTGTGTGATTACGTATAAGGTTGTTACTTCTTGCTTTGAATGTGAAAAATGCGTTTTGGCTCTAGGGTGTTTTGTTTTCAAATTTCTCCGGATTTGTTAACTTTCTTACAAGGTCAAGTGTTGTTGGTCAAGTAGGTACGAAGGGAAGTTGTTTTTGAAATTATTTACCATAGGTACCTACATAACTTATACAACACTTCTAGGTACTACTGTAGCTTGAATGTTTAATTAACTCAAGGAAATGTTTACTCAAAAAACCACATCAAAATTAGTTATCTAAGTATTATTATTTTGAAGTTCTAAGCAGATTGAGCACGGAATACTTTGTTTACATTAAGTCTCCTTCTCCTCACATTAACCCGTTTACACACCGATACGCCGCGTATCGTGGCAACAAGGCAGTACAGTAGCAAAGAAAAACTGCTAACGCAAAGAGTAAAGTTCGTTAAATATCGCGTATTCGCGATTCGCAGCGTGTCGGTGTAAAAACAACCTAAGTGTGCGCACAGCGCTGCAGCGCGCACTAAGTATCGGCCCCTCAATGAGCTATATAGAGCAAACTGAAAGAAACGTGTAACAAAAAAAGCGTTTTTTAAAAAACTGTTTTTTGAAACTGTTTCTGGCGAACTAAAAACCGTTTCGTTTCGTTGTCGTCAAAACGCGCGACGACCCAGCTCTACAATCCGGCACTGACGGCGTTCTATACAAAATTACAATATTGATTTTTCACTTCTCATGCTCAAAAAGTTTGTCAAATTAGACTTATCAAGCGAGACTCAAGTGATACATGTACAACCGAGGGAAAATATAATATATATATTTTCACTAGGGAAAATATGAAATTGAAAATAGAATGATTTACATTTACAAAACATCTTAATTTGACCAATCAAAATACTTCACCAAATTAAATCCACCAATCACAATACACATCGACTGTCAGTCGGAACGTTAGGTTCTTTTTGGTACGTACACTCGTTAACTAATTCAAATATTTAAAAAAAAAATGTATTTGATATATCAACCAACCATAATAAAGCTATATTAAAACCGACCAATCAGGTCACAGAATTCATTTCTCAAAACATTAGGTGTTTTTTAGTACCTATTTTACAATTGCTAAAATATCATAAATCGTTTGAGCTACGCTTTAAAGCGCTAAATACTCACTCGGTCAGCGCCGTTTAGTCTATATTTTGTATCTGTGTCAAAGTAGTTTAAAAAAAAACACGCCGCCAAATTAAAACAATATTTTGCCGCGGAATACATTGTGGATGGATAATCATTGTTAATTTTTTACTTTTGTATAATTCTTTTATTTTCTCACAATCGAAGTGAAAAGTAGAGTGTATAACTCGGGTCTAAAAGCCATATTAGGTACCCCTCGCACAATTTTTTTAATTTTTTTCCCTAGTTATACAATCTACTGGGCGTTTTCACTAAAAAGTGTACCCAATTAAGGACTGAAATTAAGGAACTTTAACTTTGTCAGTTTTGTGACGAAAATTAGCTATATATTGACGGCCGCAATGTATGGCTAATTTTCGTCACAAAACTGACAAAGTTCCTTAATTTCAGTCCTTAATTGGGTACACTTTTTAGTGAAAACGCCCTACTATTTTTCTACTCCTATACTTTTATTTGTCTTTTACATGGTCACGAACACTATTATAAGAACATAGATAATATGACTTCAGAAAAGTCTATAACTCTATTTCCCATAACAGCTCTGGGGCCCTAGACAAGATGCATTACGCCGAGTCGCTTTTCTATTCGTTTCGTTTTTAAACCAATCGCGTCACTGCTAGATCACGTGACTTTTCGTATTACGTGATCTAGCAGTGACGCGATTGGTTTAAAAACAAAACGAATAGAAAAGCGACTCGGCGTAATGCATCTTGTCTAGGGCCCCTGGTGTCGTAAAGTCGCCAAAACGATACGCCTAGCTGCCACAGATTACTAAGTGTAAGTTTCCATACGTTAAGGTTTTACTCGACCAACACTAACTTTACAGCAAAAAACTAAATTATTTAAATAAAAACAAAAAACCCGACTGCATTAAAAAAAACAACTGTAAAGCGAGAAACAAGCTATATAATCGATAGGTAAATACTTATAATGTACCATGCAATGATTTTTTGTTTGATACCTCGTTAACAAGTAATGCAATTTATACCAATATACATACAACTTGAATAGTGGAAAAGGTTTTCCAGGCGGGGACAAGCTATTAATCCAAATGTTTTTTGTTTCAAGAAAATACTTAAGTACATTTTATAATTCATTGCTTGTCCCCGCCTGGAAAACCTTTTCCACTATTCAAGTTGTATGTACCTATATTGGTATAAATTGCATTACTTGTTAACGAGGTATCAAACAAAAAATCATTGCATGGTACATTATAAGTATTTACCTATCGATTATATAGCTTGTTTCTCGCTTTACAGTTGTTTTTTTTACTGCAGTCGGGTTTTTTGTTTTTATTTAAATAATTTAGTTTATTTCACATTTTATAGTTTTTATTAATAAAATAGTGGTTTTATTAATATAACCAAACGTTAAATGAGCTCTGGAGCTCGATTTTTTAATGTCACGAAGCTATAAGTAACAAATTACAAGCGGAACTCTCCTTTTAGCAAAAGAAGCATCGTGCATTCAAAAATCGATCCCCAGTAGTAACGTAAGATTAGTTCATTTGGTTAGATGGAGGCCGATCGATCAGATTGTAGATACCTACTTAGGCCAAGAAATTGAAGTAGGTATAAATCAACTAAACTTTTCTTAATCTCTAACAATTTAGTTGCTCAACGGTCAGTACGTCATACGTGTACCTGGGTACTAGACTAAGCACCTACATTGAGGTTACCTATTCCGTGTATCTTTACTTAAATAAACTGTCCATGCGTAGGCAGGATGGCGCATTAGGTAGGTATTAGCCAGCAATTTATACTATAACATCAATGTGCACTAATCAAGTATGTAGTAGGTATTCGTGAATTATTAATTATTACACTACTTTCTTAATGGTTTATATTGTAGGCGTTTACAGCTCAACAATAAATATTTATTACTTAACAATTAACGTCCTTTTTGATTTCCCTGTCTAAATGGTAGCATCAAAGTATTATAATGTATATATATTTGGAATGGGCTATTTACTAGCTTTCATTTGAGACCCATATTGCTATAATAAACAATTTTTTTTTTAAAAACCCCCTCTTTGTTTTTGCAGACGCCATTTTGAAATATTATATACCCTATGTCACTTCGGCAATTAAGACGAATCGAATGACACCTAGTATGTTAAAATCGGTCAAGCCGTTTAGGCTGCAGAGCGTGCCCAGAAATAGACATACATACATACATACATACATACATACATACATACATACATACATACATACATACATACATACATACATATATACATACATACATACATACGCTCGAAAAACATAACCCTCCTTCTGACGCAGTCGGGTAAAAAGTATAACTACCCTTAATAAACAACTGAATTCATATGGTTTTTATTATACATAAAACTTTCCGAGATAAATTCTTTACTGCCAAAATAAGAAAGTTTTTTTTCATCTCACTAGCTCAGAAAGCCTTCTTTGTTTGTTTGATATCTATTGAGAAAATCGCTTTTTATCCACAAGTGAAGAAAGAGTTTTGACATTTGAAGGCAGCTTAAGTGATATTTGACAGCTAACCAAACGTAAAACCTTACAAGTGCTGAATTTTTAACATCACAATTAATGAATTGCATCGAGTAAAAAACACTAAATACAGTCTTACTACTTTATTTATTTCATAAATATCAGCATTCAAAATTAACCTTCATTCTTGTTTTAAAAACGGATAAAATGTTCTGACAGTCCAAATAAGTCAATGTGCAAACAAAACGCATCCGAAATAATAAAAAAAAAACTTGTTAAAACTTTTCTATTAAGCCGTCAACGTGAAATATTCGCATGTTTTTCTAGTTTGTTTTGTTATTAAAAATGAGTGATTCGAGTGATGAAGACGCATTAACACCCGTGGAATTACAGGAAACCGTGCAAAATGCGGAACTGAGCTTACAGTACCAACCCTTTTCTTAGTTTCCTCGCTGTAGTCAACGTTACATATTCGCATGTTTTTCTTAAAAAGTTATTTTACGTCTCGTGTCTTGAAACACTTGCTACGCTCAGGATTCTATTTTTGAACCAATCATAGAATCCTTTCGCTAGCTCGTGTTTCAAATGAACACTCGCAGGTAAAATACAACTTTCCCCACTTGTATAACAAATAACTATTAAAGTCGTCACAAGTAAACGTCAATTAAAAACAAATTTACGATAGACGCAATATTTGCCAAACATTATGATAAGTAAAACAATTTCTTAATTTTGCTGGCTGTATGGTGTTAAACCTTTGCTTCCGCCTAAACCAAACGTTTTGTCACTCGACTCGCTTCGCTCTATTACTGTTTGCCGCTGTTTGCGTTAAAATTGCCATAGTTGTTAATAAATAGAAGAAAACATGGACGAAGAAGAATACATTATTTCTACACCTGAAGAAATACACACAGTGGCTCGGCAGTGACCGAAAATTTGTTGCCTACTAAACGACAAATCCTATGAAAAGTTCACGGCGTGGAGATTGGAACACAAGACTTCGTCATTTTCGGAGAATGTGCTATTAGCATATTTCCAAAACCTAATACAAAAATTTAGGCCGTCATCACTGTGGGTGGAATATTCCAAATTAAAGTCAACGCTTAATATATACCAACAGATCGATATATCAAAATACGCTAAGTTACTAGCTCTATTGAAGCGAAAGTCTGAAGGTTTATAAGACAAATAAAGCCAAAACTTTTTCACCCGATGACTTAAAAAAAATCATTAATGAAGCACCTGATCAAGACTATCTTTTTAACAAGGTAGGTAAATTGTTTTAAAAATGTTTTTATTTCAATATGTGGTAAAAGTTACAGGTTTTTCTGTGTATGCCAAATTTGTATTTAGTTTCATTATAACACCAATTTCCTATATTTTTGTTGCAGGTTGACATAATATTTGGTATAATGGGTGCTTGTCGCAGACAGGAGCTACATAACTTGAAGATGAAAAACATAATTGATGCTCATATCATAATACACTGGTGGTTCAAGTCATGAATACCAAAAACAGAACTGATCGCACTTTTGCTGTCACCGGGAAATACAACGAAATATGCAAAAAATATCTAGACCTTCGTCTGAATCAATGCAGCACTCCCAACTTTTTCTTAAGATATGTGAAAGGGAAATGTGTAGCAGAAAATATTAGCATAAACACCTTCGGCCAATTGGGAAAAACTGTTGCATGCACTGTTGCATTTAACGGGTGTTAAATAAAGAGAAAGGAGAATGTTCAATCAATATTTGGTTTTATTTAATGTTCTTAATTTAGGATACAGGATAGAAAGTTAGTGACCAGGAGGGCGCGGAATTACTAGATACTTAAGTTACTTGACTGTTCATGTCGAGCGCTACGTAATGGCTGCCTGGCGAGCCCGGGCCGAGAGTGAGCGTTTACGCAGAATGCTGACGCCGCTGAATACGTCAGGGGTGTCGCCGCAATACTCCCCCTCTTACAAAAAAATAATAGTTTCACAATTTTATACAATACAAAGTTATTAAGAACCACAAAGAACAAAAAACAAACATAGGTAGTTGAACACTAACGATCACATAAGCTAAAACGTACCCGTAACCTGATCACTTGTTATTACACATTACTGACTTAGAACTAAACACTACATTAGCTTATATTGTTACTGGTATGTTTGCTGTTGTGGCATCACCGGTACTCCTTGTATCGTAACACCCGTGGGCGGCGTGTTGTTGACGGCCTTGCGCACCCAATTTCTTGCGCCCTTTATACATTTTGTTTTCAGTATGTAACATAATACCAATACTAATACTATTCCGAGTACCAGCATGCCGATGCCAACGTAATTTAACTTGGATTCCACTTGGTTAGATAAGTTTTGTACTTTCGCAATCGCGATAGTGTTATGCGAATTTCCATCTGCTTCCTTACTTTGGCCCCAACCCATTTTATGTTTAAAATAATTTGTGGGTTGACGTGGCTGAACAATGAAACGATTCTGACAACAAGAGAGATTTTATATGATCTAAAGTATATTTGAACACGTTTTGTGTGTAAAATGCGTACTGGCAATACGTGTCACAGTACCTTAATTATATCAGTATGGTAATTTAAGCTAAGTTAAGTTAAGTTAGCCTAGACGTTACTTATGACTAAAAATCTTATGAACTAAACGATTAAGGGTAGTAGTTGTACAAGTCCTACTCTGCAATACTAAATCAAGGAGACACCAAACAGTATTCTTGTACAACCACGCCGAGTACCTATACGGTAACAAAAATTGACGCTGTTTACCTACTGTTAAGAAACTATTTACTATGTAACATACATTTGTTTAATCATCAATTAAAAATCGAACTGGCATCTTTACAACTCGGCCACTACGCGTGGTACGGATTATGGGCGTAAGCGTTTGTGAAACTGCCGGTGGTTGTTGCACAACGACATCTTTAGAGACATTATCATTATTTGAAACAGTGTCATTGAAACTACTTTCGTCCTGATCTGTTAACATAAATGCTGGTTTTAACCTGTCTATAGAAACTTCTGCCTGCCTATTAGGTAATTTAATTTTAAAAGTTTTAGGTCTCCTAGTTATAATTCGGAATGGGCCATCGTAGTTAGGGGTCAAAGGTTTCTTAACCATATCGTTACGTAAAAAGACATGTGAGCAAGTGTCTAAATCCTTGTGAACAAAAATTTTTCGTGAATCGCTCCTCGCTCTTGCAATGGGCCGAAGGTTACCGATTGTTGCTCTAAGGTTTTCTACATATGAAAGTGGATCGTTGAAATTGACTGTCGAGCTTGTGTAAAAATCACCTGGGAGGCGTAAAACTTGACCATAAAGCATCTCCGCCGGGCTGACACTGTCGTCTGATTTACAAACCGATCGAAGTCCTAACATGACTGTAGCAAGCTCGTCTACCCAGTTAGCATTGTCCGCTAGCCTGGCTGTTAACGCAGCTTTCAATGTTCTGTGCCACCGCTCCACTAAAGCGTTACTCTGCGGGTGATATGGTGTTGTACGGATTCTGTGTATTCCTAAAAATTTCATTAATTTATTAAATAAGTCACTCTCGAATTGTCTACCCTGATCCGTCGTGATAACATTTGGACAACCGAATCTACAAATCCAATTCTCGTAAACTATTCTGGCTACTGTATCCGCTGTGATGTCACTTATTGGTACGGCTTCCGGCCAGCGCGTACAGCGATCTACCATTGTAACTAGGTAACGATATCCATAGGTAGAGGTAGGTAATGGCCCTACAATGTCTATATGGATATGTCTTAACGTTTCCGCTCCGTTGAACTGTCCTAGACCTGACTTAGTATGACGTGTGATCTTTGTTTTCTGGCACTGTAAGCATGTCTTTGCCCAAGTTCCTACGTCTTTGTTCATTTCGGGCCAAAAATATCTTTGAGCTACCATTTTCCGCGTTGTCCTAACGCCAGGATGGCTAATGTTGTGAACGGCGTGAAACGCGATTTTCCTAAATTTATCCGGCAAATATGGTCGTGCGTTATTTGTTGATGTTTCGCAATAAATTTCAACATCCGACCCCGGTATACCTAATGCTTTTATTTTCGCTGAGCTATTAACAAGGTTTGTAATCTGAGCGTCTGTTTCCTGAGCCTTTGCTAGTTCGACGAAATCGATAACCGTGGGGCACTGTATGGACTCAATACGTGATAACGCGTCAGCAACTTGATTCTGTGAACCGTTGATATGTACTATCTCGCTCGTGAACTCGCTAATAAACATGAGTTGTCTCGCTCTGCGTGGGGTCTCCTTAGCTGTGCTAACTTTACTTAAAGCTGAAGTAAGCGGTTTGTGGTCGGTGTACACTATCAAACGCCTGCCTTCTATGAAATTTCTAAAATGACAAATGGACATATAGATTGCTAGCAACTCTCTGTCATAAGTGTGTGTATCTGAAAACGCTTTAGAAAAATAGCCTAGAGGTTTCCACACGTTGTCTACGTATTGTTGGAGAACGCCACCTGCGGAGGTGCCCGATGCGTCCGTCATAAGCGCTAGCGGAACGTCTGCGAGCGGATGAGCCAATGTAACAGCGCGCTTAAGGCTATCTTTACATTGTTCGAATGCCGCTGTTGAAACCGAATCCCAAACAACTTTAGTCTGGTCGTTTTTTTTAGAATTGTGCAAAAACTTGTTTAAATGTGCCTGTTGCTCTGCAGCTTTCTTCAAGTGCGACCTATAAAAATTAATCATGCCTAAGAAACGCCTTAACTGTTCTACTGTTTCCGGGCGTGGATAATCTGCGATGACCTTAACCTTTTCCTCGCGCGGTTCCAAACCGTTTTTAGACACTGTATACCCTAAAAATTCTACCTTTGATTGACCAAATTTGCACTTACTAAGATTTATAGTCAAACCGGCTTCCGTGAAAGCCCGGAAAAGATGCTCTAAGTGTTCTTTATGCGTGCTTTCGCTCTCTGAAGCTACAATTAAATCGTCTAAATAACAAAACAGATAGGACTTGGTTCCGTCGCTACCCGTGTGTTTTTCTATATCATTGAGGATCGAGTGCATAAATCTCTGAAAAGTTTGCGCTGCGTTTCTTAACCCAAAACACATTCTGGGAAACTCGAATAAGCCGAAGGGCGTTATTATCGCGGTTTTCTCGATATCTTCCGGGGATACCTCTATAACGTGGTAGGCACGATTTATATCTAGCGTAGAAAACAATGTCTTACCTGAGAGCCCATAGGTGAAGTCTTGTAACCGGGGAATAGGGTACCTGTCGGGTTTCGTTACTGCGTTCAGCCTCCTGTAGTCGCCGCACGGCCTCAGCTGACCGTCCTTCTTCGGCACCACGTGTAGCGGACTGGCCCATGGACTCTTGCTGGGTCTGCAAATTCCTAATTCTACCATGTTACGAAATTCATCCCTAATTTTTATATATCTGTCTCGCGGTAATGGCCTCGCTCGCGCATACACCGGAGGTCCAGATGTCTCAATGTGGTGCTTGACACCGTGTTTTGCTGGGTCCCTAAAACAGATAGGTTTCGTTATCTCCGCGTATCGCTCCAGGATGTCACGATATGGGTTGTCATCCTGAATGCTTTTAACGGAAGGTTGCCCGTAACGTACGATGGACCCATACGAACAAAACTCTGTCACATTATCAATTAATTTCTTATTAAATAGGTCTACTACTAACTTATGAGTCTTTAGGAAATCTGCACCAATTATGGGTTGCTTTACGTCACACACGATAAAAGACCACTTGAATGCCCTGCGTAGGCCTAAATTTAATTCTAAGGTTACGGCACCGAATGTTTTGATCTCAGAGTTGTTTGCTGCGTACAGTTTGTAATTCGTTTCGCTGCGACCGACACCGAATGTTTTTACCGGCACTACTGAGACATTTGCACCTGTGTCCACTAAAAAACTAATACCGCTGGAATAGTCACACACGATAAGACGATGGCTGTCGTCCAACCCCGCACACTCCTGAACTGTGCCGGGGGACGCCGCTAGTCACCAGTTGGATTGCTGTGACTGCACGCTGCCGGAGATGGATGGGGTCGGTGTTCCCGCACGCTGCTGCTGCTGGTTTCTGCCCCAAGCGCAAGGTTGTATGCAGTTTCTCGCATTCTCTCTGAATTTAAAATGATATCTGCATAGCCAGTTAGGATTTCCCGACGAGCTTCTCGTGCGGGACCGGGAACGTTCTCTCTGCCAACCTTGATTGGAGTTTTCAGTTGGTCTAGAACGCAACTCGTTAACTTCTCCTCGGAGCTGTCTCAGCTCTAGGGCCATGTTCCTGAATTCCTGAATTAATTCTGCATCCCCCGATGACTGCGTGGGCGCCGGTGTCGCTATTTCTGCTACCACACCTTGCCTCACTGACTCCATTATCTTATCTGCCATGGTGGCCAATGTTTCTGATTTGGTATCTTCACTGACTATTAATACTGTACGTACCGCCAACGGGAGCCGCTGTAGCCACAGGTTCTTTAGCCTTTCGTCGTCGACGCCCGAGTTCCTTGCTGCTTCGGCCATGCTGCGGAACAACTGTGAAGGCTTCTGATCTCCCAGCTCTAGTTCTCTAACTAGCCTGTTGAATTGGGAATCTGCGCTTTCTTGATAAACTGTAATTAATCTGTTTTTCAGTTCCGAGTACTGTCTGCTGCCCGTGCTTTCTAGCAGGTCCTTCACTGCGTTTAATTCGTCCCTACCCAGTTTTCCGATCACCAGGTCGAATTTGGCCTCCTGGCCCAACTTCTGCGGAGCTAAAATCGCCTCCAACTGTGTGAACCAGAGTTTAGGCATATCCTTCCAAAATGGCGCTATCCGTGACGCCACGGTAATCGCTGCTAAATCGTCCCGCATGTGCTCTGCCATTGGAGATTGTACCGGGGCCGCTGTTGAGGCCTGCACCGGCACCCCAAATTGTTGCTGCCCGGGCGCTGAGGTCATTTTGCTAAGGTTCTGAGTCTATTGTCACTTGGCACAACTCGACGCTGTCCCCACCTGGCCTACGCGAAATCACGTCGGGGTCACCAATTATTTAACGGGTGTTAAATAAAGAGAAAGGAGAATGTTCAATCAATATTTGGTTTTATTTAATGTTCTTAATTTAGGATACAGGATAGAAAGTTAGTGACCAGGAGGGCGCGGAATTACTAGATACTTAAGTTACTTGACTGTTCATGTCGAGCGCTCCGTAATGGCTGCCTGGCGAGCCCGGGCCGAGAGTGAGCGTTTACGCAGAATGCTGACGCCGCTGAATACGTCAGGGGTGTCGCCACACTATCATGATTTCTCAAACCCTGAGCTATATACGGGACACAGCTTCAGGAGGACATCAGCCACAATATTAGTAGATGCATGTGGAGATTTGACATCTTTAAAAAGACATGGTGGCTGGAAGTCCACAGCAGTGGCTGAAACTTACATAGACAACTCTACTCGTATTAACAGCAGAAAAAAGGTTTCTAATCTACTCATGGCCTCTATAAAACAGACAGTACTACAGAAGAATATTCCATTTTAGACCACCGCCACTCGCCTTTTAATACCCTTGTTATTCAACAGTTGCATAATAGTATTTTATGTAACTGGTACATAAAGAGGGTACTTAAAACATTTGTGAAACGAGCCGAAGGCGAGTTTCATAATAACATCCCACGAGTTTTTTAAGGCCCAATTATGTACAGTTGCATACATTACTTTATCTACACTCATATTATAAGTACTCTAAGATGCGTTCAGTAGCCGAAGGCAAATAACCTTCATAGCTACCAGTGCTGCTGCTACCTGAAATATATCTATAGGTGTGAAGCTAATGAACTGAAATAAGAAATAAATCAATTGTCAGTATCACTACTCATATTTCACTTCAAATATACTTTTACGGATTTTAAAAACAGGCGGCAGAACAAACAAATGGCGGCAAAGCTAACCTGTGTCACGAATATGAATGGATTTTTTTTAAATCATAGACAAACTAACAAAGTCCCTATTCTAATGTCATTCGACATCAAAACGGCGTAAGATACTTTACTTAAATTATACCGAGTCAACGTTTAATAGATGCTAGAATTGACCCCCTGTTTGAAATGTGTTGGTTTTGGAAGATGTTCCAAATTTGAACAACATAACTTTATCAAAAGTTGTATCGTAATTTTAACTTTTCATTACAGCTACAGATAAAAAATAGTTATTTGTTATACAAGTGGGGAAAGTTGTATTTTACCTGCGAGTGTTCATTTGAAACACGAGCTAGCGAAAGGATTCTATGATTGACCACGAGCGAAGCGAGTGGTTCAAAAATAGAACCCTGAGCGTAGCAAGTGTTTCAAGACACGAGACGTAAAATAACTTTTCATCTCACTAGCTCGGAAAGCCCTTTTTGTTTGTTTGATATCTATTGAGAAAATCGCTTTTTATCCACAAGTGAGGGAAGAGTTTTGACATTTGAAGGCAGCTTAAGTGATATTTGACAGCTAACCAAACCTTACAAGTGCTGAATTTTTAACATCACAATTAATGAATTGCATCGAGTAAAAAACACTAAATACAGTCTTACTACTTTATTTTAATTCATAAATATCAGCATTCAAAATTAACCTTCATTCTTGTTTTAAAAACGGATAAAATGTTCTGACAGTCCAAATAAGTCGATGTGCAAACAAAACGCATACAAAATAATAAAAAAAAAACTTACGGGTCGTTCTCAAAAAAGTGGCACCGCCACCTGTCAATAGGTTTCTCTTAGGACTTTTTTTTTATAAAGCGTCATTTTAATAATTGAATTTTCAATACATATTAAAAGACACTTTTTAAATAGAGGCCAAATGCTTTGAAATAAATTCAAGGTATTGATAACCATGAAATCCTATTTTGTAACTAAGTTCTGTCGCTCACTTGCAGTGTCCCAACGCAAGGCGCTCGTGTTTGGAGTTAATAAATACGTATAAATTACCAACTTAACTTAGTTCGAGTATTCTTTTTTACTTACATATATGCTCAAGATTTAAAACTACCGTGTCAAATAATAATACTATACTTATACTACGAATTATTTGCAATTTAAGTTTGTCCACGACAGTTTTTGTCGCTCACCTGTCATGCGATAAACGCTACCTAGATGTTAATACTATTTCACCTCACCCGCCTCACCCCGCATAAATCGAGACCTTCAGTCGTCAGCTAAGTCTGTTGCAAGTTGCATGTCGCCAGTGTGCCGTAGTCAAAAATTACGAACACGAAACTTACGCGAGCGGGAGTTTGTAATGGGTAAGTAGTCGCTATTCTGTCTTCCATATTTTGGTAATTGTGTGAACTATTGCATTGGTATTAATTTATATAACGTAAATCATGGTTTATTTTAATGTGTATAAATATACAGTTAATTAACCAAGTACATTTCTTGTATTGACGATATAACTGCCATTTTGTCCATAACCTGTATGTCGTTCACCTGTGTAATATTTTAATTAACTGTTAATTTTATTTATGTCCACATCTTTTCCCAATGATAAACTGGGAGAGAGGCCTTTGCCCAGCAGTGGGACATCATGGGTTCATAATAATAATAATAATTATTTGTTTTAGTCGATGATGGGTAAACCTAAGCCAAAAGACAAGAACAAACAAGAAATCTTAGTCAAAAAGAGGGAAAATGAGAAACTAAGATACCAAAACATTAAGAATAATGCGGAATTATATGCGGAATATCAAAGAAAAAATAAAATAAAATATGAAAGAAGAAAAGCACAAAAAAATTGATTGTTGATATGACAGTTTTTTTAGTATATAAATAATTTATGTAAGGACAAACGAATTAAAGTTATTTTAATAAAGCACTTGTTGTCCGTTTTAAATGTAGTTTTTATTAAACAATTTACTTACCTGCACCCATTGTCGTTCACCTAACATCAATGTCTTTAACCTGCTAGCGGTTACAGTTTAATTTGTACTTATTTGTCGCCAACCTGCACCCATTGTCGTTCACCTGACATGAATGTCTTTCACCTGCCCACCACGTGGTCGTTCACCTGTCTACCACGTAATTTCAAATACATGTATCTCCTAAAATACTAAAATAAATCACTTCCCTCCACGTGATATTGATTATGCGATTATATTTCTAGCGATCCGAATAAAAAAAAGAAGCGAAATCGGGAATTTTCTGAAATAATTCAAAATTAATTCATCGGTGCCACTTTTTTGAGAACGACCCTTACGTCAAAACTTTTCTATTAAGCCGTCAACGTTAAAATATTCGCATGTTTTTCTAGTTTGTTTTGTTATTAAAAATGAGTGATTCGAGTGATAAAGAAGTATTAACACCTGTGGAATTACAGAAAACCGTGCAAAATGCGGAACTGAGCTTACAGTACAAACCCTTTTCTTAGTTTCCCGGCTGTAGTGAGGTGAAAAGTTTTGTGTTATACACGGGTGAAAAGTTATTTTACGTCTCGTGTCTTGAAACACTTGCTACGCTCAGGATTCTATTTTTGAACCACCGCTTCGCTCGTGGTCAATCATAGAATCCTTTCGCTAGCTCGTGTTTCAAATGAACACTCGCAGGTAAAATACAACTTTCCCCACTTGTATAACAAATAACTATTTCACACGTGTATAACACAAAACTTTTCACCTCACTACAGCGGGGAAACTAAGAAAAGGGTTTGTACTGTAAGCTCAGTTCCGCATTTTGCACGGTTTCCTGTAATTCCACAGGTGTTAATACATCTTTATCACTCGAATCACTCATTTATAATAACAAAACAAACTAGAAAAACATGCGAATATTTTAACGTTGACGGCTTAATAGAAAAGTTTTGACGTACGTTTTTTTATTATTATTTCGGATGCGTTTTGTTTGCACATCGACTTATTTGGACTGTCAGAACATTTTATCCGTTTTTAAAACAAGAATGAAGGTTAATTTTGAATGCTGATATTTATGAATTAAAATAAAGTAGTAAGACTGTATTTAGTGCTTTTTACTCGATGCAATTCATTAATTGTGATGTTAAAAATTCAGCACTTGTAAGGTTTTACGTTTGGTTAGCTGTTAAATATCACTTAAGCAGCCTTCAAATGTCAAAACTCTTCCCTCACTTGTGGATAAAAAGCGATTTTCTCAATACATATCAAACAAACAAAAAGGGCTTTCCGAGCTAGTGAGATGAAAAAATATCATAGTGTCTTGTAATGATGGTCATTGTCTACGGATCCTGAACGCATTATAGAGGACTTATGATATGAGTGTAGATAAACTACTATAAGAAAGTTTCTTACAAATTTGTGCCGCGATATTTTCTTTTCTTTTATTATAAAAAACTAGCGACCCGCCCGCGGCTTCGCCCGCGTGGAATGTATTATACATATAAACCTTCCTTAAGAATCACTCTATCTATTAAAAAAAACCGCATCAAAATCCGTTGCGTAGTTTTAAAGATTTAAGCATACATAGGGACAGACAGCGCAAGCGACTTTGTTTTATACTATGTAGTGATAACTTAAATTTTGTGTAATGCAGCTTTAAATGCTTGGATTTTTAGCCAACAGGTTCAAACTTGAAATAGTACATTACTGCAGAGGCCGTGCAGACAGGGATTAAGAAGGAGTTTAGGGGTAGACGGCCGAGTCGCTGACGAGCTGGATAGAACGAGTCCTTCAAACCCTGTTCCGGCCGAGGATTGCATAGTGCATTGCTTTACTCAAGCAATGTGAGGACATACTACTTACGATGGTTATCCCAAGACTGTTATCGTAAGATGGTAATCTCAAGACTGCCATCTTACGATGGCAATCTCAATACTGCAATCTTACGATGGCAATCTCTATACTGCAATCTTACGATGGCAATCTCTATACTGCAATCTTACGATGGCAATCTGTGCTATCTTTCAGAGGCAATATCAAGACTGCAATCTTACGACTGCGATCTTCAGACTGCCATCTTACGATGGCAATCTCAAAACTGCACATAGGTACATATAGTACCGTACATTTTTTGTTTTTTTTTGTGTCGCAAAATATGGTTACAGTCTAGTAGTGGTGGTTGGCACTATGTAGGTATTCCTTTGTTAGTTTAATGTTAATATAGTACATTACTACAGAGGCCGGGACGTAAGGGGTTGCCGGCCGAAGACATGGACCATGGATAGGTCTGAGGCGGGCAACCCCATATTTCCCGCCGAGGTATACATAGTGCTTTTTTCAAACATGCAATGAAATAAACAACAAAAAAATCAAAATTAAATTTTTTGAGAAATTATAAGTAAATAAAACTAAAAGTAACGTGTGTATATACTATTTCGCTATATTTTAACTCGGTTTTAATAGAAAACAGATACTTCATACATTTATATTTATTATCATTATCAAGTTTCCAGCCAAAGATTTTTTTCATACGTTTAAAGTCACGTTTGAGTAGACATTTTTACCGCTACCTAATATTACATACTACATACCTTCACGCCTTCATTCCCAGAGTGGGGTAGGCAGAGCTACAGAATTACCAACAATTCAGAAACTTGTTGATAACTCTGTAACCACAATTTGCACAATTAGGCTAAGATGTTTAACAGTGTATTTATACCCAGTGTATTTAGACCCATATCGATGTCACACTACCGCACCCTGAATGTTAACATTAAATAATAATTAAATTATAAGTTTAAGTTGGTGATGGTGCTGTGTGTGAGATTGATTAAATAATTTTCATTTTAATTTTTTTTATTTTCATTTTCTTTTTTATTTATTAGTGACAGGTCGCAAGCCCATCGCCTAACAGTACTACAAGCCTTTATTCCCTTAGTCGCCTCTTACCTAATATTTAAATGAAATATTAATATTTCCATGTGTAGGTATATGTGTAGTTAAGAAAAAAATAGTTATTTGTTCAACAAGAGAGCAAAGTTGGTTTTTGCTGCGAGTGATGATTCAAAGATACGAGACGTAAAAAACTTTGGTCTCGTGTGAGACATACAACTTTTCACCTCAGCAGCGAGAACAACACAGCGTGAAGCTGGTAGGGCCAACGCAGGTCTTCCGTTGTGACCATTTGGTGAATACACGACTAAATAACGACACGATCGCATATGCATCAATGACAAGCATTTTGCAAAATACTAATAAAATAAAAAGTGGAAAAAATAAACATGAAACAGATATAACCTGTCACTCAACTTGATAATGCCGTAGTGCAAACACAACTTTATACAGCTTTATGTAGTCTGTGGCTTTAAAAAAAACCTAACTAGGCCTTGTCTATGGCTATTGTTTACAATAATCCCGCTATTTTTGAAATGCGTTCTGAAACTGCCCCCGCGGTTTATGTCACGAAATTAAAGATTGCTAAAACGATAACAAAATTATGTAGATACATGATAAACTTCTTATTTTTCATTAATTTTGTCTTCAAAACATTAAATAAAAAAAATGATTGTACCTACTGTATAAAATAGTTATAATAAACACATTTCAAACTTTAACAGATAGTTTTATTTGCAATTTTACGGTTATGTGTGCATCCGAACGTGCGTTTCTTTTTGGGCCTACTATGTGTGGAATTTGAAAATCGAACTTCGAATCAAGTTGTTTCTATCTCTCGTTTTTTTCCTATCGAAGTGAAAGTGACAGAACAAATTGAAGTTCATTTTTTTCGAATGTTGTGAGTAGCCCCAGCACTGCTCACGGCATTTAAAAAAAATAATTAAAAAGTTACTTTGCCTCTCGCTCGCAGCAAAATTGAATTTTGCTCACTGTTTTTAAGCAGCAAAACCTGCTTGTTTGAGCTGCTGAGGTGAAAATAACTATTTCACTTCTAATGCTCTTAAAATGTTACTTGACACTAACAAAACATTGCGCTTTATAGCTTAATATTTCATAAACGGATACCTTAATCGAAAGACCTATCCAACGACACCCACACTAAGGGGTAGACTAGAAAAGAAAAACCTCCCCACGTTACGCGTAGGGGAGTAACACAAAAAAAAATGGTTTTCAAGATTTAATTTTACAACTTTTTGACAACAAAACTATCTGTTAAAGTTTGAAATGTGTTTATTACAACTATTTTATACAGTAGGTAAAATCATTCTTTTTATTTAATGTTTTGAAGTCAAAATTAATGAAAAATAAGAAGTTTATCATGTATCTACATAATTTTGTTATCGTTTTAACAATCTTTAATTTCGTGACATAAACCGCGGGGGCAGTTTCAGAACGCATTTCAAAAATAGCGGGATTATTGCAGCCAATAGCCATAGACAAGGCCTAGTTAGGTTTTTTTTAAAGCCACAGACTACATAAAGCTGTATAAAGTTGTGTTTGCACTACGGCATTATCAAGTTGAGTGACAGGTTTTATCTGTTTCATGTTTATTTTTTCCACTTTTTATTTTATTAGTATTTTGCAAAAATGCTTGTGATTGATGCATATGCGATCGTGTCGATATTTAGTCGTGTATTCACCAAATGGTCACCACGGAAGACCTGCGTTGGCCCTACCAGCTTCACGCTGTGTTGTTCTCGCTGCTGAGGTGAAAAGTTGTATGTCTCACACGAGACCAAAGTTTTTTACGTCTCGTATATTTGAATCCCTCGCTACGAAGGTTTTACGTTTGGTTAGCTGTCAAATATCACTTAAGCTGCCTTCAAATGTCAAAACTCTTTCTTCACTTGTGGATAAAAAGCGATTTTCTCAATAGATATCAAACAAACAAAAAGGGCTAGTGAGATGAAAAGTTATTTTACGTCTCGTGTCTTGAAACACTTGCTACGCTCAGGATTCTATTATAGAACCACTCGCTTCGCTCGTGGTCAATCATAAAATCCTTTCGCTAGCTCGTGTTTCAAATGAACACTCGCAGGTAAAATACAACTTTCCCCACTTGTATAACAAATAACTATTGCGGTGTTGGTAAACTGACCGTGACCTATGTTTATGTATAGGGGATAACAGTTTTCCACCGGCAAAGTTAAGTTTGGCGCGAGGTCTATATAATTATATTTGTAGTATATACATATTGTTTGTAGTAACGGCTTCGGAACCCTACACTGAGCATGGTCCGACATGCTCTTGCCCGGTTTTATTCATTTTGAACGATCATTTAGGATTGTCTGGTTAGCAGCAGGGCGGGTTTATCAGCTAGCTTTATTTTTTACTTAAATACACTCGCGGTCAAATAATACGGGTCAGAGTGCGTTTTTCATACTAAAGAGGCTATTTCGAAGTCTTGGTTCCTCGCCAGGGGATGCTTCTAGTGAAATCTGATGATGGATACCCCGAGCATCGATACAGGACTCCCAGAGTGCCTAGGATACCCAACTGATTGAATCTGCGGTTAGCGCCGGAATTGTGCATGTTCTGAAAGACATCTAAAATGGCATTAAAATGTAAGGAAATCAAAATGCTAACCCGAACTTTCTTGCTGTGGTGTTAACTGATTGTGCGACCAGTTAGATTTCTTAAGCGCTTTCGGCCTTCTCTATTGAACCTCGGAGTATCCACCATTTTATCTCACTCAACACAACCCCTGGCCGGGAACTAAGCCTTCGAAATAACCTCGTTTGTATGAAAAACGCACTCTGACCCGTATTATTTGACCGAGAGTGTACCTACCTGCAGATTTTTCATCATGTATCCCATTTCGTAAGCCGGTGAATATCGGTTGTTCATTCGGATATGTTCCATTCTTTCCAGGTCTATCTCGGTTGCGCGGATGGTGTCAACAGTGATATGTATCAAATTTCGAACCGCTTTGTTTGTCCTCGGAGTTAAAGTATTTCTATGATCCTTAACGTCCTCCCAACGGCAAATGACTGGGGATCAAATATAAAAAAGTCGAAATTAAATTAAAACTAAAAGCCGACTACGAAATGAAATAATAGTAAATTGTTCAACAAGGGACTAAAACAAGCCATAATGACACGAGATGTTTAGCCACGCGAGCGAGCTTGCGAGCGAGGGTGGCTGTAGTTCGAGTGTCATTATGGTTGTTTAGTCTCGCGTTAAACACTCTACTTTTCACTTTGAATGCGAGGAAAAAAAACGACGTTCTAAACAAAATTACAACATTTATTTAACAACGTACGTTCAATACAAGTTAAGTTATGAACATCTATTCAAAATTCAAATAGGAAAAAAAAGTTCCGCGGTTTTTTTTGTAAAGTGATGTTTTAAATGCTTGCATATTTAGCCAACAGATTCAAACTTGGAAACCAGTTTAAAAGTAATTGGACCACGCATAATAAGAGTTCGGCCTTAATATTATTAAATAGATGCATATTCGTAATAATTAATCGTGTTTCACGAAATTAAATCCTTTTTTAAAATATATTTGCACAGTTGTCATTTTGAGGTTATTTCGACACCCAAAAATATGGTCCATACACAGTCACTGAAAATGGCGATAATCCTCCATTCACAAACACCGTGATTGGTTGTTTAGGGGTTTCCAAAGTAAATTAAAAAAAAATACTTTAATCCCTAGAGATTAATAAGGAGCTTTAGTCCCGATTCGCAGAGATTTAAGTAGCATTTTAAGAGCATGAGAAGTGAAAACGTTATTTTGCCGCCTCTTATGCTATTTCTATATCTATGTTACAATGTAATTAATCTTTAAGTACATAGTATAAAACGAAGTCCTCTTAAAGCTACTGTTTTTTTTTTCGTATTTTTACACATTAAAATTGTTGTTAAAACATTTCTTGTCTCTTGTTCTCTCAAATGTCAGTTGATCACCAAACTCGTCTCATCACTGAGATAGCGCGAAACAGTGCTGCGCAAAACTCTAATGACAATGCTCTAATAATTATTATAGAACTATTAATACCATAGCAACGCTCAATATAGTTTTTTTTTATGATTAGATTACGCTATTTATAAGTGGTGTTCTGGTACCGTTAACTTAACGGACTCACAGTAGACGAGTATGAACATATTATAATGATAACTAAACTAGAGACCTCCCCCGGTCCTCTTTGGCGACTTCGTTTTATACCATGTAAAGATCTATCAATAACATTGTAACATAGATATAGAAATAGCGAAAGAGGCGACGAAGTAACGTACAAAGGCGAACTTATCCCTAAATGGGATCTCTTCCAGCTAACCCTGAAGTAGACGAGTTAGGACAATGCATAGGGTTGGACACATACAAGTTTGCACAAAAAATATCAAAAACAGATGATAATAATTATACTTAAATAAAAAAATATTAAACGAACAAACCAGTACGTACTCAAAGTAATATAAACTTAGGTAAGTACCTACATATAAAATACACTTATAATGTATAACTAACTATAATCATTATAGGAACTTGGCTTCACGACTCATCCAGCCACAACGTTTTTAAGTTTAGTTTAGCGAAGATTCATATTCATATTAATTTATTTCGTGCAACCATGGTATTACAAGATGTTGTTTTTCTGAATCAGTACAAGACATGGACGACGCGGTAGCCTAGTCGGTAGTGACCCTGCCTACGAAGCTAGCGGTCCCGGGTTCGATCCGGGGTACGGGCAAATATTTGAGTGATGAGCGCGAATATTTGTTCCTGAGTCTTGGGTGTTTTCTATGTATTTAAGTATGTATTTATCTATATAAGTAAGTTTATCGTTGCCTAGTACCCATAGTACAAGCCTAGAGCTTAGTTTGGGGCTAGGTCAATTTGTGTGAGATTGTCCCCTGATATTTACTTATTTATTTATTATTTATTTACTAGGGTGTAGCAACAAAACCTTAATGTTAAGTAGGTACTTACAATTAAGATTTTAACATAGATATATAGAATTTATACAACATAACAAATCATAAAAAGTAATTATATTAGACTCGCTTAACTATAGTTAATTTAAGAAAAAATTACCTTAACACTTATAATTTAATAATTATTTGCTAAGACTATTCTAGGAACTCTTGCAGCGAATAAGGACATTCATTTATAAGATAGGTTTTAAGTTTAGTAACAAAAGTGGTTTACTTTTCTTCCATCGTTATATCATTAGGGATTTTATTACACACTAGCGACCCGCCCGCGGCTTCGCCCGCGTGGTATGTATTATACATATAAACATTCCTTAAGAATCACTCTATCTGTTAAAAAAAACCGCATCAAAATCCGTTGCGTAGTTTTAAAGATTTAAGCATACATAGGGACAGACAGCGCAAGCGACTTTGTTTTATACTATGTTAGTGATTGCATGGGGACCTTTATTGGACATTTTTAATTTAACGGGAACGGCTAAAGCCAGTCTATTGCGGTGGCGCAGGTTGTGCGCTTCTGCGTAGATGTTCACAGGTCTAGTATATATACTTTTCTCAAAAATGACCGGAAAAGTTGACATTACTAACTACATACTGAGACGCGAAGTACATAGTTTACAGACAGTTCCCAAATTAAAAAAATAGTAGTTTATGCAACAGTTGTATTAGAGAGGTCAAAAAAGACGAGTGGTGTGGTTACGATGTGAGCCGCAGGCGAACATCGTAAAGCAAGACGCCACGAGTATTTTTTGACTTAGTTATACACCGTTGCATACAATACTTTTTCTACGACTAGGTTTCAAATAAAATGCAAAAATAAATTTTCCTACTCCTGTACTTTTATCTGTCATTTATATAGTCACGAACACTAATATAAGAATATAGATAATATGTCCGCAGAACATTCCGTAGAAAAGTCTATCTAGTCTATTCCCCTTAACAGCACTTGTGCTTTTTTGAGCCAAAACGATATGCCTAGCTGCCAAAGCTTACACCTAGGTTAATTTGACCAATCAAAATACTTCACCAAATTAAACCACCAATCACAATACACATTGACTGTCAATCGGAACGTTAGGTTATTTTTGGTATGTAAACTCTTTTACTAATTTAACTCTTTAAAAAAAACATTTTATTTGGTATCAACCAACCAGAACGCAGCTATATTAAAATCGACCAATCAGGTAAAAGAATTCATTTCTCAAATCATTAGGTGTTTTTAGTCCCTATTTCACAAGTTAAATCGATTGTGCAACTTTTAAAAAAAATATGAAACCTGGCAAGTGCACATCAATTTAAAAACAAAGTTAACCATAGACACATATTTTGTTGTTTTCGAATGTTTCCCGCTCGTTTGTTGTTCTGTGCTTCGTTCGTTCGTATTCTAACCTCTATAAATAAAATTTTGTTAATTTAATTTTGCATTTTATTTGAAACCTAGTCGTAGAAAAAGTATTGTATGCAACGGTGTATAACTAAGTCAAAAAATACTCGTGGCGTCTTGCTTTACGATGTTCGCCTGCGGCTCACATCGTAACCACACCACTCGTCTTTTTTGACCTCTCTTATACAACTGTTGCATAAACTACTATAATATACCTAGGTACGAACGAACGAACGAAGCACAGAACAACAAACGAGCGGGAAACATTCGAAAACAACAAAATATGTGTCTATGGTTAACTTTGTTTTTAAATTGATGTGCACTTGCCAGGTTTCATTTTTTTTTTTAAATTGCACAATTGATTTAACTTGTGAAATAGGGACTAAAAAACACCTAATGAATTGAGAAATTAATTCTTTTACCTGATTGGTCGATTGTAATATGGCTGCGTTCTGGTTGGTTGATACCAAATAAAATGTTTTTTTTAAAGAGTTAAATTAGTAATAGTTATTTGTTATACAAGTGGGGAAAGTTGTATTTTACCTGCGAGTGTTCATTTGAAACACGAGCTAGCGAAAGGATTCTATGATTGACCACGAGCGAAGCGAGTGGTTCAAAAATAGAATCCTGAGCGTAGCAAGTGTTTCAAGACACGAGACGTAAAATAACTTTTCACCCGTGTATAACACAAAACTTTTCACCTCACTACAGCGAGGAAACTAAGAAAAGGGTTTGTACTGTAAGCTCAGTTCCGCATTTTGCACGGTTTTCTGTAATTCCACAGGTGTTAATACGTCTTTATCACTCGAATCACTCATTTATAATAACAAAACAAACTAGAAAAACATGCGAATATTTAACGTTGACTACAGCGAGGAAACTAAGAAAATGGTTTGTACTGTAAGCTCAATTCCGCATTTTGCACGGTTTCCTGTAATTCCACGGGTGTTAATACGTCTTTATCACACGAATCACTCATTTTTAATAACAAAACAAACTAGAAAAACATGCGAATATTTTAACGTTGGCGGCTTAATAGAAAAGTTTTGACGTACTTAAGTTTTTTTTTTATTATATCGGATGCGTTTTGTTTGCACATCGACTTATTTGGACGGTCAGAACATGAAGGTTAATTTTGAATGCTGATATTTATGAATTAAAATAAAGTAGTAAGACTGTATTAAGTGTTTTTTACTCGATGCAATGCATTAATTGTGATGTTAAAAATTTAGCACTTGTAAGGTTTTACGTTTGGTTAGCTGTCAAATATCACTTAAGCTGCCTTCAAATGTCAAAACTCTTCCCTCACTTGTGAATAAAAAGCGATTTCCTCAATAGATATCAAACAAACAAAAAGGGCTTTCCGAGCTAGTGAGATGAAAAAGAGTTTACATACCAAAAAGAACCTAACGTTCCGATTGACAGTCAATGTGTATTGTGATTGGTGGTTTAATTTGGTGAAGTATTTTGATTGGTCAAATTAACCTAGGTGTAAGCTTTGGCAGCTAGGCATATCGTTTTGGCTCAAAAAAGCACAAGTGCTGTTAAGGGGAATAGACAAGATAGACTTTTCTACGGAATGTTCTGCGGACATATTATCTATATTCTTATATTAGTGTTCGTGACTATATAAATGACAGATAAAAGTACAGGAGTAGGAAAAATACATTGCGTGCTCGCTACACAAGCCCGCAATGTTGCATACAAATTTCATTTTCACTTCTCATGCTCGTAAAGTCCTTCTTTATGCTAGGTATAGGCTGCATAAAATCGCATTTTATGCTCTAGTGCATAAAGTAATTTCTTCTTTTAAGACTAAGGCAATAAGGCCTTACAGCCACATACACAATACACCTTCATTTAATTGATATATTTTTATGAGATTTAGGTTATATCTTATTTTAATTACGACATATGTAATACTATCTAAATACTTTAAGATTAATACGGGCGTGCATTTACGTAAAAAAAATATAAGTAACGCAAATATTTATAATAACTTGGCATTAAGGCTCAAACCATAGTGTCCATAGTCAAACGTCACATAGTTGAAAATTAAAAAAAAACAATTAAGAAAAATTGTGTAGCGGGAAGCTAATTATTCGTCATACAAAATTAAAAACTAACTAAATTTGTTGTGTTGCGGTTGAAAATTCAATAAATTATTCGTAAGTAATTGAACAATGTCTTCAAGTAGTGATAGTGACGATCAAAAAATGATTTCGCCTGAGACTTTAATGGACAGAAGTGCGAAAAATGTAATTGAGCAGATACTTATTGCCGCCTAAATCGAAGAAAATCTATCTCAGCACATACGAAAGTTAAACACGTTAGCGGAGTGTGTTTTTTTAAGCTAATTTGACGAACTGTCGAAGAAATTACATTTTATGCGTGATAGAACATATTAACTACATTATAAAAATTAATTAAATTTTCATGTATATTCTTAATCGTTGTTTTATTTCCTTGCAATCGAAGTGAAAAGCAGAGTGTAAAACTCGAGCATAAAACCCATTTTACCCTCGACGTGACCATCCACCCTCGCCGTACCGGCTCGGGTGGCTATATGCACGTCTCGGGTAAAATGGTACGTTTTATTTTATGCACTTGTTGTACAATCTACTATGTTATCTAGTTTGTAACTTTTTAAAAAGTGAAAACGGCCATAGTGAAATGAGGGCACAAGTCTTATTCATCCATATGCTCGCAACTCGCAAGCTCGTCCGTTTAAACCAATTCTCGGCCCGCAATTGCCTGCTTCACTGCCTAGGCAATAATGTACTATTATGTTTTCGAACAAATTTACATGCTTCAAAGATGTACTTATAACGATGTAAGAGTTAAAAAAAAAAATTTAGAGAAATAAGGTCGGCAACTTTCATCATTTCTTATATTAGTAAGTTCTCTATTACACCTCTTCTGTAGTATAAATAAATCTTTGGCATTAACACAATTGCCCCATAATAATATTATGCCATACTGGAGTCATGCCTGAGCAAAAGCATGGTAAGCGCAAACTGCGGTCTTTAGGTCCGTGTTTTTTTTTATTTGCCTGAGGGCATAAGCAAATCTAGACAATTTAGCAGCAATTTTTCCGAGGAGGGCTTTCCAGTTTATGTGTTCATCGATGTTTAAGCCGAGTAGTGGGCATGTGCTTGTGCTTTGTATTTTTTGTTGTTATAATTGATTGGAAAAGCTAATCTTTGGTAAGGTCTAAATTGAATTAAATTAGTTTTTTGCAGATTTATATTTAAATTGTAGTCCTCAAGCCAGGGTAAAACGGTATTAAAGATAGTGTTGATGGAATTTGTGACGTCATTATTACTCTCGCCGGGGAAATTAATAGAGATTTCGTCTGCATAAAGTAACGATTTAATTTTGTTCTGATTTAGTAGTTTTGGCAAGTCGTTAATATATAAAATAAATAAGATGCATCCTAATACACGAGCGAACTTTTCTTTTAATTTTAGTTTGATCATCAAAGAATTCTACTTCGACAATTTGCTGGCGGTTCATGAGGTAAGAAACGATCAATTTATGAGCGGTGCCACAAACACCTATGCCGTACAGTTTATATTATAAGGTTGGACTCGGTCATATGCTTTGCTCATATCCAGGAGCAGTCCGAACGCGTATTTTTTATTTTCTACAATGTCTAAGACTTCTTGAATAAAATGTTAAATCGTTAAAATTGTAGATTTTTGCTTCCTAAACCCATACTGCCGTTCACAAGTAAGACGTTCGGCCATTATTGTTTCAAAAATCTTTGAAAACGTCCTGAGCAGAGCAACTGGGCGGTAATAATTGGGGTCTGTCAGGTCTCCCTTTTTTGGGATTTATGAGGGAAATTTTTAGCTTTTCAGGGAATGATCCAGAGGAAAAGGACTGGTTATCTAGATCCGTGAGTGGAATTGTAAGCTCGTTAGCGCATTTTTTTACAAGTGTGGGGGGTAATTCATCAAGTCCATACCTAGCCTTATTTTTTAACTGTTGTATGCATTTAAGCATCTCCGAAGGGTGGACAGGTGCTCAGAAGAATGTGTTGGTGGTAGGATTTAAGACAGGGCGGCCGCGCGGTTTACTGTTGGATGCATTTAATGCTACTGAGGTAAAGAAGGTATTAAATGTGTTAGACACAAAGATCATTTGTTATAGAGCAATTTATTTTTAAACTAATGTTTTCCCCGTGTTTTTTTTGTTGTTTTATTTGTTTGCTCGCCAACGATTTGCCACACCGCTCTTACTTTATTAGTAGATTTATTTATTACATTTACATTTTAAAGTGTTTTTTTAGAACTGGGTCATTGGTTTGAGTCATTAATATCTTAAGGTGGCGTTTGTGTTTGCACGAGGCTTTTATGCCACCACTTAACCACTGTCTTACCGGTTTGGGTTTTAACTTTGATCGCTTTTCAGGAATGCATCGATTAAGCAGATTTTTTATTTCAGTATGAAAGATATCAAAATTATCATTAATCGTGTTTTGTGGGGTGATTATAGATGTCCAGTGAATTTTTTGTAGCTCTTTTTTGAATAATTCCAGGTTCCTTTCGGTATAGTATCGTTTTACACAAGAATATTGAGATCGGTGAGAGTTTGTCTCATCAAAGACTTTTTGCATTGTAACTATGACTCCTTTGTGGTCTGAGAAGCCTAGTTCCACAACATCAATACCTAGGTTGTTAGTATCAAAGTTTGTAAATAGAATGTCTACATGTTTTTGACTTTAATGAGACTCAAGTTGGTTCTTTTACGTGATGAACTGATGATAGAAGTTATAATTCCTAAAACAGTTTAACTAATTTTGAGATTGAGTTGTTGTTTTAAGTACATTAATGTTTAAATCTCCTCCTATGATCACATTTTTTTACGGTATTTTAAATATACAAATTGGAGGAGTTTATCAAGTTGTTTAAAAAATAAATCAGGATTTCGAGTATTATTTGGCCAATATATAACAATTAATATTAGATTTGACTTACACATCTCAATGGCACAGGTTTCAAAAATGCATTCTATGGATAAATCCTGGATATCTAGTGTTTCTACAGATTTTATATATTTTTTAGGAATATGCACACTCCACCGCCTTCGCAATTTGACCTGCAATAATAGCTTAGCTTGCTAAATTGTAACCTCCAATTTTAATAAATCAATTTATATAATAATTAAATTTATATATAATATAATATTTAGACGTTGAGATCCATGTCTCGGACATACATATTGCTTCAATTAAGGGTTTCTCATCAACAAGAGATTCAATTTGGTGAATTTTATTTTTGATGCTACACATATTATGGTACAGTATTTCTAATCGTTGTAATTTAGGGACGAAAAGTTTTGACAGATGGCGTGGGTGATGGTAAATAGGTTATTTTTTGATGTTGACTGTAGCGTATCCTTGTATTCCGTTTGCTCGTCGGTTTTCCTCTATGAGCGATATTTATTACTCGTAGTTGGGGGCGTGGTCAGAGGTCTATTCTGTGCGTCGGGTTGTGCTTGTTGAATAGTGGTTTCCCTTCCGTTTATGAATAGTTTATCATTACGCAACACTGCGTTTTGCCCGCACTGTCTTGCTCCTTTCAGTTCCTCTCGGAGTACTTTCCTGTTACGCAGGCTATCGGGGTTTAGGAATTGCCACACGAACAGGCCTGTGTTTTTGTAGTAGTTTGAATTTTCCATGATTATATCTCGTCATTCTCTTACTTAACAGTTCTATTACAATAGGGCGCCTCGGACCTCTGCGGCCCATACGCCAGATTTCTTGGATTGGTCCTCTTACATCAACATAAAATACTCTTAGGACTTGGTCGAGTACTTCGGGTTCAGATTCTCGGCCGTATTCATTCAGACCCTAGAGGACAAGACGTTTTACAGATCGCCCATTGAATACAAAACGGAGACATTCCAAAATAATTTTCTCTTGCATTAAAAATATTGTCCGAACAGCTTCTAATTTTAAAATTCAACACTGACTGATTTTGGAATGTGTCCGTTTTGTATTCAATGAACGAGATGTAGTGCAAAATGATTTTCCTTCGTACTTTATCGGAAAAGTTCGTATTTATCGTGCTCTCTCAATTAGCTTCAGTACCCATCTTACAGCCGTAGGGGTAAGTCGCATCAGCAGACCAATATATATATAGAGTGGCTAACACGCAATTAAAATATTCGCTATAGTTTTCATTCTATTTACAGTTTACTTATAAAAAGGTTGTATTACCATGCCGAAACCTCGAAAACGGTTAAAAAATCCAGTCCAATGAATTATATTTAATATATACCTGTATTTCATATCAGAAAATAACAAATTCAAAAATAGCAATTACTCAGAGTAATTTGGCAAAGTTCAACAGCGAATTTCGGACGCAACAGGCATACCTCAACGTACAATAAGAAAATTTTTGAACCAGGAAAAAGAATTATAGAAATTATAGAAAACAATAAAATACCATCACAAACAATATTAAGCTGGGTAGACCACGCAAGAAATTCTATCTAGATCTTGATGATTTTGATTACGCAGCGATACGATGAATGGTTTATAACTTTCATCTGATTTATAAACAAGTTCCTACAATAAGAGCACTAAAGACCAAATTAATAGAAACAATGAATTTCAAAGGCTGTGTGTGATTTCACAATAAGAAAGAAACTTCGCCAAAACGGTTTTCTATTCAAAAAAATTACTAACAATAGAAAAATGCTGATGGAAAAAGATGACGTTAGACTTAAAAGAGTAATGTACCTGGACTTAATAAGGAAGTACAGATCTGAAGGCAGAGATATTGTGTATACGGACGAAACTTATGTTCATACATCCCATTTAACAGAGAAGTACTGGATCGAGTCTACGGATAAAGGAGTGAAACAGTTAATCTCAAAAGGTTAACACCTTATTATAATACATGCAGGTAGTGCCAAAGGATTTGTACCGGGTGCTCTACTTATGTACAAATCTACTGATAAGACCGGTGATTATCACGATGCCATGAATAATGTCAATTATGAAAAATGGTTACAGAATCAACTTTTTCCTAACTTGTTTCCAAATTTTGTATTAGTAGTAGACAATGCTGCTTATCACAATAAATATGTGGAACGCCCGCCCAACTCTAATACCGCAAAGCCGCTTATGATAAGCTGTTTACAAAAATACAATATTCCCGATGATTCATCATTTTCCAAAATACAACTATACGAAATTATTTGTCGACATTTATTTATTTAGGAGACTTTGTAGAATATTCCATTGACAAAAATTTAACATTAACATGGGCACGAAGTGTTAAGGTTACCGCCATACCATCCCGTCTTCAACCATATTGAAAATATATGGTCACAGATAAAAGGTTACGTATCAAAAAGGAACATAGACATGAATATGGGTACGGTGAAAAAATTGATTGAAGAAAAAATAAATATGATTGGCCCGGATGAATGGAAGAAAGTTTGTGATCATGCCATCAAATGTGAAAATGAATATCGGTCACAGGAACACTCAATGGATGATCACATTGATAGGATTGTAATTAATGTAAATGAAAGCACTGACGAATCTGACTATGATATGTCTGACTGTTACTCAGATTCTGAAATGGAAAATGTTGAGAATATCGACCCAAATATGCAGTAGGTGAAATATTAATGTTAAGTACAGTCACCGGCATAAATAAGTTAGCATTTATGAACCTAGTCACTTTAACGTCGTGTTTGAAATGTCATACGAAATTGTCAAATGATTAAAAGCGACAAGGTATAGACATCATCACTCATTTATGATGGTGACTGTTCCTATAAGCATCCTAGCGGGCCTAGTATGAAAGTCTTCATGTTATTTGCATCCCTCTCACACGTGGGTTATTAACTTAGGTGCGAGAGGGATGCCAATGACATTTTTTTTTCTTCATACTAGCCCTGTAAGTAGATGCTATTTTTAAATAGGCAGATATTGAGTTTTATTCTTGTAAATATTTCCCAATAAGCTTTATTTTGTTGTACTTTATGTTTTAAAGTGAAGATAATATTTTGTTTACTAATGACAATAAAACTGAGTATTTTCAAAGTTATTGAAGGTGGTTGTAACATCTCTATATTATACAGTGCCATACGCTGTCATTTGTCACTTTGTCATTTGACACTAAACAATAAAGTTCCATTTTAATGGATATGAAAACGTCACTCATTTAATACAATCATTGATTGACATTTCGGGTGACATCGTATTCCGATTGAGATCCGAGTTTTCCCGAAGGAATAGTAGATTGTTCAACAAGGGACTAAACACAAGTAATAACGACACGAGGAGCGAAGCGCGGCTGCTCGAGTAGGTCGAGTGTCATTAATCATTATGGTTGTTTAGTCTCGCGAACACTCTACTTTTCACTTTGAATGCGAGGAAAAAAAACGACGTTCAGTGCCGGATTAGCCGGGCGCCTGTCGTATCGCATAACGTTTTTTGTCCTAAAAATGTTTGGCCGAGAATGTTTGGCATACTGTTGAATGGCATACTACTCGTTTGTCCTAATAATTTTTGCACATACTCATTTAACGTCCTAAAGCAAGTTTGTCCTCATATTGATAACTCTAAAGTCTAATTACCTAAAGCAAAATATTCCTAACATGAATTGTCCTAATAATTATTTTGCCTATTATTAAACTGGCTACAATTAAAGCACCTAAACTAAACTATGGTAGGCGTGAAGTCAGAATCGTTACGTATTCTACCTTCAGGCAGGTCAGATTTCGGTTAGGTTAGGTACGACGACGAGCGAAGCGAGGAGGAGTGTTAGGTAGAACTGTGACCCTAACGAGCGAGCGAAACGCCAGAACCATCAAGTTTGACAAGGTTAGGTTTATTAAATATCAGGAATATTACAATTATTCACATCAATCATTCCACAGTTGAATCTTAGCCACATCAAACGATAGGACAATAGTTATTTGTTCAACAGATAAAACCTGTCACTCAACTTGATAATGCCGTAGTGCAAACACAACTTTATACAGCTTTATGTAGTCTGTGGCTTTAAAAAAAACCTAACTAGGCCTTGTCTATGGCTATTGGCTACAATAATCCCGCTATTTTTTAAATGCGTTCTGAAACTGCCCCCGCGGTTTATGTCACGAAATTGAAGATTGTTAAAACGATAACAAAATTATGTAGATACATGATAAACTTCTTATTTTTCATTAAGTTTGTCTTCAAAACATTAAATAAAAAAAATGATTGTACCTACTGTATAAAATAGTTATAAGAAACACATTTCAAACTTTAACAGATAGTTTTATTTGCAATTTTACGGTTATGTGTGCATCCGAACGTGCGTTTCTTTTTGGGCCTACTATGTGTGGAATTTGAAAATCGAACTTCGAATCAAGTTGTTTCTATCTCTCGCTTTTTCCTATCGAAGTGAAAGTGACAGAACAAAGTGAAGTTCAATTTTTTCTAATGTTGTGAGTAGCCCCAGCACTGCTCACGGCATTTAAAAAAATAATTAAAAAGCTACTTTGCCTCTCGCTCGCAGCAAAATTGAATTTTGCTCACTGTTTTTAAGCAGCAAAACCTGCTTGTTTGAGCTGCTGAGGTGAAATAGTTATTTGTTCAACAAGAGAGCAAAGTTGGTTTTTGCTGCGAGTGATGATGTTGAATCCCGAGTAAGCGAAGGATTCTATTATTGAATCACGAGCGTAGCGAGTGATTCTAGGTTAGAATCCTGAGCGTAGCGAGGGATTCAAAGACACGAGACGTAAAAAACTTTGGTCTCGTGTGAGACATACAACTTTTCACCTCAGCAGCGAGAACAACACAGCGCGAAGCTGGTAGGGCCAACGCAGGTCTTCCGTTGTGACCATTTGGTGAATACACGACTAAATAACGACACGATCGCATATGCATCAATCACAAGCAAAGCAAAATACTAATAAAATAAAAAGTGGAAAAAATAAACATGAAACAGATAAAACCTGTCACTCAACTTGATAATGCCGTAGTGCAAACACAACTTTATACAGCTTTATGTAGTCTGTGGCTTTAATTAGGCCTTGTCTATTCTATGGCTATTGGCTATGGCGGACAAATTAACAAAAATTACATCGTCATTTACATTACATTACATTTGTTTAATACGCAGAACAAATTAGCAAAAGTAGGTCAAGGACCATGAAAACCAAATTGAGTATCAAACTATGAAAAACGTCTAGTAACACCGTGCTCCTGAATGCTTGTGGGACATAAAAAAAGGTATGTGAATACGTGATTCGAACTAAATTGCAACTAGGTAGTCTCATATGTCTGAAATTTTCTCGACTTTTTCGCGTTCCTGCAAGTGTTTCCTTAATGAGCCTTAAAACTATGTATATACATTTCAGGTTCTGAAGCGACGGGGGCAGATTATGAGCTAAAGTAGTTACGTTGACGGAATCATTGACAGCCTCGTGGAGTCATAATCTACAAAAAATAAATTAAATTGAACAAAAGACGTGGATTTCTAAACTTGAACAAATTCAAACAAAGAAAAACAGCTACTAACATCATGCTACTTAATGCTTGTGGGACATAAAAAACAGGTATCTGACTGGAACCAAATTAATAGTTACTGTTCCCTTAACTGCAAGTGTTTCTTTAACTGAGTCTTAAAACCATGTATACATTTCAGGTTCCTAAGCAGGCAACAGATTTTTCCAGCAATTTGTTGCTGTGGCCTGATACTTTACTACCCCGAAGAGGAGACATGCCAGATGAAGCTTGAAGATTTTAGGTGTGACATGAACCCACAACGGAATGGCAAAGCAGAGGCTTTTTTTGTTTTTGAGTGAAGACATGAAAAAAAACAATATGATAAAAATTAAATAACATGTATCTATATTTGTAAAACCAACAATTTCAAAAATTAAAAGTTAAAAGTAAAATTACTGCAGTTTTGCAAGTTAAATGTTACAGTTTTGTTTGGAACCGATATTGTTGTCTTAGAAACTTGAGTTTGAGTAGTTGATGAGGCTGAGATTTCGGCTTCCTTACTTGTTGTGGGCTGTGACAGAGGAATAGAGAAAGTAGGTGACTCAGCAGTGGTATTTGTGACTCTGGAAGTAGATGGGCAAGACCAAGGATCTGAGGTCTGTTTCCAGCTCATAGTTTCACCGGCTTCCTCACTTGTAGATTGTGACGGCACAATAGTGAAAGTAGGTGACTCAGTCGCAGTATTAGTGACTCTGGAAGTGGATGGGCGAGACCAAGGATCTGAGGTCTCTTTCCAGCTCATGGTTTCGGCTTCCTCACTTTTGGATTGTGGGGGAAGGATATGGAAAGAAGGTGACTCAGTGGTGGTATTTGTGACTCTGGAAGTAGATGGGCGAGACCAAGGATCTGAGGTCTGTTTCAAACTTATGTTCTCTATGATACGCTTACAGATTTTAGTTTTATTTTCAAGTGAATCTTCAATATATCCTTCCGCAACCATATTCGACCTCCATCCGCCGTGCCGTTTTTGAACATTAGCGGCTGAAAAAAATTTGGACTTCTTGGGTTTGTGCCCTACTGATATTTTCTTCAAAAATGCAATGAGTTTGTGGTAGGTTTCAATGTGCACATCATCCTTCGTTTTTATTGTTGTTTTCAACATTGAGTAAATACTCCACATTGTTGATGGTTGCTTTGTTTGTGATAACTCTATGAAATACGCTAACAGTACAGTCTCCGAAAAAGTTTTGGAACCATTTGCAAGTTTCCATTGCTTAAAAATATCATAAGCTTTCAGATATTTTTCGCGAGACGTAGCGTAACAGAAAAGCAACAAAAAACATTTTTTTTAAACAAGTACAATAATCCCGCTATTTTTGAAATGCGTTCTGAAACTGCCCCCGCGGTTTATGTCACGAAATCAAAGATTGCTAAAACAATAACAAAATTATGTAGATACATGATAAACTTCTTATTTTTCATTAATTTTGTCTTTAAAACATTAAATAAAAAAAATGATCGTATAAAATAGTTATAATAAACACATTTCAAACTTTAACAGATAGTTTTATTTGCAATTTTACGGTTATGTGTGCATCCGAACGTGCGTTTCTTTTTGGGCCTACTATGTGTGGAATTTGAAAATCGAATTTCGAATCAAGTTGTTTCTATCTCTCGCTTTTTTCCTATCGAAGTGAAAGTGACAGAACAAAGTGAAGTTAAATTTTTTCGAATGTTGTAAATAGCCCCAGCACTGCTCACGGCATTTAAAAAAAATAATTAAAAAGCTACTTTGCCTCACGCTCGCAGCAAAATTGAATTTTGCTCACTGTTTTTAAGCAGCAAAACCTGCTTGTTTGAGCTGCTGAGGTGAAAATAATATTTATGACAAACGATAGGAGCAACAATTTCGGACAATCAAAAATATGCGGAACAAAGTGTATGCCACACGTTATTAGGACAAAAGACGTTATACGACACAACGATAGGACTAATAATTGTATGCCATTCGATATAGACCCGGATTAGCCACTTAGCAAGAGTAGCAAATGCTACTGCGGGCATTGGGGGACCCCAAGCACCCACATCTAACCTCTAAAATGCTAGTCTGGAACGATTACTCAAATTAAGAGTAATTTTACTATTTTTATTAGGATGGTCAACTTGTGAAGCGATATTTATTTCCTGTCGATGGTCAGAAGTTCTGGTGGAGGAAACGCTGGGGCATCTTTGGATGTTGAAGGGCGTGTAGTCCATAGGCCTTCAGGTTTCTTCAGGTTTATGCTGCTTGCTATCTGAAGACTGCGATTCGATTTATTTTCGATAAAATCTTCGATATAACGTTCAGCCACGGCAGAAGACTAACATCCGCCATGTTGCTTTAATTCCATCATATCTGCACCAGTGTTCGCTTATACATCTCCTGCCGCCTCGCCGAATGTCCTGTATACATCTCAGGATTTGGTAGCTCCAAAAATGATGCAATTTGTCTCGGGATGTAGCCGATTTTATTTAATCCACTCGAGTTATTCGTTCATTTATTTTAAGAATTATACATACATACATACATACATACATACATAAACTCACGCCTTCATTCCCAGAGTGGGTTCGGCAGAGCTAAAGAATTACCAACAAGAATTAAAACTTGTTGATAATTCTGTAACCACATTTTGCACAAGTATGCTAAGATGTTTCCCAGTGTATTAGTGACAGAAGTGTTTTAAGAATATAACAATAGTTATTTGTTCAACAAGAGAGCAAAGTTGGTTTTTGCTGCGAGTGATGATGTTGAATCCCGAGTAAGCGAAGGATTCTATTATTGAATCACGAGCGTAGCGAGTGATTCTAGGTTAGAATCCTGAGCGTAGCGAGGGATTCAAAGACACGAGACGTAAAAAACTTTGGTCTCGTGTGAGACATACAACTTTTCACCTCAGCAGCGAGAACAACACAGCGCGAAGCTGGTAGGGCCAACGCAGGTCTTCCGTTGTGACCATTTGGTGAATACACGACTAAATAACGACACGATCGCATATGCATCAATCACAAGCAAAGCAAAATACTAATAAAATAAAAAGTGGAAAAAATAAACATGAAACAGATAAAACCTGTCACTGAACTTGATAATGCCGTAGTGCAAACACAACTTTA
The DNA here is from genome assembly GCA_927399475.2 of Acleris emargana. Lineage (NCBI taxonomy): Eukaryota > Metazoa > Arthropoda > Insecta > Lepidoptera > Tortricidae > Acleris > Acleris emargana. The sequence continues at coordinate 2,728,009 of OV656862.1, forward strand.
TACAGCTTTATGTAGTCTGTGGCTTTAATTAGGCCTTGTCTATTCTATGGCTATTGGCTATGGCGGACAAATTAACAAAAATTACATCGTCATTTACATTACATTACATTTGTTTAATACGCAGAACAAATTAGCAAAAGTAGGTCAAGGACCATGAAAACCAAATTGAGTATCAAACTATGAAAAACGTCTAGTAACACCGTGCTCCTGAATGCTTGTGGGACATAAAAAAAGGTATGTGAATACGTGATTCGAACTAAATTGCAACTAGGTAGTCTCATTATGTCTGAAATTTTCTCGACTTTTTCGCGTTCCTGCAAGTGTTTCCTTAATGAGCCTTAAAACTATGTATATACATTTCAGGTTCTGAAGCGACGGGGGCAGATTATGAGCTAAAGTAGTTACGTTGACGGAATCATTGACAGCCTCGTAGAGTCATAATCTACAAAAAATAAATTAAATTGAACAAAAGACGTGGATTTCTAAACTTGAACAAATTCAAACAAAGAAAAACAGCTACTAACATCATGCTACTTAATGCTTGTGGGACATAAAAAACAGGTATCTGACTGGAACCAAATTAATAGTTACTGTTCCCTTAACTGCAAGTGTTTCTTTAACTGAGTCTTAAAACCATGTATACATTTCAGGTTCCTAAGCAGGCAACAGATTTTTCCAGCAATTTGTTGCTGTGGCCTGATACTTTACTACCCCGAAGAGGAGACATGCCAGATGAAGCTTGAAGATTTTAGGTGTGACATGAACCCACAACGGAATGGCGAAGCAGAGGCTTTTTTTGTTTTTGAGTGAAGACATGAAAAAAAACAATATGATAAAAATTAAATAACATGTATCTATATTTGTAAAACCAACAATTTCAAAAATTAAAAGTTAAAAGTAAAATTACTGCAGTTTTGCAAGTTAAATGTTACAGTTTTGTTTGGAACCGATATTGTTATCTTAGAAACTTGAGTTTGAGTAGTTGATGAGGCTGAGATTTCGGCTTCCTTACTTGTTGTGGGCTGTGACAGAGGAATAGAGAAAGTAGGTGACTCAGCAGTGGTATTTGTGACTCTGGAAGTAGATGGGCAAGACCAAGGATCTGAGGTCTGTTTCCAGCTCATAGTTTCACCGGCTTCCTCACTTGTAGATTGTGACGGCACAATAGTGAAAGTAGGTGACTCAGTCGCAGTATTAGTGACTCTGGAAGTGGATGGGCGAGACCAAGGATCTGAGGTCTCTTTCCAGCTCATGGTTTCGGCTTCCTCACTTTTGGATTGTGGGGGAAGGATATGGAAAGAAGGTGACTCAGTGGCGGTATTTGTGACTCTGGAAGTAGATGGGCGAGACCAAGGATCTGAGGTCTGTTTCAAACTTATGTTCTCTATGATACGCTTACAGATTTTAGTTTTATTTTCAAGTGAATCTTCAATATATCCTTCCGCAACCATATTCGACCTCCATCCGCCGTGCCGTTTTTGAACATTAGCGGCTGAAAAAAATTTGGACTTCTTGGGTTTGTGCCCTACTGATATTTTCTTCAAAAATGCAATGAGTTTGTGGTAGGTTTCAATGTGCACATCATCCTTCGTTTTTATTGTTGTTTTCAACATTGAGTAAATACTCCACATTGTTGATGGTTGCTTTGTTTGTGATAACTCTATGAAATACGCTAACAGTACAGTCTCCGAAAAAGTTTTGGAACCATTTGCAAGTCTCCATTGCTTAAAAATATCATAAGCTTTCAGATATTTTTCGCGAGACGTAGCGTAACAGAAAAGCAACAAAAAACATTTTTTTTAAACAAGTACAATAATCCCGCTATTTTTGAAATGCGTTCTGAAACTGCCCCCGCGGTTTATGTCACGAAATCAAAGATTGCTAAAACAATAACAAAATTATGTAGATACATGATAAACTTCTTATTTTTCATTAATTTTGTCTTCAAAACATTAAATAAAAAAAATGATCGTATAAAATAGTTATAATAAACACATTTCAAACTTTAACAGATAGTTTTATTTGCAATTTTACGGTTATGTGTGCATCCGAACGTGCGTTTCTTTTTGGGCCTACTATGTGTGGAATTTGAAAATCGAATTTCGAATCAAGTTGTTTCTATCTCTCGCTTTTTTCCTATCGAAGTGAAAGTGACAGAACAAAGTGAAGTTAAATTTTTTCGAATGTTGTAAATAGCCCCAGCACTGCTCACGGCATTTAAAAAAAATAATTAAAAAGCTACTTTGCCTCACGCTCGCAGCAAAATTGAATTTTGCTCACTGTTTTTAAGCAGCAAAACCTGCTTGTTTGAGCTGCTGAGGTGAAAATATAATATTTGGATTATGAAGGTTCGGTCGATTTTAGTTTTCGTCTCCCTTAAATCAGGCTAGTAGAGCGTTGTCAGAGATCGTTCGCACAGCATCCACTGTCAGATTATCAAGCTCGTTTAAACGACAGGCTCCACTAATGCCCAGTATCAACGCAACCTGTTTTCAAAAATAGAGAATCTGTTACTAAATTGATGTTGATAACTTAATAATTAAATAGTTCTAAACTACTTGTATTACGTAACATTTGTTAATAACTTACTTTTACTCCCAGAAATTGCGAGTCTGGCGCTTCATTCAAAAAGCGTTCAAAATTTGTAGCGTTTTTCTGTCTTTCGGTTTTTCGGTTTGTAGCCTTCTAAGGATAACCTTTTAAGGGTTAGTTCCCGATTCGCCGGATTCTTGTTTCGTCGGATTGCCGTTTCGCCGGAATTTCTTATGTACAATATGTGACAGTCAGAACTCTTCCCTCAAGAATCCGGCGAAACAAGATGGCAAGGCATGCAACTTCTAGTATGTTTTGTTTTGATGTCCATGTTATGCCTTATTTTTATAGTACACCGTAGCATAGAATATACGATACTCCATTATGTCGATGACTTCTTTTTCTTCCACAGCTCATTAAAATGTCTATGTGCCAGAAGTTTGATTTTCATTTTTCCATTTGCAAAATTCTTCGCAGGCGTAGATGTAAACCAGCCGTGGTTTGTTATGTAGCAAGTTTTCTACTATAATGGCCGCCCTCTTTTTCATAAACTCAGGTGTTAACTAATCTTCTTCATCACTTGAATGCATTTCCAATCGTTTTTAGGGTTCCGTAGTCAAACTAGGAACCCTTATAGTTCCGCCATGTCTGTCCGTCCGTCCGTCCGCAGCCTAGCTCAGAGACTCTTAGTACTAGAAAGCTGTAATTTGGCATACATAGTTAGACATATTAGTCACGCCAACAAAGAGGAAAAATAAAATCTTTTTTTTTTTTTATAAAGTGCCTCCGTATCGTATCGTGGGTATGTATTTTTTTCTCGTCTACCCTATAGTGTGGTGTGATGTTAGATAGGTCTTTCAAAAACATTGCGAGGTTGTGCATAAAAATAATCGGTTAAGGGTTCCGTTTATGAAATATTAAGCTTTAAAGCGCTAATTTTTGTTGAAGTCAAGTAGCAACGGCTTCGGAACCCTTCACTGAGCATGGTCCGACATGCTCTTGCCCGTTTTTTTTTTATAAAGTAACACTAAATTTTGTGTTCGTAAAACTTACAAAATTTAAAAAAGAGGAAAAGAAAGACGTTCTTTGCCGGATTAGCCACGTAGCAAGGTAGCAAATGCTACGGGCCCCGCGCACCTACGTCTAACCTCTAAAATGCTTGTCTGGTAGACATTCTAATGTGTTGATACTTACATAAGTATGCGTGTACTCATAATATATTTTGTACTCATATTCATCACGGTTGTAGTAGTAGTAGTAGTCATTTATTTCATATTGGAAAGTATAGTGTATTTCTATGGAACTTGCTAACTATGTAAACAAAAGACATAACTTTGTCTTGTCACTGTTTCTCCTTGAATTTTCACACCACCTCATTAAACACCATTGAAACCATAAACTATTGAAACGGCCGTTACTTTAAAATACAAAATCACCAAATATGTAACTCTATCTTGGATATTTCATTAAGTTTAAATGGTTTCATAAGTTAGGTTATTAGGACCTGATGGGATGACGTTTTTGTTTCTTTTAAAATCTACAATTGTCTATGATGGGTAGTGTTGTGGCTAAAGTTTGCGATATATTAAGGCCCCTACACATTACCTAACTCACGCTGATCACACTGACAGATGATATAACGGCACCTTTTGTAATAAATACTGGTGATATATCATCTTCAAGCACCGAATTTTCTTCAGATCGTGATTAACCCATTCATTGCCGAAGACGCGAATTCGCGTCCCATGTATGTGTTATCGTAATGCCGAGGACGCGAATTCGCGTCCTCAAGTTATTTGTTTTTTTTTGCTAGAAAACAACTGTACTTAAATGCTGATACCAAAATGTTACTTTATTTATGAAGGATAATGTTATACTGTTGCTGGTTTTCGGATTCAGTGCATTTTTGTAATTTTCATAATTCTTATCTCGGATGCCGAAGACGCGAATTCGCGTCCCATGTATGTGTAATCGTAATGCCGAGGACGCGATTTCGCGTCCTCGGCATTACGCCGGCACTGCGTGATGAGTAAAAATGTGAGGCGTCGGCAATGAATGGGAGAAATTACGCGCGATTTAAGTGTTTTTGTCGCGAAAGGAAAAGGGCCTTTACTGAATACGTTTTCGACAAAAACTGTTTTTAGACGCAAAAATTTCAGTTACGATGCCGAAAACGCGAAATTGCGTCCCATGTATGTGTAATCGTAATGCCGAGGACGCGATTTCGCGTCCTCGAGTTATTTGTTTTTTTTTTGCTAGAAAACAACTGTACTAAAATGCTGATACCAATATGTTACTTTATTTATGAAGTATAATATTATACTGTTGCTGGTTTTTGGATTCAGTGCATTTGTAATTTTCATAATTCTTATCTCGGATGCCGAAGACGCGAATTCGCGTCCCATGTATGTGTAGGCGTAATGCCGAGGACGCGATTTCGCGTCCTCGGCATTACGCCGGCACTGCGTGATGAGTAAAAATGTGAGGCGTCGGCAATGAATGGGTTAAACAAATTAGAAATAAGTAACTACTTGTTTTTTAATTTCGGTATTTTAATATTCGATATGGTTTGACATAAGTAAAGGAGTATTGCACATCACTAGTAAATTCATCATTCAGAGACAATTTCAAAATGACGGTTTGTTTACATAGTTAGCAAGTTCCATAGAATTAGACCTTACATTATTATATGTCGCATATTTATAATAAATTCACAATAAGATCGTCAGTGTAAAAAATAATAATATAAAAAATTAAAAATAAAATAATGTCAATGTGTACAAAAGTAATAATAGTAGTTGATGATAGGATGAATAATCCAGTCGATATTCTTCAGCATAATGATTGGCGCTTTTGCCCTCTCGTATTTATTCCCTTCTTCCTTTAACGGAGTCCCGTTACCTTCTTTGTTATTTATTTTTTGTTGGAAATATCATGATGCTTTTATACATATTTTACTACTATGGTTCGGTTTTACGTTGGCGCCACTGGGAACCGATTAGGGGGAGGCCTATGTCCAGCAGTGGACGTCTTTCGGCTGACATGATGAGGATGACTGGGAACCGGCGCCGGCGCCGCGGTTCACGCCGTGCCCTAGTGCTGAGCGGTGTCAATTACCATTGCTACCATTTTTGATGATGTTTTTCTCTGTTCCGTTTTGTTTATCGTGCTCGTCGAATAAATGTTTATGTTTCTATTTTTAATGATAGTTTAATGGTCTATCTCGGTGCAAAAAAATAAATAAACTGTTAACTTAAGAAAAGGCAAAGCTAGGATGATTTGAAGTTTGTGTGTGTCATTGATGACGGGTGACGATCACAACCCGTGGAGGTGTCCCATTACGTCCGGGGATTTTGAATATTATAAAATATAATTATTAGCTATTTTATTCTTATCTATTCTTATTTATACTATTATATTCTATTTTATTCTATTCTATTCTACTTACATAATTCCGGAAGCAAGAGCAGTATTAGTACCCGCAACATTTTCATAAATTATGATCACAATTTTTAGTACAATCGTAAATTTGGTTTTTCTCATCGAAACATAAAGATATAACTAATCCTTATCAAATAATTAATGTTTTCGTAAATATCGGTTTCCCGTGGCTATGCTTGGAATATTGGTACATTATTGTAGAGGCCCGGGAAATAGGGGATTGCCTGGCGAGGCTGTTCAAATACGAGTCATGCCATCGCTGTTGCCGCCGGAGCATATAGGTCAGGTATTATGCTTTTTAACCGACTTTAATACATTCTGATTTTGTCGGAATCTTTTATTGTGTCCGTCTGCCCGTCTGTGCTTGGTTAAGTTCAGAGATTGTTTGTACTATAAACCTGTAATTTGGCAGAGTTATTTTATTATACATGGCCTGTGTGCTCGTTTGCCTTCCTATGATATAAAAAAAAAAAAAAAAAAAAGTTAAACAGACAAACTAGTAAATTATGAAAAAAAAACCCGCCTGCAATAAAAAAACAAATGAAAAGCAAAAAATAAGCCCTGTAATGTAGTATATAAAGTTGTTAGAGCAATGTTCTTAATAATACAATTTATTCTATTATACCGGGTGTACAATCCAAATGGGTCAGTATGGTGAAGTCGGAAACTATGAGAGATAGCGGGATCTGTTCTTAGGAACCATGACGTCGATTTTAGATTTAATAATAATTACATTCAAACTTTTTTATTAACTCTCATACATAACCGGGAATCGAACCTGGTCAATATTTTTGTAACCGCGTTAAGTAAAAAGGACCAAATTTGGTATAGAGAAGACAAACGAGCACACAGGCCACCTGATGGTAAGTGGAAACTGTGACCCATAGACATTCGCATTCACAAGACTGCAATGCATTCCTAAGACTGCAAATGCGTTGCCAACCCTGAGGACTAAGATGGAATGCCTCTATGCTAGTCATTTCACCGGCTGTCTTATCCCCAAACCGGAACACAACAATGCGAACACTGCTGCTTGGCGGTAGGTTAATGGATAAGATGGTGGTAGCGATCCGGACGGACCCTGCACAAGGTCCTACCACCCGCAAAATCAATTTTATCTGGCATACGATCGAATAACATAACACGCATTTAGTATAACTATTTTTTTTTTGATATTATACATTTTAAGTCAATTTCTTCTTACTAGGTTAGGTTCGGTTAGAACTGTGACCACATTGATAGTAATAAAAGCCGTTAGAAATATTCATTTTTTTAATTTATAAAAATTATAGTCTTTGAAATGATACATTTCGTTTTATGCATCATGACTATTATATCGATGGTTTATTATACAGATCGCAATTATACAATTCGTGTTATGTAAAATTATCATTAGACCATTTTGTTCTTATGCTAAACATTACACACCCCTAATTTTGGTATAGAATACATTTTTTTGAATTTTGATAACTTAGGTTACTTTTAGATTATATCGCAGAAAGCTTTAATGTCTTACCTTTATCGCAGAATCTACATTCGCATAGTTTGATTAGGTACAGTCAGCTGCAGAGAAAAGGATACCCCCCCTCCTGGTAAGGATTGTTTTTTTTCGAAAACCTGTGGTTAGATTTAAATGATTTTTAGTTTATGTGTAGACAATAGTAAAATCTTCAATTCACCGAAAAATCATATAAATTTAAACATAGGTTTTTGAAAAAAAACAATCCTTACCAGGAGGGGGGGTATCCTTTTCTCTGCAGCTGACTGTACGTAGACTTACATTGGTCCGAGTATTATACGGTCGTATTTACTGTCTACGCATAAATTAAATGGTCATAAAATTGTTTTGGCGAAACTATTGTTGCAGGAATAGGTTTTTCATCTCACTAGCTCGGAAAGCCCTTTTTGTTTGTTTGATATCTATTGAGAAAATCGCTTTTCATCCACAAGTGAGGGAAGAGTTTTGACATTTGAAGGCAGCTTAAGTGATATTTGACAGCTAACCAAACGTAAAACCTTACAAGTGCTGAATTTTTAACATCACAATTAATGAATTGCATCGAGTAAAAAACACTAAATACAGTCTTACTACTTTATTTAATTCATCAAAATTAACCTTCATTCTTGTTTTATAAACGGATAAAAAGTTCTGACAGTCCAAATAAGTCGATGTGCAAACAAAACGCATCCGAAATAATAAAAAAAAACTTACGTCAAAACTTTTCTATTAAGCCGTCAACGTTAAAATATTCGCATGTTTTTTGTTATTAAAAATGAGTGATTCGAGTGATAAAGACGTATTAACACCCTTAGAATTACAGGAAACCGTGCAAAATGCGGAATTGAGCTTACAGTACAAACCATTTTCTTAGTTTCCTCGCTGTAGTCAACGTTAAATATTCGCATGTTTTTCTAGTTTGTTTTGTTATTATAAATGAGTGATTCGAGTGATAAAGACGTATTAACACCTGTGGAATTACAGAAAACCGTGCAAAATGCGGAACTGAGCTTACAGTACAGACCCTTTTCTTAGTTTCCTTGCTGTAGTGAGGTGAAAAGTTTTGTGTTATACACGGGTGAAAAGTTATTTTACGTCTCGTGTCTTGAAACACTTGCTACGCTCAGGATTCTATTTTTGAACCACTCGCTTCGCTCGTGGTCAATCATAGAATCCTTTCGCTAGCTCGTGTTTCAAATGAACACTCGCAGGTAAAATACAACTTTCCCCACTTGTATAACAAATAACTATTGTCAATCATTAGAACGACTTGAGTGTAGGATTCCAAGTTCTACTACGGACCCGTTCTTCGCTATCAGCCGTTACGAATTTCTCATTTCCCTACCCAATATTGATACATTTTCTGGATATCCTTTTGAGATATCGGGACAAAAGTACCTAATATCCGTGAAGATGTAATAGACTAGGCACTCGTAGTACATATATGCCGAATTTTACCGAATTTTATTTAACCACTAGTTTCTGCCCGCGGTAGGTTTCGAATGTCGTAATTCCCTTGGGAAATTTTAAATCTTCCGCGATGAAATGAACCCTATGTGTTAATCCAGAGTATAAGCTATTTCCTTTTTAAATTTCACCCAAATCTGTCCAGCCGTTGCGGCGTAAACAAGTAACAAACATCCGTACATACAAACTTTCACGTTTATGATATTGGTAAGGATCCGACCGTAACATTAGAACAAACCAAAACTTGCGTATTTTTAACATTAGTCAATAAAGTAAGAACCTAATAAAAGGAAGTACTTACTTATCGTCTCCTTTTGTTTTTTAAAGGTTCATTAAAACTTGAGGCACTAAAATATTTTACAATAATGAAATACTTATGTAAATTTTAATTACGGTTTTATTATTAAAGAGTGGAGTATAATTTTTTAATGAACTTAATTATACGCATTTAATGTTTTTTTGGACAATGGTTTAATTTAATATTTATAGTTTTATCTATCGTTTTTAGGGTTGGAAACCAAAATGGTAAAAACCGGGCAAGACCATGCTCAGTGTAGGGTTCCGAAACCGTTACTACAAACAAATTAGACCTTTACTACAAAACAAAACTGTTAGATACCCCGACATAGGTCGCGGTTAGGGGCGCCTGTCGTATCGCATCGCATAACGTTTTTGTCCTAAAAATGTTTGGCCGAGAATGTTTGGCATACTGTTGAATGGCATACTATTAGTTAAAGGCACCAGTAATGGACACTAAACCCTTAATTCAAAGATCATAAGGTTGTAAATTGATTGTCTGACGATAAATTAATAACCCTTATCTTCTGTAGCATTAGAATCATGTGTCCATTATTGGTTCCTGTTCATTACTGGTCCCTTCACCCTACTCGTTTGTCCTAATAATTTTTGCGCATACTCATTTAACGTCCTTAAGCAAGTTTGTCCTAATATTGATAACTCTAAAGACTAATTACCTAAAGCATAATATTCCTAACATGAATTGTCCTAATAATTATTTTGCCTATTATTAAACTGGCTACAATTACAGCACCTAAACTAAACTATGGTAGGCGTGAAGTCAGAATCGTTACGTTTTTTACCTTCAGGCCCGTCAGATCTCGGTTAGGTTAGGTACGACGACGAGCGAAGCGAGGAAGAGTGTTAGGTAGAACTAACGAGCGAGCGAAACGCCAGAACCAACAAGTTTGACAAGGTTAGGTTTGTAAATAAATCATTTTTTAATATATAATCAGAAATAGGTTTTTTTTATTAGTACTATTAATAGGATTACATCAAAGTAATATTATTGGCTATTTCCATTTATTTGATAAAACATTGTTCGTTCGGTCACTTGCCGTGGTATATTTACGTTTTTTAGCCGGCAGAGGCGCTCCACATATCAGTTTCTGAATTTCCACAATTATGCACATCAATCATTGGACAGTTGACTCTTAGCCACATCAAACGATAGGACAAATAATATTTAGGACAAACGATAATAAGAGCAACAATTTCGGACAATCAAAAATATGCGGAACAAAGTGTATGCCACAGGTTATTAGGACAAAAGACGTTATGCCACACAACGATAGGACTAATAATTGTATGCCATTCGATATAGACCCCGCGGTCAGTTTACCAACACCGCAAATAAGTTTTCGGTAGGTATAAACATTTTCATGTCTCATACTCTGAAATTAGGCCATTGTTTTTATCTTCGAAACGGGCTGAAAGTGATACATGTCGGCCCTAGGGAAGAAAAGTAATTTGAAAAAAGAACTGTGCATATCTACAACCCTGTGCAGTAGCTAAAACAGCAGCCAACCTCTCTGTAGTAAGATTATAAAAAAAAAAAGTTTGTACTGGGCCTTGGTAAAATGTTATACAGACACTCTTTGGTAAAAAACTACCGAATCTTACTTTTAAAAGTTTTAATATCAAGTTTCTGAATAAAACCGTTGTATTATAAGTTAAATAACTTTTTTTATCATATCAACTTTATTTTTACTTGTCACTTTTTATTCAATTCCTATTTGATTGCTTGCGGTTTGTAATAAAATAACCGCCTCAAATCTTCACCTAATAAATAACCCTTCATGGCAGTCGGGTAAAAAGGCTGGCACCTTAACGTTTAAAAAAAAGTTTTTGTCATAAATAAGAGCGGGAAAACAAGATACGATCTTCAGTTCAGTACCTTTGTTGTACTAAGCAATATACTGTGTCGTTACATTTTCATAAGTTATTAGTGTTATTACAATGAGTTCCTCGTCTGATTCGGAAGTAGATTTAACGCCAGGTGAAGAGGCTCAAGCAGTGATTGAAAATCTTCTACCACCAAAATCAAAGGAACGATATTTAAAATCTTACAACGATTTTATGAAGTGGCGCGCAGAAAAAAAAAACCTTTCTCAGAAAGTGTGTTTCTGACATATTTTAGTGACTTATCAAAGAGAAATAAACCCTCAACTATATGGAGTGTATTTTCGATGCTGAAGAGTACTTTAAGCACGAAACACAATATTCATTTGAAATTTTTCCCCAATTTGATATATTGTTTGAAAAGGCAGTCGGATGGGTTTAAATTGAATTTTGCTCACTGTTTTTAAGCAGCAAAACCTGCTTGTTTGAGCTGCTGAGGTGAAAATAACTATTGTATGCAACATTGCGGGCTTGTGTAGCGAGCATGCAATGTAATTTTTAAGCTATTGCATAGCTTCTATCGCGGGCCTTGAGCGCGGGGACCGAATCCAGAAATTCCGTAACGAAAAAACCTCACGCTCCCCACTCCGACGGGCAAGGAGGTGTGGCTTGAAGGCCGTGCATCGTCTAACGTTGTTTCAGTTCGGCAGTCTTCGACACGGCGTTGTGTGCGTTTGTACGACATGCAATAGCTTTACCGCGGCAGTCCCCGAGTGCCACACGTCTTTTTTTATTTTATTTGGGATCTGTCTGTAAACTATGTACTTCGCGTCTCAGTATGGAGTTGTTAATGTCAACTTTTCCGGTCATTTTTGAGAAAAGCATTATACCTACTACCTATATATGCCTCGGCGGCGGCGATTGCATGACTCGTATTTGAACAGCCTCGCCAGGCAATCCCCTATTTCCCGGGCCTCACAATAATGTACTAATATTACAAGCAAAGCCACGGGTTACCGTATGATATTTACAAAAACATTAATTATTTGATAAGGATAGTTATTTCTTTATGTTTCGATGAGAATAACATAATTTACGATTGTACTAAATATTGTGATCATAATTTATCAAAATGTTGCGGGTGCTAATACTGTTTTTGCTTCTAGGATTATGTAAGTGGAATATTATAAAATAGAATAGAATAGAACAGTACCATGAATTACAATTTAATAAATGTTCTCTATCAATAAACTTAAAAAATCGGTATTTAAATTAAGACTAGTAAAACTGGACCTTATTGATACAGGACAGTGTTTATAAAGTTCATAACAAAATGAGTACCGTAAAACGGGGCTATTTGGGAACCACGGGGCTATTTGGAACCCAAGTAATTATAAGCTTTTAGTTGATATATTTTTGGCATGGCAATAATAGAACTAAAAACTTAGCCTGACAACAAATTTTACAGTTCTAGCATAGCCATGACAAAAAATATATCAACTAAAAGCTTATGATTACTTAGTTCCAAATAGCTCCGTGATTACCAAATAGCCCCATTTTACGGTATTTACTTTTCCGTTTTCCGACCAAATAAGGAACAAATCGTAAATACGGAATCGTCGGCGCGCGAGTCCGACTGCTGGTTTTTCTAGATTCAAAATCGTAACTATTCCATACATTTATATTATGGTGATGCTGACGGGTTGAGTCCAGCACAATGTACAGAACGTATACACCCGATGAAAGGAAGAAGCGTCTAGAAACAAGAAGAAAGGACTTGACGCCTTCAATCACGCCTAAACTCCCTTTGTTTAGATACTTAAAAAATGCAAACAAAATAACCACGTGATATAGTTCGTCAGTTAATAGAACACTGACACGTCAAAGTTCTATAAAACAGTTTTGATTGGCTGTTTAATGCCACCTGCTAGTACAGCTATATGGGGACTCCATTGCAATTTTTTATCTATTGTTATGCCTAGGAAAACTGCCTTATCTACGATTTGCAAATACTCTTCATTTAGACAAATATTAGAATCCAACCAACGGTTTAACATTAGGCAAAGCGAACCTAACACATTTCGTTTTCTTAGCATTTAGTAGCAAATTGTTACTAAGTTGTAGACGCCACCAGCTTTACCCTTCGAATCAATCCTTCAATCAATAATCACTTTAAGCTAGCAGAAAGCGCCTTCATGCGGTGCACTGGTTCGGTTACCTTAAAACATGATTTCGCCCTCGTGAAAAGTCAAAATAGCGAACAGGTACTCACCAGCGAGTAATGCCAGCTCTCCTGAAGATCCTTGCTGTATTTCACACCACACCCGGCCGGAATAATTAACCAAAAAAAGACGGACACGAGATTTGATGATGTCCGTCGCACGGTGGATTTATCTTGACTAGAGGGCGCTCGCGACGCTTCATAGGCAAGACCCTCGATTACCAACATTACGAACAGTTAAATACCTGATCATATTGAGACAATCAACGAGCGCGCAAAAATACAAATAAAGAATTTAATATTAAGCTTTCTGCTAGTTGTGGCGTAACCATAAGTAGTTAACCAATTAAGTACTTTAACTAGTGAGGTGGTTATCCTACTCTACTAGTCTATGGATTTTCTGTCTACCGTTTCATTCAATACCTATGTGGGCGTTTCTTAGGAAGATAGTATCTAGGTATGCTCTCTCTTGGTATGTCAGAAAAAACTCCTGTAGCAAGTACAAGCGTATTGGTAATGGGTGAGGATTGAATCTGCTGCTTATTGGCGTTGAGGTTCGTATATAAATGTACGACAAATTTTCGTACCGCAGCAGCGGAGAAGTTAACGTTTCTTAATTTTAGTCCTTAACAACAACCTTACAATCAACCGTACAATCTTTCTAAGTACAATCTTTCTAAGAAACGCCCATCTATCAGTTTTAAAAATTATTATGTTCAAACACTGTTATTATGATTTGGGTAAGTAAAGTTTTTTGAAGGGGTGTAGTGTACATTGTATTTTTTTCTGATAGTGTTTGGTCTATTGACCAATAATCTACAGTATTTTTTTACTCATTGCAGTTCTTCTAAAATGATTTTTTTTAAGTCTGTTATGACAGTTCTCCGTGCTTTACGGCACTATACGCGTTACCTTAGCCTAAACGATAATTAAAAAAAAAAACTGATTATGCCAGCACATCGTTTGTTGTCAAAATTGACAAACGAGTAACGGTATCGCCTTCGTTTGCTTACCTCCGTGTTTATTGACCAATTGTTTCCTTGAATATTACGACGACTTCTGGTCAGACCCTTGGATTTGGATAATACCGCATTTCTCGACGACCTCCGCAACGCTTTTTTGGACTTGGATTGAAATCTACTCTTGTCCACTCCCGCGCGTATTTGGCTGATGCTGCATTCGTTTTTGGACTCCGATGCAAGATGTTTGCATCATAAGTAGGGTAAAATTGGGGGACCTGGATACGTACCGAGGTATCCAAGCCCCCCAATCTTACCAGTGATCAAGTTTTCATCATTTCATCTATTAATTCTTCTTTTCATCAATTAATCTATTACCAGTGATCAAGTTTTTATCAATTCATCTATTAATTCTTCTTTTCATCAATTAATCTATTAATTCTACTTGTTCTTCTCTTTAAGATCAGGTATCCAAGTCCCCAATCTTACCCATGAATACTAAAATAGATCAAGTTTTCATCATTTCATCTACCTATTAATCGACGTATCCACGCCCCTATTAATTCTAATAATTAATTCACCAATCTATTAATTCTACTTTTCTTTTCTTTAAGATGTTGATCAGGGTCTGCCTATATATTCAAAGGTCGTTGATTAGAACTAATCGAAGATGTGGTACGAACTTCAATGATTACTGTTGGATGTTGATGTGATAAATATGGTATTTACTTATATAACGCGGAGGGAAAAAACAAAACGAACAAATCACTGTCATACATTTATTTAAATCACTTTAACAAACCAGTTATTTATAGTGTATAGGCCTTAGATAAGTATAAGTACACAATTTAAAACATAAATAAAAATTAAAAAGTACAAATGTTGATCGATAAATCAATAAAATATTATTGATTTATCTACCTTTCTCCATTGAAACTTTGAGTATTTAGAAACAGATAAACATGTAACAGAAAACTAATCATAATTGTCTATATTAAAAAATAAAACATTGCTATCTTTGCACCACTTTTTTAAGCAAGTAACATTTTTGTAAGCACATATATTATCATGATAAATACAAGTTTGTACATCATACGATGTTGCATACCTTTCATAAAGAGAAACAAAATTAGGACAGCTAATATCTTCTAAATTATGAACAATCTCAGTACCTAAAATTTCTTTTAACCAATTCACTTTTTCATACCCTTTTGTATGAATACATTTGTTTTTACAGTAATCAGATATTAAGAACTTATAATCGCAGTAAGGTACATAACCTTCATTCCACAGTATTCCCCTGTTCCTTTCTATCCATCCTACTTGTTTACGTTCTTTCTTAGTTAAATAATAAAACGGATATGGGGGTTTAATCAACAATACCAGGACATGTTTATCACTTAAAATAGCTATTTCTTTTGGTATAAGCTTGTTCTTTTCATCTTTAAAACCTTGGACATCGATGATAACATTCATGTCAGTTTCCGCACTATGTTACTCAACGGTTTATACTCAATAAGGCGATCGTTTATGATAAGGCAATAAGCTGTAGTATTCTCTGGGATATCTTGTGAAGACTCTACTTCTAGACGAACATCAACTGGTCCAGTTTTTAGCGTATCGTTTTGTCTTGAACAATCAATAACAAATAATGGAGCCTTTTCTCCAAATGTCTTCAAATCAAGCAACGGATCAATGTCGGCTTTGTAATACGACTGACGAAAATTAGCATACATCTCATATAATATACTGTACTTAGCTTCATCAAATTTCAAGTTTAATGAATCATATGGAAAATATTGTGAATTTAAAAACAATTTCACATTTGTTATATTACAATGATCAAACAAAGTCGAATTTTTTGTTTGATTTAATTTTCTATTTGTTTGAAATCCCAATATAACAAATCTAGGTTTCTCCAACTGAGAAGCAGTTTTAACTGACCACGAATGTTTGGTTGTTTGAGGTACTAATGGATATTCATATAAATCCCAATTTCTAAAGGCAACTTGTATAGCTCTATCTTTTTCCAAATGCTTTAGCAGTAATAACCTGTTGCGATCAGAAACTTTAATATGCGGTATACGCCACTGAACCTTTTGTACGTCTATTATGACGGTATCACCTTTATCCATACACACACTGTTTGAAACAGAACTACTTCTATGCAGTATAAGTTCATGTCTACAATTTATAAGTATTTTATTATAGTCTTCTGCGAATCCTAGGACTTTATTCAATGGGAGAATAAAAGAGAAATGAATTTTTTTGCTATGGGTTCCGCTCAGGTTCCACCCCCACAAGGCCGCATTTTTGCTTTCTCCTCCGTTCATCGAGATATAAGACTTCATAGTTGTAGTTATTCCAGCATTTTTTATATGATCTATTTCAACACCATTTAATTCGTATCTGATATTTTGAAATAAAAACAAAATCGGGTTGTTCGTCAACTTAACTTCTTTATCTATATGTTTTCCTGTTGCATCGAGAGAGGACGCAGTGATATACCCCTCAATGTAAATGGAGCTAGCAGACGGTAGTACATATACGTCTTGCTGATGAATAGGGATTCTGATTTCATCATTTTCTTTGAAGCTGTTAGTATAGGGATTGTAAGTATGAATTTCATAGCTTTCAATCGAATTATCGTGCTGTGGCAAGTCAGTGATTTGAAGCATTTTATATTTTAAATCCAAGAGAACGTAGAAATGTTTTATTAATTTTGGTAATCACTCTAGTTGATTTTAAACGTCTTCTACCTTTCGATATCGGGGGTGAAGTATTTAGTTTTCTTGTCTGAGCAGGGATTTTATTGAAAACAATCATTCTAGGTCAAGCAATCACCGACTTAAACATGTACATGCTAATAAGATCACCGATGGTGTAAGAATGTTAACTAATTAGAAGTATCTCGATATTTATTTGGTTTAATAAATCTGATTAGCGAAATGTATTTTATTTACGTACGTAGTTCCTTGTTTTCCAAAATGAACTTAAGAATTTTAAACATAAATGACCGCAATTGTATATGCTATTACCCTGTAAGTTTTGATAATTGTAATTAATTTTCGATCCCATATATTTAATAAATTCCTTTGGAGGTTTCAAGTTACCATAACTATCAAAGTATTCAATATAATCATATATTTTTGCATAGGCTACCCAATGACTACCACTAGATGATGAAGAATCTAAATTTATAATCCCACATTCGATTGGTAGTGGTGATTCTGGTAATTCATCTCTCATAAATACATTACGAAAATGAGGTATATTTTTCGCGTGATTTATAATGTCGATGTTAGTTAACGCTCTTTTAGGTAGCCGACTGATTAGTTTTTTGTGTTCGTAACATAAATCCCTACACCATTCTTGTACGGCTTAAGATGCAGTCCTCTTCCAATACACAGTCCTTTCATGTTCTCGTTTTGTTCCTTTACTTGTGCTAGTTGTTTTTTAGCCGATTTATATTCATTGACAGCTTTCGTGATTCCTGCAATGCCACCCGATAAAGTGCCGCTGGCAGACAATCCAGCAAATATAGGTATTAACGGGAGAAAGCCACCAGTTTTAGGTACAGGTATCACTCGCGGTATTTTAATAGGTAAATCTGACGCGAACTCTCTAGCTGCTTCGTATGCTAACTCTGTTAGCATTTTCTTACATTTAGGTTTTAGGTTACGAATGTGTTTTTTTGTATGTGAGACAATATTATTAAATGTTTTCTTTAAACCAGCACCAGTTTTGAACTTCAATAATGTTGGTGTTTTATTCTTCACTTTATGAATATCATGACATTGTCGTTTGCTCCTCATGATATAATAATTTAGTTTAATGTAAGGATTTCAATAAAATTTCGAGTGTAAAAGTCCGTATCGTTTAAAGATTAACTTTCAAATGAGCACAACGTGAGAAATATATCTTTAAATACATTCATTAGTGTCACTAAAATATCTACAAACAATTTGTCTTTTCTAGCCAAACAAAACAAATAACAAGTCAAACAACGATGTGTTAAATGAAACTGTATGATAATAATAACAATAATATATATTATAAGAAATAAAGACGCATCACATTATCACAGGAAACCATACATATTGGACATTTCGGTTTTTTTATTGATAACGCACATTTAGCGCATGCAACGACATGACCGCACGGTACAAACGCGACATCACATGCCTTGACGTAACATATTTTACACACTTGTACTACGTCACTATTCACCACCTCCTCCTTTGGCCGGGAGACAGGTTGCTCTAAGAAAGAAACAGTGTTCACTTTCTCCTTGACGTAGTCTCTACCCTTCACCAGTTTGACGTACGCACATCGTTCAAACCAGCGTGCGTGCTGCTCCCACGGCTCATCACCCTTCTCCCAATCCTTTAGACCACCATCACAATGATAACATTTGGTTTGATCTCCGCACCCAGTATAATAGAAACCGGCTTCTGCTAACTCTTCAGGTCTTTGTGTCATACTACAAGGCCAATCTTTAAATGTTTTCAACCGTGCCGCTTCCGTTGCATATTTAGGGTGTGCAGGACGCTGTAGACTCATGGTGGTGGAAGGAGACATGTTCGCACGATCGTTTTCTCCTTTCATTAAGTTACTATGTGTTTGCGGTGACACTGACCTTTCCTATACTCGTATCAATAAATAGTACGAATGTTATTAATCACCACAAAGTTAAATAAATCTTACCAAACAGCGGTACAAAGCTGTTTAAATCTCATTGAGAAATCAATATCGGTTGTAAAAGTCTGTACTGTTTTAATATTAACTTTCAAATGAGCACAACGTAAGAAATATATCTTTTAAATACTTTTGTGCCAGTAAGAATATCTATAAACGATTTGTCTTTTCTATCCAGCTGTTCTCGCTTGTAGGTAGTCCTAGCCACTTCACATATACTTTATTCCCCCTGCTTTTTATTACTTTTTCAACCAGATATACGTCAGGATGTAAAGTTTTTTGAATTTCTTGTCCATAAAATGCTCCTAATATCGGTCTCGACTTCATATCTTCTAATAAATAAGTAACAGGATTAGTGTGTTGAATCTTTGTTATCTTAAATATTTCTGTAGACCAATTAGGAGTGAAACCTTTTTCAAAACAACCTTTATACTTGCTAATTCTAACAAAGTCACCGACTAGAAATCTCTTGATTTTCAACTTTTTCTTAGACTGCAATTTAACATATTTTTGTAATACATCCGCTTTATTTTCATGGGTGATTGAAGCAGGAGGTCTACCTATAGTTCTATGAAAATCATGATTATATTCATAAATTTTATTATCTAGCATCCCATCAATCCATTTATAATTGCCTTTTAAACTGAACCCCTTATAAAGCTTATTTTTAAGCGTTCTTATAAATCTTTCCACAATTGATGCTTTTTTGGTGGAGTATGTTGAATAATGGTTAATATCATATTTTCTCATTACTTTGAGAAATGTTTTATTATAAAACTCTTTACCCTTATCTGTTTGTAAATTACTTGGGAATCGTCCTTTAGCTAAAAGTGTTTCAAATTGCTTACATACGATTTCTTTAGTCTTCTGTTTGAGGGGAATTGCCCAAGCGTACTTTGAAAAACAGTCAATAATTACTAATATATATTTATAGCCAGAATTTACGTCCGATAATGCCTGCATGTCAATCAAATCCGCCTGCCAGAGGTCATCTATATCTTTTAACATAACACTTCTCCGAGGAAAGTTCACTCTAGCATTTTTGTGAATTTCATTTACGACGTCGGCTTTGCTCATAATGCTTGTCCAATGCTCCTTGAAGATCTTTTAAGGCAATATCTTTTTTTATTGCTTTAATACTATCTTTTAAACTTTCAGTTAGTATTAAGAAATTATCTCCCTGAAGCTTATTTAAAGCGATATCTTTTTCAATGTTGTCTATACGATTCAACAAACTCGAAGTTAGCTTTTCCCAACTTAGCACTATATTACGATTGTCCACGACATGTTCTTTATTTGCAAAATTTGACGCACTAGGTTCATTTCTAGATTTTATTTTAATGACTTCTATATGACAACAATCAACTGAATGATATTCACTTTTCTCGATACTCATGTCTAATGCTCGTCAGAGCATTAAGTGCAATGATAGCAATAGACGATATTTTATTCTTTTATTATACCAGCTTCTTTTAATTCTTCAATAATAGATACGATTTCATTATCATGATTACTGTTACCAGCACTTTTAGATGCAATTAATAGTTTGAGCCTTTCAATCAATTCATTCGGGTCATCCCAATAAACATAATCAGTGTTTTTCTTGTACTTTTTTAATAAAGGCAAGAAACCACCGCTTTTTAATTTCGTTAATTGTTCTGGGAAATCCTGATTTGCATCATTAAGCTGTGAAAATAAAGGTTTTATAATGTGACGGTATTTCGAACCTTTGTCCCCCTTCAATGGTCCGCTAGGATTGAAGTCTCGTTTGTGTGCGTTAGTATTAATTAGCATTTCTTTATAATCAATTTTGTCTTGTTCTGTTACGACAGCAAGATTAGGCTTATTGCGTAATAAAAGTTCCTTTAAACCATCTGTTAGTTCATAGTTTTTGTTCTTAATTATAACCATATATTTTTTCCCCGCATCATTATTTGTTGATGACAAACGTACATCAATATTTCCCATCATGAGCTTCTTGTTCTCGCTCCGAATACCAAATGGAACGTTAATGTTATCATAAATATTAAGCATATCTTCTTTTTTAAGAGACAATAGTGTATCATTATTTTGATTTCGCAAACTACCATCTGCTAAATCATAATACTCTGAGCACTTACTAGAATCAGTCTTGATTATGTCTCTAAAATTTTCGTATTCTAAAGAAGAATCCAAGTCATTAAAAGTGTCTTTTACATTTAAACTTTTTGAAATATTTAATTCAGGACAATGCGAGCCATTCACTTTTATCAGAGTTTCTAGAGGATCTGTAATAGGTTTAAATACTTTCTTAAATTTAAGATTAGCTGCATCTTCTTCATTTTGAATCATCTTTATTTTATTTTTTATGTTTTCAACAGATTTAATTAGTTGTTCTTTTACATTTGTCTCCATTGCAATGACTGTTTAATACTAATACTCATCATCTAGTGACATATTTTAAGCTTTGAACAAGTATTTATGAGATGCTTAAAAATGGATAAATGTGTCAAATCCTTTTCTATACCTTCCTTTATCAATAGCACAATCTTTATTAATCAGCACGAAGTTGAACTGATCTTGCCAAACAGCGGCACAAAGCTGTTTAAATTTTATCCACTCTACATCTGTATTGACATGCTCATTGTATATATGTTTTAAATTTGTATCATCTTGTTTGTAGATAATTAAAAGATTAGCATTATCTCTAATAAGCTGTTTTGGTATCTTTGAGTATGTTTGAGATAAATAAAAACAGTCTATCCGTCTGTGTCTTCCCATGGCAAAGTAATTTCGTATGTTCACCTGATTTTCACACGCAACGTCATCGAAAATTATGATTGAATTGATCAAAGCATCATTAGGGTGAAGAACTTCTTTATTCTCATTGTATAAAAAGAATTCAGCTTCTGGAATTTTCTGCATGATTTGTCTTAAGAAAATATACTTCGCCTGAAAGGCTGTCTTTGAATACAAATATATATGCTTAAACTTCAAACCGTTTTCATGTAACAATAAATTCAGCATAACATTCGTTTTACCACAGTTAGAAGGTCCACATATTATGCATCGAATTGTGTTTGGTAACAGTGTGCTATGTTTGACTTTTTGTAACCGATTTTCTATATCAATAGTTTTCACTTCTAAAGTTTGAGTTTGCTTGACGAACTTCATTGTGTAGTGTGAGCTTAATCGAACTTTCCAAGTATTTATATACCTCATAAAATTATGTAATTTGAAGTAAAATGACATTATAAAATTGGAACAGATTGTAAATGTCGGCATTACATTAAGATGTAAGAAAACATAGTTGGATTCCTTTATTTAAATACATGTTCTAAGTACCTAAAAGATAAAATAAGATTTAACACTTCCTTTTCTATAGAAATGCAGTTTGAATGTGGTGTGGTAATTGAATGGGGGTTAGCTATAGCTAGAAAGAAACAGATCAATTCACTTCAACAGTTTATTATAAGTATTCGTATTATTAATTATACATGTTCTTGCTATATAAAACAAATAAGAAATACTATATTATTACATATAGGTACAAAAACTTAATTTTTTTTGCTACTCAATCATCTATTAAATTCGATGTTAATGTAATTAATACCTCATTAATAAATAACAAATATAAAAATTAAAACAACAATCTGCATTTGTCATTACCGATAGTATTATTCGTGGGGGTAAATATTTATTACACATATCCATAATTCATAATAACCAAAGACGACTTTTACACTTTATTTATGAACAATACTTAATCATTTAAAATATCGTCTCACAATGACCCCATGGTAATGTATGTATTTGATCTCTCAAAACTTGTCTCTTATCATCACTTCTATTCAATACTTGTTTGTCTACTTGTTGAGAGTATAAAACATGTTTTATAGACCGTATCATGTTCATCTTACAACGAAGTTGTTTATCAGCTATCAATGCCATATTATAGTCATTTAGTGTTAAACGCTTAGAAATGTATTTAGAGATACCTTTTGCTTTTTTAATGGCACTGTTCTCACTTTTGATGTAATATAGTTTAGCCCTCAAACCTACAAATTCTGTTATTACATCACCTCCCATCTCGTCTTTGAATATGCCCGGTATTTTCTCATTCACTTTCGGTATGTTATACGGATTATTGATTGCAAAGTTGCTAGTGTCAAATTTAGAAATATCACAATACATCTCTTGATAAAAATCTTCTGTATAAATCAAGTACAACAGGCTGTCAGTATCTGTGTAGCACAGGTGTACATCGTTTTTGAATTTATTTTTGATATAGTCGTAATGAAACTGATATAGGTGTTGTTTGGCAAGCTCTAAAACTGTGAATCCGATATAAATTGGCCTGTCTAAGACAATTTTTTCATGGTTTAACTGTATTCCTACAAAGTTTTCTGAAAATATAGTTACACTTTTAAAGTTAGGTTTGGAGATCAATTTTTCAGCTGTAAGATGTTTATTTGTTACATTTTCATTGTCTTTCCATTTAGTTACCAATTTTACATCGATTTGGTTACGATTATTTTGCAGAGTCTTTCCGAAAATTGCGTTATTGGATAATTTAAAATGGTTCTTTTCATATTCAGTTTTAGCTGCTTGACGAAGGGTTGTATTTAAGTCAATGTATTTTTTCAAATAATTTTCTTGCCTAAAACTAAGAATGCGGTGAATTTTATTTAAAACTAGACCATGTTTCAAACAATCTTTTAAGTGGGTGTAGTGAATAATGTAGTTAAATTTATCATAAAGATTTGCTATTAGCTTTGCACATTTACCACCGGGGGGGATGAACTTTTCTGCAGCGAACGGTAAGTCATTGTGTTTACTATGCAAATGATCAGGGTATGCCAGGTCTACCTCCAAAATATAGCCGTAGTCATTGTTAGCTGGAATACTCAACACATCAATTGTTTCAATTTCATTTTGACTCAAAAATTTGAACTCTGATATAGGAAAGCGTTGCATCATAGCGTAACCATACAAGTTATTACAGTCAAGATAAATCAAATAACTAGACGGTTCAGCATCATTGAAATCGGACATATATTTATTATTTGCTTTGGCGTGTCGAAGGGAGCACTGTGCTAACCCCCCGCGTATTCCTTTTTCTAACATTTGATATATCTCTAAGTCACTTATTAACTCTAATTCAACCTGCGTATACAGAAGCATTGCATCCCAACTTAAACTTGGGGAAGTGATGTAATACGCAGGATCTAGATTATAATAATGCAAACTAGTCATCCTAAACTTTTCGAAAATGTCACATAATAATAATACGTCACTTTTTAAATATAAGTCGGTATATTCACCAAGTGATTTTATATTAAAGACATTCCATATTGTTCGCGCACGTTCGTATTCAGCTTCAGTGATATGACTATCGTTCAAACTGTTGTAGAAACAAGATTTTAGAGGAAGTTCGGTTTCGGAAAATTTGAAACAGCTATTCATGTAATCATACGGGTAGACACCTTTTTTATACAATAATTCACGTTGATTTTTATCAGGAAACTCTCGTGATAAATTAACAAAATCGTTTTCCGATAAACTTTTGCTTAACGCATCCAGACTTGAACTCATAAACTGATACGAATCAATGAATTTAATTTGAATAGAACGAGAGTTGGTATCAGTTTTTATGTATTTTGTTATAGAAAGGTACTTTTCTTTAGTTTGAGGAATAATTTTAACGGAACCTTCTTGTTTTACTAATTCCTCAATAAATAAGTGAGAATCGTAACCTGATAAGTTATGAAAAACAACAGGTATGAATGGACATACTCTATGCATTAAGTTACAATGAGAGTGCGCCGGCCCTCTGTACAAGGATGTAACATGATCATGATCTCGCACCTTGTCACCGAACAGATGTTGTTTACATATATGGCAATATGTTGCGTTTTGATAAGATGATTCTTGTTCAGCAGTTAATGGAGTCATAGGTTTAACATTAGATAATATTTTATGTAATCGTTTTACATCCTTTATTATTCTCTTGACAAAAATTTCAACACAGTCTTCACCTCGATATGTCACAAATTTATTTAATTGATCATCATACGAGCAACATATATAATAAGCAAAACATGACGGGCGGTGTTTTTTCAAAATTTTAGTGTTTTCAGATATGTTTTCGGTGTGGTTACTCAGGAGGCATTCAAAATCTGCGTAAATAATGAAGTTGAGTTTCTGTTGTCTTTCATAATGCTCGAATTTTAAAACAGAATTTATTTTAGGCAAAGTAACTAACACGTCACTACAATCATGAGATCTATATTTTGTTTCATCATTATAAAATTGTAAACATGTCTCACATAAATATATCTTACCTTTGTGGTGCGAAACTTGCCGTCGAACTAACCTTACAAGATCTTTTATTAAACAGTAATGTGCTTTTCCCCCCCTTTCAATATATAGTAAATTAATGTGATTAATTTCTCTTTTTTTTGTCTTGTATAGAGGTCCGGTAACTTTTGATTTATTATCTAACCCATATATATTAACGCTTATATTCGGGTTATTTTTTTCAAAAAGTTCAATTTGTTTAGGCGAAGGTGGGAATGACATTCCTTCTGTGTTGAGAACGGAAGAATAATGTGGATATGAACTGACTTTACATACATTCCTTGTAGAAGGAAACAAACCGGCCATAATACTCCACAAGAAACAATGATTATCGCTATTCTGTATACTTATACAACTTTTCGAACTTCTGACTGCCGGAGGTAACGGAATATAAGAACCGCCTCGCAAAGGAGAATACTTGTTCATGTTAATTTCAATATGACTTATAGATAGGTACGTCCATCCAGATTCACGAAGTTCGAATTCGGTTAGTTTTTTTTTCAGAGTGTTACTTGTATTCAATAATAATTCATTAAAATCAGTGCTCTTGTAAACAGTTTCATATTTAGTGTTGAATGACTTTAGCTCCTGTTTGTCTGAGTGAGGTTGTATAAAGTACGCAAAGAATTCAAAGTTAACTTTAATACAAGTAAGGCTCTCTACTGATATATTGATAAGTTTTAGAAGATCTTTCTGACACTCATTAAAGAATATCTCTGGCGTGAAATAATCTACTTTCTGAGATGGATTTATACGATATGAAACAATTCTGTTTTTAAAAGCAGTAGCAATCATATAAATATTATCGAATTCTGTGTTCAGTAAGCAGTTTGACTTATGTAAATTAGTTTTTAAGTGAGATGAGTATTCCTTTCGAGACATTTCAATTTTACAGTTTTCACAATTCATTAATTCATATTCAGGTATTAAGGCTGATACAGGATGAACTGTAAAGAAAAGAAAAAAATTAAAGGGTTACAATCTACTCATTTATTTTATAAATCCTAGTAATAGTTGCAAGCGGTAGTTTAATAAGCTTTACACTTTAGTATTAACTGTTCTATAGTTAAACATTTTTTGAATACATCTTAACTATGGGTACAATAGAGAGGGTACAATTAAGAGCGAGCTCTATTTTAATAATAACTTCCGATAAAAGTAGGCGGGCAAGGCTTGAACTCCTTTCGCGTAGCTTTTATATACTCGGTTAACGCACGCCAGCCTTCCGTACTATCATCTGTTCTGTTTTTTAAGCTTATTATTGCGTGGCGCCATCGATTCATGGGAGGTACGCGCTCTATTTCATCGCATTTATAAACTTTTAATTCTACGTAATGAGAACCGAGTTTACAGTCGTTAGACTGGCGAGCAACTCCGTTTGCGATTCGTCGGTTTAGAAAAGATACGAGAGGAGTCATTTTTTTACCAGGTCTGAGGGCTTGCTCATCTACTTCGTCATCCTCAGAGTCGGTCCCGAACACATCGCGCGCAGACTCCTTTCTGCTAACGTCAGCGGGAGTAGTATGGCTCGCTGTAGTTGGAGTAATAATGCTGACTTTACTTTTCTTTCGCTTCGGCTGCTCCAGTTCACTGTTATGCGGCTCTTTGCTTCCATGTTTTCCCACCTTTTGTATTTTCAGGCTTTCACACCGTACTCCATCTGGAACAAATGAATAAACATTATGACTAGTGTTAATGTTATAACTTTTTGGATATCTTTTAAACTCTTTTCTTATAATGCTTACAAACTGCTTTAGATATTGCCAGGCTTCTGAGTCGGTGTTAGTTTTATTTTTTAATTTTAGGTCAAATAATATTTCATCTTCCTTGCACAATTTCAAAACGATGTAGTATGTTCCTTTTTTATGTTTATCGATCTGACGCGAAAATCCTTTCGGAATTTTGTTAGTGATGTAGGAATAAAGATGATTGTATTGTTCCTTACCACTATCGTCACTGTTTCGATCCTCCCCCTCGCTATCTGTCCCGAACAATTCATATGATAACGCTGGTTCGATGCGAGCGGGATTAATTCGCTTTTTCCCCTTTTCCGAAGTGCTGACCCGAGATGCTGAGTTCGAGCCGTGACCCCCCTCACGGATCACGGGTTTTTTACATTTTTTATGAGTATAATTCTTCTCATCCTCCTCCGTCCGAAGCGGTCTCTCTTGAACATGACTGGACCTGAAAAGGTAATTTTATTAAATTAATTTGATAATTGAACCCACAAGCAATCAGTAAAACAACTCAGATCGCAAGAACAAAACACAAATTTATTTTAAACTTTAACTATCTAAACATACGAGAGAATTGAATGGATGCATTCATTTCTCTACTATTGTCAAACTACACTAAGCTTGCGCCCAGAAAAAATAATCGTATTTTAATAGATGAAATATCTGATAGATGAATAGATGAATATTCGAATGGTACTTACATGATAGCAGATATGTTGACACTTATTGATGCACTTTAGTAACTTGAAGATCAGAAGACTTCGCTTGCCGATGACAATGTGTCTCAGTCTCACAATTCCCACTTTAAATATATGCGAGCGATAACCATTTTTGGAACGAAAAACACACATTCAAATAAAAATCAAGCAGACTTGCACTTTTGCTGCTCCATACTTATCATGCACAATAGCTGTTGTCAGCGTTCTGTATCCCGATATAAAAGTAAAAATCTAAATATTTAATTACAACCTTATGTACTATGCAACAAGCACTATAAATAAGTGCAACCAAGAAATTAATCACTATCATGTTTTTTTGTCTCAACACGATTGGAATTCAGTCGGAAGTATACGCGGGCCGAACATTGAAATTAAACTTTATTATTTGTAAATATAGTTCAATTTAAAATGGCAGAAAAATCAGACCTTATAAGTCTCACACCGAAAAGCTAGAATTTAAATAGATAGGGAATCATCTTGCATTCGACACGTGCATAAACTTTCCTCTTATGGCATATACCATAAAGGATTAGAATGTTAGATCAATATCCAATATTAAGCTACTTTGAATTCTATCGACACCATTTTATTTATATATAAAGCTAAAAATTTCTGAAGGGATACCTATTGTAATAAATATTTTGAACGTACGTGGTTCTCTTGCAAAATGTCGGTAAGTTAAATTTAATTATAAATATCGGTACATATGTTTTCTGTTTATATATTACATGCTAACCGGTGTGTAAATTTCAGGATACGTCTGAGCATCTATTCAACTTTGTACCCTGCAATGCATCGCGACCTACATATGAACCAAGGCTCGGGTTAGATCGTAAACGAAAGCCAGAAAACACAACAATTTATTCGTATATCAAGAAACCTCATCAGAATAGAGCTGCTAAAGTGATTAAAATAGAAATTTATGACGGAGACAAAATAGAAGGTAGTGAGCGAATATGCAAGTGTAATGCAGAATTGTGCCTGCAGTATGCGGTCAAAAGCGTTCCTCTAGACGGAATATATGAGTCAACACTTAACGTAATAGATAAAATAACGGAGTCTATATCATCTAATATTTGTAATCGCTACACAGTGTTGTAAAAATATGCATTTTACAGAATAAATATTAATCGAGTAACAATGTGTTTATTTATTTATCACGCCACTAACCCACCATTTTAAATTCGACTTATCCGACTCGCGTTGTTTTGGAAAGGTGAGACCGCTAATTAATTACCGGCGTCGATAACACTGTACGTCTCATAATTATGTTCACGTCGATGTATGAATCACTATCTATTTAATAACGCTTAATATAAAATGGAGCACTCATAATTGATGTATTGAATACATGAATACTGATTTAGATCTATTATAAATTTTGCCTAGCTCATAGGTATTACACTAGATGAAAACTTGATCTATTCAGTATTCAGAACATGAAAGAAGAACAAGTAGAATTAATAGATTAATTGATGAAAAGAAGAATTAATAGATGAAATGATGAAAACTTGATCACTGGTAAGATTGGGGGGGCTTGGATACCTCGGTACGTATCCAGGTCCCCCAATTTTACCCTACTATCATATCATCCTTGTATAATGGATACATCAAATATTAGTATAAATAATGCGGAGGTAAGTGAACGAAAGCCAAACCATTATCCGTTTGACAATTTTGACAACAAACAAAGTGCTGTCATAATCCGTTTTTTTTTTAAATTACCATTTAGGCCAAGATAACGCGTATAATGCAGTAAAGCTCAGAGAACTGTCATAACCGATTTAAAAAATACATTTTAGAAGAACTGTAATGAGTACAAATAAAACAACTGTAAAATATTGGTCAATAATCATATAAATATAAATCAAAAATCAAAAAAGTTTTCTCACCCGATTAATGAATTAATTATGAAATAAATGAATTGAATTGAATTAATAATACCTAATGTGCGGTGGTCCCGAACCCTCGGTGCGCGAGTCCAACTCATAATTGATCTTTTTAACCGACTTCAAAAAAGGAGGAGGTTTCTAATTATGTTTTTGTTTTTGTGTTAGTGACGGCACAACGAAAAAGACTACTTAGTAAAGATTACTACTATCCAGACTTCATGGCGCAAGAGCGTCTTGTCTCCCTAACGCATGACATAGTCAAAGGTAAATAAATAAATAAAAACATTTATAAATACATTTATAAGAATATATTTTTTCTCAAAAATTACCGGAAAAGTTGACATTACTAACTCCATACTGAGACGCGAAGTACATAGTTTACAGACAGATTCCAAATTAAAAAAAAATTACATTGCGTGCTCGCTACACAAGCCCGCAATGTTGCATACAAATTTCATTGTTATCTAGTTTTTAACTTTTTAAAAAGTGAAAACGGCCATAATAAAATCAGGGCACAAGTTTTATACATCCATATTTTATTCGAAACGTAACTTTTTTATCTGTGTCTGGAATAGCTTGAGTTTTTTTTCTCAAAAAAGCTTGCGTTTCTCCTTGTCATAAAAATAAAGGCGGTAAAGTAATGTTATGTTATTTCACGAGAAGTTTCTGTTTATATGCGATTTGTATCTTTCGATTTTTGAGAAAAGCAGGGCGTCCCACGGCTATGCCACATGGAATAATGTAGATAGAACATTCTACTGAAAGAAGACATTATTTGAATTTAAAAAACAATTTAAACTGCATTCTTAGATATTTAAATAATTACATGGTTGAACCGGGAATCGAACCCGTTACACGAGAAAAATAATTACCCTGTAGCTTTATCATACCGATCGAAAGGCTTCATCATAAGGATTATTTTTTGCTAAATAACTTAGTGTCAGAAATAAAAGGAAGACCATGAATTTTAACATTTGATGTGAAATTTTGTTCAGAAAAATTAAAAGCTGACAGCGCATTAAGGACATACAACTGACATTATCATTAAGATTTATAAGTACCTATTACTAATATAAATGTACCCACTTGAGAAACAAACCGAACTTCGACGTATTATTCTAAATATCCACCACAACAACATCAACAAATAGACAGGGAGCGAAATAATCAAAAGAGTGCGACTTTGGATTCAACAGGAAGGGCCTCATTTTGAGCATTTGATAAATTGATTAATTTTGTATTAAAAATGTCAAAATTCATGGCTTTCCTTTAAAATAATTACCCTTTAGCTTTATCATACCGATCGAAAGGCTTCACCATAAGGATCATTTTTTGCTAAATAACATAGTGTCAGAAATTAAAGGCTTTAATTTCTGACACTGGCTTAACGTGAATTGCGGTGTATTTTACGCTTTTCTTTAAAAAATATATTTATTAGTGTTTTGATGATAAAGTATTTATCATTTTTAAATGCCCATTAAACGAGTATGTTTTTAATCTAATTGGCTAACCAGTGGTCATGTATTTTTTTTTCACCAGGAGGGGCTAAAGTTTTACCAAAATAAAACGGAAGAGGCAAATTTTAAATTTAATTCAAAAGATAAAAAAAAACTACAATAGTTACTTTTCAATGGTTTGTACCATTTGATAACACAACTATTCAAGATTGTTTTGCAATAAAATAAAAATTAAAAAATAATAAATTCCGAATACCACAGATCAAAAACTCAGTGCGGGTGTACATTTTTCTAAAAATCAGAAAAATTCAAATATCTCGAAAACGGTGCGATTTTTACTAAGGCGATTTTTCCATGTTAGGTAGGTGGCTTGCTCACCTACCTCCCCCTTAAGTTTGACGTGGTACTTACGGGACACCCTGTATGTATACTCGTATTTACCTTTAATGCATGTTTTATTTATTTGTATTATATGATTTACAATTATTAAAAGAAGATTTTTTGTAATTGTTAGAGAATGATTTATTTAATTTGATTTAGTGTTTTTATTTAATTTTGCTGTCTTTTTCGTGCTATCCCAACTTTATTTGCAACAAAAATCATTTTCACTTGTAATATATTTGATTTTTAATTGTTAAAGGTCTATAATTATAAGTTTTTTTTTATTATGTCTGATTTTTTATGACACGATTTTATCTAGTAATATAAATACTTATAACAGTTTATCTACCTACTAACACGGTTTTTTTTTGATTATATCTATGTTAAACTTTTTAATCTTAAATTTACATTGTTGCCTAAGATTTTGTTATATAACAAATATACAACGCTTTATCATAAATAATCGTGTTTCATTTTTAACACCAAGAATCAATAGTTAATTGTTATACAAGTGGGAAAAGTTGTATTTTACCTGCGAGTGTTCATTTGAAACACGAGCTAGCGAAAGGATTCTATGATTGACCACGAGCGAAGCGAGTGGTTCAAAAATAGAATCCTGAGCGTAGCAAGTGTTTCAAGAAACGAGACGTAAAATAACTTTTCACCCTGTATAACACAAAACTTTTCACCTCACTACAGCGAGGAAACTAAGAAAAGGGTTTTTACTGTAAGCTCAGTTCCGCATTTTGCACGGTTTCCTGTAATTCTACAGGTGTTAATACGTCTTTATCACTCGAATCACTCATTTTTAATAACAAAACAAACAAGAAAAACATACTAATATTCAACGTTGACTACAGCGAGGAAACGAAGAGAATGGTTTGTACTGTAAGCTCAATTCCGCATTTTCCACTCTTTATTTATCACTCGAATCACTCATTTTTAATAACAAAACAAACTAGAAAAACATGCGAATATTTAACGTTGACGGCTTAATAGAAAAGTTTTGACGTAAGTTTTTTTTTATTATTTCGGATGCGTTTAGTTTGCACATCGACTTACTTGAACTGTCAGAACATTTTATCCGTTTTTACAACAAGAATGAAGGTTAACGTTGAATGTGATATTTATGAATTTTCAAAATAAAGTTGTAAGACTGTGTCTAGTGTTTTTTACTCAATGCAATTAATTCATTGTGATGTTAAAAATTGTTAGCTGTCAAATATCACTTAAGCTGTCGAAACTCTTTCTTCACATGTGGATAAAAAGCGCTTTTCTCAATAGATATCAAACAAACAAAAAGGGCTTCCCGAGCTAGTGAGGTGAAAAATAATATGAGTGCGGCATTGCCTCGGGCGGTCTATCGCCCTACACTACCAAAACGTAATATCTAGAATATCAGTGACATTAAATTTGAACCTTAATACTATGACGATACCGTTTGTTTTTCAATATGAATGTAGTGGCACGTGCTAACTCGATAGCTAGCGGTTTTGCGATAATAGAGACAATGGCCTTTGTTTGAAAGATTAGGACTCGAAGCGAAAAAATCACCTGGGATACTATAACTAACACACTAACTAAAACTTGGCCAGTATCGTACTTTCTCTTTCGGTATAACAATATTACCCAGGCCTCTTAGAGCATCGCAATCATTAGGAAGTTTAGATGAAATTTCACATGGTCCCTTAAATTTTGGTTTTAATTTATCGTTACGTCGGTTAGGGTGTTTTTTTTTTTCGTATCACTTTGC
The DNA here is from genome assembly GCA_927399475.2 of Acleris emargana. NCBI lineage: Eukaryota > Metazoa > Arthropoda > Insecta > Lepidoptera > Tortricidae > Acleris > Acleris emargana. Next base: position 2,761,241 of record OV656862.1, read on the forward strand.
TTTAATTCTTGATCCCACTCATACACAATGTTCATACCTATGCCAAAAATCAGTAAAATCAAATGATATTTAAGTAGATCTCCAATAAAGTAAATAATAAATAAATAAACTGGTCTCCCTCTACAGACACCTTACAATTTTCATCTGAGTTTGAGTCTATTCCTGAAGAAACAAAAAGGAGTATTTTGTCAACAACATGCAAAACTTTCGACCCGCTCCGTCTTCTTTCGGCATGTACTATTCCCAAAAAATATTTTACAAAAATTATGGCTAACTAAACATTCGTGGGACGAACCAGTTCCCGACGATATCAAAAGGTTGTGGTTAGAATATAAAAACAACACCCAGCATTTCTCGGAAATATCCATAGCCAGACATGCACTGTTGAATAAACCGACTAGTGTCGAAATGCACTGTTTCGCGGATGTATCTCAGGATGCGTTCGCAGCGTGCGTGTGTGTAAAATCCATTGACGCTGCTGGTAATGTTTCAATCAACTTGCTGTGTGCAAAATCAAGAGTTGCTCCCTTGAAACCAGTAACCATTCCAAGACTGGAACTTTGTGCTGCGCTATTGAGTGCTCGGTTGCACGCAAAAGTGTTGCAGGCTTCGCGACTAACAATTACGCGTTCCATATTTTGGTCGGATTCATCAATAGTTTTGGGCTGGATTAAAACCCAACCCAGAACTCTTAAGACTTTTGTTTGCAATCGCGTGCAGGAGATTCGTGAACTAACTGATCAACTGCTTGGCGTCACGTACGTACTGATGCTAACCCGGCTGACCTGGCGTCAAGGGGCATTAAGTGTCAGGAACTAAAAGACAGTAATCTCTGGTGGACTGGGCCTACATTCCTTCTCCAAGGTGAAGACGAATGGCCGAAAAAGTCGTCCATCGAAGCTGCTTTACCTGAAACTAAAATAAAATTAAACATAAGGTTGATAACTCTCCTTCGGTAGTTGATTTCAATAAATATTCTAACTTAAGTAAATTACAAAGACTTATGATGTATGTACTTCGCTTCATAAATTTAAAATGTAAAAATAAAAGTGTAAAAGGTTTACTCACCGATGATTTGAACACCTCATTACTTACGTTGACGAAATTATCTCAAGAGGCTTCCTTTTCTAAGGAAATTAAGTTATTACAATACAATACAATACAATACAAATACTCTTTATTGAACACCAAAAGAAAACAACAACGAAACGAACAGTAAGCCATTAAAGGCCAAATCTTACATATTGTGACTCAATCCGTTTCTCGACGAGTATGGTTTGCTCCGCGTTTACAAAATGCTCAGTGTACGTATGACCAAAAGCATCCAATGTTATTAGATGGCAAACATCCACTGTCTAAATTGATTTTCGAACGAGAACATCTCCGCCTACTTCATTGTGGACCGCAACTACTGTTGAGCAAATTATCCTTGTAAGGATCGCGGGAACGCGGTGGATACGAAAAGCACAAGACCGGTCTGAGTGGAGAGTCTTGGGGGAGGCCTATGTCCAGCAGTGGACGTCTTTCGGCTGACATGATGATGATGATGATGATGACATTACGAGAGCACTTTTGGCCTACTAAGGGTCGTATTTTGGCTAGGAGTACTGTGCAAAAATGTCTAAGGTGTACTGAAGTAAAGGGCAAAACAATCCAACCCATTATGGGCATTCTCCCTAAGCCTCGAGTTGTCCCTGCTTCTCCATTTGAAACCTGTGGCGTTGAATTTGCTGGACCATTTTCAATCCTAAACATAAAGGGTCGTGGTGCTAAAGCATCCAAATGTTATTTGTGCTTGTTTGTTTGTTTCTTTTCCAAGGCACTTCATTTAGAAATTGTCATGACTTAAGTACAAATTCTTTTATTTTAAGCCTACTTACGCAGATTCGTTTCAAGACGCGGAAAACCAAAAACCATAGATTGCGACAACGGCACCAACTTCGTAGGTGCAAATAACGAGCTTAAACGAATGCTTAGAGCAAGCCAGCAGCCCGTCAATGAGTTCGCATGTAGCGAAGGTATTAATTTTAAATTTAACCCGGCATATTCTCCCAATTTCGGCGGCATCTGGGAATTGGGCGTCAAGGCAGCGAAATTTCACTTGAAGCGGATAGTATAGGATAGCGGATAGGTTTGAGGAGCTAACTACACTATTCACTCAAATAGAAGCTATTTTAAACTCACGACCGTTGACACCGATGTCTTCGGATCCCTCTGATGTCTCGTCACTTACTCCTGGTCACTTTCTGATCGGGCGGCCATTGGCTTCGTTGCCATGTCCTTCGACACAGAAGATTAAGAAGCTCTTAGACAACATTTCTGGCAACGATGGACCAAAGTTTTTTACGTCTCGTATCTTTGAATCTTTACTTATTTGTTCAACAAGAGAGCAAAGTTGGTTTTTGCTGCGAGTGATGATTTTGAATTTGATTCAAAGATACGAGACGTAAAAAACTTTGGTCCATCGTTGCCAGAAATGTTGTCTAAGTTGCCAGAAACTTTTCACCTCAGCAGCGAGAACAACACAGCGTGAAGCTGGTAGGGCCAACGCAGGTCTTCCGTTGTGACCATTTGGTGAATACACGACTAAATAACGACACGATCGCATATGCATCAATCACAAGCATTTTTGCAAAATAGTAATAAAATAAAAAGTGGAAAAAATAAACATGAAACAGATAAAACCTGTCACTCAACTTGATAATGCCGTAGTGCAAACACAACTTTATACAGCTTTATGTAGTCTGTGGCTTTAAAAAAAACCTAACTAGGCCTTGTCTATGGCTATTGGCTACAATAATTACCTCTTTCGTCCAAATCAGCGCCTAGGAAAGACGTGCGCTAAATTTAATCCCTAAAATTTATATTGATTCGATAGTAAACTCGCCCTTACGTATGTGTTAATTATATGCATTTTTGCGTGCGATATAAAAGTTATTATTTCGAGTGCAGTGAGTGCAGTGACATAATAAGTGTCTTTCGTTGCTGCTAGCCGCTCCGCGCACCCCCGCGGGGAAACGAGACCATCCTCATAATTTGCCTCTTGCTTCCACCTGTTGGCGCGGCCCGAGGCATCCCGACTAGACCAGTCCCGAACGTGTTTGTGCTACGAGCTACGCGGATTGCTTCTACGGCGTAGCGGATCGACCACTGTGCTACGCATGCAGATTGCTTATTGGATGTAGTTATTAATATCTAGTGTTAGCTCAGCAAAATAAACAAAAGATGTCGTCCCCAAAGTGTAACTCGGAGCCAGACTTGCCTAGCTGCTTAAATGTTGAAACACCAACAAATCAAGTCACTCTTCGCGCTAAAAGGAAAAGACTAGAATCAACCTGGAGCATGGAAATTTCGGAGTTACGCGATGAGATGAAGGAGCTATTCACGTCTTCGGCTCGCCAACACGAAACCCAGATGAATAAACTGTTCCCTATACTAAATGGAATAAAAGAGTCTAACTCCAAGATTGAAGCCTCCATTACCTTTCTCGCAGAAGAGAATTGTGAACTTAAGACAAGGATTAAACAACTTGAGGACGAACTTAAAGCCAAAAATGAACAAATGATACTGTTAGAGGACAGGCTAGAGGAAAATTTTAGAATGAGTAACAGAAAAACGATTGAAATTAAAAATGTTCCATTAGACGACAAGTTGCCCCAAGAAAATTTAGTTTGCATGGTTAATTCATTAACCAATAATCTGAATATTCCAATAGCAAACTCAGATATCTGTGACATTCTCAGTGTGAAAGGAAAAACCGGCAAGAAATCTATTATTGTAGAGTTTAACTCGACAATAATTAAGGAAAAGATTATCAAGTCGGCTAAATCGTACAATACCGAAAACAAACCAAGTAGGCTGAGTGCGAACCATCTTGGCCTCAGCAGAAACCCTGATACACCGATATATATCGTCGAACGTCTGACGCCAAAAGCCTCAAGGCTGCACTTCCTGGCGAGAGACCTTAAGAGGTCGAAAGATTATAAATATTGCTGGTCAGCCTACGGTCGTATATACGTGCGTAAAACCGATACGTCGCCGGTAATCTGGATAACCAACGAACTTCAAGTGCAGAGACTTTTTAATGAATGACTATCTCACGCCTTAGATCGGTTCGTCAGTAGTATAATAATGAAACGTAGTTTTATGAGAACTCCTCATAACATTGCCAGTTGCCTAGCCTGTAAGTACTTCAATCGTATAATAAGTGCAATTACTCACTTTCAATGTGAATATATTAAAAATAATAACCAGTCAATTCAAGCAGTTATAAGAACATACTTTTTTTACAAAATGATTTTTAAGAACTTCCAAACTATTTCTATGTCACAAAACCAATGTAAATGTGAAGTTAGAACACCAAGGTTCAACTTTGACCGTTTGCTTTTTGTTTAATGGCTCTCGATAAAATGCTGGATGAATTGGACGATTTAGATAACAATCATAGCTTTAACTGTAGCCTAATAGATCTACCCTTGTATTTACCAAAAAAGAAACCAATTTACTCCATTATTACGCAAAACATTAGAAGCATTTATAAAAACATGGATGACTTGGACGTAAACTTAAGCTCTTTACAACATGAAATTGATATTTTGGTTCTAACGGAGTGTAGATTAAAATTTGATAGACCCCTCCCATTACGACGGAACTATTCTTGTTATAATACTACCAAACAAATAACACAGAACGACGGAGTCGTCGTTTATATAAGTAATTCTATTCCGCACTCAGTAAAAGAAATTATTTTGGTTGAAGCGTCTTGCCTCCAAGTATCTGTGTCATGTCTAACGATTTTGTGCATCTATCGTTCACCGTCTAATACAAATACAAGTAATTTTGTCACCTCGTTGGATACGCATTTAAAAAATGGTCAGCTCGGTAATGGGGTAGTCATAACGGGTGACATAAACATTAACATTATGGTACAAAATAATTCTACTAATAGTTACCTTAATATGCTGGCGTCACATGGGCTTTTACCAGCTCATAAAGTAAACACTCGAATTAATAGTTGTTTAGATCATATATTTGTAAACTTGAATCCTAATTTATATTTTTCTAAAACTGCAATACTCAATACCACCATTACTGATCACTTTATGACCTTATTTAATATTTATTCAAAATCTTTTAATACGTATAAATCTGATACTAAAATTGTAACAGATTATCCTAAGGCACTCGCATTATTTAAGAAACATGATCTTGGTGAGTTATTAGTTACCAATGACCCTAATATACTAACAAATAAATTACTTCAATACATTCAATATGCGATTGTTTCCTGTACTAAAGTTGTGAAGATTCCTTGTAATAAACGGATTCTAAAACCTTGGATTACGCCCGGTGTACTAAAATGTATCCAACATCGAAATAAATTACAGAAAAATTTGCGACGTGACAAAACAAATGAAGTGCTACAGATTACTTATCGACGCTACAGGAATTATTGTAACAATTTAATAAAGAAATTAAAACAGAAATATGAAAGAGATCTTCTAAATAAGGCTAAAAATAACAACAAAACTTTATGGAATACACTAAAAACTATTACTAACCTTAACAAAATAAAACAAACAAATGACAAACTGCTAAACATTTCAAATTCACCTGAGGCGTCAGCTAACTTAGTTAACAAACACTTTGCCAATATTGGACAATATCTAGCAGAGCAAATTGTAACAAATCCTACTTCCGAACTTACAGCATATTTGAATACTCTAAATTCACATGTATCTTCCATTGGTATAATTGCTCCTGACCTACAAGAAATTGAAACTATAATTCTAAATCTAAAATCTAAATCAGCGTCAGGTTGGGACAACATTCCGTCCTCGTTTATTAAAATGGCGAAATCCGAATTACTTACAGTTATAGGTCACCTGAGTTCAGTCTGTTTCGAACAAGGGATCTTTCCAGCTTCTCTTAAACGGGCCATAATTCATCCAGTGTATAAGGATGGGGACGGAGAGGATGTTAACAATTACAGACCCATATCAGTTTTGCCTTCAATCTCTAAAATATTGGAAAAAATTATCAACAGTAGACTTGTCAAGTTCTTAAACAAATTTAATCTTTTGTCACCTCGGCAATTTGGCTTTCGCGAAGGTAAAAGCACTGAACAGGCAGTTTTAGAGCTAACAAAATCAATTACAACGTATATAGATAGTAAAAAAAAGACTTTATGTATTTTTCTCGACCTAAAAAAAGCGTTCGATACAGTCTCCGTCCCCATCCTTATTAGCAAACTGAAACTTTTAGGTATACGTGGGCAATTTTTAAATCTAATTACAAGCTACTTAAGTGACAGAAAACAAAAAGTTAAATTAACCAACGAGGTTTATAGCAAAGATGAATCATCCACACTCTTTGGAGTTCCCCAAGGAAGTGTTTTGGGCCCAACTCTCTTCTTGACCTATATTAATGATTTAACCAATATTCAGCTTTCAAATGGTCTAGTTATCTCGTATGCTGATGACACTGCGCTTCTTTTTCACGGAGATAGTTGGGAGGAGGTATACGCTTGTGCAGAGTCCGGATTGTCTAAAGTAATAAAATGGCTTCAAATTAACTTACTTTCATTAAACATTAAAAAAACTAACTACATAACGTTTTCAATTTTAAATAGTTCACAACCTGATAAAACTTCTCATACTTTAAAAGCTCACACTTGCACAAATCATTCTACTAACAACTGTACTTGCACTTGCCTTAAAAATGTTACCTCCACTAGGTATTTGGGAGTCCACATTGATCAATTACTTTCTTGGAACCAACAAATCGAAATTACTGCCAATCGAATACGGAAATTAATGTGGTTATTTAAATACCTGAGACATATTTCTGATAAGGAACTACTAATATATATCTATAAAGCATTAGTTCAATCCTTAGTTCTTTACTGTCTGCCTGTATGGGGTGGGACTCACAAGAGTAAACTCTTGGTTCTTGAACGTGCCCAAAGGTCCATTCTTAAAGTACTCTTAGGTAAAAACAAAAGATATAGCACTAATGACGTTTACATGGATACCAATGTTCTTACTGTAAGAAAGTTATATATCCTAAACTGTATTCTGAAAATTCATAAAAATTTGAAACGAGATGATAATACATTGAAAAAACGTAATCCCTACACAGTAATAAAACAAACATCAATATCTAGGACTAATTTTGCTAAACGACAATTCAATATATTATCTGTATCTCTTTATAATAAAATAAATAGAAAAACTAAAATTTACTACAAAACCTTTAGAGAATGTAAAAATCTAACTACAACTTGGCTCAAAAGTAAAAGTTACGATGACATAGAACTACTTATGCTTTAACTCATAATTCGCGTTCACACATTTAATTGTAATTTATAGTTAACTCATCTGTATGTATTCAGTAAATTATTTTTTAAGCAAATTTGTAAATATCTAATTGTGAGGTGTTATGTACTTAACGGAAAAGATTTGGCGAGAAATTTAGTTGTAGGATAGTTGCTGTAGACTACAACTATACTTAGTTTTACTTACTATACTTAGTTTTACTTAGTTTTATTTTTAACATTACAACCTACAACCTGTACGAAAGAGCGAATTCCTCCTAATACAAGTGTTTAACTTAAAAGGAGGATTCGACACCACTGTAAAAACTTTTGTTGAAAATAAATAATTTTGAATTTTGATTTTTTTTTGAATAATCCCGCTATATTTGAAATGCGTTCTGAAACTGCCCCCGCGGTTTATGTCACGAAATTAAAGATTGTTAAAACGATAACAAAATTATGTAGATACATGATAAACTTCTTATTTTTCATTAATTTTGTCTTCAAAACATTAAATAAAAAAAATGATTGTACCTACTGTATAAAATAGTTATAATAGACACATTTCAAACTTTAACAGATAGTTTTATTTGCAATTTTACGGTTATGTGTGCATCCGAACGTGCGTTTCTTTTTGGGCCTGCTATGTGTGGAATTTGAAAATCGAACTTTTTTACGTCAGTTCTTAGTTAAAAAGAAGTCAAGCAGCCTGTGGTGCATCTATTCTATGCTCAGGTCGACAATAAGCATTAAACACGACATCCAGATTAATACATACACCAAGTTATTGGCATTTTTAAAAAGGAAATCGGATGGTCATCAATCAAAGAAGTCAAAAGTATTTACAACTCAAAATGTGGAAACTTTTCTAAATGAAGCTCCCGACCACAGCTATCTTGCCATAAAAGTGAGTATGAATGAATACCAGTAGCGAAGCGTCCATACAACCCGATTCCCAGCGGCTTCCCTAAAAATTCCTATGCATAGAGTAGGTACCTACTAGGTATACAAACAACAAAACGTAAAACCGAAAGTAACCCGGTGTACTATAGCTTTACCTTGCTTCATAATACGATGAATGAACACGCACTAACGCCGCAATTCAAATTTATTTATTTACCAAACCGAAATCTATCACTCGCTCGCACCCATTCACTAACCTATATTACTAGAAAGAAACAAGAACAATATTTTCGTATACACGCACACATGCTCAGTTACCTTTCACTACGCGCGCTCGAACTTACACCCACAATTAAAACCGCCATACAAGCCGGTGACTCGGCGCCGGACCTCAGTAACAAATTCAAACCAAATGGTATAATATTATAGCGCTACATTAGCTTTAAACTCGCACACAGACACAGCGGCACCTGTGTGAGCACGCAAGAGGGAGAAGCACGCAAGTCCGGCCGACGAACTACGGCTTATTGCATCCAATTTTGAACTTAAAGTGCATGTGTTAACTTTCTTTTCCCAAGGACACTCAACTCAACAACCGTCTCTCTCCCCCCTGGCCTCACGACCTTCAACTACTTTTTAGTTTTTTCATTACGCCATTACTTTTGCGTCCTCGCGCTAATAGGTACGCGGTGTTTTGTTTTGATTTATAGTTAAATTTGTGTTATTACTTAACTTATTGTGTTTTATGAGACTCAACTAGTGAAATTTAGCTTGTTTAGTGTTCTGTGAATGTTTTTCTGTTTGGATTGTGTTATTTGCAGATTCGTGGCGACAACGGAGGTTTGTTTATATTTCGTTAAGTACCTAAATATTGTTATTTTTGCTTCGATCTATTTTAGGTTATATTCGTGGTTTGGTTTTTAAATATTTTTGCCTGTACTCAAAGTACAAACGGCCGCATTGGTGCAAATTGAGTGTTATCTTACAGATTACCTACTTAATCAACAAACATGTTTTTCAAAGTTATCCTTTGGAAATAAGAAACATGTCATTAAGTTAGGATTAGGACGCGCTCGCCCAGACATAAAAATTGATTATAGGCGTAGAGATGGATTCTTCAAACATTTCCACAGCGAATTACAAATACAATTGGCTGACTGGCAGCTGCAAATTAAACAAATTATTTTGCTATTCATCTTTGCTGTTTTCCAATTCTAGCAGTGTTTGGAATCGAACAGGTTTTGCAGATATTCACAATTTATATAATTCAGTTAGGGGACGCAGGACTTATAAAAAAATTCGCCAAAATTGTATCATTATGACACCTAATTTAAATGATTTTATCGTATAGAACACGTTAAAATAAGCATGTTTTACTTGAAAAACTTTTCTCTAAAATCAAAATTGGCCGAGTTATAGGGGTTCAAATGGTGGTCATTTTCAAGGCGTCAGGGACTTAGAAAATTTTGATGCTTGAAAATTATGTCAATATAAGGTCTATTTATGATGATTTAATTGTTTAGAATATACTAAAACAAGCATATTTTTTTAAACAAACTTTTCTCTAAAATCAATTATTACTGAAACATTACGGTTTGAATTAAAGTACGTAAAAAAAATAGGTTATGTTAGGTTAGTTTTTATTATATTCCCGAAGGGCAAACCGCCCAGAAATAGGGAAATAAATTTGTATTTTTTCTAAGATTTAATCTTAATAAGCACGAAAAAGGCAAGAAAAAAAAACTTATTCTATTTTCTATAAGTAATTCAGCTAGAAAACATGCTCAAAGCGAGAAACATATACGGAGTTGTATATTATTACATGAGTTTGGTAACAGTAGAATTTAAACTTTTTTTGGTAATCATTTTGAGGCCCACAATCGTAAGTGGAACGTAATCGAAATTTATTGAAACGTTTAATTGATACGGTAGTACTACTTGGAAAGCAAGAATTGCCTTTCCGCGCACTTTTAATGCACGCGACACTTCAGCACTGCTTTTTGAGAACTAGAAAGACGACATCCATTTTTTAAGGTATGTTTTTTTTAAGTCACGGAAGGGGCAAACAAGCACACACGCCATACACCTTTTTTTTGCTCCGGCTTGCCTATTTATTTACGTGACGCTTCGCCACTGATGAATACCACCTACATATTGATTGAATTTCTAGTACCTACAATTCCGTCAATTAAGTGCTATGTATCACACTAATATTATAAATGCGAAAGTTTTGTGTGTGAGGTGAGTGTGTATGTTTGTTACCTCTTCCCGCAAAAACGGCTGGATGGATTTGGATGAAATTTAAAATGGAGATAGCTTATACTAGCTTATACTAGCTAGTAATAAAAATACATTTTAAGACTACCCAATTTTTTTGCCTCAAGATTTTTTGTTAATTTACATTCCTATTTTTTGTTAAAGGTGGCGTTGATTTTTGGAGTGAATGGCGCTTGTCGGGGAAATGAACTCGTAAACATAAAAGTCAATGATATCGAAAAGCATTCAGAGTTGTTGCTGGTAAACTTGCCTGATACCAAAACAAACAGAGAACGGTCATTCATAGTTCGTGAAGAGTATGCAAGAATTGTCAAAAAGTACCAAGATCTACGCCCCTCTAACATAAACACCAACAGATTTTTTGTAGGTTACAGCAATGGCAAATGCACCAGACAAGTTATTGGCAAAAATAAAATTAGCGCCATGCCAAAAGAAATTGCAAAATACTTGAAATTGCAAAATCCCGGGCTTTACACGGGCCATTCTTTTCGTAGAACATCGGCAAGTCTGTTGGCAGATTCAGGTGCAGACATGGCCCAGATAAAACGACACGGTGACTGGAAATCCGATGCAGTAGCGGAGGGCTACATAGAAAATTCTATACAGAACAAGAATAGAATAAGCTGTCGTATTGGTGAAAACATAAATCTAAAAACTTCGTCTAATAATGATGATCCTTGGACACCTTTGCCACCACAGCCATCCATCTTCTCCAACCTTTACAGTACAAAACGACCCTCAGACGCAAGTTTCTGAAGCTGTGAACAATACTCAGATAAACTCTACCTCAACTTCGATAAACGTACCAAATAAAAATATAACTTTGTCTTTCCACAACTGGACTAATGTCTCAAATATCAATTTTCACTTTTAACTTCAATTTACTTTATTCAATTTATAATAAAACGCTGTTTTTAGTAGACTCGCTTTTTTATTGTCTCGCAAAAGGTGAGAAAAGTAGAGTACACTCCTCGGGGATAAAGCTGTTTTCGTCTTGGGCGCGCTTGAACCCCTCACTGCACTCAGGACTCTTCTTAATTCCCTCGCTTCGCTCGGGAATTAACTCGTAACACCCTCGCTGCGCTCGGGAGTTAAACTAGAGTCCTTCGTTACGTTCAGGATTCAATATCGCGCCCGTGACATAAAACTGTGCTTTATCCCCTCGGTGTATAATCTACTATTATACCGATTTACACACACCCGTTTACCTGACTAGCAGCATTAGAGGTTAGACGCGGGTGCGCGGGGCCACCCGATGCGCGGGGCCCGTAGCATTTGCTACTCTCGCTACGTGCCTAATCCGGCAATGAACATCTTTTTTTTCCTCGCATTCAAAGTCAAAAGTAGATTGTTTAAGGCGACACTAAACAACTCGGTGTCACACAACAATTCACAATTTCATAAATAAAATACAAACATAACACCATCTTACCATCATAATCAAATCGTTGAAAACACAATTTACTGTCTTCAATTTGCTTCTGAAACATACGTTCACGAAAACATTTTTTCCTACTCCTGTACTTTTATCTGTCATTTATATAGTCACGGACACTAATATAAGAATATAGATAATATGTCCGCAGAATATTCCGTAGAAAAGTCTATCTAGTCTATTCCCCTTAACAGCACTTGTGCTTTTTTGAGCCAAAACGATATGCCTAGCTGCCAAAGCTTACACCTAGGTTAATTTGACCAATCAAAATACTTCACCAAATTAATCCACCAATCACAATACACATTGACTGTCAATCGGAACGTTAGGTTCTTTTTGGTATGTAAACTCTTTTACTAATTTAACTCTTTAAAAAAAACATTTTATTTGGTATCAACCAACCAGAACGCAGCTATATTAAAATCGACCAATCAGGTAAAAGAATTCATTTCTCAAATCATTAGGTGTTTTTTAGTCCCTATTTCACAAGTTAAATCGATTGTGCAACTTTAAAAAAAAAAATGAAACCTGGCAAGTGCACATCAATTTAAAAACAAAGTTAACCATAGACACATATTTTGTTGTTTTCGAATGTTTCTCGCTCGTTTGTTGTTCTGTGCTTCGGTCGTTCGTATTCTAACCTAGGTATATTAATTTAATTTTGCATTTTATTTGACACCTAGTCGTAGAAATAGTAGATTGTATAACTAGGGTCAAAAATAAGCCATAGTACCCCGAGATGGTTATTTTCCCGAGCAAAGCGAGGGAAAATTGTGCGAGGGGGGTCTAATATGGCTTTTAGACCCGAGTTATACACTCTACTTTTCACTTCGATTGTGAGAAAATAAAAGAATTATACAATTATCCACCCACAATGTAAGTATTCCGCGGCAAAATATTGTTTTAATTTGGCGGCGTGTTTTTTTTTAAACTACTTTGACACAGATACAAAATATAGACTAAACGGCGCTGACCGAGTGAGTATTATCGCTTTAAAGCGTAGCTCAAACGATTTATGATATTTTAGCAATTGTAAAATAGGTACTAAAAAACACCTAATGTTTTGAGAAATGAATTCTGTTACCTGATTGGTCGGTTTTAATATAGCTTTATTATGGTTGGTTGATATCAAATACTTTTTTTTTTTAAAGATTTGAATTAGTTAACGAGTGTACGTACCAAAAAGAACCTAACGTTCCGACTGACAGTCGATGTGTATTGTGATTGGTGGATTTAATTTGGTGAAGTATTTTGATTGGTCAAATTAAGATGTTTTGTAAATGTAAATCATTCTATTTTCAATTTCATATTTTCCCTAGTGAAAATATATATATTATATTTTCCCTCGGTTGTACATATATCACTTGAGTCTCGCTTGATAAGTCTAATTTGACAAACTTTTTGAGCATGAGAAGTGAAAAAGTATTTTTCCTACTCCTGTACTTTTATCTGTCATTTATATAGTCACGAACACTAATATAAGAATATAGATAATATGTCCGCAGAACATTCCGTAGAAAAGTCTATCTAGTCTATTCCCCTTAACAGCACTTGTGCTTTTTTGAGCCAAAACGATATGCCTAGCTGCCAAAGCTTACACCTAGGTTAATTTGACCAATCAAAATACTTCACCAAATTAAACCACCAATCACAATATACATTGACTTTCAATCGGAACGTTAGGTTCTTTTTGGTATGTAAACTCTTTTACTAATTTAACTCTTTAAAAAAAACATTTTATTTGGTATCAACCAACCAGAACGCAGCTATATTAAAATCGACCAATCAGGTAAAAGAATTCATTTCTCAAATCATTAGGTGTTTTTTAGTCCCTATTTCACAAGTTAAATCGATTGTGCAACTTTTTTTAAAAATATGAAACCTGGCAAGTGCACATCAATTTGAAAACAAAGTTAACCATAGACACATATTTTGTTGTTTTCGAATGTTTCTCGCTTGTTTGTTGTTCTGTGCTTTGTTCGTTCGTATTCTAACCTAGGTATATTAATTTAATTTTCACTTCTCATGCTCGTAAAGTCCTTCTTTATGCTGGGTATAGGCTGCATAAAATCGCATTTTATGCTCTAGTGCATAAAGTAATTTCTTCTTTTAAGACTAAGACAATAAGGCCTTACAGCCACATACACAATACACCTTAATTTAATTTATATATTTTTATGAGATATAGGTTATATCTTATTTTAATTACGACATATGTAATACTATCTAAATACTTTAAGATTAATACGGGCGTGCATTTACGTAAAAAAAATATAAGTAACGCAAATATTTATAATAACTTGGCATTAAGGCTCAAACCATAGTGTCCATAGTCAAACGTCACATGGTTAAAAATTAAAAAAAAAAATAAGAAAAATTGTGTAGCGGGAAGCTAATTATTTGTCAAACAAAATTAAAAACTAACTAAATTTGTATTGTTGCGGTTGAAAAGTCAATAAATTATTCGTAAGTAATTGAACAATGTCTTCAAGTAGTGATAGTGACGATCAAAAAATGATTTCGCCTGAGACTTTAATGAACAGAAGTGCGAAAAATGTAATTGAGCAGATATTGCCGCCTAAATCGAAGAAAATCTATCTCAGCACATACGAAAGTTCTATGATTTGGAGGAACCAAAAAAAACGTAAACACGTTTGCGGAGTGTGTTTTTTAAGCTATTTTGACGAACTGTCGAAGAAATTACATTTTATGCGTGATACAACATATTAATTACATTATAAAAATTAATTAAAATTTCTTGTATATGCTTAATCGTTGTTTTATTTCCTTGCAATCGAAGTGAAAAGCAGAGTGTAAAACTCGAGCATAAAACCCATTTTACCCTCGACGTGACCATCCACCCTCGCCGTACCGGCTCGGGGGGCTATATGCACGTCTCGGGTAAAATGGTACGTTTTATGCACTTGTTGTACAATCTACTATTTGCATTTTATTTGAAACCTAGTCGTAGAAAAACTATTGTATGCAACGGTGTATAACTAAGTCAAAAAATACTCGTGGCGTCTTGCTTTACGATGTTCGCCTGCGGCTCACATCGTAATCACACCACTCGTCTTTTTTGACCTCTCTTATACAACTGTTGCATAAACTACTAGTATGCAACGGTGTATAACTAAGTCAAAAAATACTCGTGGCGTCTTGCTTTACGATGTTCGCCTGCGGCTCACATCGTAACCACACCACTCGTCTTTTTTGACCTCTCTTATACAACTGTTGCATAAACTACTAGAAATGACAGCGGTTAGTTTGCCGTCGACCCAAAAAAAAGTATACGAAAAAAGTATACAAAAATTAAGGTCTCTGATTAGAACTACGTAAACTATCTCTATCTATCTTGGTAATGACATTTGCGTGTCAGATCAAGCGAACTCCATCCAACACCTGTTATGGTATTGTAACGGTGACAATACGATAACAGCTCAAACACGATATGGTTTTTACCGCGTTGAAAAGAGGCCTATGTTAATCATGTACTTTTTTTTTAGATATGGAACTGAAGATGACTATGGCACAATACATCCAACAGAGCTACCATGGATCATTCGACTACGAGATTGGCTACCTGACGGCGTCTGTCAAAGACCTGTTTCGAAGTATGCTTACAGAATATAAATATTTCTGTGGAAGAACCAAATACTCTAACTATACATTCAATCTAGAGGAATATTTGGACGGCATGCAAAGAGTTCGTAAGTTCTGTAGTTTAGTACTAAAAATGAATAAAGAAATAAAATTTAATTCACATGACTTTGGGGCTAATCATTAAGAAATGATAGCATATAATGGCTAGTAACGCCATCTGTTGACTAAGTGCTGATAACACTTAATAAGGTAGATTTATGACAGGTGTCAATAATCACATCTTAGACACGTACAGTCCTCGTACAGTTTCCTCAGACATGGTCAGGTTAACTCCAACCACGGGAAAAGTGTTATAGGGAAAAGTTCGCCATTGTACATGTTAGTCTTAAGTTTATGTAAAAATTTGTAATTGTTTTGTTTGTGCAATAAAGAGCTTACATACATACATACTTACATACATACAGTCTATCCATGGGATTGTGCTGGGTGAGTGACAGCTCAGGTAAAATATTAGTAGACAACCAATGTAAGTCTCTCTGTCAAAAATATTATTATATCAAAATAATATCTGTATAGTACTACATCGTAATAGTGATTTCACATCTTTATTTTAGCGTCATTGTACTCTTTGTTTTCTTATCTGCTTGTTTTTTTTTTTTTTGAGAATTTGAACTCATGACTGTTGTAGTTATGGCTTGTTCTGACTCTTTTGAAGTAAATTTGTTATTGTTTACACATTTAATTCGAGACTTTGCATGTTATTCTTTAAGTGAATGTGTGGAAGCTTGTAATTTGCTTTTAGATATAAATATGGTCGATCAATTTGTATTAGGCAGTAAGCTTTCCGAATAAAAAAATAATAATAAAAAAAAAAAAAAGTTATTAATACAGCAGGGTAAAACTAAATATGTCAGTTTGGCGGCTAATTATGTACATCAATGAAACTGTTTTTATAACTTTATGTTGGCACTAGAAATGAAAATAACACTTCACTCGCCTTGTAAATTCCCCCCCCCTGCACTAACCCAGATGGGGGGGTTAGACTAAATGACAAAATTTTGGTAGGTGCCAAAATAAAGTTATAAACAAAGTTTCATTTACTTTTTAAATGTATAGGATTAAAAGTTAATCCATTTAAATTACAGCGTTTCCAGCGTATTTAAAAGTGTATCAAATTGTTTGACATTTTTTCAAAGAAATTGTTATTGACAACAACAACAACAATTGACAACATTTAATTTTTGTCCCTCTGCAAATTACTATAGGAATCGAAAGGATTTTGCCTCCTGAACACGGCATAATTATGTATTTAAATTTATTTTCACCTCAGCAGCTCAAACAAGCAGGTTTTGCTGCTTAAAAACAGTGAGCAAAATTCTTTTTTGCTGCGAGCGAGAGGCAAAGTAGCTTTTTAATTATTATTTTTAAATGCCGTGAGCAGTGGTGGGGCTACTCACAACATTCGAAAAAATTGAACTTCACTTTGTTCTGTCACTTTCACTTCGATAGGAAAAAAGCGAGAGATAGAAACAACTTGATTCGAAGTTCGATTTTCAAATTCCACACATAGTAGGCCCAAAAAGAAACGCACGTTCGGATGCACACATAACCGTAAAATTGCAAATAAAACTATCTGTTAAAGTTAGAAATGTGTTTATTATAACTATTTTATACAGTAGGTACAATCATTTTTTTTATTTAATGTTTTGAAGACAAAATTAATGAAAAATAAGAAGTTTATCATGTATCTACTTACATAATTTTGTAATCGTTTTAACAATCTTTAATTTCGTGACATAAACCGAGGGGGCAGTTTCAGAACGCATTTCAAAAATAGCGGGATTATTGTAGCCAATAGCCATAGACAAGGCCTAGTTAGGTTTTTTTTAAAGCAACAGACTACATAAAGCTGTATAAAGTTGTGTTTGCACTACGGCATTATCAAGTTGAGTGACAGGTTTTATCTGTTTCATGTTTATTTTTTCCACTTTTTATTTTATTAGTATTTTGCAAAAATGCTTGTGGTTGATGCATATGCGATCGTGTCGTTATTTAGTCGTGTATTCACCAAATGGTCACAACGCCGGAAGATCTGCGTTGGCCCTACCAGCTTCACGCTGTGTTGTTCTCGCTGCTGAGGTGAAAAGTTGTATGTCTCACACGAGACCAAAGTTTTTTACGTCTCGTATCTTTGAATCATCACTCGCAGCCAAAACCAACTTTGCTCTCTTGTTGAACAAATAACTATTTCACCTCAGCAGCTCAAACAAGCAGGTTTTGCTGCTTAAAAACAGTGAGCAAAATTCAATTTTGCTGCGAGCGTGAGGCAAAGTAGCTTTTTAATTATTTTTTTTAAATGCCGTGAGCAGTGCTGGGGCTACTCACGAAATTCGAAAAAAATGAACTTCACTTTGTTCTGTCACTTTCACTTCGATAGGAAAAAAGCGAGAGATAGAAACAACTTGATTCGAAGTTCGATTTTCAAATTCCACACATAGTAGGCCCAAAAAGAAACGCACGTTCGGATGCACACATAACCGTAAAATTGCAAATAAAACTATCTGTTAAAGTTTGAAATGTGTTTATTATAACTATTTTATACAATATTTTTTTTTATTTAATGTTTTGAAGACAAAATTAATGAAAAATAAGAAGTTTATCATGTATCTACATAATTTTGCTATCGTTTTAGCAATCTTTGATTTCGTGACATAAACCGCAAGGGCAGTTTCAAACGCATTTCAAAAATAGCGGGATTATTGTACTTGTTTAAAAAAAATGTTTTTTGTTGCTTTTCTGTTACGCTACGTTATCTAATTTCGATAATAGTTGGATATAATAAAAGTAATAATAAATAAATATGAGCGAGTCCAGTGACGAAGACAGCTATTTAACACCGGAAGCGTTGAAACAGCAAGTAAAAAATGCAGAATTAAGTTTCCTGCCTGAAAAGTCTCGCGAAAAATATCTGAAAGCTTATGATATTTTTAAGCAATGGAGACTTGCAAATGGTTCCAAAACTTTTTCGGAGACTGTACTGTCTCACACGAGACCAAAGTTTTTTACGTCTCGTATCTTTGAATCCCTCGCTACGCTAAGAATTCTAACCTAGAATCACTCGCTACGCTCGTGATTCAATAATAGAATCCTTCGCTTACTCGGGATTCAAAATCATTACTCGCAGCAAAAACCAACTTTGCTCTCTTGTTGAACAAATAACTATTTCACCTCAGCAGCTCAAACAAGCAGGTTTTGCTGCTTAAAAACAGTGAGCAAAATTCAATTTTGCTGCGAGCGTGAGGCAAAGTAGCTTTTTAATTATTTTTTTTAAATGCCGTGAGCAGTGCTGGGGCTACTCACGACATTCGAAAAAAATGAACTTCACTTTGTTCTGTCACTTTCACTTCGATAGGAAAAAAGCGAGAGATAGAAACAACTTGATTCGAAGTTCGATTTTCAAATTCCACACATAGTAGGCCCAAAAAGAAACGCACGTTCGGATGCACACATAACCGTAAAATTGCAAATAAAACTATCTGTTAAAGTTTGAAATGTGTTTATTATAACTATTTTATACAATAATTTTTTTTATTTAATGTTTTGAAGACAAAATTAATGAAAAATAAGAAGTTTATCATGTATCTACATAATTTTGTTATCGTTTTAGCAATCTTTGATTTCGTGACATAAACCGCAAGGGCAGTTTCAAACGCATTTCAAAAATAGCGGGATTATTGTACTTGTTTAAAAAAAATGTTTTTTGTTGCTTTTCTGTTACGCTACGTTATCTAATTTCGATAATAGTTGGATATAATAAAAGTAATAATAAATAAATATGAGCGAGTCCAGTGACGAAGACAGCTATTTAACACCGGAAGCGTTGAAACAGCAAGTAAAAAATGCAGAATTAAGTTTCCTGCCTGAAAAGTCTCGCGAAAAATATCTGAAAGCTTATGATATTTTTAAGCAATGGAGACTTGCAAATGGTTCCAAAACTTTTTCGGAGACTGTACTGTTAGCGTATTTCATAGTTATCACAAACAAAGCAACCATCAACAATGTGGAGTATTTACTCAATGTTGAAAACAACAATAAAAACGAAGGATGATGTGCACATTGAAACCTACCACAAACTGATTGCATTTTTGAAGAAAATATCAGTAGGGCACAAACCCAAGAAGTCCAAAATTTTTTCAGCCGCTAATATTCAAAAGTTTCTTAATGAAGCTCTGGACTGCCATTTTCTGGCTGCCAAGGTAAGTATTTATCCGTCATTAGTATAAAAATATTATTTATGTGCACACTACCCATTTGTAATTTAAACATAGTAGGTACCTACCTAGCTACTTCTATCTTAGATATAGGTATATATACCTATATCTAAAAACCGGTTATTCACGTTTGTATTTACGAATTTAGTAATAATATATTGAGAAAAACATTACAATTAATAAATTTTATTACACAAACAAATAAAAACAGAAAAATAATAAAAAGAAGTTACTAAAATAAAATAAATTAATTTAATCTACATAACTATTGTATTTACAAATAATGTCTCCCAGGCCACTTCCACCGGGAATGGTGCCCATAAAGCTGGCTGCATTTCCTCGTTGAATAGCTATTGCTAGCCATTAGCCGAGGAAAGTGCCAGCACTATGGTCACCAGAGGCACAAATCAATTTTATATCTGTAAGTGGGCAATGTTTTTTCTTGAATTTGTCTTTGATTACTCATGTAATATTTTTATTGCAGGTTATACTCATTATTGGTATTAATGGAGCATGCCGCACGAACGAACTATTAACTTTAACTGTTAATGCTATTGAAAAGCATTCAGACCAATTACTGTTAGTCAACTTGCCGAACACAAAGACTCACATTGATAGATCCTTTGTTATTCGTGAGGAACATGTAAGAATCATTGAAAAATATAAAGCATTACGCCCTGCTAATACGAAAACTGATAGATTTTTCTTGCAATATCATAATAATAAGTGTTCGAGACAGCCTATGGGAGTTAACAAAATAGGCGGGACTCCGCGAGAAATAGCCACTTTTCTGAAGCTACAGGAACCTCAGCTTTACACTGGACACTGCTTTCGGCGAACTTCGGCCACACTTTTGGCTGATTCAGGAGCCGACCTCACTACATTAAAACGGCACGGCGGATGGAGGTCGAATATGGTTGCGGAAGGATATATTGAAGATTCACTTGACAATAAAACTAAAATCTGTAAGCGTATCATAGAGAACATAAGTTTGAAACAGACCTCAGATCCTTGGTCTCGCCCATCTACTTCCAGAGTCACAAATAGAGCCACTGAGTCACCTTCTTTCCATATCCTTCCCCCACAATCCAAAAGTGAGGAAGCCGAAACCATGAGCTGGAAAGAGACCTCAGATCCTTGGTCTCACCCATCCACTTCCAGAGTCAATAATACTGCGGCTGAGTCACCTACTTTCTCTATTCCTCTGTCACAGCCCACAACAAGTAAGGAAGCCGAAATCTCAGCCTCATCAACTACTCAAACTCAAGTTTCTAAGACAACAATATCGGTTCCAAACAAAACTGTAACATTTAACTTGCAAAACTGCAGTAATTTTACTTTTAACTTTTAATTTTAGAAATTGTTGGTTTTACAAATATAGATACATGTTATTTAATTTTTATCATATTGTTTTTTTTTCATGTCTTCACTCAAAAACAAAAAAAGCCTCTGCTTCGCCATTCCGTTGTGGGTTCATGTCACACCTAAAATCTTCAAGCTTCATCTGGCATGTCTCCTCTTCGGGGTAGTAAAGTATCAGGCCACAGCAACAAATTGCTGGAAAAATCTGTTGCCTGCTTAGGAACCTGAAATGTATACATGGTTTTAAGACTCAGTTAAAGAAACACTTGCAGTTAACCCAGTTAAGGGAACAGTTACTATTAATTTGGTTCCAGTCAGATACCTGTTTTTTATGTCCCACAAGCATTAAGTAGCATGATGTTAGTAGCTGTTTTTCTTTGTTTGAATTTGTTCAAGTTTAGAAATCCACGTCTTTTGTTCAATTTAATTTATTTTTTGTAGATTATGACTCCACGAGGCTGTCAATGATTCCGTCAACGTAACTACTTTTGCTCATAATCTGCCCCCGTCGCTTCAGAACCTGAAATGTATATACATAGTTTTAAGGCTCATTAAGGAAACACTTGCAGGAACGCGAAAAAGTCGAGAAAATTTCAGACATATGAGACTACCTAGTTGCAATTTAGTTCGAATCACGTATTCACATACCTTTTTTTATGTCCCACAAGCATTCAGGAGCACGGTGTTACTAGACGTTTTTCATAGTTTGATACTCAATTTGGTTTTCATGGTCCTTGACCTACTTTTGCTAATTTGTTCTGCGTATTAAACAAATGTAATGTAATGTAAATGACGATGTAATTTTTGTTAATTTGTCCGCCATAGCCAATAGCCATAGAATAGACAAGGCCTAGTTAGGTTTTTTTCAAAGCCACAGACTACATAAAGCTGTATAAAGTTGTGTTTGCACTACGGCATTATCAAGTTGAGTGACAGGTTTTATCTGTTTCATGTTTATTTTTTCCACTTTTTATTTTATTAGTATTTTGCAAAAATGCTTGTGATTGATGCATATGCGATCGTGTCGTTATTTAGTCGTGTATTCACCAAATGGTCACAACGGAAGACCTGCGTTGGCCCTACCAGCTTCACGCTGTGTTGTTCTCGCTGCTGAGGTGAAAAGTTGTATGTCTCACACGAGACCAAAGTTTTTTACGTCTCGTATCTTTGAATCCCTCGCTACGCTAAGAATTCTAACCTAGAATCACTCGCTACGCTCGTGATTCAATAATAGAATCCTTCGCTTACTCGGGATTCAAAATCATTACTCGCAGCAAAAACCAACTTTGCTCTCTTGTTGAACAAATAACTATTATTTATATTATTAAAAATACAGCAAAGTGAAAAAGTAACCTCATTTTACCGATATTAGGGCCGAATAGATATAACACCAAATAGCCTTCACGAGAAAAACAAACGTCATAATTTTAAAATTGACATCGACAGATGGATAATTATCCTATCACCAAAATCGTTATAGAAATGTAATATGTAAGATATTTTTATTCTTATGAAGGGAACCGAACTACGTAATATCTTTCCTTTGCGGTTCCGTCTAATAAAACACGTTTCTATGCCAAATCCTTCACAGTACGTGGTGTCCAAACTTGGAATGAGCTTCCGTTGCCTTTCCCCTAAGACCATACAATACCTGGACTGGCCTTACAGGTCGTATTCGAGTACAATCATGTGTGCCGAGATTTGCGGGGGGTGAAGAAATAACACATGCTAAAGATTACTTACAAATGTAAAATCTATCTGTGTCATTACACACGCACATTTTGACAGAAATCTAACACAATAGTTTTGACGCACACAAACATATCACACATGTAAAGACTGTAAAACGCGGTATAAGAATACTTAAATGTCAATGTGGTCGGCATAACCTACGCTGCGAGGATTAGGTCGAAGCTTATATCGATATTTTTACTGAATTTGCAGAAGCGTACAATTTTTGACCCCGCCGCCTAGCATCAGTGTTCGCATTGTTGTGTTCCGGTTGTAATGTTGGGATTAAGGTTTCAAGGTCAGGTTTATTGTGTCTCAAATGTTACATACTTACATGGAATATATAAGCTAACATATTGGTGAGAGTGTGAGTGTGGCGTAGCACACTACACCTCCCCCTTTTGGAAAAGTTAAAAATAATTATTTGTTATACAAGTGGGGAAAGTTGTATTTTACCTGCGAGTGTTTCAAGACACGAGACGTAAAATAACTTTTCACCCGTGTATAACACAAAACTTTTCACCTCACTACAGCGAGGAAACTAAGAAAAGGGTTTGTACTGTAAGCTCAGTTCCGCATTTTGCACGGTTTTCTGTAATTCCACAGGTGTTAATACGTCTTTATCACTCGAATCACTCATTTATAATAACAAAACAAACTAGAAAAACATGCGAATATTTAACGTTGACTACAGCGAGGAAACTAAGAAAATGTTTTGTACTGTAAGCTCGATTCCGCATTTTGCACGGTTTCCTGTAATTCCACGGGTGTTAGTCTTTATCACTCGAATCACTCATTTTTAATAACAAAACAAACTAGAAAAACATGCGAATATTTAACGTTGACGGCTTAATAGAAAAGTTTTGACGTAAGTTTTTTTTTTATTATTTCGGATGCGTTTTGTTTGCACATCGACTTATTAGGACTGTCAGAACATTTTATCCGTTTTTAAAACAAGAATGAAGGTAAATTTTAAATGCTGATATTTGTGAATTAAAATAAAGTAGTAAGACTGTATTTAGTGTTTTTTACTCGATGCAATTCATTAATTGTGATGTTAAAAATTCAGCACTTGTAAGGTTTTACATTTGGTTAGCTGTCAAATATTACTTAAGCTGCCTTCAAATGTCAAAACTCTTCCCTCACTTGTGGATAAAAAGCGATTTTCTCAATAGATATCAAACAAACTAAAAGGGCTTTCCGAGCTAGTGAGATGAAAATAGTTATTTTCACCTCAGCAGCTCAAACAAGCAGGTTTTGCTGCTTAAAAACAGTGAGCAAAATTCAATTTTGCTGCGAGCGTGAGGCAAAGTAGCTTTTTAATTATTTTTTTTAAATGCCGTGAGCAGTGCTGGGGCTATTTACAACATTCGAAAAAATTTAACTTCACTTTGTTCTGTCACTTTCACTTCGATAGGAAAAAAGCGAGAGATAGAAACAACTTGATTCGAAATTCGATTTTCAAATTCCACACATAGTAGGCCCAAAAAGAAACGCACGTTCGGATGCACACATAACCGTAAAATTGCAAATAAAACTATCTGTTAAAGTTTGAAATGTGTTTATTATAACTATTTTATACGATCATTTTTTTTATTTAATGTTTTGAAGACAAAATTAATGAAAAATAAGAAGTTTATCATGTATCTACATAATTTTGTTATTGTTTTAGCAATCTTTGATTTCGTGACATAAACCGCGGGGGCAGTTTCAGAACGCATTTCAAAAATAGCGGGATTATTGTACTTGTTTAAAAAAAATGTTTTTTGTTGCTTTTCTGTTACGCTACGTCTCGCGAAAAATATCTGAAAGCTTATGATATTTTTATGCAATGGAGACTTGCAAATGGTTCCAAAACTTTTTCGGAGACTGTACTGTTAGCGTATTTCATAGAGTTATCACAAACAAAGCAACCATCAACAATGTGGAGTATTTACTCAATGTTGAAAACAACAATAAAAACGAAGGATGATGTGCACATTGAAACCTACCACAAACTCATTGCATTTTTGAAGAAAATATCAGTAGGGCACAAACCCAAGAAGTCCAATTTTTTTTCAGCCGCTAATGTTCAAAAACGGCACGGCGGATGGAGGTCGAATATGGTTGCGGAAGGATATATTGAAGATTCACTTGAAAATAAAACTAAAATCTGTAAGCGTATCATAGAGAACATAAGTTTGAAACAGACCTCAGATCCTTGGTCTCGCCCATCTACTTCCAGAGTCACAAATACCGCCACTGAGTCACCTTCTTTCCATATCCTTCCCCCACAATCCAAAAGTGAGGAAGCCGAAACCATGAGCTGGAAAGAGACCTCAGATCCTTGGTCTCGCCCATCCACTTCCAGAGTCACTAATACTGCGACTGAGTCACCTACTTTCACTATTGTGCCGTCACAATCTACAAGTGAGGAAGCCGGTGAAACTATGAGCTGGAAACAGACCTCAGATCCTTGGTCTTGCCCATCTACTTCCAGAGTCACAAATACCACTGCTGAGTCACCTACTTTCTCTATTCCTCTGTCACAGCCCACAACAAGTAAGGAAGCCGAAATCTCAGCCTCATCAACTACTCAAACTCAAGTTTCTAAGACAACAATATCGGTTCCAAACAAAACTGTAACATTTAACTTGCAAAACTGCAGTAATTTTACTTTTAACTTTTAATTTTTGAAATTGTTGGTTTTACAAATATAGATACATGTTATTTAATTTTTATCATATTGTTTTTTTTCATGTCTTCACTCAAAAACAAAAAAAGCCTCTGCTTCGCCATTCCGTTGTGGGTTCATGTCACACCTAAAATCTTCAAGCTTCATCTGGCATGTCTCCTCTTCGGGGTAGTAAAGTATCAGGCCACAGCAACAAATTGCTGGAAAAATCTGTTGCCTGCTTAGGAACCTGAAATGTATACATGGTTTTAAGACTCAGTTAAAGAAACACTTGCAGTTAAGGGAACAGTAACTATTAATTTGGTTCCAGTCAGATACCTGTTTTTTATGTCCCACAAGCATTAAGTAGCATGATGTTAGTAGCTGTTTTTCTTTGTTTGAATTTGTTCAAGTTTAGAAATCCACGTCTTTTGTTCAATTTAATTTATTTTTTGTAGATTATGACTCCACGAGGCTGTCAATGATTCCGTCAACGTAACTACTTTAGCTCATAATCTGCCCCCGTCGCTTCAGAACCTGAAATGTATATACATAGTTTTAAGGCTCATTAAGGAAACACTTGCAGGAACGCGAAAAAGTCGAGAAAATTTCAGACATATGAGACTACCTAGTTGCAATTTAGTTCGAATCACGTATTCACATACCTTTTTTATGTCCCACAAGCATTCAGGAGCACGGTGTTACTAGACGTTTTTCATAGTTTGATACTCAATTTGGTTTTCATGGTCCTTGACCTACTTTTGCTAATTTGTTCTGCGTATTAAACAAATGTAATGTAATGTAAATGACGATGTAATTTTTGTTAATTTGTCCGCCATAGCCAATAGCCATAGAATAGACAAGGCCTAATTAAAGCCACAGACTACATAAAGCTGTATAAAGTTGTGTTTGCACTACGGCATTATCAAGTTGAGTGACAGGTTTTATCTGTTTCATGTTTATTTTTTCCACTTTTTATTTTATTAGTATTTTGCTTTGCTTGTGATTGATGCATATGCGATCGTGTCGTTATTTAGTCGTGTATTCACCAAATGGTCACAACGGAAGACCTGCGTTGGCCCTACCAGCTTCGCGCTGTGTTGTTCTCGCTGCTGAGGTGAAAAGTTGTATGTCTCACACGAGACCAAAGTTTTTTACGTCTCGTGTCTTTAACTTTAAAACAGTAGTTATTTGTTCAACAAGAGAGCAAAGTTGGTTTTTGCTGCGAGTGATGATGTTGAATCCCGAGTAAGCGAAGGATTCTATAATTGAATCACGAGCGTAGCGAGTGATTCTAGGTTAGAATCCTGAGCGTAGCGAGGGATTCAAAGACACGAGACGTAAAAAACTTTGGTCTCGTGTGAGACATACAACTTTTCACCTCAGCAGCGAGAACAACACAGCGCGAAGCTGGTAGGGCCAACGCAGGTCTTCCGTTGTGACCATTTGGTGAATACACGACTAAATAACGACACGATCGCATATGCATCAATCACAAGCATTTTTGCAAAATACTAATAAAATAAAAAGTGGAAAAAATAAACATGAAACAGATAAAACCTGTCACTCAACTTGATAATGCCGTAGTGCAAACACAACTTTATACAGCTTTATGTAGTCTGTGGCTTTAAAAAAAACCTAACTAGGCCTTGTCTATGGCTATTGGCTACAATAATCCCGCTATTTTTGAAATGCGTTCTGAAACTGCCCCCGCAGTTTATGTCACGAAATTAAAGATTGTTAAAACGATAACAAAATAATGTAGATACATGATAAACTTCTTATTTTTCATTAATTTTGTCTTCAAAACATTAAATAAAAAAAATGTTTGTACCTACTACTGTATAAAATAGTTATTGTTTAATACATTTCTGTCAAACTTCAAGTTAGTTGCAAATACACCATCAATCAGACCACATGTGTTTTTCTGCGGCTCCGCTCCTTCACACAAAATAGAACCCTACACAAAGGAACATATGGTCCTAAATCGAACCGGATTTAGTACGGGAGCGATGCAGCGGCCCGGCCGGCGAAAACAAAAGGCCGCATTCCAGAGCTGATAAGCGAAGTTGTTTACATCAATTCGTGCACATTTAAAGCTACTTTAAATAATAAGTGATTTATGACGAACATTGAAGTGCTATGGAAAATTAACTGTTTATGTGCAAATATATGTATGCCGTGTCTATTAACTTTGTATAGTAAACATCACGTTTTTGACTTAGAGGTGGATATAAGTGCTTCACAAAGAAAATGTCGTTTAAAGGAACTCCCGAACAAATCCGATTAGTGTCAACATTAGAAGATGTGGCTAACATGATTCAAAAGGCAAAAATAAACATTAAAAAGTGTCCAACACAAAGACTCACGGAAGGTTACGTTAAACACAGAATAAAAACTATCGACGAATATTGGGAGATGTTTAAGCAAGCAAATAATGACCTCCTGCGCTGCACGCCACGGGAAAAGCGGGGAGAATTGCCATATTTCCTTAACGAAGATTACTACACACTCGAAGATCTTTATCTGTGTTTACAAGCAGATTTAACCGATTTACTAAATCAAATGGCGTCGCAAAAGTCGGTGGAGCATTGCGACATGTCAGCGACGACGCTGCAGGGCGGGCCACTATCGTTCGTAAATCTGCCAAAAATACATTTGCCGACATTTTCCGGAAAATATGAAGATTGGCCTACTTATCAGGATTTGTTCACGGCTCTCGTACACAATACGAGACTTACAAGCGTACAGAAACTACATTATCTAAAAACTAGTGTCTCCGGGGAAGCAGAAATGTTGTTACGGCATATACAAATAACAGAAAGCAACTATACGCAAGCCTGGGAAGTACTTAAGAGGCGCTTCGGTAATAAGAAAATGATTGTTAATTCTCTCTTGAAAAGATTGTTTGGTCAAAAAAGAATACAAACTCAGTCTGCGAGCCAAATCAAGTATTTACTTGATACTACAATGGAATGTCTCACTAGTTTAAATAATTTAAACATAAACACGGCCTCTTGGGATCCTATTATTATATTTCTGGTCGCACAGAAGTTGGATACAGAGACGTTAAAAGACTGGGAGCAATCGGCACATAAGGACAACAGTGAAGATATGCCTAAATGGAGTGAGTTAAAAGACTTTCTTGAAGTGAAGTTTCGTACGTTGGAGTTGGCCGTGCCAGTTTTAATACCTGCAAGAGAAAAGACACAAGCTCACAAATCATTCCATGTCACGGCAGGTGAAGAAGAAGATAGTTCAATTCAGACTGCACATGCCAGCGTAGTTTCACAACTTTCATGCAGTTATTGTAAAGGCGATCACTATATATTCAATTGCAAGGAATTTGTCAAACAATCAGTGGAACAAAGACAGGATTTTGTAAAGCAAAACCGGTTATGTTTCAACTGTCTTGTTCCATATCACAATGTTATGCGCTGTAGACAAAAGACGTCTTGCCGAGTCTGTAGAAAAAGGCATCACTCTCTTCTACACCAAGTTAGAGAAATTAACCAAAAGACAAACTCACAACCTCAAACACAACCAGAACCTGAAACAAAAGTGACAACTGCACACCTCTCTAAACAACAACAACCCGGTTGTGAAGTTTTACTCGCTACGGCACAAGTTGAAGTCAAGTCGAGGGATGGTGACACACATACACTTCGTGCTTTGATCGACCAGGGTTCCGAGGCCTCATTCGTATCGGAGAGGGTGGTTCAACTGCTGGGCTTAACCAAAACCCATAACAACGGTATTGTGTCCGGAGTTGGAGATAGCGCACAAATAAATATCAAACATTTAGTTGACCTGACAATTACATCGAGATTTGACATCAAGAAGACAATCCGAGTAAACGCCTATGTTTTAAAGTCTATATCCACACGTCTACCCTCCAAGTATATTGCGATAGATAGTAAAAAAGTACAGACTCTAGAATTGGCTGATGCTACCTATGATGCACCAGGCAAAATAGATATTTTGCTAGGAGCCGAAGTCTTCTGTCAGATCATTGAACAGGGACTGATAAAAATGGATGACGGGGTGGTAGCTCAGAAAACATGTCTGGGTTGGATTCTTTCGGGTCAACGACATAAAGATGATCACAACAACCAACACAAAGTAATCACACTTCACATAACGAGGATGGTTGCGGAAGATAATGATATGTTAACGAAGTTCTGGGAGATTGAGACAGATTTGTACACAAAGAAAAAAATACTGACAAAAGAAGAAGAAAGGTGTGAAAACATATATACAGAAACGACTAAAAGAGATGACAGCGGCCGATACACAGTGCAATTACCATTGAGACAAGGTATTTCAGAGACAGTCGACTTATGTGGGAATACTAAACAACAGGCAATAAATAGATTCCAACGCCTGGAGAAGAAATTTGAAAGCTGTGAAAAATTTAAGTTAGAGTACACTAAAGTCATTAACGAATACAAAGATATGGGACATTTACGAAAATCAAACAATCAAGACAATGAGAAGTCCATATATCTACCTCATCTAGCTGTCGTTCGTGAGGACAAGGACACTAGTAAAGTCCGAATTGTTTATGATGCCTCTGCAAAAGGTACACACGGACACTCACTTAATGACACGATGATGGTTGGCCCTGTCTTACAGCCAGATCTTCTAAGTCTAATAATAACTTGGAGAAAACGAAAAATTTGCGTCGTGGGAGACATAGTGAAGATGTACAGGATGATTAACATTTCAGAAGAACACACACAATTACAACGGATCGTCTGGCGAGACCATCCAGACGATATCCTTGAGAGCTACGATTTGACAACCGTAACATTTGGTACCGCAGCTGCGCCTTTCCTAGCAGTGCGAACATTAACCCAACTAGCCGACGACGAAGCTCACGAATTTCCAGATACTGCACCTGTAATAAAAAAGTCATTTTATATGGACGATTTGTTAATAGGAAATGATGATGTAGAAAAAACAAAGAAGATGTGTCAAGATATAAAAGAAATTTTACGGAGAGGTGGATTTAAAATGCAGAAATGGTCAAGTAATTCAGATGATGTTTTAGAATTTTTAATGAAAGATAGCAATACAAGAGACAAAATAGAGATTAAACTAGATAAAATTATCAAGATTCTAGGTTTAACGTGGAACAGAAAAGATGATGCATTTGAAATAACAGTACACTTACCTGAGATGAATAGTCCTGTAACAAAAAGATCCATCCTTTCAGATGTGGCGCGTCTCTTCGATCCGTTCGGATATCTAGCACCAGTAATAGTCACAGCTAAAGGCTTCATACAGAAGTTATGGTTAATTAATCTGGGATGGGATGATGAATTACCGTCTAATCTATCAAATGAGTGGATGATCTATAGAGAAGAGTTAATACACTTGCAAAACGTAAGAATACCACGATGGTTAAAAATTACACATAATGACAAAAATGTACAGTTACACGGTTTTGCAGATGCATCGACTCAAGCTTATGCTGCGGTTACTTACCTGAGAGTCGTTGGCGAAGATAATATTGTAAATGTTTCGATGATTGCCTCTCGAACAAAAGTTGCACCTTTAAAGCAGCTTTCGGTTCCGAAATTGGAGCTGTGCGCAGCAGCATTACTAGCCGAACTCATCAATGATGTTGCAGAACTTCTAGAGATTCCCAAAAGTGATATATACCTTTGGACCGACTCGATGGTGGTACTTTCATGGCTCCAATCTCAACCTAGCCGCTGGAAAACTTTCGTGGCGAATCGCACAGCCGAGATTACTCGTTTGATAGACAACGACCGCTGGAATCATGTGCAATCGGCTGAAAATCCTGCAGATATAGCAACGAGAGGAATCAAAGCGCAGGATTTAGCTTCCCAAAGTATGTGGTGGAGTGGCCCAGAGTGGCTTAAAATAGAAAGTTTAGAATACTATAAGACAGAAATCACACAAACAAAATTAGAATCAAAAGGCTCTCACCACGCCGTAATGAACGAAAAGCCGATTTGGGAAAGATTTTCTAGTATGTCAAGGATGAAAAGAGTTTTAAGCTACTGTAGGCGAATGTTAAAAAAGAAAAAAGAAAAAAGAGACACAGAAGAGAATGATCATTTAACACCGCAAGAAATGGAGAAAGTAGAGGAAGAATGTATAAAATATTACCAGAATGTAGTGTATAGAAAAGATATAGAAGAGTTGAAGAAAAATGGAAGAGTAAAGAAAAAGAGTTCTTTGATCACGCTTGCACCTTTTTTAGACGAAAAAGGATTGTTAAGAGTGGGAGGAAGACTTAAAAATGCTTCAATATCAGAAGAAAGGAAGCATCCGATTATAATTCCCTCTGGACAGCACATAACCAGATTGATTATAAAGGAGGCTCACACCAGAACACTCCATGGATGGGTCCAATTAATGATGACCTATGTGAGGACCAAGTATTGGGTAATTGGATTAAAGTCATCTGTAAGAAAACACATCCACAACTGCAGAATTTGTACAATAAATAAAGCTAAGGTCAAGCATCAATTTATGGGACAATTACCATCAGTGAGGGTTAACCCAAATCGACCTTTCATCAATAGCGGCGTTGACTACGCTGGGCCGGTTTTAATAAGGACATCTAAAGGCCGCGGACACCATGCAACAAAAGGCTATATTTGCTTGTTCGTGTGCATGGCTACCCGAGCTATCCACCTCGAAGCGGTCACAGATCTAACTGCACAAGCCTTCCTCGCTGCATTTAAAAGATTTGTTGCGCGCAGAGGGTATTGTAGGCATCTATGGAGTGATAACGGTACTAATTTTGTTGGTGCTGCCAAAGAGCTGAAGCACATGTTCAACAGTGAGAAAAATAACATGGCAAGCGAAGTGGCAGACCTACTAGCTACTGAAGGAACAGCATGGCACTTCATACCTCCAAGAATGCCATCCTATGGAGGTCTATGGGAAGCCGGAGTGCAGTCTGCGAAACGACACTTAGCTCGGGTGAATAAAGATACCAAGCTTACTTATGAGGAAATTGCTACTTTACTGGCACAGATAGAGGCATGCCTCAATTCCCGCCCGCTTTGCCAAATAGATGACTCCACAGAACAATCATTAACACCAGGCCATTTTCTAGTTGGTGAGCCTTTAGTAAGTATTCCAGATATAAACTATGAACATAAGAATATAAACATACTTACCAGGTGGCAGCTCGTACAGAGGATGACGCAAAACTTCTGGCGTCAATGGCAGACCGAATATCTTAATACCTTGCAGCAGCGATATAAATGGCAAGTACCAGTACCATCACCTTGCATTGGAGATGTAGTCATCATTAAAGATGAACTTTTGCCCCCGACTAAATGGGTATTAGGGAGAGTCAAGTATCTTCATCCTGGGACTGACAACCTTGTAAGAGTAGTCACGGTGCAGTGCAAAGGAAATCACGAACTTAAAAGACCTTTGTCTAAACTGATATTGCTCCCTAAAAATACTGAGTGAACAAGTGAAGTTATAGATGATTATACTTAGGATTTGAGTGGTCAGAATTGTGCATGTGATATCCTTATAATTAATAAACCGAAAATACTTATGTATGCATGTTTAGGATTTAATTTATATTAAGTCACATAGGTATATACATTGATTGAAAACTGTTCGTTTTGGTAGGCGGTATGTTTAATACATTTCTGTCAAACTTCAAGTTAGTTGCAAATACACCATCAATCAGACCACATGTGTTTTTCTGCGGCTCCGCTCCTTCACACAAAATAGAACCCTACACAAAGGAACAGTTATAATAAACACTTTTCAAACTTTAACAGATAGTTTTATTTGCAATTTTACGGTTATGTGTGCATCCGAACGTGCGTTTCTTTTTGGGCCTACTATGTGTGGAATTTGAAAATCGAACTTCGAATCAAGTTGTTTCTATCTCTCGCTTTTTTCCTATCGAAGTGAAAGTGACAGAACATTCAGAACAAAGTGAAGTTCAATTTTTTCGAATGTTGTGAGTAGCTCCAGCACTGCTCACGGCATTTAAAAAATATAATTTAAAAGCTACTTTGCCTCTCGCTCGCAGCAAAATTGAATTTTGCTCACTGTTTTTAAGCAGCAAAACCTGCTTGTTTGAGCTGCTGAGGTGAAATAGTTATTTTCACCTGCGTGAGCGTGAGGCAAAGTAGCTTTTTAATTTATTTTTTTTAATGCCGTGAGCAGTGCTGGGGCTACTCACAACATTCGAAAAAAATGAACTTCACTTTGTTCTGTCACTTTCACTTCGATAGGAAAAAAGCGAGAGATAGAAACAACTTGATTCGAAGTTCGATTTTCAAATTCCACACATAGTAGGCCCAAAAAGAAACGCACGTTCGGATGCACACATAACCGTAAAATTGCAAATAAAACTATCTGTTAAAGTTAGAAATGTGTTTATTATAACTATTTTATACAGTAGGTACAATCATTTTTTTTATATTATGTTTTGAAGACAAAATTAATGAAAAATAAGAAGTTTATCATGTATCTACATAATTTTGTTATCGTTTTAACAATCTTTAATTTCGTGACATAAACCGCGGGGGCAGTTTCAGAACGCATTTCAAAAATAGCGGGATTATAGTAGCCAATAGCCATAGACAAGGCCTATACTCGAAACTGTAATTAGATTCCAAAATCCTAACCTCAACCGACGCACATTCGCTGTGATTACTGCATTTTGGTTTAAGTGTAGGTATTTTTATCAATTAAACTGACCCTAATATTACTGGTTACACGAGTTCTCATTGATATGTTTATGAAATAATATATTAATAAAGAAATAATCAAGATGGGAACTGCCAGATTTTGCAATCTAATTAGATTTTCGAGTATAGTTAGGTTTTCTTTAAAGCCACAGACTACATAAAGCTGTATAAAGTTGTGTTTGCACTACGGCATTATCAAGTTGAGTGACAGGTTTTATCTGTTTCATGTTTATTTTTTCCACTTTTTATTTTATTAGTATTTTGCAAAAATGCTTGTGATTGATGCATATGCGATCGTGTCGTTATTTAGTCGTGTATTCACCAAATGGTCACAACGGAAGACCTGCGTTGGCCCTACCAGCTTCACGCTGTGTTGTTCTCGCTGCTGAGGTGAAAAGTTGTATGTCTCACACGAGACCAAAGTTTTTTACGTCTCGTATCTTTGAATCATTACTCGCAGCAAAAACCAACTTTGCTCTCTTGTTGAACAAATAACTATTTCTCAAACATGCTATGTAATGTCGGCGTTATGTTAGTTATTTTAGGCTTCAAAGTGCCACGTTCCCGACGGAACAACTCGAGAGAACTGTAAAGGAATTTCATACAAAATTGAAGGCCTAGGCCGGGAAGTAATTTTTTTTAAATTTTAATATGGCCATGACAGCTGGTTTTATGATCAGGCTGAATAGCTGAAAATCGTTTTTTTTTTGTATCTGTGTGGTTCGGACTAAAAATATCCGCGTTAATGCCTATATTACACAAATGTTTTTTGAGTGATGTTTTTTTTTTATTTCATTGCATATGTTTGAGAAAAGCACTATATATACCTCGCCGTGAAAAGGGGTTGCCAGCCTCGTAACTATCGGACCTCGCTTCGCTTGGCCGTCTATATGAACTCGGCCTGCAACCACCTACTTCCCGGCGTCTGTCGTAATGTACTATTACTTAATATTATTATAATTGATGTGTGGTTGCCGGCCGCCTAGAATAGTGCCACTCCATGTCTTCCTGTGGAAGTCGTAAGAGGCGACTAAGGGATTAAAGGCTGTGGTATTGTTAGGCGATGGGCTTGCAACCTGTCACTAATATACACATCGTAAACCTATTAGCCTGTTTTTGCAAAATGTGGTTATAGAATTAACAACAAATTGTTAGAGTTGTTGGTAATTCTGTAGCTCTGCCTACCCCACTCTGGGATGAAGGCGTGATGGTATGTATGTATGTATGTATTTACTTAATACCTAAAATAATATGATTCACACAAAATTAAATCTTTCAGAAATTATAAAAAAGTATGCCTAAAACCTATCTTCTTATAAAACTGTACGTAACTACTCGAAAAAAAAAAAAAACATTATATTTTCATTCATACAAAAGTACAGTTATTAAGACAATCGATTACGTTAAAGAAACCAAATAAAGAATATAAAATAAACCCTGAAAGCAAAAAAAACATATCATCTTTAATAATAATTATAAAACAGTCCGTTTTCTTTTTCTAGGTACCTATACATATAATATAACTAAATATGTTTTTCTGTATCTACTCAATACTCAATACTTTTGTGGTTTTGAAACGGTTCAGAGCGTACAGTGTAGCTTACAGCGGAAGCCTGGGAGTGGCCGTAAACCTGGGTTTGTAAATAAAAATATAGAGAGGAACTTTGTGGCGGCGTTAGAGAAGAAACCTACTCTTTCTGTACGGGACTTGGCGAAAAAATACCAAACATCAAAATCTTCGGTGCAAAGGGTGAAAAAACATAACTCTATAAAATCGTTTAAACAAGCTAAAGTACCCAACAGAAGTGCGAAACCACAAACGGAGGTTAAATCCCGGTCCAGAAAGCTCCATTCGAAAATGACAAAGAAAAAATATTGTATTGTTATGGACGACGAGACATACTGTAAACTTGACTTCAAGTCAACGCAAGGCAACGCAATCCACCGTACCTATTTAGCCAAAGGAACCATTAACGGTGATATATACCTACATGAATGCCTTAAAGAACTATTGTTGCCACCTGTCACTAATACGCTGGGAAACATCTTAGCCTACTTGTGCAAAATGTGGTTACAGAATTATCAAGCAGTTTTAAGACTTGTTGGTAATTCTTTAGCTCTGCCTACCCCACTCTGGGAATGAAGGCGTGAGTTTATGTATGTATGTATGTTGCCGTTCATAAGGAAGCGCAGTAGACCGGTCCTCTTTTGGCTTGAGTCGGCCACGTGTCACTACCCGAAGCGTGCAAAGCAAATGGTATCGATTTTGTTGAAAAATCGGCTTGCATGAAGCAAAAGCTTTTAAAACAGAAAAGTAATGCCACTTCAGTGGAGAACTTCAAACGGAAATGGAATGAAGCTTCCCAAAATAATCACCGATCAGGATGTACAAAAATTAATGGCACGGATTATAGCAAAATTAAGGAGTTTCTGTATGAACTAAACTTAAACTGATGTTTACAGGAACTAAAATATATTTTAAGAATTTTCAAATACAACTGTGTTGTAAATTTGAATGAATTTAATTATTTGTTGGGGTTTTTAACAAGTTGATATGCGACACTTTTTTCTGGGACAAGCTTTATTTAATCTTATTCCATCTTATCTTTTTTATGTGGGCTAAATGAAGATGTAGTGGCTAAGATTGAAAAGGGCATGTTTCAATGGTTAGGTCATTTAGAAAGGATGGATGAAAGGATATTGACGAAAGAGATATACAGAGTGAAAGTGAGTGAAAGGGTCGGAAGGGGCTGCCCTACGCGTACTTTTTCGTATCAAATCAGAAAAATACTGGAAAAGGGCCGAATCTTAAATACCCGAAACCGACGTGCGCGCAAGACTCGATGCATGAAGGTGGAAGAAGCGAAAGAGATTGGTTAGGATCGTAGCAGGTGGGACGAAGTGGTATCTATATGGGGACCGATTTTTGACATTTGAGTGTTCGATTTCCAAACCGAGCGGTAGAAAATATTCGAATGCGAAATTCTTTCACGATTTATTTTCGAATGGTCACAAATTCCATATTTTTGAGATTTTCACTCGACTTGACTAAATAGTATTGTTAAGTTGGAACTTGTTTCATTATACGCAGAAAGTCGATGTTTTACCGGTTTTTTTAATTCATATTTTAATTGCGAATAAATGTGTGAAGCTAACAAAAGATGATATCATAACAAGCCATTTGATATTTCTGAGAGTTCTGGCGGGAGCCTACTAATTTCCAATATCTGCCCCGTTGATTCATTTTTAGTTATTTTTTATGTGTAATAATTTTGTATATAAATTGTGTCTATACCGAATTCTACAAATATATTAATAAAGAACTTCTTAATATAAATAATTATTTTACCAAGTGATTATTAGGCAATAAGAGTTATTATACTAACTTATATTATGCACTACAAAAATTATACAAACCGAAATTATATAGTTTAAGTGTTTATGAAAAATAATATTATATTAAACGATTATAAGGCGAAGTGAATGTTTATGGCAAGTGATTTTAGACAAACTGAAATTAGGCCAATGGCAAATAGATCAAAAGTTGTTATACCAATCATTAGACAACCGTTAACAATACTATTTAGTCAATCAACTTTCGAGTGAAAATCTCAAAAATATGGAATTTGGGACCATTGATTTAATGTATGTATGTATTTATTCGCAGAAGGTTCCTACAAAGAACTCCTGATGTATAGAGATTTATACGTGAAAGTTGTTGACAAAGAAAATGTTAGTCAGAAAAAGAAGAGGCAAATTGCACGTTTCAGAGAAATGAGGAAAAAAACTCAAGAAAATCTTAAACAAAGCAATATTAAACACTTGTCGAGGGAGGCCTTGGAGCCAGAGGAGAGCAGACGACCATCGAAGCTGTAAGCATTACTCTTCTTAGAAGTCCGTACCTGAAGGGAGTCCGACGGTCCCTGTTCCGATGCCGTCCGCTGCACGCTGTCCGTCCGTCCACTTTAAAGAGCTGTATCATTTGAACCGTAATTGATAGCAGGTTGATCTTTTTTAGGGTTCCGTTACCTCAAAAGCATAAAGCGGAAACCTCATAGGATCACTTTGTTGTCTTTCTGTCTGTCTGTCCGTCTGTCTGTCAAAACCCTTTATCTCGGGAACGTGTGTTACTCAAATCAAGTTACTTAAAGTTGTGAAAACATCAAACTTCTAAGTTAACGTAATAAAATATATACGGCTGGTTTTGCCGTTAAAATAGTAGTTTATGAAATTGTTGCATAAAGAGGGGTATTAAAACACGAGTGTGTGTTTAAGAACCGAGCCGCTAGGCGAGGTTTTTAATAATATCACACGAGTGTTTTAATACCTAGTTATGTGCAGTTTCATACACTACTTTATCTACTCTCATACATTGCGATTCAACATACTAAATAAAAGATCAAAGTTGATAAAGTAACTACAGCAAAACGTTTTCAATGAATGGCGCCAAAACCTAGCACGTCACTGCGCATGCGTTAAGGCGGGCGCTGTCACAGACAAGTAAAAATTGGAATGAAGACTTTTTGTAATGCTATAAAAATGACGCGAACCGCATGTGCGTTCCATTATAATAAAATAATGGAATGGAACCTCGTTGGTGACATTAACTTTTTAGATCAACTTGTATCGTAATGGTATAAAAATTACTTTATAACATTATTTTGTTAGAGAAATAATGTTATAGTGTTTTTTTTTTCGGTATTGTGTTTATAAAGTATGCCAATATAAATTCGTTTTGAAGTTTATAATTCGAACTTTACGTTATGAGAGTAGATAATAGTTATTTGTTATACAAGTGGGGAAAGTTGTATTTTACCTGCGAGTGTTCATTTGAAACACGAGCTAGCGAAAGGATTCTATGATTGACCACGAGCGAAGCGCGAGTGGTTCAAAAATAGAATCCTGAGCGTAGCAAGTGTTTCAAGACACGAGACGTAAAATAACTTTTCACCCGTGTATAACACAAAACTTTTCACCTCACTACAGCGAGGAAACTAAGAAAAGGGTTTGTACTGTAAGCTCAGTTCCGCATTTTACACGGTTTTCTGTAATTCCACAGGTGTTAATACGTCTTTATCACTCGAATCACTCATTTATAATAACAAAACAAACTAGAAAAACATGCGAATATTTAACGTTGATTACAGCGAGGAAACTAAGAAAAGGGTTTGTACTGTAAGCTCATTTCCGCATTTTGCACGGTTTCCTGTAATTCCACGGGTGTTAATACGTCTTTATCACTCGAAGCACTCATTTTTAATAACAAAACAAACTAGAAAAACATGCGAATATTTTAACGTTGACGGCTTAATAGAAAAGTTTTGACGTAAGTTTTTTTTTTATTATTTCGGATGCGTTTTGTTTGCACATCGACTTATTTGGACTGTCAGAACATTTTATCCGTTTTTAAAACAAGAATGAAGGTTAATTTTGAATGCTGATATTTATGAATTAAAATAAAGTAGTAAGACTGTATTTAGTGTTTTTTACTCGATGCAATTCATTAATTGTGATGTTAAAAATTCAGCACTTGTAAGGTTTTACTTTTGGTTAGCTGTCAAATATCACTTAAGCTGCCTTCAAATGTCAAAACTCTTCCCTCACTTGTGGATAAAAAGCGAATTCCTCAATA
Source organism: Acleris emargana (assembly GCA_927399475.2). Classification (NCBI taxonomy): domain Eukaryota; kingdom Metazoa; phylum Arthropoda; class Insecta; order Lepidoptera; family Tortricidae; genus Acleris; species Acleris emargana. The sequence continues at coordinate 2,801,131 of OV656862.1, forward strand.
GATATCAAACAAACAAAAAGGGCTTTCCGAGCTAGTGAGATAAAAAGTAATTTATTAACCATTACGATACAAGTGAATCCAAAAAGTAAATGTCACCAACGAGGTTCCATATCACACTCGCTTCGCTCGTGGTCAATCATAGTATCCTTTCGCTAGCTCGTGTTTCAAATGAACACTCGCAGGTAAAATACAACTTTCCCCACTTGTATAACAAATAACTACTTCTCAAAAATGACAGGAAAAGTTGACATTACTAACATTACTAACATTTAAAAAAAAAATACATTGCGGGCTTGTGTAGCGAGCACGCAATGTAATTTTTTTTTAATTGGGAATTGTCTGTAAACTATGTACTTCGCGTCTCAGTATGGAGTTAGTAATGTCAACATTTCCGGTCTTTTTTGAGAAAAATAAATTGTAGTCGATTATGTGCATACTATTTTCATATTTCATTGCGTTTATATTTTATACTGTTAACAAAATGTCATTGAACAGAAAAGTTCCACTTTGATCCCTTCTGGCAGGGAAGAAAAGTCCCCTTTCCGAATGGGTGATGCAAAAATAACTATTTTCTACTCGCGTACTATATAAACAGCTAATATTGATATCGTTAACGGCACCAGAATACCCCATATAGCGTTACCGAAGCGGGAAAACAATTTTATTATTACATTGGCACAGTTGTCATTTTGAGGTTTTTTCCACGCCCTAAAAATGGTCCATACATAATCACTGAAAATGGCGATAGATAATCCTCCATTTACAAACACCGCGATTGGTAGTTTAGGGGTTACCAAAGTAAATTAAAAAAATAACTTTTATCTCTAGGGATTATTAAGAGCATGAGAAGTCAAATAATTATTAAATGTACCTACCTCCCCTACACTTAACGAGGGGGTGTTTTTTAACTCTCATCTATCCCATGGTGTGGGGCATCGTTGGATAGATCTTTCAAAAATATTGTGTATTTGTGAAGACAAAGTTTCGATTTTGAGATCCGTTTGTAAGAAACTTATTAAGAAAGTTACAGCTTCGGATCCCTACACAGAGCATGGTCAGATATACTTATCATACACATATACAGGGTTAATGGTAAGTCGACCTATTCCCCTCTAGGGGTTATGGGGGAGATCATTTTCATCTCACTAGCTCGGAAAACTCTTTCTGTTCGTTTAATATCTATTGAGAAAATCGCTTTTCATCCACATGTGAAGAAAGAGTTTTGACATTTGAAGGCAGCTTAAGTGATATTTGAGAGCTAACTAAACATAAAACGTTAAAAGTGCAAAAAAATTAACATCACAATTAATTAATTAATTGCATCGAGTAAAAAACACTTAATACAGTCTTACAACTTCATTTTAATTCATAAATATCAGCATTCAACATTAACCTTCATTCTTATTGTAAAAACGGATAAAATGTTCTGACAGTCCAAGAAAGTCGATGTGCGAACAAAACGCATCCGAAATAATAAAAAAAATAAGTCAAAACTTTTCAATTAAGCCGTCAACGTTAAATATTTGCATGTTTTTCTAGTTTGTTACTTTTTATATTGCATCAGAACAGCAATTTGACCTTGTACAAAAGCTATTAAAAAAAATGATTTAAAATTTTGAAGATGCCTTCCTGACTTTTTAGCAAAAATCTTTTAAATTTAAATTATCTCAGATATGGTTCACTTTTGCATGGGTATTATGGGACCAAAATTATTGCAAATTACCTCTCCCATAACCCCTAGAGAGGAATAGGTCGACTTACCCTGTATAATACATGATATACTCATGCTTGCTTGTCCAGTTTTATTTAAACATTTTACTTTTTTATTTTTCAGACCTAAGTATGAGCAAAATAAACGGACGCTTAGGCCAGGACAAGTAGCACCGAAAGATTCCAAAGGTCAGTAATCTGCGAATCAGACGCAGAATTGCATTTCTTGCGCAGAACTAGAACGTTATGTATAATAATATGTGTTTACAGACCACCATTGGCTGATTTTTGCACATTTGAATCTACCATGGAACATGTGTTAAAATTAGCATGTAGCCAGAATCATGTTCTGGTTTGTGGAGATTTTAATGTTAACTTATCTACTCGCAACGTCAAACAATACCACTAGGTTACTAAGTTTATTCCATACATACATACATTAAATCACGCCTGTTTCCCAGAGGGGTAGGCAGAGACTATTTCTTTCCACTTGATACGATCTTGACAAATTTATTTCGCTTCTTTAACATTCATGCATCGAGTCTTGTGCGCACGTCGGTTTCGGGTACTTAAGATTCGGCCCTTTTCCAGTAATTCTCCGATTTGATTCGAAAAAGTACGCCTAGGGCGGCCCCTTCCCACCCTTTCACTCACTTTCACTCTGTATATCTCTTTCGTCAATATCCTTTCATCCATCCTTTCTAAATGACCTAACCATTGAAACATGCCCTTTTCAATCTTAGCCACTACATCTTCATTTAGCCCATGTACATAAAAAAGATAAAATGGAATAAGATTAAATAAAGCTTGTCCCAGAAAAAAGTGTCGCATATCAACTTGTAAGAAACCCCAACAAATAATTAAATTCATTCAAATTTACAACACAGTTGTATTTGAAAATTCTTAAAATATACTTTAGTTCCTGTAAACATCAGTTTAAGTTGAGTTCATACAGAAACTCCTTAATTTTGCTTTAATCCGTGCCATTAATTTTTGTACATCCTGATCGGTGATTATTTTGGAAGCTTCATTCCATTTCCGTTTGAAGTTCTCCACTGAAGTGGAACTCACTTTCGATCTGTATATCTCTTTCGTCAATCTTCTTTCATCTATCATTTCCAAATGACCGAACCATCGAAGCATGCTCTTTTCAATCTTAGTCACTACATCTTCTTTTATACCACATTTCTCTCTGTTTTTTTCATTTCTAACTCTATCAATCAGTTTCACACCACACATACTAAGTTTATTTAAATCTTATCTGTACTTTGAACCCACACGGATAGGTGTTAGTAGTGCCATCTGCTTAGATAATATTTTTTTCATCTCACTAGCTCGGAAAGCCCTTTTTGTTTATTTGATATCTATTGAGAAAATCGCTTTTTATCCACAAGTGAAGAAAGTGAGTAAAAAACACTAAATACAGTCTTACAACTTTATTTTAATTCATAAATATCAGCATTCAAAATTAACCTTCATTCTTGTTTTAAAAACGGATAAAATGTTCTGACAGTCCAAATAAGTCGATGTGCAAACAAAACGCATCCGAAATAATAAAAAAAAACTTACGTCAAAACTTTTCTATTAAGCCGTCAACGTTAAATATTCGCATGTTTTTCTAGTTTGTTTTGTTATTAAAAATGAGTGATTCGAGTGATAAAGATGTATTAACACCTGTGGAATTACAGGAAACCGTGCAAAATGCGGAATTGAGCTTACAGTACAAACCATTTTCTTAGTTTCCTCGCTGTAGTCAACGTTAAATATTCGCATGGTTTTCTAGTTTGTTTTGTTATTAAAAATGAGTGATTCGAGTGATAAATACGTATAACGGACTCGCAAGCTCGTTCGTTTAAACCAATCATCGGCCCGCAATTGCCTGCTTCACTGCCTAGGCAATAATGTACTAACTGCGAATATTTAACGTTGACGGCTTAATTGAAAAGTTTGACATAATGTTTTTTTTATTATTTCGCATGCGTTTTGTTCACACATCGACTTACTTGAACTGTCAGAACATTTTATCCGTTTTTACAACAAGAATGAAGGTTAATGTTGAATGTGATATTTATGAATTTTCTAAATAAAGTTGTAAGACTGTGTCTAGTGTTTTTTACTCGATGCAATTCATTCATTGTGATGTTAAAAATTCAGCACTCTTAACGTTTTACGTTTTGTTAGCTGTCAAATATCACTTAAGCTGTCGAAACTCTTTCTTTACATGTGGATAAAAAGCGCTTTTCTCAATAGATATCAAACAAACAAAAAGGGCTTCCCGAGCTAGTGAGGTGAAAAGGAATAATTAATTAAGTAACGAGTATATTTATGCATGCATTAATTATTTAATATTTTTGGTTACAGAGTGGGAAAAGTTGGAAAAACAATACAAGCAAGGACGCAGAGGTTATTAAACTTTTCTAAACTAGTTTAAGTACATTTTAATAAGTTTGTGCCAAAAATTTCATTTTATGGATTTGGTTTTGTTGCCGAACGTACTTTTTAAACGACTTCCAAAAAGGAGAACGTTCACAATTCGTCTGTTTTTTTTAAAATGTGTATTGCCTCGGACAGATTTTGATGATTCTTTTTCATTTGGAAGCTGCTGTTTCTCATTTGGTCTCATTTTTAGCAAAATTAAGATTTCATGATGGAATCTATGAGGAATCGACAGAAATCTTCAAAATTTATAAGTAAAAAACGATTTTGATATTTTTCATTGTAACTTCCGCATTTTATTTTGGAAATCACTATTTGGTGAAGTGGAACTGATGATGAAGACCACAGATGGCCACCGGAACTCCTAAACGGTATATATTTCAAGGGTGGCGACAAGATATTTCGATTGAGATAGTTGAGCGACTATGACGAACCATATTTAGGTTTAAATATATTTAAATGGAAAACTCTTAGTCATATATATATGACTAAGAGTTTTCCACGGCGTTGCTTGTGGCGAGATTGAAATGTTCTATAGTTTCTTATTAATTGAGAGGTGGGGTTATAGGGTATATAGAGTAAATTAAAAATAAAAATTACCTACTTTAGTCCCACGGGAGTAAAGTGTCGTTTTAAACCCTAGTTTAAATACATCACTTTAGTGGCTAATATGACGACGAGCTGGCCTAGTTGGTAGTGACCCTGCCTACGAAGCTAGCGGTCCTGGGTTCAAATCCCGGTAAGGGCAGATATTTGTGTGATGAGCGCGAATATTTGTTCCTGAGTCATGGATGTTTACTATGTATTTAAGTATATATTTCTCTAAATAAGTATTTATATCGTTGTCTAGTACCCATAATACAAGCCTAGAGCTTCAATTGGGACTAGGTCAATTGGTGTGACATTGTCCCCTGATATTACTGAATCTTTTACTTATTTATTATTATTATTATTTATTATGAGTAATTTTAGAGTCTGAGAAGTGAAAACGTGTTAAATATTAAAAATAAATTGTTTCAGGTCGCTTAATGAGCAGTGAAAATCAATCTAATAAAAATCGAGACGAGGAAAAGTACAAAGCGGGCCTAAGAGAGGCCTTTAATAAAAAAAGACTAGGGATCTCGCAAGATGCTGGTTTATTATAACAACTTTAAAAAACCCGTCCAACGAATGAATCCTACGATGCTTATCTCAGGACAAGATTCTACAGATAGGGGAGAATAAACTAACGTTCAACCATTATCTAACGTTTTTACTTATATCCTTTCGTTAATAAACGTTTCAAATAACAAAAAACCGGATTCAAAACACTAAAACATAACTTCTTTTACTAACCGACTTCGAATAATAATAACAAAAAGCAAGCTTTACAAAACCCGATATAAATCCTATATAATCATTAAAAATAAAAAAAATATGAAAGAAACCTAAAACAGTACTTTATGCAACTGATGCATAATGAGAGGTCTTAAAATACGAGTGTGGTTTTATGAAACTAGCGTGAGCGAATTTCATAATAGGATCACACTAGTGTTTGAAGACCTAATTATGTACAGTTGCATGCACTAGTTTATCTACACACATATCATATCTGCATAAGTTTAGAATTATCCTATTTTCGTAACAGCATAAAAACAACAAACAAAATGACAACAAAAATGGCGGCAATTCGATCCTCCGCATCCTCCATACAGGTAGCAATAGAATAGAATAGAAAGATGTTTATTTCCCTAGTTCATATGGTTACATTAGGTATGTCAAACAGATCGGTGGTGTATTCGGTATACTTATGTTTGTCTGAAAGACTAGTTTGTCTTAAAACACATTAGATTAGAACATGTTATTAACCATTTCTGTGTAATCACAAGCACGCGTAACGCGTACACCATGCAACTGGCATCACTGCCTGTGACGGGCTGGCGTGCCAAATGTCACCTCGCATCCACACATTTTTACTAATGCTAATGGCACGCAAACGGCTACCTGCTTTAGGCAGGGTCACTTTAGGCGTACTTCCATGTATGTATGTACGGATCATATCTTGCAAGTTAAAGTTGCCACTTCCCGTTAACGGACCGGACTGAAATTTAAACCACATATTTAAACCCGATAACAATGCAATATTATGGTATATAAGAGCTGATCTGATGATGGAGTCGGAAGGTGGCGACAGGATCTCCGCTATTCTTACCGTAGACCCACCGTGTTAGGACTCAATAGTTTGGTCTTGATAAGCAGATAAAGATTTAGCTATAGGACAGTCTGACGTCTGGATGCCGCCATATTGAATTTTGATTACTGTCATATCTCTGTGACACTAACAAGGTTGACATAAGAATCGTCATATTCAAAGCATCTCAGCATCAAAAAAACACATGTGCTGTTATGGGGAATAGACTTGATAGACTTTTGTAGTACTGATTATTCTGCGGACGTATTATGTACGAGTATGTTCTTATATTAGTGTTCGTGACTATAGAAATCACAGATAAAAAAGTACAGGAGTATAAAATAGTAGTTTATGCAACTGATGCATAATGAGAGGTCGTTAAATACGAGTGTGGTTTTATGAAACTAGCGTCAGCGAGTTTCATAACAACATCACACGAGTGTTTTAAGGCCTAATTATGTACAGTTGCACACACTACTTATCTACACACATATAATAAGTTAAGAACTATCTTACTTTAGTAACAGCAAAGAACAATAAACAAAGACAACAATAATAGCGGCAATTCGATCCTCCGTCAAGACGCAGTCCCTATTCTCAAGTCACTCGAGATCACAGGTAATAAATAACATTACGTACAGTTTTTAACTACGACCGCAGGCATGAAAGTTCTCATAATAAAATTGGTTGTAATAATGCTGGTCATTTCCTACGGGTTTTGAACTCATAATAGAGGAAATGATACCGACAAATAACGCTAACCTTGCGGTACATCTTGGCCAGCCTTGGCGTAAAATAGTTATAATATGTGTATGTAAAAGTATTTCTTTATTTTATAAAAACAAATTGAATCAAACTAAAATATTAAATTTAAATTATTAAATAAAGCCCTCCAATGCTCCCACTTGCGGCATCGTGCCGAGGACACTCGCAGCGTTACCTCGCTGCACTGCGATGCTCACTCTTTGGGCAAAAAAGAGCCTTGCCTGTTGTCGCCAGAGACGCCAATTAATTTGTCTGACACTTCTTTGACAAATTTCTTTTCATCTCACTAGCTCGGAAAGCCCTTTTTGCTTCTTTGATATCTATTGAGGAAATCGCTTTTTATCCACAAGTGAGGGAAGAGTTTTGACATTTGAAGGCAGCTTAAGTGATATTTGACAGCTAACCAAACGTAAAACCTTACAAGTGCTGAATTTTTAACATCACAATTAATGAATTGCATCGAGTAAAAAACACTAAATACAGTCTTACTACTTTATTTTAATTCATAAATATCAGCATTCAAAATTAACCTTCATTCTTGTTTTAAAAACGGATAAAATGTTCTGACAGTCCAAATAAGTCAATGTGCAAACAAAACGCATCCGAAATAATAAAAAAAAAACTTACGTCAAAACTTTTCTATTAAGCCGTCAACGTTAAAATATTCGCATGTTTTTCTAGTTGGTTTTGTTATTAAAAATGAGTGATTCGAGTGATAAAGACGTATTAACACCCGTGGAATTACAGGAAACCGTGCAAAATGCGGAATTGAGCTTACAGTACAAACCATTTTCTTAGTTTCCTCGCTGTAGTCAACGTTAAATATTCGCATGTTTTTCTAGTTTGTTTTGTTATTATAAATGAGTGATTCGAGTGATTAAGGCGTATTAACACCTGTGGAATTACAGAAAACCGTGCAAAATGCGGAACTGAGCTTACAGTACAAACCCTTTTCTTAGTTTCCTCGATGTAGTGAGGTGAAAAGTTTTGTGTTATACACGGGTGAAAAGTTATTTTACGTCTCGTGTCTTGAAACACTTGCTACGCTCAGGATCCTATTTTTGAACCACTCGCTTCGCTCGTGGTCAATCATAGAATCCTTTCGCTAGCTCGTGTTTCAAATGAACACTCGCAGGTAAAATACAACTTTCCCCACTTGTATAACAAATAACTATTGTGTCAAATGACCACGGCCCAAAGGTTTCTGTAGCAAGTGCAGCAAATACGTAATTTGGCTTTAGAAAAGCGTATTTGCGGCACTTGATGGTTTGGGCGTGGTCTGCGGCGGTCCCTGGCTTGGGAGCAGAACCTGACGTGAGACGGTGCTAGCGTATCAAAGCAAGTGACGTCCCACGCCAAGGGACGACCAAGATGCCACGGAATTAATGTGCATCCGTCGGGTCTCTTTCCATCAGATGCAGACAGGCCAGTGGGCTCAAGCGAAGCCGGAAAAGGTATTGTGCTAGGAGCCCGACGGATCAAATCGTTTATCGAAGCATGTCGGTAAACTCGACCAGCACTGGATTGGCAACATAAACCGTGGCGCCCAAACAATATCTTGGTATGCAATCCTTAATAATGTGTCGAAATACATTATAATCCTAAAATACTAACGCATTCAAAATAAGAGCTTGTTCGGTTTTCTCATTAATATTTTAATAGTCAGATAACGATAAGTATTCTCATATAATTAATTATTAAATTACTGAATTAAGAAACGTGTAAAGATGTGGTTGAAACTCGTCGTCTCAACTTTTGTGCTCAGTAAGCAAAATAAGTTTTTAATTTAATGTATAATAACAACTTTGTTCGCAACTGTACTTTAAACACTGTTGCGTGTATGTTTGTTCCTGTGTGGCGCTCTAGACACTAAACGCGAAGACCGATTATGATCATTCTTATGTCATTCGATTTGTCTTAACCTTGTAAGTGTCACAGAGATATGACAGTAATCAAAATTCAATATGGCGGCATCCAGACGTCAGACTGTACTTTAGCTAAATCTTTATCCGCTTATCAAGACCAAACTATTGCGTCCTAACACGCTGGGGTCGCTGGGTCTACGGTAAGAATAGCGGAGATCCTGTCGCCACCTTCCGACTCCATCATCAGATCAGCTCTTAGATACCATAATATTGCATTGTCACCGGGTTTAAATATGTGGTTTAAATTTCAGTCCAGTCAGTTAACGGGAAATGGTTCAAACTTATTTTTTTTTATGGCATAAGAAGGCAAACGGGCACACAGGCCACCTGATGGTAAGTGGAAACTGTGACCCATAGACATTCGCATTCACAAGACTGCAAATGCACTGCCAACCCTGAGGACCAAGATGGAATGCCTCTATGCTAGTCATTTCACCGGCTGTCTTATCCCCAAACCGGAAACCCAACAATGCAAACATTGGCGGTAGGTTAATGGATAAGATGGTGGTACCAACCCGGACGGACCCTGCACAAGGTCCTCCCACAAGTACAACTTCCGCGATTGGACCCGTACCTACATACACACATTGCAAGTAAAAAAAAAACATAAAGTAAAAAAAAAAAAAGTGCGGCCTAAATACTTACTTAATGTCTTTTATCTTTTAAGCTATTGCATAGCTTCTATCGCGGGCCTTGAGCGCGGGGACCGAATCCAGAAATTCCGTAACGAAAAAACCTCACGCTCCCCACTCCGACGGGCAAGGAGGTGTGGCTTGAAGGCCGTGCATCGTCTAACGTCGTTTCAGTTCGGCAGTCTTCGACACGGCGTTGTGTGCGTTTGTACGACATGCAATAGCTTTACCGCGGCAGTCCCCGAGTGCCACACGTCTTTTTTTTATCTTTTTAATTAGGGTTCCTTGCCCGAACGGGACCCTATTAAATAATATACCTCCGCTGTCCGTCCTAACGTTAAACAGCTGTATTCTATTGAACCTTAATAGATAGTACATTGTTTTTATTAAGAATATGTTTTTCATTATGGCGGGTTTACTAACAAATGTAACAAATGTAATGTTTGGCATAACATACATTTGCCATAATGACTGTTTTTTCATAACGTTAGTTTATCCTAAACATCACTAACGTCTAAATATCTAATCTTACTTGTACTAATAAGGCGTTAATAATATTTTCTCAAAAATGACCGGAAACGTTGACATTACGAACTCCATACTGAGACGCGGAGTACATGGTTTACGGACAGTACCCAAATTAAAAAAAAATTACATTGCGTGCTCGCTACACAAGCCCGCAATGTTGCATACAAATTTCATTGTTATCTAGTTTGTAACTTTTCAAAAAGTGAAAACGGCCATATTAAAATGAGGGCACAAGTCTTATACATCCATATTTTATTCGAAACGTAACTTTTTTATTTGTGTCTGGAATAGTTTGAGTTTTTTTTTTCTAAAAAAGCTTTCGTTTCTCCTTGTCATAAACATAAAAGCGGTAAAGAGTGATGTTATTTCACGTGAAGTTTCTGTTTATATGCGATTTGTATCTTGCGATTTTTGAGAAAATCACTATATAAGTATGCCTCGGCAGGAACGGCAATTGCAATTGCCTGCTTCACTGCCTAGGCAATAATGTACTATTGTTATGTCAAACATTACTTAGGGCAAACATGTTATGGGATATGACTTTAGGACAATCGTTATTGTGGGTCGAATGGCACCCGATAAAGCAGCGTCCATATACAGAGCAGAGAAGGGGGGACGGAAGCGGCGGATGTCCTTGTCAGGGGCCCGTATTAGTCCGTTAGTTGCCTTGTATCCGGGTTGGTACCACCATCTTTATCCATTAACCTACCGCCAAGCAGCAGTGTTCACATTGTTGTGTTCCGGTTTGGGGATAAGACAGCCGGTGAAATGACTAGCATATACCATTCCATCTTAGTCCTCAGGGTAGGCAACGCATTTGCAGTCTTGTGAATGCGAATGTCTATGGGTCACAGTTTCCACTTACCATCAGGTGGCATGTGTGCTCGTTTGCCTTCCCATGCAATAAAAAAAGAAAGAAAACAAGAACGGAAAGCAGAAGCCCCGCGCGGATTCACACACACCGTGATTGGATGTTTAGGGGTTTCTAAAGTACCTAAATTAAAAGTAACATTTTAAGTGCATCAAATGTGAAAAATTCTATTAAATCAGGAAGTTTTAAGACTTGTTGGTAATTCTTTAGCTTTGCCTACCCCACTCTGGGAATGATGGCGTGAGTTTATGTATGTATGTATGTATGTTTTCGGACTTTTGGTCTACAAACGTCGAAGATAAGAACGTCACTGAAATTTATAAAAAACCGGTCAAGTGCGAGTCGGTTTCGCGCATCCAGGGTTCCATATTTTATAAAATACGCTTAGTGACCGCAAAAGAAAATACGCATTTAGTAGTGTACTTTATTTCCGATGCAAAAAGGTCCATTTTGTTATTTCTTAAAAAAACGTAAATAATGAGGACTTCATTTTATTTTTCCCGTAAAAGTATAAGTAATTGTTTATACGTCAAGATTTTTTCAAAATTATTTATTAATAAACAACGGAGATGAGCGGAGGGAACGGTACATTTTGGCTCAAAATCAAAAAACATAGGTATCAAAGCTTTTTTTTCAAATTTGCTGATTGATCCTTTTCATATGACACCCCATATGCTATAATCAAACCACTTTCATTTTTCAAGCCTCCACTCTAGACCCCTTATCAATTATTTATAAAATTAATTCCATACTTTTTTACTAATATGCATAATTTACTATTACTAATTACGCATCTGTATGTGCAAACAACTTGTACAACTATGCCAAATTTCAAGTTGATAGCATTTGTAGTTGCTGAGGAAACCTGCTGTGTCATACAGACAGACAAAAAACAAAGTCTCACCATTAAGGATTCCCTTTTTATCATTTTGGTGCGAAACCCTAAAAAATAGTTTATAAATTCGTAAATAGAGCCCTTTTATGTAGGGGTCACAAAACCGGTTTCACCGAAATAAAATAACCGGTAAAACCGGTTTGATTGCATTGACTAAAACCGGGTTTTATTTCAACCAAAAGCGTTTTTTTATTTTTACGGGTTTTGTCGTAAAAGTATTTAATTCCGTTATTTTTTGCGATGATTTTCCTATTTTAATTGAAAGGGTATTGAATGTTACGAATGACAAAATCTGGGAAGTACAAGCGGGATTTCGAAAGGGAATGGGATGTACGGATCAGGTCTTTTCACTACGGTCCATCACAGAAAAGTTCTTGGCTGTAAACCAAAAGGTTTTCTGTGCTTTTGTGGACCTGGAAAAGGCCTATGATAGGGTAGATAGAAAGGAGTTGTGGACGGTGTTGTCTATGTATGGAGTGAGCAGCAACCTGGTGCAGGCTTTGAGGTCCCTTTATGAGGGCTCCAGAGCCTGTGTCAGGATCAATGGGGCATACTCGGCCTGGTTTAACATCTCTAAAGGTGTTAGACAGGGCTGTGTTGCCTCACCATGGCTGTTCAATCTATTCATGGACAGTTGTATGAGGGATTTGAAAGAGTATGATAAGGGTTTGCGTGTGCAAGAGTTGCTAATCAAATGCCTCTTATATGCCGATGATCAAGTTATACTTGCCCCATCGGTACTTGAGTTGCAGGAGATGGTGACAGTGATGAATGAGGGATTTAAACAAAAGGGGATGAAAGTAAATGTTGCCAAGACCAAGGTCATGGTGATAGAGAAGGATGAAGAGATGACTGAGTGCGTGATAAATGTAAATGGTGAATTAGTAGAACAAGTGAGCGAATTTGTGTACCTGGGAAGTGTGTTTACAAGAGATGGTAAGTGTCAGAAGGATATCGAGAGGAGGGTAAATGCGGGGAATCAAATTAATGGGGCCCTGTACTCCTTTGTGAGCAGACAGGGCGTTTCACAAAAAGCCCGGCTGGCTGTTCACAATGGAGTGCTGGCCCCTACCCTGATGTATGGTAGTGAATGTTGGGTGTGGCAGGACAAGCATGTAAGTCGTGTAAATGCAGTTGAAATGCGCTCTTTGCGTAGTATGTGTGGTGTGAAACTGATTGATAGAGTAAGAAATGAAAAAATCAGAGAGAAATGTGGAATAAAAGAAGATGTAGTGACTAAGATTGAAAAGGGCATGCTTCGATGGTTCGGTCATTTGGAAAGGATGGATGAGGGAAGATTGACGAAAGAGATATACAGATCGAAAGTGTGTGGAAGGGTCGGAAGGGGCCGCCCTAGGCGTACTTTTTCGAATCAAATCGGAGAAATACTGGAAAAGGGCCGAATCTTAAGTACCCGAAACCGACGTGCGTGCATGACTCGATGTATGAATGTTGAAGAAGCGAAGGAAATTTGTCAGGATCGTAGCAAGTGGAAAGAAGTGGTCTCTGCCTACCCCTCTGGGAAACAGGCGTGATTTAATGTATGTATGTATGTATGATTTTCCTATTTACGATAAACGCGACACTTTTGCATACGCTCGCTTATTGCCAACATCACAGAACACACCTATCACATAGTTGTTATGTTAGCATTAGCACCATCATCTTTATAGATGTACAATAATTTGCTAAAAGTCCCTCCTACGAGTGTTAAATCTGAAAGGATCTTTTTATCAACCAGCTATCTATGTAATGAGTATGAGTGATGACACTCTGGATATATGCGTACTGCCAATGTTACGATCGCGCGCATCACCAGATGCACAATCCGCCAAAAGTAAGAGTGGTAATTATTTAATTGCTTTAAAAATAAATTTGTTTATACCGCTATATATGCTCGTTTGCCGCTCTCTCTTATGTATAAAATTATACACGTACGAGGAAATGCTTTGAATAATATATTTTTTAATGTTTCGTTGTTACACGATAAATAAAGATGTTCATATATGTGATTATAAGGACTAACAATGGCTTCATAATCAAGTGTAGATTATTAAAACACAGTTTTATCAAAATAACATAAAAACCGAAAAAGCTGAAAAACCTGGAAAATCGGCATTGACGTAACTTCAGAACCGAAAAACCGATTTTAGAATATTCCTTCGGTTTTGTGACCCCTACTTTTATGTGTATGACGTTTGCTATAATCAAATCACTTTCATTTTTCAACCCTCCCATTGTAGATTAAAATATTTAGATAAATAATTTCATATTGTTTTCACCAAAAACAGATGCAGGCAAGCATTCATACATAAATTCACGCCTTCATTCCCAGAGTGGGGTAGGCAAAACTAAAGAATTACCAACAAGTCTTAAAACTTCTTGATAATTCTGTAACCACAATTTGCACAAGTAGGCTAAGATGTTACCCAGTGTATTAGTGACAGGTGGCAAGCCCATCGCATAACAGTACTACAAGCCTTTATTCCCTTAGTCGCCTCTTACGACATCCACGGGAAGACATGGAGTGGCACTATTCTAACCCGGCAACCACACAGCAAACAAAACTTTGCAAGCATGTTATACAAATATGTCATATTTCAAGTTGATAGCTTCTATAGTTTATTCCCCATTTTTGTACGGAACCCTAAAATATTAATAGGGTCCCGGTAGGGCACGGAAGCCTTAACGAGTTCTGTTTCAGTGGCAGCAAGTGAAGGCGATCGCAGTAATTCTACTCTTGAACCAGAACTGACTTTCAAGGATTTGGTTGGAGGGCTCTCTGATCAAAATCTGGCAAACTTGGTCAACCCAGAATACAACGCTTACATAAAGAACTTCACGGCCCACCACCCGCCGACACGCTGTAAGGTTACTTACCTAATAAAACGGAAAAAGAGGCGTGTTATAAGTCATAAGTTCGTCTGTGTTTGTCTCTATGGCACGGTAGCTGTCAAACGAATAGACCTATTATGAATGAATGAATGATGAATGAATGAAATAATGAATGAATGATATTTATTATCCAAAGTAAGTCACTAATACACTGGGAAACATCTTAGCCTACTTGTGCAACATGTGGTTATTGAATTATCAAGAAGTTTAAGACTTTTTGGTAATTCTTTAGCTCTGCCTACCCCACTCTGGGAATGAAGGCGTGAGTTTATGTATGTACAGTATGTAAGTAAGTCACATTATACATTGCATGTTATGTTATGACAAACGTACAAGAAATTACATTGGAATCGTCAAAAATATACACAAAATTTAAAATAATCAAAAGTAGAAATAAGAAGTCAGCATAATAATATCAATACAGACCTACGGAGTTATCACCGTTAAGGATCGTCTTAAAAATAGCACGCAACCAAATAATAATTATTTTTTAATCAAAGTCAAAGTAATTTATTTTGCTTAAAACTTGGTACAGTCGATGGTTTACATAGATTATCACAGAAACACACATGTTACCAGTATCTGGCATGCAAAATTGATACTTAAGGTAAAGGAAATACAAAAGTTATTGCAATGTCGAAATTAACAATGTTATTTATTACTCATACACGTAACGTAATAAGCAGGGATTGGATATTCGGATAGATATTTGCGTAAACTTGGCAAAATCCCGGAAATTGTTGGGAAAATATGGAAGCGGCTTCTTAATTGTAATCAGTTTAATAAATATGCCACGGGACTCCGGGATCGCACAAAATGACTTAAGATGCCACAAATTTACCAAGCCCATGTATGTATATGGAAATCCGAAGTTCTATTTTCAAACTTTTTTCGGTTGTCTAGAGCGTATCGAAATAGTTATTTCGGTTGTTTCGGAAGTAACAACGATGAAAAGAGTGACGTTGCAGTATTCTCTATGAAATCTTAATACACAGATTTTAATCGACGAGTATAAAAAATACTATTGTATATTTTGATGCCATTTCGATATATTGATTATTTAGCTTCCTGTTGTTCATATTCTTATGTTATCTAGTCAAATAAACGGGAAAAAAAATTGACTCCGGTAATTAGGCGGAGAACACCCAATCGTGAAAATGTCCGATAAATAAAATAAACCCAAAAAAGATCTCCCTGTTCCATAACACGTAATGATATCATGTTGTCTATGTCTGTCGGCTTGTCTGTCTTCTGGGCGCCAACAACAACAATCGGGCTGATAGGCCTAGAGGGATGCAGATATCTATTAAAGTTCTTTTATATCTATTGAAGTTATTCGGCTTAAATCGCTTGGCCGATTGTTAGTCGTAGGTCGCCCGTTTAGCGTTAGAATTGATAAACAAACGGTGTTAAGAGTAGCTCCATTTCATAGTTATAGTTCTGATGCTTGAGAGCATATCGGCTGTGCTGTTACGTTATCGAGTTTAGATTGGAAACCAACGGCCGCAAATATCGGGGGGGGGGGGGGGGGAGTTTCGTGCCTGTCGGCCGTCAAATTGATCTTAAATTTGATAAACGTCAAAATTGACAAGAAACCGGGCAAGAGCATGTCTGACCAAGCTCAATGATGTAGGGTTCCAAAGCCGTTGGGTATTTCGTAAAAACGTGCGTCAGCAAAAGAGCGCACCTAGCTTTATGGCACCCACGTCCTTTTGTTGAGAAGCGCAATTTTTCGGAAACAACTCAAAAACAATCGAAATAATCAAAACAATAGAAAATAATTTTATTTGTAAGTACCTACATACATACATACATACATACCTTCACGCCTGTAATCCCAGAGTGGGGTAGGCAGAGCTACAGAATTACCTACAACTTTAAAAACTTGTTGATAAATCTGTACCCACATATTGCACAAATAGGCTAAGATGTTTACCAGCGTATTAGTGACAGGTTGCAAGCCCATCCCCTAACAGTACTACAAGCCTCTATTCCCTTAGTCGCCTCTTACGACATCCACGGGATGACATGGAGTGGCACTATTCTATATACATTTCTACATACATACAGACCATTTTCGATTTGAATGGTCGCAAATTAAATTACTGCTCACTTCCATTGCCGCCTGTCACACATTCTCATAGATAAAAAGTCGTTTAAATAGTGATAATTGTTGCTTTCAACTTTCAAGAACTCCGTGCGAAAGCAAAACAAATCCCACTTTTTTTTTTAGCCACCGACGCAAAAAGAGGGGTGTTATAAGTTTGACGTGTAAGTGTGTGTGTGCGTGTGTGTGTCTGTGGCAACGGAGCACTTAAACGGATGAAGCGATTTGGATGAGGTTTTTTCAATTTGAACGCAGGTTTTCTAGCGGTGGTTCTTAGACATGTTTTATCAAGATCGGTCCTGCCCTTTTTGAGATATTGAGCTTTTACAGGGTTAAAAGCCGATAAGCCGAGTTGATCTCTTAAGCGGCCCGACCAATTTTCATGAAATATTGCTAAAAACCATCCTCATTAATCCTCATTATTGTTGTATGTTGCTTTATTAAAAAAAAATGGCGTCTGAAATTTTTTTTTTTGCGCTAATTACATCCTTAGAATGGACCCCGGAATTGGAGGTCATACAGCCAAATAAAATAATGTTAAAATATTAATATTTTCGGCTATAACGGATTGCCCCTCAAGTGGACCAACCACAACCGCCCAAGCAAGCTGGATTCCTCGTCTTTTTCCAAATTTGACCACCTTAACTCCCTCAACCAGGTCCTAGATAAGTCCAACGAATTTAATAAACCACTTTATTTGGCATTTGTTGACTATAATAAGCATACATCGGGGTTTTCGGTGCGGGAATGATTTAAGAAAGAGTAGATATCAACAGATAGGTAATCTGAGAAAATATCATATTATAATAATGACAGACGTGTGTCAAATTTGTCTAAGGACAAAAATACGACTAAAAATGTTTTAAAACATTTTCAAACTCATTTTCAAATGTTAACAAGATCTAGAACACGACGTCAAGCGGATACACCTAACGCACGCCCTCCACCCTTGCCCGCCTCGTCTAGCTCCTCGCCATCGTCGTCGGATGATGAGTTCGCCACTGCACCCGACACCAGCGAGTCGAGCGACGAGCGCGGGCCGCCGCCTCCGCCGCCGCGACCACCTGCGCGACGCGGGCGACCACCGCTGCCGGCACGCTTGGGGCCTGCGGGGCATCCTGCTCCGAGCATGGCTCCCGCTACCGGTGGTTTAGTGCGTCGCATGCGATGGTCAATATCGAACAATGAAAATTGCATGCGAGCGTATTACGGGGCTACAGAGGGAGGAACTAACCTCACTGCGTACCGTGATCGAATGTTGCTTCTGTTTCAGACCCTTGAACCAGCCATCATCGTTACCGCCCAACGACTTTCGGATCAAGTGCGGGCCATTCAGCGGCTTCGGCGGCTGGATCAGTCTGTACTTGATCGGCTACGCCTGGAAGCGCTACCTATTCGCACGACCTCTGCTTCGTCACGGGATCCTCCTGCTGCGTTATTGGCTTCGATGCCAGTCGCCCAACACGCACTGATGCCAGTGCAGGATGATCCCGTTATCGATGTTGAGGATTGTGCGAATATAAGCGTAACTAGCCAGGTAAATGAGCAATTGAGGAGGGCTTTGGAAGACGCGATCGCGCAGTATCGGTCCACACCCAATTCTAGGCCTCGTCTACCACGCTTGCCTGCCTGTAAACGAAATTTTGCGCTTATGGGAGCCCTAAACGCCTTGCTGGCGCCATATTTACAAGCCAGCGAGGATATAATCGATACCCACTCAATTTTGTACTGCGGGGCCATAGCTGCGTGCCGCGTAGCTCGAGTCAAGTTTTCGGACACTGACCGAGCTCCGCGCGCTCGTGGGTCTGTCCCCGATTGGCAAGTGCGAATTGAGCGGCGTATTGATAAATTTAGGACTCTCATAGCGAAGCTAATCTGCTTCAGGGGAGGCAATCAACGCCCCCGAGTCATGCGTTTCGTGAACCAAGCCTTTGCTGGGACCGGAATAAGGTCCCAACATTATATGGCTTGTGTCACGGAACGTATCGACTTCCTGAAGCAGAAGGTTTACGCGTGGGCAAGCCGTATTCGTCGCTATAGAGAACGTGTGAATAGATACCAGCAAAATCGCCTCTTCCAAAGTGATCAGAGGAAGGTGTACCGAAAGTGGGAAGGAACTGATCAAGGTGTGAGCGACGGACACCTACCAGATCCTGCTGCTATGATTAATTTCTGGCGCAATATCTGGTCGGTGCCGGTCGTGCACACTGAAGGAGTTTGGATACTTGCTGTTGAGCGCACGTGTGAGGCTATTGAACCAATGGGGCCTATTACCATCTGTCCCGAAGATGTAAGTTGTGCAATTCGAATGGCTCAGAACTGGAAAAGTCCTGGGCCCGACGGATTGCACAATTTCTGGATTAAATGGTTCAAAGCCTCACATGAGTGTTTGGCAGCACAACTCCAAAATGCCCTTGAAATCGGTTCCTTGCCACCTTTATTAACAACTGGTGTCACCTCCATGCTCCACAAGTCCGGTAGTACCGCGGATCCAAAGAATTACCGACCCATTACATGCTTGCCTACCATCTACAAGCTCCTTACATCCATTTTGAGCACAAAATTAAATGCACATTTTATTGCAAACAATATTTTGGCCTCTGCTCAAAATGGATGTAAGGTTGGGTCCCGTGGTACTAAGGAGCTCCTCCTCATAGACATGACCATTTGTCAGCAAGTTAGGCGAAACAAGGCGGCCCTCTCGGCTGCTTGGATTGACTACAAGAAGGCTTATGACTCGGTGCCTCACTCATGGCTTGAAAGGATCTTAGAGTTGTATAAAGTTGATACAACTTTGAGGTCCTTTTTAGGTGTGTGTATGAGGCAGTGGGTCACAGTCCTTCGTCAACCCGGTGGTCGAGACATCCCCTCTGATTCGCCTAACTTGATAAGGATTGAAAGAGGCATCTTCCAGGGTGACAGTCTGAGTCCTTTGTGGTTTTGCCTAGCCATGAATCCTCTCAGCTCTTTGCTGAAGGATTCCGGGCTTGGCTATCGACTTCGTAGAGAGGCTGAAGTCATTTCTCACTTATTGTTCATGGATGACCTCAAATTGTTTGCATCGGGGTGCCAAGATCTTATCGCACTATTGAAAATCACACAAGAGTTCAGTAGTGCGATCAAGATGGAATTCGGTGTAGATAAGTGTGCGGTCATGCATGTTCAAAGAGGGAAAGTTGTAAATTCATCTAATATGCAGCTTTCTGAGACAATGACCCTCAGATCTCTCTCCGAAGTTGAAACCTACAAATATCTTGGTATGTCACAGTCTTTGGGTATTATGGACGGCGATGTCAAGCAGTCAGTGAAGGAGCGCTTCTTTTGCCGCTTGACAAAAGTTCTTAACAGTCTTTTGTCGGGTGGCAATAAGGTGCGTGCCTTCAATGGCTGGGTGATGCCGCTGCTCACATACTCCTTTGGCATACTAAGATGGACTCAGACTGAGCTGGACGCCCTGGATAGGAAGGTCCGCCTACTGCTCAAATCACATCGCATGTTGCACCCACGCTCATCTGTCATGAGATTGTACATCCCGAGGAAATGTGGAGGTCGAGGCATTTTAAATGCTAAGAATCTCCATAACCGCGAGGTGTGCAATCTCAGGGATTATTTCCTTGGCAATGAGTGTGGGATGCATCGTGATGTGGTTGCAGTAGACAGGAGCCTCACGCCTCTCTCCTTGGCAAACGAAAACTGGCGTAGACCAACAGTGTTGAGCACTGAAGACCGCAAGAACGTATGGAAGAGCAAGGAGCTACACGGACGCTTCTACCGGGCCCTAACAAGGCCCGACGTAGACTTTTTAGCGTCCGTGAACTGGCTACGGTTTGGTGACCTCTTTGGGGAAACCGAAGGTTTTGCCTGTGCAATTGCTGACGAGGTCATAATGACGAACAATTACCGGAAATATATTCTGAGGGATGGCACGGTCGACATTTGTCGAGCGTGCCGTTGTCCCGGCGAATCCCTCAGACATATAATTTCCGGTTGTTCGCATTTGGCCAACGGCGAGTACTTGCACAGACATAACCTCGTAGCCAGGATCATTCATCAGCAGCTTGCTCTTCAATACGGTCTTGTTGAGTCTGAAGTGCCGTACTATAAGTACACACCGGCGCCAGTTCTCGAAAATGGTCGTGCTACGCTCTATTGGGATCGATCTGTTATCACAGACAGGACTATTGTCGCCAATAAACCTGACATCGTGTTGACAGATCGATCTCAACGCCGGGCAGTGCTCGTCGACGTCACCATCCCGCATGATGAGAACCTCGTGAAGGCCGAGAAGGATAAGCTCAGCAAGTACCTTGACTTGGCTCACGAGGTGACCACCATGTGGGATGTTGACTCGACGATCATTGTCCCGATAGTTGTTTCGGCAAACGGTCTTATAGCGAAGAGTCTCGACCAACACCTCAAGAGACTCTCGCTAGATGGCTGGATCAAGGGCCAGATACAGAAGGCAGTACTCCTCGACACGGCACGCATTTTGAGGAGGTTCCTCTCTCTGCAGCCCTAACCACCGGTAGCTTGAGCCCTGCCCCGCTGCTGGCGGCACCCGTAGATTAGGTTTTTTATAATGTTTATTTTTTGTATCGGTATTGTTATTTTACCTTTATATTTGAATATGTAAAAAACCTAATTTATAGAAAATTAAATGAATATCTAAATAATAATAATAATAATAAATTTTATTTCAGGCAACGAGGCCCATTACAAATACCTTATAGACTAACATGTATACATAAAAATATAAAACTTAAAACTAACACCGAGGTGACAAAACAACGTGGTTCTGTTTTGCCAAACTTGGCGTGATGGTCGCGGCTGTCGGTAGGTTGCCCCGAAACCGCCGAAACACGACACCATTCGGCCAGAAGTCAGGACACTCGACGGTTCCCAGCATAAACCGCGGCACGCGCACTACAAACGAACTGAAGTGCACGTAGCGAAGCGACCGCAGCTGGAACACCATCAGACTGCATCCAACCTTCTGACGGACGTACTCCACCACGTCGTCTCGCGTGGTAGAGTGGTGCAGGCGAGACACGTAGAGCGCCGTGTTCGGCATAGCTGCCCGCAGCTCGGAACTCGGGTCCGTTACTGCAGTGCCACACCGAGTCTTATGAGGCTTCCTGCGTGGTTTGCTGTGCTGCACCAATGTGAATCCCTCCTTATCCACACCGGTACGAGGGAGCTCCTTCACGGAAGCTGGAGCTCTCTTCTTCGACGCCTTAACAGGCGCTCCAGGCCGCCTAAGTTCAGCGGCCTTGCCGGCTGCGTCAGCGTAACTGCGGGCAGCCGGCGGGGTGGCGGTGGCGTATTATGCCTAATGACTAACTACCTCTCTGCGAATTGCTTACACTATGATAAAAGTTTGTTTTAACTCATGTAGTACTTTAGCTTTACTACCAAGGCTATAATGATATGAGATAATAATAAAATTAACGTTAATTAATTACCTGCAGTAGGTAAATTTTGTAGTTGACACAATTTTCAAAATAAACTATTAATGTTTTTTCAATATTTGGAACAGTTCATCTGCGACGTCTTGCTGTAAATATTATCCATTTCAACGAACTGAACGATCTCTCTAAGTCGGCAGTTGTAATAGGAGCATATTTAATTTTTTTCGATCGCATTTCTATTTCCTTGTAAAAATTCGTTCATAGTTTTTCGACATTTCTTTTATAAAATACTTTTTTTTGTTCAATTAATTTTTCATTAGTTAGAAACCTAGAGTAAAAATCTGTTTTTTAATCTTTGGCTTATGTCAAACATTCCCGCACCGAAAACCCCGATGTATGAAATAAGGCAATTGACAGCGTCACATGTCGTGCAGTTATCTGCACTGCGCAGTCAGCAAGTAGACCGGACGCGTGCTGAACTCGTTGGAATCATCTACGATTAAATACGGCCAGCTTAAAGCTTCGATCTCCGGGCCCCAAGTTCAAAATAGGAAAAGGCATGAAGCTTGGTGACCCGTTATCCCCTAGAGGTTCACAAGCTGCCTCTTGAGGAAATCTTTTAACTACTGTCGGTCTCCTGGAATTCTAAGGGCATCGAAATCGGCAGCAAAAAGCTGACAAACCTTCGTTTCGCGGACGATATCGTGCTCTTCTCATCATCGGCAGCAGGTTTTTTTTTTATGGAATAGGAAGGCAAACGAGCGCACAGGCCACCTGATGCAAAGTGAAAACTGTGACCCATAGACATTCGCATTCACAAGCCTGCAAATGCACTGCCAACCCTGAATACCAAGATGGAATGCCTCTATGCTAGTCATTTCCCTGGCTGTCTTATCCCCAAACCGGAACACAACAATGCGAACACTGCTGCTTGGCGGTTGGTTAATGGATAAGATGGCGGTACCAACCCGGACGGACCCTGCACAAGGTCCTCCCACAAGTAAAAGTATGCTGCAAGAACTCAGCACTGCAAGCTTTGAGGTTTGAAGTTTGAGGTTGGTTGGTTGTTGGTTGACGATGCACAAATCAAAAACGCAGTTGAGATGGGCAGGTTATACAGTACGTCGATTAATATACCTACTGGGGCCTATAGGCTCCTTCACAGACGGGCACGACCAAAAGATCGATAGACGGATTGAAAATGTCTAGAGGAGCTACTGGTCCATGAAGGAACTGATGAAGGGCACCATTCATATTAAGTACTTTAAAAAGAAAACTCATCGACATGTGCATCCTGCCCATCCTGGCATACGGTGCCCAAACACGGTCATTGACTGAGGCTCAAAAGTCTAAACTCAAGGTTTGACAAAGAGCAATGGAGCGTAGCATACTGGGTGTCCGAAGATCCGATTGGGTGAGGAACACAGAGCTGCGCTCCAGAACTGGTATTGCTGTTGTTGGGGTGAAGACCGCCAAGTTGAAGTGGGACTGGGCTGGCCATATCTGCCGCATGCACGATGGGAGATGGGCCAAAAATACCACCCATTGGCTTCCACGCGACGGACATCGTTGAAAGAGATGGTGGGATGACTTAGAGCCGTTTACGAGTGATTGGTAAGAGTGCGCGCTGAATAGGGACGAGTGGACCAAAAGAGGGGAGGCCTTTGTCCAGCAGTGGGACACAAGAACAGGCAAGTAACAAAAAAATCTGTACAATTCATTTAGCGTCCGTTATGTAAGTATTCTTTTTTTTAAATATAAATATATATTAATTAATCTATTAAGTTGATTTAACAATAATTAATAAAATTAAATAGAATAGCTGTTGGCCATTACATAATATACCGGTGGACGTTTTATATATATATATATACATACACACATACATACCTTTACGCCTGTAATCCCAGAGTGGGCTAGGCAGAGCTACAGAATTACAACTTTAAAAAGTTGTTGATAATTCAGTAACCACAATTTGCACAAATAGGCTAAGATATTTTCCAGCATATTAGTGACAGGTTGCAAGCCCATCGCCTAACAGTACTATTGCAGTAGTATTGCGAAAATAGTTATTTATTTATGTAGCTGGTACATAATGAAGCTTCTTAAGGTACGAGTGCCGAGGCTAGAGCGCGGGCTTACGAGCGCTCTAATTACATTCATGAGTACCTTAAGAGCTAATTATAAACCGTTGCATAGGTACAGTCAACAGCATAAATAAGTGATCATTTATGTTCCTTGTTGCACAGCCGTTGCACAATTTTGTATAAAATTTCAAACACAATTTTAAAGTGAAAAGTTACATAAATGATCACTTATTTATGCTGTTGACTGTACATAGCTTTTTCAACAAGCTTAAATTGAAAATGTCAGCAAAGTCATTTTCATTATTTCGATTGGCGTTAATAGTTTGTGAATTTTATTGTTAAGACAGTGTTACCAAATTTCATGCAATTTTTAATAGTTAATAAAAACAGGTCTGACCATTTATCACAAAAGTTGGAATGCCAAACGAAACGCCATTTTGTTGATATCCGTATTGAACGTAACCATGGTAACCAAATAACAAATTGATGGATATTAACGTCTATCTTTAGTAATTTAATAAAAAATGTAATGGACACTATATTGGGCTAATTAATATATAATATAATAATAATATAATTAGTCTCAAAATGAATTTTCATGTAAATATACGTAATTACAATTGGTATCAAAATATCTTTAACGGTTTATTATACTAATTAGGATCTCAAGTGTTCACTAAACGCCAATACCGTACCATGCTAATAACAATGCAATAATCAATATTATAGAACTGTAATAACAATGCAATAATCATTATTATAGAACTGTTATTACTATGGCTACGCTCATTATAGAATGGTTTTCCCGCTTCGGTTACGCTATAGGTGGTATTGTGATACCGTTAACTATATCAATATAAGCGGTTTTTGCTTGCCATCCGGTAAGACACGCCAATCTGTACAAAATGTTATTTACATCTTTGTGACTAGACTAGTACTTTCTGTGGACAAGTGAGTGAGATAGACGGACACGGGACCCTAAAAACTTTTCTTCTGCTTCTAGCATATGAGCAGTTTCAACCTAGTTCTTTACTTCGTGGACGCGAATGGAAGTGGTGGGATGCTCGAGACGAGAAGTATCGCCAAGACCGCCAACAATCAGACACTTTCAAGCAGTATTTTAATCGAAATCCTGGCAGAGATCAAACCAGTAAAGCCTGTGTGGTTTTATCTAGTATCTATCAACGCGTGTAAGTGAATTATTTTTCACTTCTCATGCTCTTAAAATTTTACTTGTTAATTTTACCCTGCATTATTAATCTCAGAATCTCTAGGGATCAAAGTATTTTTTTTAATTTACTTCAGAAACTCTTAAACATCCAATCACGGTGTTTGTGAATGAAGGATATCGCAGTGATTGTTTATACTTAGTCAATTTTTTGGGCATGAAAATAACCTCGAAACGACAACTGTGCAAAAATATAAAAAGAACCGGCACGAGCATCTCTGAGTCTCTGACCATGCTCAGTGTAGGGTTCCGAAACCGTTATAAAATCTCAAAAATAACAAGTAAGAATGAACTAATTCTCTACTTTTTTAAAGATATTTGATGCTGTCTTAGGTGATTTTAGTAGGTATAAACACTTTAAGGGGCCTTACAAGGATAACATTTCTGTGCAATTTTTTTTTTTATGGCGTAGGAAGGCAAACGAGCACACAGACCACCTGATGGTAAGTGGAAACTGTGACCCATAGACATTCGCATTCACAAGACCACAATCCTAAGACTGCAAATGCGTTGCCAACCCCGAGGCCTAAGATGGACCGCCCCTATGCTAGTCATTTCACCGGCTGTCTTATCCCCAAACCGGATCACAACAATGCAAACACTGCTGCTTGGCGGTAGGTTAATAGATAAGATGGTGGTACCAACCCAGACGGACCCTGCACAAAGTCCTCCCACAAGTAAACACAACATGCTAGTCAAACATGTTACAGTTGCTGCCTACTAACTCGTTCATTTATCACTTCATAGTCGCCTGTAGCTCAGGAACCAATCAAGCCTTCTTAGTAGTGATAGTTTTCCTTAAAATCGTTATGTGCTTTAATTTTAGCGGGCCTCGTATTTTTAAGCTCGTCCGTTTAAACCAATACTCGCCCCGCAATTGCCTGCTTCACTGCCTAGGCAATAATGTACTATTACGTCTCGTGTCTTGAAACACTCACTACGCTCAGGATTATATTTTGAATCATAGAATCCTTTCGCTAGCTCGTGTTTCAAATGAACACTCGCAGGTAAAATACAACTTTCCCCACTTGTATAACAATAAACTATTTTTATTTATGTCCTGAATAACGATGTTTACGATTCTTATTTCAATTTCATTCATTCATTTCACCTCCTTAGGTAAATATAAATTTACTCATTTATCGCTTAAAAATAATCAATATTCCGTACAAACCTCTACTGCCAATTTACCACCGCCATTTCGTCGGTGAAACTGCAAAACCGCGTAGGTAACATTTTTAATAACATTTTTAAAATGCACCTTTTTACTAGCGCCGTAAGGTTTATTTTGCTCTATCATAAATTTGTTAGAAACTTACGCAGTATCACCGACATAGCGGTTGGTATGTTCATTAGAACATACATAGAAAGCAATCAAATTGAAAAAGTCAAATGTCTATATTGCTGAGAAGATGGGCTCTCTACTCCCGAATCTTGTTTCTTGCTTTCTGACCCGCTATTTGCGTAGGTCTGTTAAGACGATCGTAGGCGACTGAGCTGAAGAGCCATCCGGCTTTCAACAGTGGTTTTTTTTGAGAAAAGACTTAGCGGGTGCTTGAGCTGGAGTCATGGAGCGGTTTGGTTCATTGAAAGTAACCTGTGTGTGTTTCAAAATCAATTTCGCTGCTATAGTTTGTTGCTTGACGACTAATTTCTGAATCTGGGATTTCCAGAGGGTGTAAATGTGCAATTGTTCTTGTTAAAGTATCATTTGGAGCTACACTTACTTTGGACACGCGGATATTACCGTCATTGCTTTTAGATACTGAGGATATTCTGCCAACTTTCATTAGGGTTCGGTTATTGCCTCCCTTGATCTGCACCAGTCGACCAACTCGAGGCACTTCCTTCATTTAACTTCAATTAACAAATATGTAACAATGTTTGCAACAAATTTGTTTCGTGCTTGTTAGTTTTTGCTTTAAATGCTTGCATATTTAGCCAACAGATACAAAATTAAAAACTATTCGGACAATGCCTAATAAAAAAAGAACCTTAAAATATTGAAATAGATTGAGATTCGTAATCTTTAATCGTGTTTAACGAAGTTATAGTAGATTGTACACCAAGGGACTAAAACAAGACATAATCACACGAGATGTTTCGCCACCCAAGCGAACCGCGGGTGACTATAACTCGAGTGTCATTATGGTTGTTTAGTGTCGCATTAAACACTCTACTTTTCACTTTAAATACGAAGAAAAAAAAAGACGATCAGTGCTGGATTAGCCACGTAGCAAGAATAGCTAATGCTACGGGCCCCGTGCATCGGGTGGCGCACCCACGTCTAACCTCTAAAATGCTACTCTGGTAGACATTCTCCTGTTTTGGTACTTACATTGACGACGCGCTGGCCTAGTTGGTAGTGTCCCTGCCTACGAAGCTAGCGAAAATCCCGGTAAGGGCAGATATTTGTGTGATGAGCGCGAATATTTGTTCCTGAGTCATGGATGTTTACTATGTATTTAAGTATATATTTCTCTATATAAGTATTTATATCGTTGTCTAGTACCCATAATACAAGCCTAGAGCTTAAATTGGGACTAGGTCAATTGGTGTGACATTGTCCCCTGATATTTATTTATATATTATTTATTATTAGTATGCGTGTTCTCATATCCATCAGGGTTGACGATAGGATGGATAATCTAGTCAATATTCTTCAGCATAATTACCTAAAACAGACCTCCCACGCAAAATAGGTGCATATCTAAGACGCCCAGTTACGGAAAAGAGCCCGCCACAACCTGTTACCTAAAACAAACCAGAACTTGGAACTTGCTACGGACCCCATGCTTGCTCAATCCGGCACTGACGATGTTCTATACAAAATTCAAATATTGACTATAAGAAAGTTTCTTACAAATTTATACCGCGTTTTTTTTTTGTGAAGTGCTGATTTAAATGCTTGCATATTTAGCCATCAGATCCAAATTTGAAAACTGTTTTAAAACTAATTCGACCATGCATTATAAAATTAGTTCATCCTTGATATAATTAAGTAGATTCATATTCGTAATCATTAATCGTGTTTCACAAAATAAAATCATTTTAAAATTATATTTTTGCACAGTTGTCATTTTAAGGTTATTTCCACGCCCTAAAAATTGCCTATCACGATAAATGACTATAATCCTCCATTCACAAACACCGTGATTAGATGTTTAGGGGTTTCCAAAGTAAATGAAAAAAAAAAACTTTAATCCCTAGAGGTTAATAAGGAGCTTTAGTCCCGATACGCAGAGTCTAAAGTAACATTTTAAGAGCATGAGAAGTGAAAAAGTAATAATGCTATTCCGCGGCAAATGTTTTACGGCCATCAGACGGCAGACAGTGGTGATAAAGAGGATGTTAGCGTGTCTGATCTCAGGCATGATGTAGACACTGCTGACTATAACTCCCATTATGATCCATCTCTACATATAAAGATGACGTGCTAAATTATCTCAAGGGCCTCGACCTAACCAAAGGCCCTGGTCCAGACGGTTCACGATCAATGTTTGCCCGATTATGTGCTCAGAGTCTAGCCAAGCAGTTGGCGATTCTTAAAAAAAACCTTTGGTTGAGGGAGTGTTTTCGGCTTTGTGGAAGAATGCTCAAATTTTTCCCATCCATAAAGGTGGTAATAGGAATAACGATGCTACTTATCGCCCTATTTCACTGTTGCGGGGACACCAGACGTTGCCAAAAATATAGATAGATGACTCCCAATTACACTTGATAATACTTGTTTAGACGACTTGGTGTTTAGACCGCTTACTGCTGCAGACCAGTTGCGTCTGAGACAACATGATACTAACCTAACCCCTTATTTCTGTTGCAGGAGAATGGACATACGCAAATACTACAGATTTAGAGATTTTTACGTAGATACTCTGGAATACGAGGTCTGTAATATTTAGCACCTTTTAAATATGGAACCCAAAAAAAAAGTTCTTTAAATAACCATATCCTCTTAACTTTCTTTTCCTACTCCTGTACTTTTATCTGTCATTTATATAGTCACGAACACTAATATAAGAATATAGATAATATGTCCGCAGAACATTCCGTAGAAAAGTCTATCTAGTCTATTCCCCTGCTGTTAGCACTTGTGCTTTTTTGAGCCAAAACGATATGCCTAGCTGCCAAAGCTTACACCTAGGTTAATTTGACCAATCAAAATACTTCACCAAATTAAACCACCAATCACAATACACATTGACTGTCAATCGGAACGTTAGGTTCTTTTTGGTATGTAAACTCTTTTACTAATTTAACTCTTTAAAAAAAACATTTTA
The DNA here is from genome assembly GCA_927399475.2 of Acleris emargana. Taxonomy (NCBI): domain Eukaryota; kingdom Metazoa; phylum Arthropoda; class Insecta; order Lepidoptera; family Tortricidae; genus Acleris; species Acleris emargana. The sequence goes on from OV656862.1 coordinate 2,831,068, forward strand.
TTTGGTATCAACCAACCAGTACGCAGCTATATTAAAATCGACCAATCAGGTAAAAGAATTCATTTCTCAAATCATTAGGTGTTTTTTAGTCCCTATTTCACAAGTTAAATCGATTGTGCAACTTTAAAAAAAAATATGAAACCTGGCAAGTGCACATCAATTTAAAAACAAAGTTAACCATAGACACATATTTTGTTGTTTTCGAATGTTTCTCGCTCGTTTGTTGTTCTGTGCTTCGTTCGTTCGTATTCTAACCTAGGTATATTAATTTAATTTTGCATTTTATTTGAAACCTAGTCGTAGAAAAAGTATTGTATGCAACGGTGTATAACTAAGTCAAAAAATACTCGTGGCGTCTTGCTTTACGATGTTCGCCTGCGGCTCACATCGTAACCACACCACTCGTCTTTTTTGACCTCTCTTATACAACTGTTGCATAATAGTAGTTTATGCAACAGTTGTATAAGAGAGGTCAAAAACACACACCTGTGTTTTAATACCCCTCTTTAGGCAACAATTTCATAAACTACTATTAAAAACTTACAAATTCGGAGAGAATGTTTGTTTGGAAATTACGAGTATTAGTTAATATAGTTCTACGCACGACGAGTCGCCGCCACCCGCGCATGCGCCCGCTGCCGCCCCAATAAATATAAAAAAGATAAAAAAAGATAAAAGACATTTTATTCAGTAAGTACACGGGCACTTTTACACGTCAAAGAATCTACTAGCGCTTCACAAGAGGAGACCACTGCTGAGAAGAAACGCCGCAAGAAACTCGGCAGTCAGTCATTTTTTAAATATATTTAATGTTACAATGGTATACTTAGTCTAGCATTATATAAATCTATAAATATTAAATTAAAAAATATATTAAATAAGCTGCGTAGTTTCAGCAGGAAAACACACCAAAATCTTGCGAGAGAGATAGAGGAAGAAGAAAAAATAAAAAAAAATAAGAGAACACCTACCTAGGTGTAAGTATATAAGACGGTGCAAGATGACCACATAAGATTGATATGTTTTCCTACATCAACGGTGTCCCCCAGACAAGATAAAGCTTTTGAACTTGAAAAAAATAAAAAAATATTATTGATTAAGTTTCGGGTTTAGCCCAAGCATTACTTTAATAACGTACTCACTTAAACCGTTACAAAAAATTATCGCATAATAAACTTCGAATACTTAGATGATCGCACGGGTCGCTCTTATTCCCACTGTTCGCTTTCCAAGTAAAGACTGGCTGTACTTTTTTTTTTTTTACTAAATAACCACGTAGTTGGTGTCTTCACCGTAACTACTTCACCCGGGCATGGGTAGCAGTGCCCCTCGGGGGGGCATGCTGAACCCTAAGTTAGGGGTGCGGTGGTGGCCGCACCTCTGGAGGGGTGCCTCCGTCGGAAGTCGGGCCGGCCGAGCGTAGCGAGGCCGGCTGAGTGTCTTGATAGTCTTCGGTTTCTTGGATTTCTTCTGTCTTCTCGATCTTTGCAGTGATGCTATGAGGCTTAGGTCCGGATCTGGGAGGGCGGCCACGACGTCCCTGGCGGCGGAGCTTCTTCCTGTCCTCAGTGCCCTCATCCACTGCGAGTTGGATGGGATCGGTGGGATCAAGCAGGATGTGCTTGGGGCGCCTGATGGGTACCCCAAGCGCAGAAAGGATGTCGGGATCGGATGAAGGGAGTTTGGGAGTGTAGGAGGTGGCACGGACGATGAGCGGGTTAGGGTGATGAGGGCGAGGCTGCGAGGCTGTACTTGCAACCAGTCCGCTCTTTTATGGTCGCCGTGTCCGACCGATCCAGAATGCCTTCTGGAATGATCGATGTACTCGACCCGTCGAGTACGATCGAGGCTATTCGTTGCTGGAATGTTGTACGCCTTGCTATCTTATTCTATTTATAATCGCGATGTCCTTGCCTCACGTGTCTGGAATGTTCCGCGTATTGCTGTCTCATTTCCAATCGTGTTATCTGTTTCACTCGCTTTTCGGAGGTCCTCAGTATTGCTTTCTCTTTCTAATCATGCTATCTCTTTCACTCTCACATAAAGTAATCTTTCCTTGTTTCCTTTTCTCACAGGATGAGAGTAATAGTATTTATAAAGACTTGTTAGGTGTAATTCTACATCAATTTAATATCAATTTTAAAATGAAAACCTTTTGTCAAGTCAAAAACCAAGTTTAGTGAATGGGCTACTGCAGGCATTCATAAGAGTAGAATAGTACATTATTGCCTAGGCAGTGAAGCAGGCAATTGCGGGCCGAGTATTGGTTGGTACTCGCAAGCTCGTCCGAGGCCCGCAATTGCCGATCCTGCCGAGGCATATATCGTCGCCGTAGAGCGAAAATTCACCAAGTCGAAAAATGGCCGAAATTTAGTTATGAATGTCATCGAAATCGCTTTTTTTTTGTTCAAATTTCAGTCTTATTATTATGTCCATAGCTATTATAGTTTTGATTTTAAAAAGTAACAGAAGTCATTAAATTATACTTTCTCTCTCACTACGTAAGGGAAGATTTACCTAATTCGTTTGATTATTTATGGTCTACATGAAACCATACAATGAATGCACCTAAATCGTCTTGGTAACTTTTTCTCTAAATATTCCGAAGTCACAATCAAGAACTACTTTATTCAAAAAGTCACTAAAATTACCAAAGACCTTTATATAACTAACGTAATAGACGAACATACTCCCTTTTTCCCGCGTTACCAAAACGGAAATGTCAACGTGTGCGTGATTTTACAAGTGTGTGAGTAATTTTAGTGATGTCCGTACGTTACATCGAAAAAATATCGATGAAAAAGACTCGCTTATATAAGACTTGTTTGTATCTTGCGTGGAACTTAAAACTAGCATTCTTCACTAATAAAACACAAGATTCTTTCATTATCTATAATAATACTCTTTTCATGGTAATTACCACACACATATCATACAATCAATTTTTAATGTAAATAATTAATAAATTTCAGTCTTACACAAATTCTAGGCTTTTAATATGGGCATGATGGAAATCTGAAATGTACCTTTACTTTTAGTGGACGGTGTACGAAGCAAATATTGCTTGAAAACCGCAAATCGATGTACAGGGTAGCCTTTTGGTATACGGGTACTTTAAGTTAAAATATTTCTTCAAAATATTGATATGGGCCAGTACTTAATGACATAATATTATTGTTGTATGGGAATTATATTTTTTTTCGGACAATAGGTGTCCGAAAAAAAATATTTTTTTTCGGACACCTATCATGTGTGGTATCAAATGAAAGGACTTCATGAGCCGGTCCTCAAAATATACTATACCACCACCTTTCGGCCCCCTTTTTTCTAAAAAAACATGAAATATTTTTAAACATATATTAAGTTTGGGTTTCTCCAGGTAGAAGACAACTTGAACTTTTTTTGTACAACATACCAACGCGAAATGATTCTTAATATAACCGTACCTTATCACAAAAACGCGATATTATTAATATTGAGATTCACTGTTTTTGTTTTTTATTTATTAAAATGTTAGAGATTAAGAGATTTTGAAAGTTATCGATCTGTACTAAAGTTTTAGAAAACCTGTGGCCAAAAGGTGACGGTTGGTAAGTATATTTGGTTGGGTTATAGGGGCAAAGGGGGCCCGATTTTAGGACTTTTAGGTAAAAGTTTACACAACAAAAGATGGTTATTTTAGTACTATCTACATAATACATAAATAAAAACCGAATGTTATACAGACATAATTTTCACCCCATCGAAATTTCTCAAACGCCTTGTAGGTACCGAATTTACTAACTTTTGGACCCCCCATATCTCGGTAATTATCAACCTGAGAGAAAAAACTTAAATAAGAGAAGATGCTTATTTTAGCATTTTCTACACGATTTAATTAAAACATACACAAAAAACATAAAAAAAAATATTTGATGTCCTGTCGTAGCCTGGACCACTGCATTTCATGATAAATAATAAACTGCGATCAATTTACCTAGCTGTTTTTTATAATCGCTCGGAATAATGTTTAAATAATTATGAGAAGGAATGACAAAATATCGACATATTGATAACTTATCGATAGATGAGTGTGATTCAAACATTCAATCACTACCTAAAAAATGGAAATTTTCACGGACACAACATCTTTTCATTTTACATATAAAAATTAAAAATATGCATAAAACACAAAACTACATGATATATCGTACTTATTAGACCACTAACCGTATTCCTTGGACCTAGGAATCCTTGAAAATATGAGTTCAAAAATGACTATGTGTGGATCATAATTACCTGTGAAATGACTCATTGTTTGGATTATTCCTATGATTGACTTCGCAATCAGGTACTGCACAGCCCACCATTGTTGTTTTTAACGGTTTTGACACCACGTTTATACAATTATCCTGAATATTTTAATAAAAACTAAAAGACGCTGTCGCCAGTGGGCTACCGTGGGCTACCATTAGCTTTCAAAATGGTTACAACGTCAACGTCTTTCGCTGTCACTGTCGCACTCGTATTCGTGCATAAAGAGGCTGCGCTCTCGCTTCCACAGACTGTTCGTCTATTATGAAGGTCTTTGAAAATTACTTAGCTAATTTCTGAGTAACAGTTTTGACAGAAAATATGAAAGCGAAAACTAACTAAGTCTATTAATGATTTCTCAATCGTCACACAGACAATGTGGACAGTTTATTGTAAACGAAAATTGATTAACCTGTTTGAGTTAGTTTTTTTACTAAGGTGGACTCAGACTGAGCTGGACGCCCTGGATAGGAAGGTCCGTCTACTGCTCAAATCACATCGCATGTTGCACCCACGCTCATCTGTCATGAGATTGTACATCCCGAGGAAATGTGGAGGTCGAGGCATTTTAAATGCTAAGAATCTCCACAACCGCGAGGTGTGCAATCTCAGGGATAATTTCCTTGGCAATGAGTGTGGGATGCATCGTGATGTGGTTGCAATAGACAGGAGCCTCACGCCTCTCTCCATGGCAAACGAAAACTGGCGCAGACCAACAGTGTTGAGCACTGAAGACCGCAAGAACATATGGAAGAGCAAGGAGCTACACGGACGCTTCTACCGGTCCCTAACAAGGCCCGACGTAGACTTTTTAGCGTCCGTGAACTGGCTACGGTTTGGTGACCTCTTTGGGGAAACCGAAGGTTTTTTCTGTGCAATTGCTGACGAGGTCATAATGACGAACAATTACCGGAAATATATTCTGAGGGATAGCACGGTCGACATTTGTCGTGCGTGCCGTTGCCCCGTCGAATCCCTCAGATATATTATTTCCGGTTGTTCGCATTTGGCCAACGGCGAGTACTTACACAGACATAACCTCGTCGCCAAGATCATCCATCAGCAGCTTGCTCTTCAATATGGTCTTGTTGAGTCTGAAGTGCCGTACTATAAGTACACACCGGTGCCAATTCTCATGACAGTGCAGGTCGACCTGATCATTTAAAAGAAGAATATGAAGCACATATAGCAAAAAAAATGCAGCGCAAGAAGCAAAGGAATTAGATAAACAGAGGTCTATCCAAGACGAGACTTACCTGGTTGTAACCGCTGACATGCAATCAACTTTACACATACCTGTATGTGGAGTAGGCATTCTTTTCTATACTCGGAAATTAAATGTACAGAACTATACGATTCATACTGCAAAGCCTCCTCATGATGCATATTGCATAACTTGGAGTGAAGTCAACGGCAAAAGAGGAAGTAACGAAATTGCCAGTGCAATGAACTATTGGATCACCCAGTTACCATCATCAATTAAAGAGGTGACTATTTATAGTGACACTTGCGCTGGTCAAAATCGTAATCAATACATAACAGCGTTTTTAATACACCTGATTCAAAGAGCTGATGTGAATTTGGCAGTGCTAGAGCTGAAATACCTCGAGAGTGGCCACACCCACATGGAAGTGGAATCAATGCATAGCGCAATTGAGAGGGAGCAAAGACATACGCTGGTGTACTCGATGATAGATTGGAGAGCAATCATGGGTCGCGCACGATCAAAGAGGCACCGGGATTCAGCACCACCATAAGTTGTAAAGGAATTAACTTATAACAAAATGCTGGATGTCAAAGCGCTTAATAAAAAGTTTGCAATAAATACGTCCTATGACAACCGGGGAAAAAATTACATGGCTCAAGATAAAATGTCTGAGATTTGAGAAGCAACATCCAGGTTTGGTAAAGTTCCGCTACTCCCATGACGGTCCTATCTTGAATTTGATATGCAACAATCCCGAGAAAAACCAGCACCAAAGTCGCTTCGCCGCACAAATAGACGCAAGATACAAGCCCCAGCTTGTGATAGCAATGATACCAAAGAAGAATGGATAACATAGCTAAAAGCTTATCACATCCCACAAGCTTACACGACTCCTTTACCCATTTCGGAGGCAAAAAAGAAAGACCTCATTGGTCTATGCCACAAAGGCATAGTACCACAAGAGCTGCATTCGTGGTACAGGTCTTTGCCTACCAGCACGGAAGCAGTTGACAGGCTATGTCAAACGGACATTACAGAGGAAGGTGAAGAGTAAAATGTTACTATAATTGTGTTATAATATAAAGTTTGCAGACATAAGTTGTTTTACTTATTTTATTAAACTATTATTCTCATTATGGTGTTTTAGCTGAAAACCGTACAATAAACCCTAACAAAAATTTATTATTAGAGTTCTAATTTAACTAAATTAACTTATTTTATTTCAAAACAAGTAAAAATTGGGAAAAAAGTCACTAAATCCGGTCTAAAAATCACTAATCCCCGGTTTCTGAAGTCACTAGTTAAACCTTTAATAGCTATTGATCCGTTAAAGTTATGTTTAGGTTAAACGACGTTTATCTCTTCGTGCGTTTCTGAGTGCTCTACGAACAGTTCGATAACTATTGACAGATAAATAGTTCCTTCCGCTGCCGCTAGATGGATCTTAATAGTTTGTCATACGTAGACTGCTGTTAATGCCTTAATTCAACATAAATTCCGGTTGATTTTTGTAAAAATAATAATTTGAGAAAACTTAGCCACTTTATAGTAATTAATAAATAAATGATAACGAAAATTAAAATACCTAGTTTATTTGCCAGTGGCTGTATGAACAAAAATTGACAGTTGATACTTCAAAAACAAAAACTTCAATCGTAAAAAACGTCAAATAGTTATGGAGCCGATAAACGGCAAACTTTGGTCAGTTAAGTTAAACCTAGTTAAAACGGAGTTTATCTTTGAGTCGTTGTTCGGAAACGCAGTTGTCAAAGTTAACGGACCAATAGCGTTTACGGACAGATAAACCACCGATAAAAGTACTTCAGAAACCGGGCATTAGTCACAATTTGGGCATAAGACTTGAGGGGCAAGAATGTTTTTTGCAATTATCTATAAAATTATTAGAGTTAATAACTTTTACCAGGTGTAGCCTAAAGAAACAATAAAATTTCCACTAGATAAGACTGTAGCGATCACAGTACACGAAAATAAACAATTCAATAATATCTTAAACGCATTAACCTCCCCGGCTGAAGTCGGTAAAAGTCAAACTTGTGCTCATCGGTGTACGCATGCTGAGTTACCGGTTGTACGCGCGGCGACCTGCGCCCGCGGCGGCTTAGCGGCCGGCAGTCCGATCTCGACTGCGACGGCGAATGCATGTCCTTTAAGCTTCCCAAATAAAGTACGCGAGTTGCTTACCGACGGTGCTAAAGCTTCATATTTAACTGTGTCCTATCCTATTACTCTTTCTCTTGTGCTTGTGACTTCCCTTTCGTGCGCGTGTGACTTTCTTCTTGTGCTTACGTGTTCGCTTTATAGACTTGTTGAAACTATCCTAGTTTACGAAGAATTGTGGGACCCTTATTAAAAGCGTGTTTGTTAATTTGGACTTCTTCATTTTACTCACCGTTAGGGTACCTATAAGACTACAAAACCAAGTTTATCCCTTACAATAATCGAGTAATATATTTTTTAAACTTTATTTTTTTAAAACCTTAATAACTCAAAATGACAAAAGTGAGACTTGGTGAATTTTCGCTCTACGGCGACGATATAGTGCTTTTCTTAAAAATCGCAAGATACAAATCGCATATAAACAGAAACTTCACGTGAAATAACATCACTCTTTACCGCTGTTATAGCTGTACTCAATACTTCTTTATGTCCGTACGTCCACCCACACATGCATGCATCCTTTCAAATAAATATGTAGTCATAAGACCCAAGCATTAGTCCACAATAAAGAATCGAAGAAGCAACATCTATTTTATTAAAACTCCAAATTTGGCAACTCCTGGAAAACTTATCTTATTACTGCAACATATGGTCCATATCGAAACGCATGATACCAGCGACTGCATTCCCCCAGTTTTTTTCGACGGTGCTCTTATTCCTTTTTTTTTTTTTTTTCTATGCCCCCGCGGCGACTTGAACAGCTACTACCGCGGGGATATGGCGTTTCCACGTGAAGTGATTTCGCCAGTGTCAAGGTTTATATAAGTATAAATCAATATAGCAATAAAACACAATCCAATCTTCTCTAGGAAGATTGGGGGCAACGTTGTACGGTGATTTGTAGGTCAGAGGTCAAGATAGTTTTAACCTCTGCACCACTGCGAGTCCACTTGAAACGAGAAGAAAGATGCCAGATCCACGAAATAAGTCCAAGTCTTCAATCACTGTGCGACACAAAGGCATAAAAAGTACTAATCACTATCAGAAAAGAACCTTGAACACCTAATTACCCAAAAATTAAAGTCTAAAACAAATTACACGTCCGCCATCTTTTAACGTTGCAAATGGCCTCCCCCTCTTATTCCTTACTCTCTACAGGTTAAGAATCTCGGTGTCATTATGGACCGCTCTTTGTCATGGGCACCTCAAGTTAGTGAGACTAGCAGGAAGATGTTCGCAGCTGTAGGATCTCTAAGACGACTCAAAACTTTCAGCCCTTTTCTACTAAAATTGCGCTTGCTCAAACTTTACTCCTTCCTATTTTAGATTATGCTGACGTGTGCTATTTGGATCTTACTGAGGAGCCACTAAATGAGCTTGAGCGTATTCAAAATTTGAGCATACGGTTCATATTTGGGTTACGCAAGTATGACCACGTCTCCATTTTTCGCAATCGGCTCAAGTGGCTCCCAATCCGTGCTCGTCGTAACTTTCATATTTTACCTAGTCGGTTACTAAGTTCTGTTACTGAGATTAATTACAATAAAAAAAAATATTAAAGCAGTTTTGCATAAACCTGTATATTAATCAAAACTTTGATTTATATAGAATAATAATAAAAATAATGTATTCTAAACTATTGCAATTATTTGATGTACGAGCTTGAAGCATTCCCATTTCGGACGATAAAATCATAGTTAAAATCACGCACGACGATGATACTGATAACGGCCCCAACTTTTGTAAGAGTTCCTGTAGAGAGTTCAAATTTGCGTGACATATTGAACAGACTTCTAGCTTTAAATTCTGATACGAATGTATTCAAAGCAACTAAAGATCCGCTTGGACACCGGTCAATCTTGATGACTCATTAAATCGACTTTAAGATTAAACATGATTTTGCAGAAATACGAAAACACACCAAATCTCTTGCTTCATAAGTTGGAGTTAAGTCATGTTGAGAAATATAATTTTGGTCTCTAAACATATACAGAGATAGGATTTTTTATAATATTATACAAAAAAAGTTCTTTGGTAAACAAAGACTAACTTTTAAGCGATTTCAAAAAATGAAATTTACAGAAAAGTCATGCGTAATTTCATCGATGCTGGCTGTGAATGTTAAAAGATCGTATCGGGAATTGCGGAAACTAAGAAAAATGATTACTTAATTGTTTTTCTAAATGTATATTAATTAAGCTTTTAATTTTTATACATATTGAAATTAAAAAATAAACATAAGTTAGTTTTATTTGCATCAACCTTAGTAACAGAACTTAGTAACCAACTAGGTAAGTCTCCTCTTCAGCGTACTTTTCAACCCTGCAACCCCGTTTTATCTTAAGGAGCGTTTCAATTATTTTAATTCAGTTAGAGCTTCCCAAAACCTTCTTTTGTCAGTCCCCTTTTCTTCCACATAGTTTTAAACAAATAACTATTGTCATACAAGTGGGGAAAGTTGTATTTTACCTGCGAGTGTTCATTTGAAACACGAGCTAGCGAAAGGATTCTATGATTGACTTCAAAAAGTCTTCTAAGTTTGGTTCAAAAATAGAATCCTGAGCGTAGCAAGTGTTTCAAGACACGAGACGTAAAATAACTTTTCACCCGTGTATAACACAAAACTTTTCACCTCACTACAGCGAGGAAACTAAGAAAAGGGTTTGTACTGTAAGCTCAGTTCCGCATTTTGCACGGTTTCCTGTAATTCCACGGGTGTTAATACGTCTTTATCACTCGAATCACTCATTTTTAATAACAAAACAAACTAGAAAAACATGCGAATATTTAACGTTGACTACAGCGAGGAAACTAAGAAAATGGTTTGTACTGTAAGCTCAATTCCGCATTTTGCACGGTTTTCTGTAATTCCACGGGTGTTAATACGTCTTTATCACTCGAATCACTCATTTTTAATAACAAAACAAACTAGAAAAACATGCGAATATTTTAACGTTGACGGCTTAATAGAAAAGTTTTGACGTAAGTTCTTTTTTTATTATTTCGGATGCGTTTTGTTTGCACATCGACTTATTTGGACTGTCAGAACATTTTATCCGTTTTTTAAACAAGAATGAAGGTTAATTTTGAATGCTGATATTTATGAATTAAAATAAAGTAGTAAGACTGTATTTAGTGTTTTTTACTCGATGCAATTCATTAATTTTGATGTTAAAAATTCAGCACTTGTAAGGTTTTACGTTTGGTTAGCTGTCAAATATCACTCAAGCTGCCTTCAAATGTCAAAACACTTTCTTCACTTGTCGATAAAAAGCGATTTTCTCAATAGATATCGAACAAACAAAAAGGGCTTTCCGAGCTATTGAGATGAAAATAACTATTGAGCCAATCTACAAACGAAACGCGTTGAACGATTTCAATGATTCTTATGTTAATCAGAGGGGTTATTATGATATAACTATGCAGTTCATTTTACGTTGAGCGTAATGGACAGAGCTATAGGAGTTACATAGCTCTGTCCTTTTCCCTCAGCAGCGTAAACAGCGTTTGTCTTAATCTTGTGAGTGTCACTAAAAATATTACAGTAATCTAAATTTAATATGGCGGCAACCAGCCACCATATTGTAAAAATGAAAACAAATAAAGTCGAAGAATTGACAACAATTCATTTTGTGCTAAGGTAGTAAAATAAAATACCGTTTCTAGATTTTACACTGCTGATTACAGTAAAAATATCTTTGGATTTTTTTTTGCAGTAGTTTTTTTTATATTTAGGAAAAACAGTAAAAAAAGTTGGATTGTTTACCAAAGGAATTGAAAAAAGTATACAACTGTCATGTTCATTTCTTATCTGTCTGACGAAAGAAACTCAAAGCAGATGCAAAGCATTAAACGCAAAATAGTTTATTTATTTTAATGGCGTGACTACAAATTATGTAATTAATTAAATTACGCAAAATAACAAATTTGTGAATGAACGGCAGCGAATGATTGACAAGTGAGTGACATGACATGACAGTCAGTTCTGTATCTGTTTAAAGTTACTTTTTTTATTTTATGTCATGCTAAGATCACGACATCAGTATTCCTAACTTTGGATATACGGTCTTTTTAATGACTATTTCTTTAATAAATTATTAACGACGAATTTAAGTTAAATAAAGAAAAACTGAGAAATACGGGTAGTCTAATTTTTAACCAGCTATTATAAACGCGAAAAAACAATAATGCTTTTTTTTTTTGAAATGTTGTCAATTATGACTAATGGTATTAAATAGGTATTTAAAAATCATCTTTAGGTTTGTTTTATCATTTTGAACATGTTGAATTTGAAGAATAGGCGGGATTTACTTTTCGCGGGTCTACTGTTTGACGTTGTGAGAACTGGTAATCCAAGCTATTTACACGGCAAACTCAAATGGTCGTCCATGGCATTAAAGTATAGATCCGAAAGGGCTTGTATCCTAGTTCCATACAAACACAAAACTGCTGCATTACGAGGAAGCTTTAGGTATTTGGCCTCGAAGTGCTGGAACAACATTCCTCCGCCGCCGATTAGAGACGCTCGTTCAAAGAGTACATTTAAACATAAATATAAAGCGCACTTACTATCGTTTCAGAAACTTCAGGTCAATGCCTAACAAGGCTTTTACTTACCTGAGTTAATTTGAATATGTGAATAAGCTAAATTGAATTGATTTGTTTAATTTTGAGACGGAGAAATTTTAAAAAAATTGTTAAACACAGATAGATATGAACGGAGCTGGCTAGTTAGTGACTGAGTGCGTCTCACTTCGCCGGGTCCCGGCAGAATAGAATATCAGCGCTGGCGCAGCAATGCGCGCAGCACATGCTGAGTCGGCGCCCTCATTACTATGCCGTGACATCTGAATCACGCATCTTAATTTTAGTTGTAGATTTAATTATAGTTTAAGCTTTTAATGTGTTTTTTACTTCTTTTTACTTTATGTTAATTATATAAACGTGTTTTAATTTGTCATGGCGTAATATGTGAATAATAGTAGATTGTTCAACAAGGGACTAAAACAAGCCATAATGACACGAGATGTTTAGCCACGCGAGCGAGCTTGCGAGCGAGGGTGGCTGTAGTTCGAGTGTCATTATGGTTGTTTAGTCTCGCGTTGAACACTCTACTTTTCACTTTGAATGCGAGGAAAAAAACGACGTTCTAAACAAAATTACAACATTTGTTATAAAAAAGTTTCTAACAATTAAAACTAACAATTAGGTATCTTATTATTACTATCGTTAATCTAACATTAATAAAATAAAAGTAGCTAACCAAATCTACGATACATTAAAAGTGCAATTATACCTTATTATTTCGTTGATGTTTTAAATGCTTGCATATTTAGCCAACAGATTCAAACTTGGAAACCATTTTAAAAGTAATTGGACCACGCATAATAAAAGAGTTCGGCCTTAATATGATTAAATAGATTCATATTCGTAATAATTAATCGTGTTTCACGAAATTAAATCCTTTTTTTTATATATTTGCACAGTTGTCATTTTGAGGTTATTTCGACACCCAAAAATATGGTCCATACACAATCACTGAAAATGGCGATAATCCTCCATTCACAAACACCGTGATTGGTTGTTTAGGGGTTTCCAAAGTAAATTTAAAAAAAAATACTTTAATCCCTAGAGATAAATAAGGAGCTTTAGTCCCGATTCGCAGAGATTTAAGTAGCATTTTAAGAGCATGAGAAGTGAAAAGATTTTTATCTATCTATCTATCTATCTTGAACGATCATTTAGGATTTATAATGATTTAAAGTTGGTTAGCAACGGGCGGCTTTTTTAAAGCTCGCTTTTTGTTCTTATTTTGTTAGACTTGTCGAAAATGTAGGTATAGACACTACAAAATTACGCCGTCGGGTTTTCAAAGCTTGCATTTGTTTCGTTCTAGGTCGGATACATATGCCAGATCATTATTACGAAGTATATGAATATGCTGGAACTGTACGAAATCGTGCTGTACCGCTTCGTGAGGCGTAAGTATTACACTACTAAAGTACCGGCAACTTTAAACATTGGGGTAACATAGACCACCCCAAAAATCATCTTAAAAATTTAATTATTCCTTTAAATGTTCCATCAGAAACAACCTATTTATATTGTTCTAAAATTATTTTAACAATTAAAGATGTTTACCACTAAAATAGTCATAGTTTTAAGCGTGGTCAATGTTACCCCAATGTTTAAAGTAACCCCAGTTTACCGTATTCCATTTTTAAACGATATACCCGTTTGTCCGTGTATGTTGGTCCCTTGTTGGCGCTCTAGAAACTTAACTCGTGGACCGATGTTGATCATTCTTATGTCAATCGATTTGTCTTATTCTTGCAAGTGTCACTAAAGATATGACAGAAATCAAAATTCAAGATGGCGGCAACCAGACGTCATATTGTATAAATGAAAAAAAAATAGAGTCAACGAATTATGACATTTATGACAAAAAGGGTAGCTATCGTTGAAAGGTATTTTCATCTCACTAACTTGGAAAGCCCTTTTTGTTTGTTTGATATCTATTGAGAAAATCGCTTTTTATCCACAAGTGAGGGAAGAGTTTTGACATTTGAAGGCAGCTTAAGTGATATTTGACAGCTAACCAAACGTAAAACCTTACAAGTGCTGAATTTTTAACATCACAATTAATGAATTGCATCGAGTAAAAAACACTAAATACAGTCTTACAACTTTATTTTAATTCATAAATATCAGCATTCAAAATTAACCTTCATTCTTGTTTTAAAAACGGATAAAATGTTCTGACAGTCCAAATAAGACGATGTGCAAACAAAACGCATCCGAAATAATAAAAAAATAACTTACGTCAAAACTTTTCTATTAAGCCGTCAACGTTAAATATTCGCATGTTTTTCTAGTTTGTTTTGTTATTATAAATGAGTGATTCGAGTGATAAATACGTATTAACACCTGTGGAATTACAGGAAACCGTGCAAAATGCGGAACTGAGCTTACAGTACAAACCCTTTTCTTAGTTTCCTCGCTGTAGTGAGGTGAAAAGTTTTGTGTTATACACGGGTGAAATAGTATTTTTCACAATCGTGTTATAATAGAGAGCTTTTTAGTCGAGTACCGTGTTTAGGCCACGAAGCTTGCTGAGTGGCCTAAGTAAGGTACGAGATTAAAAAGCTTAATTATGACACTATTGTGAACAATACTTTTTGTACGAGTTCATTAAAATTAATAATTTAAGTCATTAATACGAGTATACAAGAAAACTAAATATCGTAAGTGTTACTATCCGACTTCTTTGACACAAGATAATTGAAAAGTAGATTTTTGACAGATGCCGCGACGCTGCTACGTTCCGAAACGCCACAGATTGGCAATTTTGTATCGGATCGAGTCTCCTTAAACAAGGACACATATATGGAAATCCAAAGTTCTATTTTCAAATTTTTTTCGGTTGTCTAGAGCGTATCGAAATAGTTATTTCGATTGTTTCGGAAGTAACAACGATGAAAAGAGTGACGTTGCAGTATTCTCTATGAAATCTTAATACACAGATTTTAATCGACGAGTATAAAAAGTTATTTTTCCTACTCCTGTACTTTTATCTGTCATTTATATAGTCACGAACACTAATATAAGAATATAGATAATATGTCCGCAGAACATTCCGTAGAAAAGTCTATCTAGTCTATTCCCCTTAACAGCACTTGTGCTTTTTTGAGCCAAAACGATATGCCTAGCTGCCAAAGCTTACACCTAGGTTAATTTGACCAATCAAAATACTTCACCAAATTAAACCACCAATCACAATACACATTGACTGCCAATCGGAACGTTAGGTTCTTTTTGGTATGTAAACTCTTTTACTAATTTAACTCTTTAAAAAAAACATTTTATTTGGTATCAACCAACCAGAATGCAGCTATATTAAAATCGACCAATCAGGTAAAAGAATTCATTTCTCAAATCATCAGGTGTTTTTTAGTCCATATTTCACAAGTTAAATCGATTGTGCAACTTTTAAAAAAAAATATGAAACCTGGCAAGTGCACATCAATTTAAAAACAAAGTTAACCATAGACACATATTTTGTTGTTTTCGAATGTTTCTCGCTCGTTTGTTGTTCTGTGCTTCGTTCGTTCGTATTCCAACCTAGGTATATTAATTTAATTTTGCATTTTATTTGAAACCTAGTTGTAGAAAAAGTATTGTATGCAACGGTGTATAACTAAGTCAAAAAATACTCGTGGCGTCTTGCTTTACGATGTTCGCCTGCGGCTCACATCGTAACCACACCACTCGTCTTTTTTGACCTCACTTATACAACTGTTGCATAAACTACTATTACGTCTCGTGTCTTGAAACACTTGCTACGCTCAGGATTCTATTTTCGAACCACTCGCTTCGCTCGTGGTCAATCATAGAATCCTTTCGCTAGCTCGTGTTTCAAATGAATACTCGCAGGTAAAATACAACTTTCCACACTTGTATAACAAATAACTATTATCGCTTCACGGAGGCTAGAGGATCTCTGTACAACGTTGCCTTATGATTATTTTTGATATGTAAATATAAACTTGACATTGGCAGAAATGGTTGCTCGATATTTCGACCGATTGCCATTAATACTACATTACTACAGAGGCCGGGACAAAAGGGGTTGCCGGCCACAGACATATAGGTGTGAGTCGGGCAACCCCATATTTACCGCCGAGGTGCGTATAGTGCTTTTTTCAATCATGAAATGAAATAAACAACGAAAAAATCAACGTTTTATTTTTAAAGATATTATAAGTAAACAATTTAAAACGAACGTGTCTATTTCGCTATATTTAACTCGGTTTTAATAGAAAACAGATACTTCATACATTTCTATTTATTATCATTATCAAGTTTCCCGCCAAACCTTTTTTTTCTATGCGGTTACAGTCACGTTTGAGTAGACATTTTTACCGCTACCTAATATTTAGATGCAGTATTAATATTTCAATGTGTATATGTATCGTTAAGAAAAAAATTGATAATAATGTGTTATTTGTTATGTTCATATGGATTTATTAGGTAAATAAAACTGCACTAAGGACATACCAAATCGTTTATTGTTTTTTTTAATACGCATAGTGGCAGAATGTCATGATGTCTGTGCCACAAAAGCATGTATGTATGTACTCGTATGTAAACTCTTTATTGCACTTAAAAAAAAAGTTTAAAGTTTATGTGGAATAGAAATTAAGAAAGAGGACTTTGCCGGCCTAGGCCTGCACGATTTGTATAAAATTCCATTAACGACCTCTTGTCCTAGCCGCACCTGAAACGTCATACTTCGCAGCCTAACATCAATATTTCATTGCATGTTTGAGAAAATAAATAGGTAAATAATAATAATAATATCCCGCGTGGTTGCCGGGTTAGAATAGTTCCACTCCATGTCTTCCCGTGGATGTCGTAAGAGGCGACTAAGGGAATATAGGCTTGTAGTACTGTTAGGCGATGAACTTGCAACCTGTCACTAATATGCTGGTAAACATCCTTAGCCTATTTGTGCAAATTGCGGTTACTGAATTATCAACAACTTTTTTCAAGTTGTAATTCTGTAGCTCTGCCTAGCTCACTCTGGGATTACAGGCGTGAAGGTATGTATGTATGTATGCAATAATAATAAAAGTAAGGTTAACATTTCCGAGCGTCTGGGAGACTGCAGAGACCGCGAGAATGGCTGTTGCAGGACTTGCAGGACGAGTACTGATGAGCTAGCGTGGCCGAGACAGGCCAGGCCGCGCTTTGTACTAGTACAGTCACAGACTGAAACGTATAAATTCAATTTTCACAACACTGCTCGGAAATATGGCCATAGATGCTCTTGTTTGGGGTCACAAAACGTCACTTATAAGGACAGACCAAGAATGTTTTTGTCGGCATTTGCTGGTTGGTCGAGAACATTGTTGTCCAACTTTAATAACCAATGAAAATCAATCAATCAATTTTTGTGTCATAGCTCCTTAAAATGAAAAATTGGAATCGACCAATCATAACACACCATTTTGTTTCGTAAAATATTAGGTGTATTTTTGCTAAAAGATACACAGACTAAAAACTATGTCACTGCTTTTTTTTTATATAATTTAATCTTTAAAATTAAATTACATGGGAGATAAGGCGAAACAAATACAATTTTATATGGAGTTGACATATTCATCTCGAATTTTAGTTTATTAATCTCGAAAGCCACGAGAATAGGGGTCCAGATTTAAAAAAAAGTTATCTATGGTAAAATTGGCGATAATACGTACAGCTTCTATTCTACTTTTGAAAAACCGACGCCATTTGACTAACACTATTCACATTAACATGAATTAAAATTTGAGTTTTGAATATGAATTTTTATTTTATTTCCTCTCAGTAGTTGTGAAAAGCACTATGTCTGCCTCGGTAGAAAGTGCAATTTATGTGTGCAATATAAATTATAAAAATCTCGTACTTTCTATCCTCTGCAACAATGTACTATTGATTAAATTATAACATTTATTAGATAGATAGATAGATAAAAATCTTTATTCACATATTACGCCATGACAAATTAAAACACGTTAATATAATTAAAATAAAGTAAAAAGAAGTAAAAAAAACATTAAAAGCTTAAACTATAATTAAATCTACAACTAAAATTAAGATGCGTGATTCAGATGTCACGGCATAGTAATGAAAGGGCGCCACTCAGCATGGGCTGCGCGCATTGCTGCGCCAGCGCTGATATTCTATTACGCGTTTAAGTTACTTGTGGGAGGACCTTGTGCAGGGTCCGTCCGGGTTGGTACCACCATCTTATCCATTAACCTCCCGCCAAACAGCAGTGTTCGCATTGTTGTGTTCCGGTTTGGGGATAAGACAGCCGGTGAAATTACTAGCTTAGAGGCATTCCATCTTAGTCCTCAGGGTTGGCAGTGCATTTGCAGTCTTGTGATTGCGAATGTGTATGGGTCACAGTTTCCACTTACCACCAGGTGGCCTGTGTGCTCTTTTACCTTCCTATACCATAAAAAAAAGTAATTTCGGCAATTGATTCTGTTTCGGAACGCAATTTCAAAATATTTGATACACTTTATATACTCTGTAAACGCTGTCTGGAAAGGATTTCTTTTTTAGTAAGTATATGTCATTTAATTGCTCTAATGCGCTAACTCTTGTTAGAATTAAGTGTCAAAACAGCCAAAACTTCAAA
This sequence comes from Acleris emargana, assembly GCA_927399475.2. Classification (NCBI taxonomy): domain Eukaryota; kingdom Metazoa; phylum Arthropoda; class Insecta; order Lepidoptera; family Tortricidae; genus Acleris; species Acleris emargana. Next base: position 2,849,934 of record OV656862.1, read on the forward strand.
TACTTACAAAAAAACTGGCAAATATCTTTTACAAAAGTGCATATAACGTATTTTAAAGGAAAACTATCACGGCTAAGTAGACATGATTGGTTCCTGAGATAAGTGTTTATACCCACTAAAATCGCCAAAGACAAGCCTTTAAATAGAGAATTAGTACATACTTGTTGTTTATTAAAAAAAATGAGAAGTAACGGCTTCGGAACTCTGCCGTTAGCGTGGTCAGACTTGCTCTTGCCCGGTTTTATATTTATTTTTTCGGTGGGATAAACTAATACACTGGGAAACATCTTAGCCTACTTGTGCAAAATGTGGTTACAGAATTATCAAGAAGTTTTAAGACTTGTTAGTAATTCTTTAGCTCTGCCTACCCCACTCTGGGAATGAAGGCGTGAATTTATGTATGTATGTATTTTTCGGTGGGGTATCATTGCAGGTACAAATAGTACACGCCTAGAGCTTAGTTTGGGACTACGTCAATTTGTGTGGGATTGTTCCCTGATATTTATTACTTATTTATTCCCGCAGCCAATCAGTTTCCGATGAAGATGCCCCGCGCCTACATGTTTTACATATACATGAATATCGTCGAGTACAGCAAATCAATTATATATTTCTGCAACATGCTGCATGAGATAGAGTACAAATACGAGCAAGCTGCAACAGAAACGCATTGGAACGACTTCGCAAATCTAACCGAGTCTGAAGGTAGGTACATTGTTGTAGAGGCACGGGAAAAGGGGATTGCCTGACAGGTGGTCAGCAGGACGAGCCCTTGGCAGGCCGGGGCGTCAACTCAGTTGACCCTTTTCCAGGCAAAGTACATTTCATTGACCACATTCATGTCGCTCAAAATTGAACTTAACTACTTACATTTTATGACACAAATGTAATTGAACTTTCCTGAAATATGACTTCATAGATCAGTATCCTTCAGGAAGTTAGGAATTCGTGGCTCTATTCCATTTCTTGCTTGTGTCCTTACTTTAGCAAGACCTGGAAAAGGGTTAAAAGTAATATGATTTATGGTTCGACACGTTACAGTACCGGTAAACTGGGGTTACTTTAAACATTGGGGTAACATTGACCACACTTAAAACTATGACTATTTTAGTGGTAAACATCTTTAATTGTTAAAATAATTTTAGAACAATATAAATAAGTTGTTTCTGATGGAACATTTAAAGGAATAATTAATTTTTTAAGATGATAATATTTTTGGGGTGGTCAATGTTACCCCAATGTTTAAAGTAACCCCAGTTGACGGTACCTCTTTACTTGACGGTAATGACCGAGTCAAAAACAATACCATAATACGTCAAGGCATTTCGATGAAACATGTGTTCCACTTTTTAAGGGACTCCATATTTTGCCACTGCCGTGTCTGTATATACGGGAAATATGTGTGTTGGCGACCGCAGGTTAAGATCCGGTTCGATGGACCATAACACTATTGGCGATACGCGTCAACAGTTGACTAACCCCGATAGCTCAGAGTTCCAAAAACACTAAACAAAAACGCGACTATTAGGAGAGGAAATAAAATGAAACTAGATAAAAACGTTAAATGAATTTAAATTATTAAAACAGACAAACACTTTGATATTACATTTACTTAAACACTATAAACTTTAAACAATATAAACAAAACGATTTTACTTTAGGGCAGAGAGACTAACAAACACGCATGCACCGTATACGACGAGTGCAGTACGAAACACTACGAATACTAAGAGCTTGTAACGAGTACTAAACGAAACTAAACGAGTATTAACTATGAAACGAGTACTTCCCCCAGTCCTGGTTCGGGGTGAGAGTACTATCACGAAACGAGTATTAATCCGAGTAATAACAAACTGCGAAACCGAGTACTAATCCGAGTATACAAATCCGAGTACTAACTAACTATGAAACCGAGTACTAACTATGAACCGAGTACTAATCCGAGTATACAAATCCGAGTACTTCCCCCAGTCCTGGTTCGGGGTGAGAGTACGAAACGAAACGAGTATTCACTGCGGAACCGAGTACGACAATCTAAAATATTGGCTCCGTATTTATAGTATTTCATACAGGTTCAAATAGTGCCTTCACGTCCGAGGAGTCCCAAGCCTCTGCACAAATCAAAAGCAATAAACTTAATCGGGACGACCAATCAGAGCGCCTGCATTTCCGGGCGCTTTCCACTCGACCTTCGGGTGGAAACATGCCGAGGTTCTTCCCCGTCGTCGCCCGTAAATACCGCCTGCGTCTGATTGGCCGCACGCTTTATCAAATTATCCTAAATTTGATTCAATATTTCCTTATAAACTAACACATAATCAATCATACTTCCTATCTCGCTGTTCGGATCTGATTCGTTTCTTCCTGGCTTAGGTCCGGCTCAGGATCTCTGACCCGATAACCTTTTCCCTTCTAATATCGGAACTAGGTTACCGGGTCAGGAGGACAATAGCCGCGTTCGGCGGTCTATTTTACATAAATCGTAGTTATTCTAATGGGATTTAGCTGAGGGAGCAAGGATCGGTTCGGGGTTCAGTCCAGCTTGTAGTTCGGGCTGGACTTTACCTAATTCACACATAAAAAACTTAAATCTATACATCGTTTATCCACAGCTCGTAATACTAGGTGGCTCCCTAAGCTAAATCCCCATTCTAAACCTAAAACTAACTAAAAAATCTTTATTTATATACCTAAAATCTACCTAATACTATATAAAACACTTATATACTAACTTAACTATTTACAGTATCTTTATATACTAGGGTCACGTGTAAATACGTCGCTGTCAGCCAGGGTTCGGCGGTGGCTGTCGTTAACAATGTGCTTTTGTTAATTCGCAACATTCATTATTTAAACGGCGTGGTGAAGTTTCCCATCTTGGTCCTCAGGGTTGGCAGTGCATTTGCAGACTTGTGAATGCGAATGTCTACGGGTCACAGTTTCACTTACCATCAGGTGGTCTGTGCGCTCGTTTGCCTTCTCTATGACATTTAAAAAAAAAAAAGACAAATACTTTGTGACTTCAGTTGGACGTTGGACGCTACTGGCCTATACCTGTCTACCATTTTAAAAGATGTTATTTTCTGCGCTTTTGAAGGCGGTTTTATATTTTTCTAAACATTTATTGTGTTTATAGTAACGGCTTCAGATACTAGACTGAGCATGATCCAACAAGCTCTGGTCCCGGTTTTGATTTATCATGCTATGCTTTATTATAGTGGCTGCCGGAAAAACGCATCACAAGTACCAGTCCCAATTCGAAGAATACGTGAAGTACATGAAAAACCAACATGAAAATAACCTCCTGAAAAATATTAAGAAACAGAAGGATTTACAGGCAGGGGTCACATGGCAACCGAGCACCGGCCACCCCCGGCCGGCCAGGTAACCATGTTGTAGGAGATCCAGAGAGCAGTGACGTGCCGTAAGCGTCACGATTTTATCGCATGCTCTCCACACCGCTGCTCAAAATACGGTGACGGGACGGAATCGCAGTGACGTGCCGTAAGCGTCACGATTTTATCGCATGCTCTCCACACCGCTGCTCAAAATACGGCGACGCTACGGAATCGCAGTGACGTGCCGTAAGCGTCACGATTTTATCGCATGCTCTCCACACCGCTGCTCAAAATACGGCGACGGTGCGGAATCGCAGGGACTGATTCCGTACCGTCACTGTATTTTGAGCAGCGGTGTGGTCGCTCTTTTAGGATGGAGTCGCAACGCATCTATCAGCATCGAATCGCATTTTTACAAGCTTTTTTATATTTAACTTGCAATGTATGTATGTAAGGGTAAAATCTTGCAAGTTAAATTTAACCCACTTTCTGTTAACGGAACGGGCTTAAATTTGAACCACATATGTAAACCCGATGACAATGCAATATTATGGTATCTAAAAGCTGATCTGATGATGGAGTCGAAAGGTGGCGGCAGGATCTCCGCTATTCTTACCGTAAACCCACCGTTTTAGGACTCAAGAGTTTGGTCTTGATAAGCAGGTAAAGATTTTGCAAAAAAATGGACAATCGGCAACAAAAGCATGACCCAAAAATGAAATTTTCAACAGAAACTTATTATATGGAAAATCATTGTTTTGCTTTAAGAAGCGTCCGGCCTCACACTGTGTGGTTGACCGATTACTGTTTTCCCAGGCGAAATATATGGAATGCCTATATGCTAGTAATTGTACCGGTTGTCTTATCCCCACACCGGAACACAACAATGCCTACGAAAACTTTAGACAACGTTGCCTAGCCTAGCCTAGTTGGTAGCCCTGCCGGCGAACCTAACGGTCCCGCGTTCAAATCCCGGTAAGGGAAGATATTTGTGTGACGAGAGCGAGTATTGGCTACTGAGTTTTGGATATTTTATATACAGGGTTATTGGTAAGTCGACCTGTTCCCCTCTAGGGGTTATGGGAGAGGTCATTTGCAATTATTTGGTCCCATAATTCAAATTCAAATTCAATATTTTTATTTCGGACAGAATTCATATGGGTGTTAGTAACAATGTCTTATACTAGTGTTAGTACATAATAAAATAGAAAATAGGAAAAAAACAAAGAAATATATATACTTAGGCGGCGGAGCGCGGTGACTACAGGCGCATGCAGATGCACGTAGCGCTGCAGCAGCGGCGCGTCCAAGCGCTGCGCCAACACCCTCAGGATGCTGTTAGGGCTGCGGAGACTGCGACTGAGAAGCGAGGCACATCTTTTTTATTAAAATCGCAAAAAAGCAGTATGTTTGTGCCTCCGCAAACATTGTCGAAGCACTGCAATGTCGCGGCAGCCCAAACATCACCCTGAATGCGTTGTTATATTGAATCCGCAGCGCGCCGTATGCACGCTGCGTAAAGTTGGTCCACAGGCCACACGTGTAGAAGGTTTGACAAGTCAGCTTTACTTCTTTACTACAACGTGCAAACCTGCGGGCCAACATGTTGCAGCGCACACACAGCGCCCTGCGCTCTCGTTTAATGTCCTCGACATCAGACATGTTCTCCGTGACCCAGTGGCCCAGGTACTTGAACTTGTCTACTCTTTTTAAAGGAACACCGCATAGCGTAACCGGCTGCATTTTATAACATTTTTTGCCCGATTTAAATTACAGGAGCTCGCTTTTGGCTGCATTGTACCTGAGCCCATGGGCTTCAGCGTAGGTCTCACAGATACGCAAAAACTTATGCAAACCTCCGACCGAGGGACTCAGAAGCACCATGTCATCAGCATAACTTAAGTTGTTGATACACACGTCCTCTATATGACACCCAACATGAGCGCTGCTGAGCTCCTCGATCAGTTTGTTCAAGTACAAATTGAACAGCTTGGGCGAGCTTAATCCCCCTTGCCTCACCCCACACTGCGTTCTATACACATCTGAGTATGTACCTGCCCATTTCACACTGTTTCTTTGGTTGCCATACCAATACTTAATTTCATACCCGAAGACTATTTGGCAGATCAATTTTAAACAGAGTATAATAAAAACTAACTTTTTTTCTTTTTTTACATACCTAAATTACTTTGGTCATAATATTTATTTTACACGTTTAAATTGTATTGAAATTTATTTGAAGTAATAAAGTCAGAATAATATTCAACAACATAAGTCCCGGAACCCCGGGGCATATCCATATTAGCATAATGTTTGAGGACATTCACCTCGTGTTGCACCGGGATATCCGATCATTGGATATGAATATGACAGTAATAAAAAATCAGACCGGGGCGGCAACCAAACCCCATATAAAAAAAAAGTAAGTAGCCTAATTATGACAAGTGGGGTATCATTGATTAGGTATTTAAAAATCATCTTTAGGTTTCTTTCGTCATTTATTATTTTGAATGATAATTTAGGAGTTATAACGATTTATAATTGGTTAGCAACAACAGTCTGGTTTTAACGTCTGCTTTTTGATGACGCGCTGGCCTAGTTGGTAGTGACCCTGCCTATGAAGCTAGCGGTCCTGGGTTCAAATCCCGGTAAGGGCAGATATTTGTGTGATGAGCGCGAGTGTTTTTTCCTGAGTCTTGGGTGTTTTCTATGTATTTAAGTATATATTTCTCTATATAAGTATTTATATCGTTGTCTAGTACCCATAGTACAAGCCTTAAGAGCTTAAATTGGGACTAGTTCAATTGGTGTGACAGTGTCCCCTGATATTTATTTATTTATTTTATTTATTTATTTAGGTTTGTTTTCGTAATCAATCTAATGGTTATGTTATTTCAGATACTGGGTCCCAAAGCGAGATGGAGTGGATTATGGTTGGTCAATCGAAAATTGGTAGGTATTACCCGTCAAGAAAAAACGTCAACTTTTTTTAAACCATTAAAAGAGGTTTTAGTTGCCAACTGTGTTTTTTTTTCAAAGTCATCATCTGCTTATCAATTCTAAAAGTGATAGGTCTAAGTTGGGTAAAATGTATCAATTGTCTTTCTAATATATTCCCTCCGTGCCTAACTTGATTAGTAGTAGGTACATATTTAAAAAGGTTAGCTGAGCATTTCTAAAAAAGTTTGTACATTTCATTCACGACTTCAAATTGCAAAAACAAATGCAGGTTACCATGAACCAAAGAAAGTTAGTAACAAAAAAGGAAAGTTTCATACAAATGTATGAGGACATTTTGGGAGACTATGTTATTTAGGCTCAGCTTCATTCACCCTAGGTACCAACCTGCAATTTTTTTTTGCAAATCGAAGTCGTAAATGAAATGTACAAACTTTTTTAGAAATGCTCAGCTACGCAATCCTAACATCAACCCTTCAGTCACTTTTCCTGCTAAGTACCTACTTTAGACATTTGTCATTCTTGATTGATTTGATATGTACAGAAAACATATAAAATATATCTAAATTAAATTTGAGTGCAAATGGAAAACATATACCTATTTGAAAAGTAAATACTAGTTTTGGAGAAAATACTGGATTAGACATTATTTTTTTTCATTTAAGTACCTACACACTGACTTAAAGTTAAGCGTTTACTCAGTGTAAGACAAGTTTGATTGACCTTTTCCAGCGAATACTTCGTGCTAGATATGAATAACTTATTAGAAGCTTATAATTTATTTAGGCAGAATGTTCTGTTTATACTACAGGGCGAACGATATGAAGTGTTACCAAATTCACAAAATCGAGCCTGGTGTCAAAGTAAATGCGACTTCATCATCATCATGTCAGCCGAAAGACGTCCACTGCTGGACATAGGCCTCCCCCAAGGCTCTCCACTCAGACCGGTCTTGTGCTTTTCGCATCCACCGCTTTCCCGCGATCCTTATAAGGTCGTGACTCCATTTTGTTGGAGGCCTACCCTCAGCTCGTGTCCCGGTCCGCGGACGCCACTCAAGAACCTTCTGACCCCATCGGCCATCAGTCCTGCGTGCGATGTGCCCCGCCCACTGCCACTAGTTTAGCTATTCTTCGGGCTATGTCGGTAACCTTAGTTCTCCTGCGGATATCATCATTTCTGATTCTATCACGCAGAGAAACCCCGAGCATAGCCCTCTCCATAGCCCTCTGAGTGACCTTGAGCTTTCTTATGAGGCCCATCGTTAGCGCCCACGTCTCGGATCCGTAGGTCATCACTGGCAACACACACGCAATGCGACTTACTATCGGGAAAATGTTTTGGAAGCTGCGTTGGAGCCTTGGGCACGCAAACATTTCGGTAGTAGACCGTGGACATTACAACAAGACTCGGCCCCGGCTCATAAAGCTCGTGTGTACCAAGAATGGCTGAAAAACGCGTTCCACATTTTATTTCGTCCACACAATGTCTTTCGAATTCCCCAAACGCGAACCCGATGGACTTTTCTATCTGGTCCATTGTGGAGAGCAAGGTGAGGAGAAGAAAACATGCCAGTATGGATGCATTGAAGAAAGCGACCGTACGTAATTGCCATTGCATACCGCAGGATCACATTCGTGCAGCGGGCAACTCATTTTTCTACCGTCTGAAGGCCATAGACAGCAAAAGGTGGTCATATCAAGTTAAAATACAGTAATCTTGAAAATTTGATATCTTTTTCTTATTTTTTCTTAATAATGAATAATTTGTGACAACAAAAAAAAATCGTAGCCTTTTAATTTAGGTAACACTTCATATCGTTCGCCCTGTAAACTGACATTCTGTTAGATATATGTATTATAGTGGAGTCTTGTAATTGCAACTATCTGGTAATTGCAACTGACTTAAATAACTCCCTGTAGCATCACTGTTTTGAACAACAACAAGCTTGATATTGCATTTCTTAGTATATAAGAACAATATCACGTCTGTCTTTGTTAAAAACAGTGATCATAGAGGAAGTTATTCAAATTAGTTGCAATAACCAGACAGTTGCAATTACAAGACTCCACTTATTCTTTAATATATTTGTTTTTGCTCCCGCCATAACGACGTATGCTCATGGTACGCGTCTTGGCCTTGGCGAGTTCGCAACTTGAATCTTTGATGTTGCCGCCCTGATCCTGTAGGTAAGGAGTTTTAAAAAGTAGGAAACACCAACCTATTCAAAACCCTAACCCAAAACCTCTTTGGTGGTTACTTTTAACCAGCTAGAAAGGGCTACCATTATAGTTAAGCCGATCAAAGCTGCAATCATAAGATTAACAAACGAAACGAAGAGTGCTTCCCATTTGTTCCATGGTACTGTGACGTCATGGTACAAAACAGAAAAAATTGTCCCAGACTGTTCTATAGAACTACGTACTAGCGTTTCACCCGAGCTTACTTGTCAGTGACGCAATAGAACAAAATAAGATACACCTTTCCCATTTTGTTCCATCATGAAAAACTACTTAGAAATGTTTGTTTAAGTTTCTACTACTAGCATTGGAACTAAAGGCTAAGCTTGACGCAGTCTAAACGTAAACTGACTCGTTTTTAGCTTTAAACTGGAGAAGGACATCAATCTAATAATGGAAAATAAAACAAACATTCTTGGCATCAACAACCTCAAACTAAATACGGAAAAAAAATCTGTGTTTAATTTAAGCTGACTCTATTTATATTCTATGTATTTTTCTATAATATTTACAATCGGCCACCAAAATAACTCAAATTTTCCCAAGTCAATAGTTGTATGGCGATGGTTGTGGTGATGCTAAACCGGAACAAACCTTCTTTGTTTAAAAAAATGTTTTACTTATACTGTCATTTGTACAGACTACACTTTGATGAAGAAGATATCCATTCATTATCAGTGTTGGCTTTTTAGTTGTAAATGACAGTTCTATGGAACAAATAAAAAAATACTATTCCTATATATTCTATAGAACAACATGCGAATCTGCCTTATTATTTTGTTCCAGGACATATCAGTTCCATAGAACTAATGATAAACTTGAAGCCTAAATGTTCCATGAAACAATTAGCACATTAATTTCTCATTCTGTTCTATGACGTCATAGTACCATGGAACAAATGGGAAGCACTCGAAACGAAAGCCTTGAGCGAAACGAAAGGATCGGATTTTCTATGTCCCTGTTATGATTGAATAGCAATGTGTACAGACGTAGTGAATAAACCTATCCCATCGATTTTTGTAGGATTACTTCGTATTTATCTTTCTCTCTCAGTTGGCTTATTGATGGGTACGAAGCTTAGGTACGAAGGCTTATTGAGAAAGCAACATAATTAAAGAATTATCCGACAAAAAACGATGGGAAAGACCTCTGTAGTATAGTTGTTACTTTACTTTGGCATTATAAGTTTATTTGGGGATCACCTTGAAATTCCCAATGACTTTTTTCCGAATACGGAAAAACGGAATCATCACTTTTTACCCAAACTATAAGAACTATACTGTTGAAACTTGGTATTCTGTGAACCGCATTGAAATTTTCACACAAAAATAGAAATAATAAAATTAATGTTGGGGGTCGAGCAGGTGGTTGGAAAACGAATTTTGACGACCAAGTACGATGACCTATGAATCCTATGATTATTTACTACACCAACATGTACAAGCATAGCTATGTAGGGAATATAGTACTCATTGGATTTCTAAATTGCCTGCAACTAATAACGCACATATTATTGGCAACACGAGACGAATTAACTGAATAATCGCTATCAGCGGGCCGATTATGGTGACACTTATCCACGCGATAAAACGTTTTTATCACAAGCTCATCGACATAATATCATTGTCGACGTAGGCTAACATGGTGGCATCGGTTACATTGTCTTATCCACTTTTGACAACGATAAATGACAATCGTCACATTTTATCGATTTTGCTTAACATGGTCGCCACTTTGTATCCACTTTTGACATATTATTTAGATAATCTTATACAAGTGCCGTCTTGGTGACGACAAGACATTTAATTTGGAAAATTTACTCAAATTCATCTAAAATTGAAGCGTAAGTATCGGTTTTATAATATTTTTACTTATTAAAAACGTCTTAGTTACTTATAACAAAGGCGTTTTACATTATAATTGTTATAATTGGTAAACATTTTTTGTAGAATGTCTCGATACTACTACTTTAGTCTCACGTCACAAACGGAGAAAGAAAGACGGAAATTACAGTGCAGGACAATCAGAGACGCACCGAACCCTTTCGAGCTTCCGGAGGAAGAGTTCCGGCACGTCTATAGAGTGTGTAAGGAGATGGCTCTCCATTTATGTACCGAGCTCGAAGTCGACCTCCAGCCGCACAATAGTGACGGATTACCCGTCTATATTAAGGTAATATTTATTATTTATCATACAGATACCTACCGAAATACATAATGTTACTTTAGACACTGGACCCTTTCACAGGTTCTAACTTCGTTGCATTTTTTGGCCGATGGCAATTACCAACACGGAACATTGAACACCGTGCATTGCACAACGCACCGTGAGCAACTACTTGACTCAGTTTACGGACGCAGTTAACAGAAGGTAGGCAAGTTTTTTTTTTAATCGCATAGGAAGGCAAACGAGCACACAGGCCTCCTGATGGTGAGTGGAAACTGTGACCCATAGGCATTCACAAGAACGCAATCCTAAGACTGCAAATGCGTTGCCAACCCTGAGGGCTAAGTTGGAATGCCTCTATGCTAGTCATTTCACCGGCTGTCTTATCCCCAAACCGGTACACAACAATGAAAACTGCTGCTTGGCGGTAGGTTAATGGATAAGATGGTGGTACCAACCCGGACCCAATGGGCCAATAGTTTGAAGTTTATTTACTTACTAACATTTTTATGTGGTACTTGCTTTAATTTTCTCAGTTAAAAAGTCCATCAGTTTTAAGTCTTCCTCTGAGATGTAGGTAAACTATCTCTGTTCCTATCAAATTTCAATATGTTAAGGCTTTGAACAGTAGACCAAACAACGAAAGAAACCAACACAATAACACATTTATAATATTTGATTTAACCAGTGTTATTAACACACCATCCCGTGGGAAAAGTGCTTTTAATTAATTTGTTTTAGTGTACCTACCTAATAGTACTAACTTTGTTATATTACATTTCCAAAGTCAGAGCGACCAGAGTACACTATTAAACTTGTATAAGTGTGATGATGCCTCCATATAGTCTAGTAATATGGATTGAAAAAATGGAAAATTATTGTAACAAAGTAGTCGAGGTCAAAGATAAGTATACACTTTTGCACCTCCATTTCAATGGAATAAGGTGCAAAAGTGTATAAATATCATTTTACTCGACTATACCATCAGAACATTCAGAACTCATGTCTTTAAATTATTAAAAAATATTTTTTCTACCATACATTAAGTACCTACAGCACAGTAACATAACTTGTGTGGGAACTAATAAAGGTGTTATTATTGGAATTAAAAGATCTTATTGTAATTGGGTTTTTAATATAATTAAATGTTGATAATTAACATAGTAATAATAAAAAAAAACAAAACAAGATTCAAGACTCTTCCTCAGTAATAATTTGCATGTCCTCCAGCCTGAAAAGAAAAATGATACTATTATATATTTCCATACAATTAATTGCCTAAGTACATATATGTATATACATATATTATATATAACCTGTGATAGTTCAGAATTTAATTTCTTATTTACATATTATTTTTCAGAACACTTGATATGGATCAGGACACTGCTACAGACAGCAACGGAGTCATTGCCACCCAGCAGCTACCAGCAAATGGGCTTTTTATTAAGAACGGCCCAGGAAAAGAGGCCCGCCATAATAAATAATTATTTTGCTTACTATTGTGTTTTATTCCATTTTCATACTAGAAGTAAACACATTGCTTTTTTTACCAGTTAAAGTAGAAAACTATTATTTAACAGTATAAAAAATAGGCTCAAGCTACCTGTACCAAAATTAATCTTGAATTAAGATTAAGGTTCGGTTCAGCAGTTTAGCAGCAAGAACGTAAAAGACAGATTGAGTTCTATATCGTCGGTTAAATTCGCAACCCTCGTAAGTCCATTTGACTCAAGTTTACAGGAGACACAAAAAACAAAATTACGGCATATGGCGGCTTAAAGTTACGAGGTTTTCTTTTTGTAGATTTTTTAAATAACGGTTTATTTGACGTTTGAATGTAATATATAGATCGATGTGTTTGGTGATTGGCTACACGATTCAATAAAAAAACGATTTTCGCAAAAAATGGACTTACGAGGTTTGCTAATTTAACCGACGATATACAGACAGATTCTATACAGATTGATTATAAATGATCTACCATAACATAATATTGAGTATGGATACCATTAAAACTTACTGGTTTCTAGCTAAAATCCTATTCTGCTCCCTCAGAATATTATTATGTTCCAGCTTGAGCTGGTTGAGTTTTCCAAGTTCTTCTATTATACTCTGTAACATAAAATACAATTGCATTACTTTTATTTAAAAAAAGTCATGAAACAAAGGGTATTGGGTAAGTTTGTATGGACAATACGGTCATATTTTTCTTCAGCGGCCATGGATAATTTTCTTAAAATCGGTCTGAGGACCTCTTAATACACATAAATATATAAAATTTACGACGACTTACGACTTTCCATGCTGCGACGGATTTGTCCGGGCCAAACTCTTGCAACATAGTGGCTAGATTTGCCACTCGGACTCGTGTCTTTGAGACCCGAGTGGCCCACTGATCACTGAACTCCCCGTTCGCGAACAGAGTGGCTGGCCATATATTCAATGTTTTTTTTTTGTAATGCTGTACAGCGACTGCAACACAACATGATTGATTTAATCATTAACAATAAATAAAGAAATCTATAATGCACTTAAAAACTCATATTAGTTCACAATATTAAACTTACACTTTTGATGTATGGCTCATATTAGTTTCTTCAAGAACAATTTTTGGACCGGACAAAACTGAACTTTCGTAAGTTAAGTACGAAACTACTAATCATAAACTAATAACCATAGATCATCGAACTACCGAAACAAGTTGTCAAGATAACCCATATGTTTTAAAAAGCATGTCGTCCGCTTCTTTCAATGACTAATTTATAACTTCCCATTTCAGAAGCATTATATAAAGCCCGCCACCCAACATCCAACATGTGCAAAAATGTATTGATTTCGTGACGCTGGCAACTTTTTTGCAAAATGGTAGTAATCTCGCGTAATTCTTGCCACACTGGGCTTAAACATATTAGTTGTCGCTATATCGGCGCAATAACTTTATCGACGCTGTCAACCATATTAGGGATTTCGATAAAATAAACGACTTCGTTAAAAATTTAAACATATCCACTCGATAAAAAGATGTCACGCATAATCGGCCCGCAGGTTATCAACTGGATATTTTATCTGTGCGTGCTATATACTTCTTAAAATACAGTCGTATTTGTTATCAAAGACGCGTTATAAACAATGGAGTCGTCACTCCGCCGCCATGTTTAATTTACTGCCAGTTGCTTCATGTATGCTCCCCTACGTGATTGTGTCTGCGTCTATAACCCGACCAATTCGCGTAGTTACCTCGCTCCATACGCTGTGCTCTACCAAGTGCACCAACGCAACATAGTTGTGTTATACCATTTGGCGCGATAATATTGTTTTAAATTTCGAAGTAATTTTGTGAAGTGTCGTGTTCCGATTTCGAAAACATTTGGATTTTTTTTATTTACGTAAGTATTTATTTGTAATGATACTAATGGTTTTGCTATTGATCGTTTTGGAATATTGACTGTTTGTGTGTGGCCTTGAACGTCATTTATTTATTTATTTATTTATTTCACATATACATCTATCATTACAGATCAGCCCAATGCGATAGTGTAGCAAGTATTTAGCACCGGTTGTATTTAAATTAACATTACGAGCAGGAACATTACATTAGGAGCATAATATAAATAAAGTAACATTTGTAAATTCATTCAACGAACAATAGAAGACGTCAATTCTAGTGGCTACCTGGTTGAGCGTGCGCAGCGCCCGGGTCCAGGGAGCCTCGCGCAACAGTTGGGTGCGCGCGCGCGGCTCGGCCAGTAGCCGCGGCCGGCGCCGGCGCCACACGTACCGCTCCGGCACGCACAGGCTTACCCTTGCCAATACACCTGGGTTATTGACCCTTCCCCGCAGTAATTTAAATATATATAAGGCGAGGGTTAATTCTCTTCTAACTTCTAACCGATTATAGCCTACCATTCCCAACACAAATAACGTTGGGTACATAAGCGGATAAAAGGGATACACGCCATACAATTTAAAATATAAAAAACGGACAAATTTATTTTGGATTCGCTCCAACATAAGCTTATATTTCGCTTCGTACGGGCTCCAAATACTTGAGTTAAACTCCAAATGACTTCTAACAAGTGATTCATATAGTGCGCATATGGCGCGTATGTTCGAAAAGCCACGCGCTTGCCGCATTACAAAGCCTAAGGTTCTGTATGCTTTTTTACATATCATTGAAACATGATTTTTAAATGATAGCTCGGCGGTAAGAAGAACCCCCAAGTCTCGTACCTCTGTAAGGCGTTCCATCACTTCCCCTCCTACTGCATATCGGTGGTGTAACGGACTGCAGGTCCGGGTAAAGGATATTGATGAGCATTTTGAGACATTAAAATAAAGTTTATTATCTTGACTCCATTGAAAGACCCGACAAATATCTTCCTGCAGTTTGTGACAGTCCGTCATATCCTTAATTTCCCGTACAAGCTTTAAATCATCGGCGAAAAGTAAACATTGTGAATTTTTCACAACTTCTGGAAGATCATTGATCATTAATACAAATTCTAATGGACCTAAATTGCTACCCTGACTGACCCCAGATCTCGTGTAGTACGGCTCCGATCTATGACCATTACAATCTACATATTGTCGCCTACTCCTCATATAGCTGGCAAAAAATGCAAGCATGTGCGATGTGCACCCAGCGTCAGCCAGCTTTTTCAGTAAGATGTCATTATCCACCACATCAAAGGCTTTTTTAAAATCGAAATAAATGACATCTACCTGGCCGCCAGCATCCACTGTTGGTATCACTTGAGTCATGAGGTGTAGCAGGTTCCCCGATGTGCTATGTCCTGCACGGAAGCCGTGCTGAGCATCAGATAACTGGGAATTCACCTGTGCTTGCAGAGATCGCTCAATTGCAGATTCGAACACCTTTGCAGGTGCACACAGGACTGCTACCGGCCTATAGTTACTTACATTCGGTCCACCAATACCTTTCGGAACCGGAACCACACGTGTCAATTTCCACTGGTCGGGAAAGTTTGCAGTTTTTAAGGACATGTTAAATATATGACACAACGGTTCAGCTAGGGCCGAACGACAGTCCTTAAAAATAAATGGTGGGATACCGTCTGGCCCTACAGAGCGTTTAGGTGGGAGTCGCACCAATCATGTGTTATCGTTCTCAAGTTATAGATAGGTACATTAAAATAGCACGTGTTTCTACGCAAAAATACTATTCTTAAATTAATTCCGTGTACGCAGTAATAAAATACTCTATCGCGTTGATTTAAGACCTTGAGTTTTATGTTACGTATTATGTTTTAATTTTTCAGTTGAAGTTTCGTATCACCAAAAAAAGTGGATACGTAAATCACAAAAAAACTGTGGTGCAAGTTAAACCTTGTTATAACCGAATAAACTTCAAAATAGCTTAACAGTTTTTTCCTCGTTCGTTTGTTTAGGTTTGTATTGACAATCTTTGACGTTATGTAAGTAGTGTGGATTTAAAACGTGATTATGATAAGGTGACGACAAGCCAAATACAACTTTATGACAAGTGTGTAAATCTTACAATTAAACGGGAACTGATAAAGGAGAAACCTATTCACCAATAAAGGAGAGTGGGAATCTTACTAATAAGAACAATAAATTTAAAAGGTTAGGTAATGTGAGAAATTTCATGTTTAACCATCGACAAAAAAGATGTTGTCCTCAGTTTGGCGGAATATAAATATGTACATACCATTTAAGTTTTTTGTGATAAATAAATTAAAAAAAAAAAAAACAGTATCTAAACATACACCTAGGTTAACTTGGCCGCAATGCCCCATATAAAACCATCGACCTTTCTTTTTACCATGAAACCCAAGGTCGGTAAGTAATTTTTTTTTAATTTATAGCACAGCACACAGGTCATGCAAGTTCAAGCAAAGAGTTTACACGCAATTGAAAAATTGTCCTAAAATGTTATTTAAACAGGAATTTCATTGCAATCTCGCTACATGTTACTTAAATACTCAATTAATGTTCTTAATAATCGATTATAATCGATTTTAATAGTTTTCACAATCAAAACGTCGTTTTTTTTTACACTACTTCAGGGCTGTATGTATACCGTACGTAAGTATTTGCCCTTAACGTTTCTGAACGAAACATTTGTATAATCTGTGGAGTCCGCCCGCCATCCGCTTGAAAAAAGTTCAAGTAATTCGTAATAATAGTTGTGCTGACTTGTGTATTAAAGCTATAATTCATAGTTATTTACATTTTATATTTGAAGACAAGTAAAAAAGTTATAAAAAAGTCGTCGTCATCGTCCGATGAGTGTAATTTAAATGCAACACCGCCAGATAAAATAGAACATTGTGTATTAAGGTCGGTAAGTAAGGAATTACGATCGAGGCTCTAGTAGAAGCCCGAAGTCGAAGACTGAGGGCTTTCTGAGTCGAGGGTCGTAATTCCCGTACCGCCCGTGAAACATACAATGTTTTTCATCACATTTGCGAGTAAATAAATAAAGATTTTCAATCATTGTTTTTGCTGCATGGATATCTGGCGGTGTTGCATTTAAATTACACTCATCGGACGATGACGACGACATTTTTTATAAGTTTTTTACATGTCTTCAAATATAAAATGTAAATAATTATGAATTATAGCTTTAATACACAAGTCAGCACAACTATTATTTTATTACGAATTAGGTACTTGAATTTTTTTAAGCGGATGACGGTCGGACTCCACAGATTGTACAAATGTTTCGTTCAGAAACGTTAAGGGCAAATACTTACGTAGGTATACATACAGCCCTGAAGGAGTGTAAAAAAAACGACACAGAAAACTATTAAAATCGATTATTAAGAACATTAATTGAATATTTAAGTAACATGTAGCGAGATTGCAATGAAATTCCTGTTTAAATAAATTTTTAAGACAATTTTTCAATTGCGTGTAAACTCTTTGCTTGAACTTGCATGACCTGTGTGCTGTGCTATAAATTAAAAAAAAATTACTTACCGACCTTGGGCTTCATGGTAAGAAGAAAGGTCGAGGGTTTTATATGGGGCATTGCGGCCAAGTTAACCTGTATGTTTAGATACTGTTTACGTGCAAGTGTGATGAAATAGTAGATTGTATAACTAGGGTCAAAAATAAGCCATAGTACCCCGAGATGGTTATTTTCCCGAGCAAAGCGAGGGAAAATTGTGCGAGGGGTACCTAATATGGCTTTTAGACCCGAATTATACACTCTACTTTTCACTTCGATTGTTAGAAAATAAAAGAATTATACAAAAGTAAAAAAAATAACAATGATTATCCACCCACAATGTATTCCGCGGCAAAATATTGTTTTAATTTGGCGGCGTGTTTTTTTTTAAACTACTTTGACACAGATACAAAATATAGACTAAACGGCGCTGACCGAGTGAGTATTTAGCGCTTTAAAGCGTAGCTCAAACGATTTATGACATTTTAGCAATTGTAAAATAGGTACTAAAAAACACCTAATGTTTTGAGAAATGAATTCTGTTACCTGATTGGTCGGTTTTAATATAGCTTTATTATGGTTGGTTGATATCAAATACATTTTTTTTTAAAAGATTTGAATTAGTTAACGAGTCTACGTACCAAAAAGAACCTAACGTTCCGACTGACAGTCGATGTGTATTGTGATTGGTGGATTTAATTTGGTGAAGTATTTTGATTGGTCAAATTAAGATGTTTTGTAAATGTAAATCATTCTATTTTCAATTTCATATTTTCCCTAGTGAAAATATATATATTATATTTTCCCTCGGTTGTACATGTATCACTTGAGTCTCGCTTTATAAGTCTAATTTGACAAACTTTTTGAGCATGAGAAGTGAAAATTATATTATAAATATTATCCATGCAGCAAAAACAATTAGGTAACGAAAGTCTTTTACCGGAGAAGTCTAAGGAGCGGTATATAGCTGCATACGACCAATTTATTTACTCGCAAATGTGATGAAAAACATTGTATGTTTCACGGGCGGTACGGGAATTACGAACCTCGACTCAGAAAGCCCTCAGTCTTCGACTTCGGGCTTCTTCTAGAGCCTCGATCGTAATTCCTTACTTACCGACCTTAATACACAATGTACTATTTTATCGTAGATATGTATTAAATAGGTACGGAATGCAATTTAACCGGATATTAGCCGTTTTTGTATGAAAATAACCGGTTAAACCCGGTTATAACCGGTTATAACCAATTATTTGCATTCCCTAGTATTAACGTATTTGTGTATGCGCGAGTCTATCTGTAACCAATTATTTTATTTTACACTTTTTAGTGATCATAATGAGCTGTTATGTAGTCCCACTTCTTAGTTGAAATGAAAGTAGAATCATTTCGGGAAAGCCATAGTCATATCTATTATTATTATTCGTATGTCTTTACCAATCTCGGACTAAGGGAGTCCCGAACCTTTGGATGGCGTAAATGGAGCCGAAGCCAACACGCAGAGGCCCTTTAGACAAGTTTAATTTAGTAAAGTGATGGGACACCAACCGGCGATTGTCCCTGAGTTCAAACTATAGAAGTATGCTCCCACGGACAACCAACGGTTAGTGTAGGACTATTTAAGAAGGATGGAAGTATTAAAATAGGCTCTATGAATGAACAGATATGGATTGGTGAACTAGGCTATTGATGAAACTACGGCGCCTGCCTGGCCAATGCTAATTACTTTGGTTGAAATGGCAGGTGGTGACTCGCCAACTCAATGGAATGGGCCTACCGAAATAGCCGCATATATATAGCAGCAGGGAGGTAACAGTTCCAGAGGGGCTAAGGGTGGAGAGGTGCTTCTGGACTTTAAACGACCATAAGGTGCCCACTCGCCACTTATGCAACACATCCACCCTTCGAGCATATAGCTCTTGCGACTCCACTCTGACCGGCCAATAAAGGCAAGCCAGAGGTGAGGGTCTGTTCCTCGTCATTATTCACTCCAGCCAGCCGGTGAAGGCAAGAGTGAGGTGAGGAACAGGACCTACCCTCGGGAGCATTCAGGTCCGTGGTGTCGCCACTCACCAACAGCTCGCCACTAGCTGCCCTATTATTATTATTATATTTAAACAATTAAATGTTCTTCGTTATAGTTGCTCAATCGAGATATCTTATCGCCACCCTTGAAATAGATAAGTACCTTGAGGTAGGTAGGTATAGGTTATGCGTTCCACTGTAGGTATCTAGTTTTTTTATATATGTATACCTATCATACCCTCCTACTTTAGCTCAGACGGGGGCTTTTGCAAACCTCCTACGTAAATAAATTCTAAATCGCTAAATTTCAGTATATTTCGAAGTAAAATTACCTCTAAATTATCCGCAAAGTGCTTTTACACAGCTAGTGATAACAAACTAAGTTATTGTGGTGTTATAAGAGTGAATTTTTGGTGCTTTTCATACTGTGTCGTGACATTGGATTTGCTGGAATGTTTATTTTTATCCATCTACCTGGAACATTGCGACAAAATGAATAGTAGCATCTGAGTACTTAACACTATATTCGCCACACTAGTTATAGACCGATTAGTCTAGTGGTTACAGTGTCGGTCTTCAAACATCCGCGTCACTGAGCGGCCCCGAGTTCAAACCCGACTAGTGGTTTTTTATGTTTTTTTTTTATTTTTTTTTATTTTTTTTATTTTTTTTTATTTATCCCTTTTTTTTTTTTTAAATTGACTTTCACTTCCTTTTTTTTTATTTTTTTTTTTTTTTTTTTTTTTTTTTTTTTCCTTTGTTGCTGGATTTAACTGAGCTATTTAGCCAATATATATTTTCTTGTGTTCTCTACACTCCTGGGGATACGTGATAAGTGATAATGGAACATTGTTGTTCGGGTTGTAAAAAGAACATTATTAAAAAGGAGCTCGTGATATGTCCCTGCTGCAACAAAGATTTTCACAAGGTGTGCTGCTGCTTTCCCGGTGACCTACGTGTATCGCGCTCAAGAGTGGGCCCCCAAGACTGGCTATGTCCCGAATGTGTCGCCGCGAGACCGAGGGGTGTGGATTATACTAACACGCCTATACGGCAACAATCAATTGCTAACCTCGATGATAAGAGTAACAGTTCGAGCGACTCTGATCTGGAACCTGATAGTAAACTGGGATTTAAGTCCACTCCCACTGCCGTATTGGACGATCCACGTGCTGTCAAAGACACATCCTCAGATATAGCAAGGTTCATAAGGGCCGAGATAGATCGTGTCATAAAATTACAGACGCAGCAGTTTGACAGCCTTGAAACAAAATTTAAAACATGGGAGTCCAAAATGGCTAAATGTATGACTGATGTTACTAAACTAACAACTGATTACTCAGGTTTAAAGTCTACGGTTTCTTCATTGGAAGAGAGTGTGGGATTCTTGTCAGGTGAGAGAGACGACTTAAGCGTTAAGGTTTCAGCCATTGAAACCAAGATCAAGACTTTGGAGTCCACTTCGCAGGAGCTATCTGCCCAACTTAGGCAATTAAATCTTAACAATCACTCGCGTGATCAATGGGCGAGGAGATCAAACGTCAAAATTGTCGGAGTACCACAACATAACGGAGAGAACCTTTTCGAACTGGTATCTAAGCTAGCGAACTTGGCGAATTTTCACCTTATTCCCGAGACTGACGTTGATTTTGTGACTAGAGTTGCACCCAAGAACGGTAACTTAAAAAGGAGTGAGAAACCAATAATAGTAAAGTTTTTGTGCCGATATAAGAAAGATGACTTTTTGGCGAGTCTGAAGAGGCAACAGAACCTTAACACAAATGTACTAGGCTTTCAAGGGCAGGCGAAACCGATTTATGTTAGAGAACATCTGACTGTACATTATGAGCAATTGTTGCATGAGGCTAAAAAACTTGCAGCCGAAAAGGCTTATAAATATACTTGGGTAAAAAATTCTTCAATTATGGTTAGACGCTCTGATACGTCGCCAGTCATCCACATAAACTGCCAGGATGATTTAAAAAAGATAAAATAGGTGTAATGTCTTGGAAAAGATTTTGTATGTTGAAAGCTTATAAATATGTATGTGTTTGCTTCATGTTTGTTGTTTGTTTCACATTTTTAAGACGTATTATCTCCGATTATGTAATGGTGTCTGTATCTTTCTTTCTTACGTTTGTTGCCCGTAATCAGAAGGTTTTCAAACATATTTCGAGTAACTTAAGAATCATCTGTGTAAGCGTCTGCCTGTCTAGTGATTTTCTCGTTGTATGTGCATGGTATTTTTATAAACTGTTTCGTATGATTATTTTTTTGTTTTCTGAGCCGACGTTATTAATTTTTTATTGTGCGTTTAGCGTTCTAGGTGTGCGTTTCCAATTGATTATAATTTTTATGAGCACATTATGTAACTCTGCAAAATGTTATGCTTCCGTAGCAGATGGTATTGTCTCACGTCGATATGTGTCATTATTTATGCTATACATCACTATTTTTTGTTGATGGAACTGAAATTAAAATTATTTTATCAAAATGCAAGGGGACTCCGAACTAAAACTGAGACTTTATTTAAAAATGTTTTGAGTTCAGATTACGATGTTATTTGTATAAGCGAAACTTGGTTGTTGCCTGGTATTTTTGACTCCGAGCTGTTTGATTTTAGATATAATGTTTATAGATATGACAGACCTTATGACTGTCGGAGGCAAAAGCTGGGAGGTGGTGTTCTAATAGCGGTTCGTAGGGAACTGGCCGTTGTTGCTGACGCTTTGTTTGTTTTGCCACTATTTCCGGATGCTGAAGTAGTGCACATAGCACTGTCTTCTCCAAAACGGGTTGGTTCTTTCATAACTCGTATATTTTGTACATATTTTCCACATAATATTGCTCAACAACATTCCATACAAAACTTTTTTGAGTGCGTTTCTGATTTTCATTTAAATAATCCCGATGATTCTATCTTACTCGTTGGAGACTTTAACATTTCTGGGGCGCTCTGGTTAGACAGAGGTAACTTTGATCCTCTTCAATTAAATAACCCAAATAACGATGGTTTAGTTGGTGATGCGTCTCACTTTTTGAGTTGTACTGGGTTTTACCAATACAACGGAATTTTGAATCCTAATGGTCGGATCTTGGACCTGATAATATCAGATAGAAAATGCACGGTAGCTCGTTGCTCGCATCCTTTGGTGCCCGAAGACTCGCATCATCCGGCTTTAGAAGTGTGTTTTGATGTTGGCTGTGAAAGGGTCTTGCATCCTACGGCTCACACTGTTTATAAATTTCATTTAGCAAATTTCGATGTAATGAATAAAAAACTTTCTTTAATTGATTGGCAATCGGAGTTTGATGGTCGGGATGTTGAGGAAATGGTTCAAAGATTTTATTTTATTATTCAGTCTATAGTCAATGAAAACGTCCCTACTATTTCTAGCGTCTTTAAAGACAAATATCCGGTTTGGTATTGTAAGGCACTAAGAAAAGTAGTTAATCAGAAATCGAAAGCTCACCACAAATGGAAGACATACGGACGGAAGTCTGATTATGAAACATTTAGCTATCTGAGGAAGCGTCAGAGACGATTGGAAATATCTTGCTATGAAAAGTTCATATTCTCTAGTGAGGAAAACATCAAAGCTGATCCAAAAAACTTCTGGAAATTTGTCAAGGCGAAAAAGGGCGCTAACTCTTTGCCTAATTCTATGCACCTAAATGGAGTTCATTCTAGTGAAGGTAAAACGATAGCGAATTTTTTCAACTCACATTTCCAATCGGTCTTTAGACCCGCTCACTCCATCTTGAGCCACGCGCCTGCACCTTACTCCACGTCATCCGATTCTTTTTTAAGTATTAGCAACATTGTGTTACCTCGCGACACGATTTTAAGGTACCTTAATAATCTTGACTCAGGTAAGGGACCGGGTCCTGATCGTTTGCCTCCTATCATCTTGAAACGCTGCTCTTCTCACCTTTCCATACCACTAGAAATTATATTTAACTGTTCCCTTTCTCATGGTATATTCCCTCAGAGTTGGAAGCAATCATTCGTCCTTCCAATTCATAAGAGCGGCGATAAGCATAGCGTCAGCAACTATCGTCCTATCTCAAAGCTATCATTGATCCCCAAGCTTTTCGAAAAAATCGTATATGATATCATAATGGCTCGGATTAGACCTCTTATTTTACCACAACAGCATGGTTTTGTATCAAAGCGTTCCATTGAAAGCAATTTATGTGAATTTATTGATTTTGTTTCTTCGGCTATGGATAAGGGCTGTCAGGTAGATGCCGTGTATACTGACTATTCAAAGGCATTTGATACCATTTCTCACCACATACTTGTTAAAAAACTTGAGAGATTCGGTATACACGGCAATCTCCTTAGATGGCTAGATTCATATTTGAAAAATAGGTCTCAGGCTGTAACTATTAAGGGATTTCAGTCGTCATTTGTACCGGTGACATCTGGTGTGCCTCAGGGATCTCATCTCGGCCCATTATTATTTAACATTTTCATAAATGACGTGGCTAATATTTTCAAAAACACAAATTTTCTCCTTTACGCAGATGATAATAAAATATTTAAAATTGTGACTTCTCTTGATGACTGCGTTGCTTTTCAGTCTGATTTAGATAGACTTTGGAGGTATTGTTTCTCTAATGATTTACAATTAAACATAGATAAATGTCAAGTCATATCATTTAGCAGACAGAAAAAGCTGTTTGAGTATCCTTATAGTTTCAACTCGAAATCCTTACTTCGGGTGACCGAGCTCAGAGACCTGGGGGTGATTCTGGACGATAAGCTTTCATTTCGCACTCATATCGACCACATAGTTAAAAAAGCGTACAGAATGCTTGGTTTTGTACTGCGCATAAGTAAATCGTTTAAAAACCCATCTACGCTCATAATTCTTTATAATTCGTTTGTTCGGTCTCACCTTGAGTACGCTTCGACGATTTGGAATCCCATTTACTCTATTCATATAGACCACATCCAAAAAATCCAAAATAAATTTCAAAAGCATTTTAATTTTCGTTTCCAATTTGTACATCGTAGAAAGAGCATGCAACTTTTAATTAAC
Organism: Acleris emargana; assembly: GCA_927399475.2. Taxonomy (NCBI): domain Eukaryota; kingdom Metazoa; phylum Arthropoda; class Insecta; order Lepidoptera; family Tortricidae; genus Acleris; species Acleris emargana. The sequence continues at coordinate 2,874,646 of OV656862.1, forward strand.
AGACGTCTGGTTAGGGATCAGGTATTTTTGCACAAACTTTTAAATAATGTCATAGACAGCTCTTACCTTTTGAATAAAATTAATTTCCGATGTCCCAACCGGAACTACCGTCAAAAACAGCTTTTTACTGTGCCATTACGCAAAACTAACTACGCTAAAAACTCTTATGTTCCACGTGCATGTGATTACTACAATAGATATTTCAATAAGATTGATATATTTCATACAAGTTTAGGCAGCTTCATAAAAAATATAAATACCGTGTTATACAATCCACAAAAAAGGGCAATTTACTTTTAAGTTCTTTTCTATATTTGAATTTGTTAGTGTTTTACTACGTAGCTCCCTACCTCAGTAGGTTAGGAGGACTGTTAATATTATGTTTGTCATGTCTACCGTGAGCACTGTTTGTCGATGATCAATTGTACTTGATAATAGTTTCTAAGAATTATGTTTGTGACTGTTTGTGTTCCTATAAATAAATAAATAAATAAATAAATAAAATACCTACCGATTTCTCCGTCAATTGTGACCTGATTTTTTTAATTATTTTATGGTTTGATAGAGTATACTTTCGAGATTATCACCAAATCTGAACCTGATGAGGGAATCCGTGAGGAGTTGAAGGAACTCCTTAAATATTGTAGGCAAACATATAGCGATTTTAGTACTCTTAGTAATAAGTCCAGCATTTGCATTCAGAAAGTATCATTTAGTGAAGTGGAAAAGGATGATGAAGACGACAAATCGCCACCGGAACTCCTCAACGGTGCCTATTTCGAGGGTGGCGATAAGATATCTCGATTAAGATAGTAGTGCGACCACAACAAAGAGCTATTAAATTGTTTAAATACGGCTATGACTTTCCCGCGGTGATGCTTATGGCGAGCTTAAAATGTCAATCAACTCAGAAGTAGGTCTACATAACAGATGTTTGAAAAAAAAAAAACCGATTTCAAAACTGTGTTTTTGAACGCGGTTTTTTTGGTTTTTATAAATAAAACTACTCGGACTTTTTAATTTTTAGCCAACAATGTCCAAAAAACTTATCCCCGATGTTTATTGACCAAAAGATCTGAATAGAATAGTAGCAAGTGGAAAGAAGTAGTCTCTGCCTACCCCTCTGGGAAACAGGCGTGATTTAATGTATGTATGTAGATCTGAATAATTCCTGATGTCAAAAAAAAAACTATTTTACGCGAAAAATAAAATAAAGTTGTCAAATTTTACAAATAACTTTGAAAATATGTACTAAAATTTAGGCTAAACAAAATGGACCTAAATATTGCTTAGAAAATAACATAATGAGTATTTTCTTTAGCATTTGCCAACCATATTAATATTATCTTAAGCACGGGACCCTTAAGACCCTTGGTGCCCGAGGACGACTCACACTTGATCGGTTTTTTTATCGAGTGTTGCTACGTTTAGAATTAACCGACACAATTGTGATGATCACTAACTTGACCACTTCCCTAATGAGCAGACCTAGGAATATGCGGGGCAAAATTAAATGACAGCTAAGGATTGATTGGATAAACTCAACTATCGATACTATTCCTATATTACTAGTGATCACTTCAAGTTTTGTTTGTAAAAATATTTATTGAGTGTGAAAATAAAACAAAATAACTACATAATGCTTTACATAAAGCATTCTATACTTTAAAAGGATTTTTGAACCTTCACTCATAATCATCTATTTTTTTTTCCTCATTGTGTATTTCAGAATACTGTCCCATTTACTACTGTTAAAGTAAACGATCAGAATTTGTTCCAAATTTTCGGACGTTCATTTTCTCAGTCTCAAATGATGAATCCATTTCAGGTGGCTAAAAGACTTAAATTTCTGTGGAAGTAGAAGGGGTGGAAGTAAAAAAAAACAAACTTACAAACAATGCTGGGGGCGATCACTACTATATGGGAATAGCATCGATAATTGAGTTTATCGATGCCGGTAGTCCCTAGCTGTCATTTAATTTTGCCCCGTATATTCCTAGGTCTGTTAATGAGTCGCCGAGAGCGATGTGCGTCCGCGCACGTGTCCGCGCACGCGCTCGATAAAGCTGCGTCAATTAATTAACCATTAAATAGACAACATTCCCCATATCTCTTACGGCTCAACCGATTTTCATGACTCCTACCTAATAATCATCCTGATTCAATTACTTAGGTTTCTCATATAAATCTATCCAGCCGATATTTTTAGGGTTCTGTACCTGAAGACACTACGACGGGACCCTTTTAACTGGGCTATTAATATGACTCTGTTGTCCGTCCGTCCTAAGGTCCGTTTAATTTTTAAATATAAGGTAGACTTTACCCGCTCGTATAATCAGGTTTTAATGGGCACTTCTTTACAGTACCGTAAAATGGGGTGACTTTAGAAACGCGGGGCAACTGTGATAAATTTTTTAATCGTCGATTTTGTGGAATTGCTCAGTTATTATTTAGCTCTTTCGCGCAATTACTTTCATATGTCTCATATGAGAGCGCAAAATGTTGAAAGTTGAACTATTTTCAGACAATTTGGATTTAAAAACTTCGAAACAAAAAACCCCATATTTTTGGCATGCTTCAGGGGTGACTTTGATATTGTGATATAAACACAAGGATAATCAAAGTAGCCCCATTTTAAGAAACAAGATTTTAGGCTGCGTAATTATTTTTTTCTAATAAGCCGTCTACCGTAGCCTGCCTCAAGCTGCTTTAAGTTACTCCAAATAAGTAGTCGCTAATATGATATTTTTAATAATTTATTTAACGATTAAATGCGGGACCTACAGCAGATTTGTTTTTAAAATTAATCAATCTAACCCCATTTTACGGTACATAATAATGCTAGCGTCACTACTTCAAAGGTTCTGGCAGAATACCAGTGCTGCGGGTCTCCGCAGTTTTATGCTGAGCCAGCGCCTTTTTTTCGCAGCATCACATGGCTCTTTTTCAAACGTAATGGATTACTTACTTTGCTTTATAAATTACTTTTTAGTTTTATGTTATTTATTAGTTAATTGGTTAATTGCATTTTTTGTAATTTTGATTTGGCTTTATCAGCCATGTGCATGTTTGTGGAAAATAATAGTTATTTGTTATACAAGTGGGGAAAGTTGTATTTTACCTGGGAGTGTTCATTTGAAAGACGAGCTAGTGAAAGAATTCTATGATTGACCACGAGCGAAGCGAGTGGTTCAAAAATAGAATCCTGAGCGTAGCAAGTGTTTCAAGATACGAGACGTAAAATAACTTTTAACCAAAACTTTTCACCTCACTACAGCGAGGAAACTAAGAAAAGGGTTTGTACTGTAAGCCCAGTTCCGCATTTTGCACGGTTTTCTGTAATTCTACAGGTGTTAATACGTCTTTATCACTCGAATCACTCATTTATAATAACAAAACAAACTAGAAAAACCTGCTATTATTTAACGTTGACTACAGCGAGGAAACTAAGAAATGGTTTGTACTGTAAGCTCAATTCCGCATTTTGCACGGTTTCCTGTAATTCCACGGGTGTTAATACGTCTTTATCACTCAAATCACTCATTTTTAATAACAAAACAAACTAGAAAAACATGCGAATATTTTAACGTTGACGGCTTCATAGAAAAGTTTTGACGTAAGTTTTTTTCATTATTTCGGATGCGTTTTGTTTGCACATCGACTTATTTGGACTGTCAGAACATTATTCCGTTTTTAAAACAAGAATGAAGGTTAATTTTGAATGCTGATATTTATGAATTAAAATAAAGTAGTAAGACTGTATTTCGTGTTTTTTACTCGATGCAAATCATTAATTGTGATGTTAAAAATTCAGCACTTGTAAGGTTTTACGTTTGGTTAGCTGTCAAATATCACTTAAGCTGCCTTCAAATGTCAAAACTCTTCCCTCACTTGTGGATAAAAAGCGATTTCCTCAATAGATATCAAACAAACAAAAAGGGCTTTCCGAGCTAGTGAGATGAAAATAAATAAACTATTTTGCGTAGAATCGAAAGCGTGTCGTTAGAATCAAGTAATCCGTCAGACAGATAAAAAATGAACATGACAGTTGTATATTTTTTTGAATTCCTTTGGTAATAAATGGACTAAGGGCACTATAAGTGTATTCCTAACATTCACAATCCAACTTTTTTTACTGTTTTTTCTAAATATAAAAAAAACTACTGCATAAAAAAATCCAAAGATATTTTTACTGTAATCAGCAGTGTAAAATCTAGAAACGGTATTAGTCGGGTAATTAGTGACATCAACCTTGCAAATCTTCAACGAAGGAAGCCGCTTGGCACAGGTATACTTAGTGGTCATCTGAGCTGATTTAGCCCGGTAGCCACGTGGTTCCACCCTGCAGGTGGGAGGGGGAGGGGGGGGGGGGGAAATCCCATCTACCGCGCCGCACTCTTACGTCCATATCTCCATAAGTTTAGCAAATAGGTCGTGTTTGATATCGTTTTCGTATAATTCAGGGAAAATTAGATCCGTGATAAAGTAGAAAAATAGGCGTTAAAAATTCTTACAAAATCTATGCCTACCATTAAACTATGAGATTATGCTTTATAAAAAAAATATGAGTAAATAGCCCTATTTATATAGAATATGTAAACATTAACTTTCCTCGTACATTTAACTTAAAAATGTGTCAAAAAAAAACATTTGCTCCGCGCGGCGGGGCTGAGAACGGGAGAAGTTCGTATTTTGGATAAGATTTGTCACTTATTGTGTAATAATTACTATGATTAGTATAGGTGTTTCTATATCTAGAGATAGTTTTCTTAAAGCAATATCGAGAGATAAGTCATAATATTTAAATAAATGACAAAATTACTGAGTTCACCACAATATTCTAGTATAAAATGTTCACTCCAATTTATATTCCTAGAATTTTCCTTTAAAAGAGAGTTTTGGTTAGGTTAGTTAACTTTTGTAGAGGTATTATAATAATAACGAAGTAAACAAAAAAAAAAATTAACATTTTCCGCTGCAGCCACATAGTTCGGAGCACTTTATCTCTCTTTTCAAGCAATTGCACCTCCCTGCGCATTTTTGCTTGCATCTACACGTAATTAACTCCATGCAAGCAGCGGCTGCTGGCGGTAGGGTGGTCCACACAGGCCATTATTTTTTGCCCAACCCCAGTCAGCGGGACATGGCAGGTTTTGTAGTGGTTTTAAAAGCTGACCCCATACATGTCCTTCCTGAAAGGCCGCTCGTAGAATTATGGTTGCGAAGGGCGTCTTTTGTTGGTGGTAAATTCTCCAGCCGTCTGTCTTTTTTTGTAAATATCACTTTTCTACACTGATTGATATCAGTGGATGGGCAAGATCTAAAATGAAATGAATGTTACACGACATGCATGCCCACGATAACCTAAATCACTTCAAATCACAAATAAAAAAGCCAACCACCACCTTAACTTACTTGTCGTATAAAGTAATGACAATTCATTCCAATATTGGAAATGCCTGCTCTACATTTTCTTCTTTAGCCTGCTTAAATCCCTCTGTTGCAGTTGGATAAGCGCGCCGATCTTCGAAAGCACTTTTTTCCCCTTACCAGCAAAAGACGAAACGGTATCAGACGCGGTGAAGGCGTGGAACAGTGGCAATGCTTCCGCCTTTTCTGGTCCTACGTAAATGAAAATAAACTTATATGTACCGGAGTTACTTTCAATTTGTAAAGTGCAAATTGTATTTATTTGGGTTACCTAACGAAGCTGCAATAGCATGACATGGCAGGACCTGGTGATTTTTTCCCGTGCCAATATGAACCCACAGTTGCTCAAGCTGTGGCAACCACTACAAAACCTGCAATGTCCCGCTGACTGGGGTTGGGCAAAAAATAATGGCCTGTGTGGACCACCCTACCGCCAGCAGCCGCTGCTTGCATGGAGTTACTTACGTGTAGATGCAAGCATAAATGCGCAGGGAGGTGCAATTGCTTGAAAAGAGAGATAAAGTGCTCCGAACTATGTGGCTGCAGCGGAAAATGTTCATATTTTTTTTTGTTTACTTCGTTATTATTATAATACCTCTACAAAAGTTAACTAACCTAACCAAAACTCTCTTTTAAAGGAAAATTCTAGGAATATAAATTGGAGTGAACATTTTATACTAGAATATTGTGGTGAACTCAGTAATTTTGTCATTTATTTAAATATTATGACTTATCTCTCGATATTGCTTTAAGAAACCATCTCTAGATATAGAAACACCTATACTAATCATAGTAATTATTACACAATAAGTGACAAATCTTATCCAAAATACGAACTTCTCCCGTTCTCAGCCCCGCCGCGCGGAGCAAATGTTTTTTTTTGACACATTTTTAAGTTAAATGTACGAGGAAAGTTAATGTTTACATATTTTATATAAATAGGGCTATTTACTCATATTTTTTTTATAAAGCATAATCTCATAGTTTAATGGTAGGCATAGATTTTGTAAGAATTTTTAACTCCTATTTTTCTACTTTATCACGGATCTCATTTTTTTTCTGTGAACGAGTTAAAATGCGTTTCCAGAAATGAATTCCTCGTCCTTGAATTATACGAAAACGATATCAAACACGACCTATTTGCTAAACTTATGGAGATATGGACGTAAGAGTGCGGCGCGGTAGATGGGATTCCCCCCCCCCCCCCCCCCCTCCCACCTGCAGGGTGGAACCACGTGGCTACCGGGCTAAATCAGCTCAGATGACCACTAAGTATACCTGTGCCAAGCGGCTTCCTTCGTTGAAGATTTGCAAGGTTCCCCATACAATTATGTCACTAATTACCCGACTATATTTTATTTTATCTACTCTCATATCGTAAAGTTCGAATTATAAAATTCAAAACAAATTTATATTGGCATACTTTATAAACACAATACCGAAAAAAAATTAAAAAAATCACTTTATAACATTATTTCTCTAACAAAATAATGTTATAAAGTAATTTTTTTACCATTACGATACAAGTTAATCCAAAAAGTTAATGTCACCAACGAGGTTCCATATTTTTTATTTTTTTATAATGGAACGCACATGCGGTTCGCGTCATTTTTACAGAATTACAAAAAGTTTTCATTCCAATTTTTACTTGTCTGTGACAGCGCCCGCTTTAACGCATGCGCGGTGATGTGCTAGGTTTTGGCGCCATTCATTAAATACGTTTTTCACCTCAGCAGCTCAAACAAGCAGGTTTTGCTGCTTAAAAACAGTGAGCAAAATTCAATTTTGCTGCGAGCGAGAGGCAAAGTAGCTTTTTAATTATTTTTTTTAAAAGCCGTGAGCAGTGCTGGGGCTACTCACAACATTCGAAAAACTTGAACTTCACTTTGTTCTGTCACGTTCACTTCGATAGGAAAAAAGCGAGAGATAGAAACCACTTGATTCGAAGTTCGATTTTCAAATTCCACACATAGTAGGCCCAAAAAGAAACGCACGTTCGGATGCACACATAACCGTAAAATTGCAAATAAAACTATCTGTTAAAGTTTGAAATGTGTTTATTATAACTATTTTATACAGTAAGTACAATCATTTAATGTTTTGAAGACAAAATTAATGAAAAATAAGAAGTTTATCATGTATCTACATAATTTTGTTATCGTTTTAACAATCTTTAATTTCGTGACATAAACCGCGGGGGCAGTTTCAGAACGCATTTCAAAAATAGCGGGATTATTGTAGCCAATAGCCATAGACAAGGCCTAGTTAGGTTTTTTTTAAAGCCACAGACTACATAAAGCTGTATAAAGTTGTGTTTGCACTACGGCATTATCAAGTTGAGTGACAGGTTTTATCTGTTTCATGTTTATTTCTTCCACTTTTTATTTTATTAGTATTTTGCAAAAATGCTTGTGATTGATGCATACGCGATCGTGTCGTTATTTAGTAGTGTATTCACCAAATGGTCACAACGGAAGACCTGCGTTGGCCCTACCAGCTTCACGCTGTGTTGTTCTCGCTGCTGAGGTGAAAAGTTGTATGTCTCACACGAGACCAAAGTTTTTTACGTCTCGTATCTTTGAATCCCTCGCTACGCCCAGGATTCTAACCTAGAATCACTCGCTACGCTCGTGATTCAATAATAGAATCCTTCGCTTACTCGGGATTCAAAATCATCACTCGCAGCAAAAACCAACTTTGCTCTCTTGTTGAACAAATAACTATTGCTGTAGTTACTTTATTAACTTTGATCTTTTATTTAGTAGGTTGAATCGCAATGTATGAGAGTAGATAAAGTAGTGTATGAAACTGCACATAACCAGGTATTAAAACACTCGTGTGATCCTATTAAAAACCTCGCCTAGCGGCTCGGTTCTTAAACACACACTCGTGTTTTAATACCCCTCTTTATGCAACAATTTCATAAACTACTATTACTACCATAGCACAAAATGAATTGTTGTCAATTACTGAGCCTACAATTTTGAAAAAATAAAAAGTACTTATTGTTCAAATACTGGAAAAGGGCCGAATCTTAAGTACCCGAAACCGACGTGCGTGCATGACTCGATGTATGAATGTTGAAGAAGCAAAAGAAATTTGTCAAGATCGTAGCAAGTGGAAAGAAGTGGTCTCTGCCTACCCCTCTGGGAAACAGACGTGATTTAATGTATGTATGTACTTATTGTTCATCGCTTATAGATTACAGGATAACCTATAAGAATATTATAAAATAAAATGCACGTACGGAACCCTCTCCACGCGAGTTCAACTCGCACTTGGCCGGTTTTTTAATGATAATTCGAACAGTTTGCAAAGGAATAATGATAAACCACTTCGCAAACCACATCTTAACATAGTATAACACAAAGTCGCCTCCTGCCGTCTGTCTGTCTGTAAATATGCTTAGATCTTTCAAACTACGCAACAGATTTTAATACGGTTTTCATCAATAGATGGAGTGATTCAAAAATAATGTTTTCATCTCTCCTGTTCGGAAAGTTTAATTTGAATGGGTAGATAGCCGGGTGGAAAATTGCGTTTTCCCCTCTAGGATGGAAAGTAATTTTTTTTTAAATAGTTACTATTGGCCATGGAGTCTAAGATAATTGAGCTAAGTCATATTAAAATCATTCATATACTCTCATAAATCTATAAACTCGACTATACGTTAAACGACGTATTTATTACGATCTTTAGGTTCATATTAAAATCATTTTACGACTGGTCTCATTTTTTCTGAATATAGAAAAAAAAGTTTGCAATAGAAAAAGCGGGAAACAAGATTAAATATATTTTCCTCACAGTCGAAATGAAAAGTAGTGTGTCTAACTCGGGTGAAATTGCCCATTTCCCCTCGAACTATTGGCGCTCTCACTTCGTTCGAGCGCCAGAAATATCTCGGGTGAAATGGGTCACTTTCCACCCTCGGTTATCAATCTACTATTAAATGTATAAAAAACTCTGGATTATGTTCGGCTGTAACAGAAAAACCGGTGTCCTGCCGTTTGACCAAAAGTCATTTGGCAAAATTACACTTGACAAACAACGTTCTGCAAAAAAATGTTAAGTCAATCGATCATTTTACTACTTGTCATTTTACAAATGACTTACTTTTCCAAATGATCAACAGTTAAATTTACATTTTACGAGGAAGACGAATCAGGGCAGAACCGACTCGTATAGGTTAGGTTAGAAGGCAAAGGCGGTTCGAGGTGGTTTTTTTTCTGCTCAGAAATAGGTAAACTAATTGCTAAATGATCAATTGCTAAGTGAGTTTTTGTAAGATGATAATTTTGTCAAATGTCTCGTTTTCCAAATGATCATTTGGTGAAACATTGTTTGTCAAATGAATGACCATTTGTCAATAATTTTTTGGTCAAATATTCGTGAACCAGAAAAACCACATAGCGAAGCGGGCGCGGATCGCTGTGGAAGCATAATCAAAGTAGGTAGCTGGATACATCCTGAGTCAACCGATGGAGGAAAAATATATATATTTAGGGTACCTAATACTATGGCTCATTCAGAAACCAAGTCAAACAATAACTGTTAGTTAGGTAATACGTCCCGTGTGGTCGCCGGGTTAGAATAGAGCCACTCCATGTCTTCCCGTGGATGTCGTAAGGGGCGACTAAGGGAATATAGGCTTGTAGTACTGTTAGGCGATGGGCTTGCAACCTGTCACTAATATGCTGGTACATTGTGCATCAAGGGCGGTAAGAAGAGGATTGCTAACGAGAGACTATTAGAAGCCCGACGCCGAAGGCGGAGGGCTTTTAATGACTCGAGTTTGCAATCTCCTTACTGCCCATGATACACACAATGATTTTCATCACATTAGCGAGGAAATAAAAAACAAATAGAATAAAAAACCTTTAATAAACAAAATACGCTTCGGAAACAACAATCAAACAAAATTAAACGAACTCGATTCGCTAAGCTAAAAGAGTTTGACAACTTTTGTTTAGTCTTCCACAGATAATGCTTAGAATTGCTTTTTTTTTAAACTTGACAAATACAGGCCATTCTGCCAGATTGTACAAATTTTCAAAATGAAATTTAATAAAATAATTGCGAATGTCTCTGAAATAATGGTAAAATATAAATATAATGCAGACAAATGTGCCGTATAAGTTTAATTAAACAGTAAAATTGGTTTGTAGCCAAGTTTTGAATATAGGAAATAAACCTTGGCTGATTTTACACCTCCTTGGTCTGAAATGATGTACAAGTGGATTCTATATTTTAAAACTAAACTCATAACTCCCTAGGGAGTTATGAAAATCTATAACTCCCGCGGGAGCTAAGTCGGCTATAACTGCCCTAAACGCCTGCGAGTTATAAAACCCTTTCCGAGCAAGTGTGATGAAAACATCTTAGCCTATTTGTGCAAATTGTGGTTACAGAATTATCAACAACTTTTTAAAGTTGTAATTCTGTAGCTCTGCCTAGCCCACTCTGGGATAACAGGCGTGAAGGTATGTATGTATGTAGGTAATACATGTACACTTCAGTACCTTGTCTATTTAATTTTAATGTCATGTTTAGTCTGTCATATATGAATTGTCACAGCGATTAAAGAGACAAGATACTAAAGTGTACACATATTTATGAACTCGACTGTACCATTATTGTATTTAGGCCCCTTTAATTCTTAATTTAATTTAATTAAACGACTTTAAAAAAGGAGGAGGTTGTCAATTCGTCTGTTTTTTTTTACGTTTGTTACCTTAGAACTTTCGTCTGGGTGAACCAAATTCGATGATTACTTTTTATTCCAAAGCTGGTGCTTCCCTTTTGGTCCCATTTTTATCAAAATGAAGATCTGATGATGGAGTCTATGAGGAATTGACGGAAGTCTTCGAAATTTATAGGCACACCTATAGCGATTTTGTTTTTTTTTCATTGTAACTCGCGTATTTGCTCTTGGAAAGCTCTTATTCTGTGAAGTGGAACTGATGGTGAAAACCACAGATGGCCACCCGAACTCCTAAACGGTATATATTTCAGGGGTGGTTTCACCCTGGTGCGCCGGGTGCAGGACAGCCCCAACACCATCCTGTGCACGATAGCGGGCAGAGTTGACTGTGCATATATGTCTCACTGCAGGGGACTGCATTGCCCTACTAGTGTTATACTGTTTTAGTTTTGTTTAGTTTAATTAGTATTACTAACACCTTAGATTAAGTATTTTTAATAACAAAATAATGTGTCATTGTGGTTACACGAAATAAACTTTTATTTTATTTTATTGAATGCTTATTAATTCATCTATTTAATTACATTAAGGGTGAATTCATTTCACTATGCATGGTCGAATTAGGTCTAAAATAGTTTTCAAGTTTTAACCTGTTGGCTAAATATGCAAGCATTTAAAGTGTCACCTTAGAAAAAAAATACTTTGTTATAATCAATATTGTAATTTTGCATAGAACGTCGAAATTTCCTTGCATTAAAAGTTAAAAGATGCCGTAATGTTCAACAAGGGACTAAAACAAGCCATAATGACACGCGCTCGGTTTGTTTTAGCCCCTCGTACTATTTTACAGACTTTAAGTGTAACTTATACAAAGTATATCTCTGTAAGTATATCTATATTTTTCGCTTATCGCAAAATGATATCTTGGTGATAACGATACTCCACTATCGCGTAAAAATTTGATACGATGAAATGTATATTTTCGGTAATGTCTAGAAAGGTATGTGGAGTGGACTTGCTTAAGCAGCATTATGATATTGATGATTCATCAATCAACCAGTTAAACAATCAATAACTACTGGAAAGCCAGCTTTATAAAAACGCGACCGCATTTTATTACACGATTTTATTTAAGTTCACTTGTACCTATGTCCGGTGGGAAATATATTGGGACTTATTATTAAATCCAAATTGACAAAATGGCTTTTGCACAAATGTTTTTATAGTATAAGTAAATGAATTTATGAATTATAGTGAGCTAAATAGATACTAATATCTTCTCTTTTCTTTTTTATGTTTTTATTTGTAATTAATAATTGTATTTTAGATTTATATAATACATATTTTTTTTAGACTAACTATCAATATTTGCACGCTTGCATGCAGGCTGAACGCAATGGATTTTTTATTCTTGAACATCTGCTTTATGTAATACTGTGTTCTGGCAAATAAATATGATTTGATTTGATTTGATTTGGGCCTAGTAATGCTGCGTCTACAGTCGCAGAAGCTAGCCGACAAATTGGGATGGACCAAAAAAATAACTCACAGTTTTTACATTTTAATTCGAAAGAATAGGTTATATTAAGAGACCAATTTCATTTATTTTGTATTTGACCCGATAGTTTTGTTTTAATACCTTTCTTTATTTAGCAGACATTTTATGGATGACATGATTATTTTATATTTGGGATGGCATTTTCTAATACATACATACATAAACTCACGTCTTCATTCCCAGAGTGGGGTAGACAGAGCTTAAGAATTACCAACAAGTCTTAAAACTTCTTGATAATTCTGTAACCACATTTTGCACAAGTAGGCTAAGATGTTTCCAAGTGTATTAGTGACAGGTGGCAAGCCCATCGCCTAACAGTACTACAAGCCTTTATTCCGTTAGTCGCCTCTTACGACATCCACGGGAAGACATGGAGTGGCACTATTCTAACCCGGAAACCACACGGTTTCTAATAAATCACAACAATTAAATGATATCTAACAAAGGTCAAATATACTTTTGTCGAAATGTCCGAAATAGATAAATATTTCAAAAACTTAATAATGCAGAACCATCGAAATGGTTTTCAAATTAGAGTATTTATTTAAAAAAATATGAACAATCCTAAGTGGTGAGCGACGATATGCCTCCGAACTCAAGAGGTCGTTCATGAAACGCTGCCGAGCCTGCATTAGGGCTGGCGGCAAGCAATTCGAACACTTGCTTTAAATTTAAGTAAATGTAAGTTATTACTTTTTATCGTAGTGTCGTTGTAAAACATTTAAAGCCAGCTTATTTGATTCAAACGGAAGCATAAGTCGTTTATAAATTCGCTAGTTTGATAAAATTCAGTCTTTGTTGGACAAACTTAATAATAACTTCGCTGCTGTAATCAATATACTCAATTGTTATATCATTTTAGAATCTCCATTAACAGGCCAATTTTTAGGAAATCAGGACTACAGGTCTTAGTACTTTTTTTTACACCGTGCGATGTTAAACTTGCCGCAACAAAAACTCAGATTCCTAAACTTTAAATTTGACTTGAAAAAAAAAACTGCTAAATTTTTATTTATTTTGTTGATTGGGTCTTAAAGAAAATTTAATCAGCTATCTTTCACGGCAAACGAAACTGAAAAATCCTAATAAATGTGGCCGTGGTATCGAAAACGGTGAAATTTTGAAAAGTTGAGATATCTCGTTTTTGGTGCGACTTTTACAATACATGATTTATCATAGTTTGGCCACTCCTGAGCTGAGCTATCCAGCCCTGTAAGGTTGGCCACTATCTTCCGGGCACCCTGTATTTATCTCGTGTCAAAAGTGGATAAAGCATACGTCACTCTCGTACTTATTTACGTGTCACAAGGTCTGTAGGGGACGGGGTGAAATTATAAGCAATATGAATTGCTTTAGCGACTGATGGCCCGGTGGCACAGAATATTTATTTATTTTTATTTTATTTATTATATTATTTGATCTTTACAAAAGCCGCTTTTTTCTTAGCTAAAACATTATTATTTATGGCCCTCTGTCATCGTTGACTCCAGCGCAAGCCAAACAGAACGTTAAGGCTGTGTACGAACGGTGAAAATGAATTGGTTCACTCGCCGCGTCGCCGATAGTGAGGGCTGTCAACGATAAAAAAATAACAAACAGACGAATGCGGGATATTTTATTTTTAGATACGTAAATTTTAATATGCTCATACTAAACGCGTTCAAAGTTTGTCAACAATTAATGACAGTTGCTACGTTACCAATGTTACCATATTTCTGCAGATAAAGACGGCAATCCGTAGCGAACGCTATTGTTAGACAGGGATAAATAGTTGTTTCAAATTGCGGACCCGAATGACTCAGCGTGCCTATGTATGTGGTGCCTATCTGTCATGGCGGCCAATTAGCTACCCATCTTTATCGCACTCATGCGATATCTTTTTATGGATTAAATTGGAGGCAGCCCATCAGATGGGTAATCGGCATGTACTTGTAGCGATGAACGAAAATCGCGGAGTGAACCCTCGGCGGTCCTACAGTGTCACGTCTCACGTACCGCTCTGTTTGTACAAACACCCTCATTTTTAATAAAATCAGTCAGCGCCTTAAGTGCCGCTTGGCTGTCACTTAGAATATAGATAGTTCTACCCTGCGGAGTCCTACTTATATTCTCTTGCGTACAGGCAATTATCGCATATAGTTCCGCTTGGAAGACCGTTGCGTAGTTGCCCATACTTATGCTGCTGTTATAGTCCTTGGCGTGAATACCCGCCCCCGTACCGGAACCCATTTTTGAGCCATCCGTATACCATATCGCGTCGTCATCCTCTAATAGGTGCAACCCATCCATCCATTCATCCCTTGTCGGAATGTGGACATTGAAGTTCCTCCGGAATACATACTTAGGCTGCATTTTGTCGCAACCCATCGTCAGTATTCTGTCTAGAGAACCATTGTGTGCCATTTTAGTGTGTCTGGTTCTAAGCGCTGCATCGTTGCATAGGCCCGTCTCTTCCAACCTCTGCAGCGACTTGCACGCCTCAGACTGTATGGCGATATGCAGTGGTGGTAGGTTTAGTAGGACCTCCATTGCCGCCGTTGGCGTCGTTCTGAACGCCCCTGTTATAGCCATGCAGGCCACCCTCTGCACCTTGGTCAGAGAGTCTCTGCATGTTCTTAAAATTGTTCTTGGCCACCAGGCCAAGCAGCCGTACATGATTATGGGCCTTACCATCATGGTATAGATCCACTTCAGTACTTTAGGGTTAAGGCCCCATGTCTTACCATATGCTGATCTGCACATTCCGAACACTCTCAACGCTTTTGTTATAGCGTTGTCCACGTGCTTCTTCCAAGTGAGCCGTGTTAGGCTACGCGCGCACTACGGTACGGCGAGTTGCGGTGCGTTATTAAAATCGCCACGGAAAAAAAACCGTGTGTGTCCAGTACGCGCACAGCGGTGATATATCCGCACGTTTTGCCATTCTAGCCCCAACTCAAGTCAAGAACGGACGTATGGACTATCACACCAAAATGCAGATCTGTTTATATTTACTGTCGCGCAAAAAAAAAAGAACCTATTACGTTATTGGGTACATCCGCTCGTGGCATTGCGGCCTATTAAAGGATTTTTTTTCATGAGATTCATACAATACAGTGACTTGCGTTTGTTTCCAAACAAATTTTTCGGCTATTACCGAATGAACATTGCAACGTTTAACAATTTAATTAGAATTGTTGGCCCTGCAAGGCTGCAATTTACTACGCAGACACGACTTGGAGAGAATCTATTTCAATAGAAGAAAGACTCCGGCGTCCGCACGGATTTTTTTCCGCAGTGCGCGGATTTACTTAATAGTCCATAGGATGCAGAAAATTCGTGCGGCGCCGCACCGCAACCAATCTGCAGCAAACCACAGATTTTTATCCGCATACGGATTATTTTCCGCAGTGCGCGCACTTCAAGGAGGTTCCATACTTCACAGATTTTGCGGAAAAAAAACGCACGGCAAAAATCCGTAGTGCGCGCGTAGCCTTAGGCCCCTGGAGTTTTGAAAGTCGATTTTAAAGCAGTTCCCGCCAATGGAATGGGCTGGAATTTGGAATAAATAAATAAATATCGGTGGACAATGTCACACCAATTGACCTAGTCCCAATTTAAGCTCTAGGCTTGTATTATGGGTACTAGACAACGATATAAATACTTATATAGAGAAATATATACTTAAATGCATAGTAAACATCCGTGACTCGGGAAGAAATATTCGTGCTCATCACACAAATATCTGCCCTTACCGGGATTTGAACCCAGGGGGCGATTTTTGACTTTCGAGCGCTCGAAAGTTTCACTCGGAAGTGAGCAAAATCTGGGATCCAAGCTTTAATGACTATTTAAATAGGTACTTACATGAGCTTAAGTAAAAAAACAATTGAATGAATCCAACATGGTGGGTCTACGTTAAGTATAACGGAGATGACGCCGTAACCGCAGAAGAAAATACTCGTTTTGATATGAACTTTATTTTCTATGCAATAAAGTCCATTTCAACTACCTACATTATTTAAAAAAAAATCATAGTTTTTTTTTTATTCTCAAAAGCTGTATATAATTGGCGCTTCATTTTATTTTTCCCATAAAATATAAGTAATGATCTAAACGTTAAGATTTTTTCAGATTTTTTGATTGATAAACTTCGGCGATAAGTGGGAGGAGGCGGACACACTGAAAATTTAAATTAAAATAGTTTTGAAATGTGCAGATTCATATGACACCTTTTTAGTTATTTATATAATTTATTTCACATTTCTTTTACTAAAAACAGATGCGGGCAAGCAAGTTGTACAACTATGCCAAACTTCAAGTTGATAGCTTTTGTATTAAATAGCTGAGAGAACCTGCTGTGACATACAGACATAAAGACAGACAACGAAGTCTCACCATAATATTTCCTTTTTTAACAATTTAGTACCGAACCCTAAAAATGGGCTACCCTTTTAACTAAGACTCCACTATCCGTCTGTCTGTCACCAGGCTGTATTTCATGAGCCGTGATAGATAGCAGACGGTGGAAATTTTCACATATGATGTAGGTATTTCTGTTGCCGCTATAACAACAAATACTAAAAACAGAATAAAATAAATATTTACGTTGGGTTCCCATACAACAAACCGGCAATAGTTTTGCCGTTTTTTTCTCGATATTAATAACGGCAACAATATAGTTTCTAATTTTTTATAGATAGTAGTACGGAACCCTTCGCGCGCAAGTCCGACTCGCACTTGGCCGGAATGATGACTATAAAGTAATACCTACCTACTTCGCATCTAGGCGTTTCTTAGAAAGATTGTACCTGGTTAAGTACTAATAAGTTTCTGTCTAAAATTTCCTTTTTGGGACCAGCTTTTTTTGCCTAGTCGTCATCTATATTCCTATCTATCTATATCCCGTGTGGTTGCCAGGTTAGAATAGTGCCACTCAGTGTCTTCCAGTGGATGTCGTAAGAGGCGACTAAGGGAATATAGGCTTGTAGTCCTGTTAGGCGATGGGCTTGCAACCTATCACTAATATGCTGGTAAACATCTTAGCCTATTTGTGCAAATTGTGGTTAGGTACTGAATTATCAACAACTTTTTAAGTTGTATTTCTGTAGCTCTGCCTAGCCCACTCTGGGATTACAGGCGTGAAGGTATGTATGTATGTGTCGTCACCTACTCGTTAAGACGATTCTAACTAGCCCTAACACGATGGGTTTATCATGTATAATTTAGAAGTCCCTATGGCCACCCTGCGTCTCCGTCATCAGACCAGCTCGATGGTACTATTTTATTGAATTATCATCAGAACTAAAAGTGTACGCAAAGTACCGGGAAGTGGGTCAAATTTAACTTGCAAGATTTGACCCTTACATACATACGTACTTACATACTTACATACATACATTGCAAATTAAATAAAAGCTAGTAAAATTAAGAAACTAAGTTTTCCGATGCGTTACGAAAATTACTACCCTCAACGCCAATTAGTAATCACAAATGCAATAAACGATACAGATTCAAGCCTCAGTCCTCACCCGTTAGTAGGTAACATGCTGGCACGTGCAACAGGAGTTTGGTCTGAGATACCACCATTTGTCTTATAGCAGTAGGTATAGCTAATTTTCGTAACGCAACGGAGAAGTTATCGTTTCCTAATTTAAGTCCTTAACCAGGTACAATCTTTCTAAGAAACTCCCACCTACCTACACGCAAGTTACCTATGCCGATGCGCTATCATGGTAGATAAAACGATCTAAATTAGATAATAGGTAATCAATACTTTTTTAAATAGAAATTGTGTTCATAAACACTTATTAAAAACAAACGCGTAATAAATGTTATAATTTTAACTATATTTTATTAATATTGAATTTATTACTTTTTCACTTCTCATGCTCTTAAAATTTTACTTTAGTCCCGGCGTATCGGGACTAAAGCTCCTTATTAATCTAAAATTAAACATCTAATCACGGTGTTTGTGAATGGAGGATTTTCGCCATTTTCAGTGATTGTGTGTGGACCATTTTTAGGGCGTGGAAATAACCTCAAAATGAAAACTGTGCGCTTGGGTGGCTATCTACTATAACCTCTAATATGGATATCGTTAATGGTATCAGAATAACACCTATAGCGTAACCGAAGCGTGAAAACAATTCTATAATGAGCGTTGCCATGGAAATAATAGTTCTATAATAGTTATTAGATGGTATCATTATTACGGTTTGTTTGTAGTTGTTATTTTAGGGGAAAAATAGGACCTTATAACATCCCTGTTTGCGTCAGGAAAATCCTATTAATCGATTGTTTGTTGCAGCATCAGTAGAGCAAGGAGTCCTGAAATGGAAGACGTACTGCCAACCATGCGCAGCCTGAGCCCGGACCCCGAGGACATGGCTTATGTCAACAAGAAGTACATCCAGGTTAGTAGAAAAAAAAAAAAACAAGCTTTAAAAAACCCGACTGTTTCTATCCGACTTTAAATCGTTATAAATCCTAAATGATACTTCAAAATTAAAAATGATGAAAGACACATAATGATGATTTTTAAATACCTATTCAACGATACGTCACTTGTTATAATTCGTTGACTTTTTTTTTCCTTTTTACAATATGGCGTCTGGTAGCCGCCATATTGAATTTTAATTACCGTCACGTCTTTAGTGACACTCGCATGATTAAGAAAAATCGATTGACATGAGAATCATCATAATCGGTCAAAGCGATTAGATTCTAGAGCGCCACAAAGAAACAATCATACATATACATATAGACTGATAACCTTATTACTAGAGTTAGGACTTTTGGTGGCAAATCGTGGTTCTAGAATCCATGGAGTCGCTATTTTCTATTTATTGTGATACATACCACTTTGATTTTGACCTTCAGTATTTTAATAAGTATTTTGAAATTAATTTATTCATTAAACCGCTAAACCAATTTAAATCAATTTTGGTATGGAGGATATCTCTACTTTGAAAGCGTTATAAACAAGCAAATATTAGTAGGGAACGAAAAACCGACTTAAAAATGTAATTAGTTCATTTTGAAATATGACCATACTGAAGGTCAAAATCAAAGTGTCATTATTATAATATGTAGGAAAAAGCGGCTCCATGGATTCTAAAACGACGAAATGCCACCAAAATCCTAACCCTACCTCACCCTCCTCCCCCGTCCGGTTAAAAGAAGCGCACAAGTTACGTATCAGTACTTAAAATTATTATGCCGTATCATAATCCCTAAAAAACCTTAATACGTAATGGTTTTTTAGGGTTCCGTACCCAACGGGTAAACTCGGGACCCTATTACTAAGTCTCCACTGTCCGTCTGTCCGCCTGTCTGTCACCAGGCTGTATCTCACGAACCGTGATAGCTAGACAGTTGAAACTTTCACAGATTATTTATTTCTGTTGTCGCTATAACAACAAATACTAAAAACTTGGAATAAGCTTGGAATAGTTTATGCCGTGCTTTGTCCTTATCTGTAATTATGACAATTGCATCTTACAGAAAGTGACAAAGCATGACATAATTAAACTATTCCACGTTTATAAGAATTATAAGTAAGGGGGTTAAAGTTTTAGGATGGCTATACAACAAACCTAGGTTAGGTTAGGTTAGGTTAGGTTAGGTTAGGTTAGGTTAGCCTGATGAGTTCTATACAAATGGACTTAAAAAAAGACTATTAATTAGGTATTATGACATTTTAGGGATTATGATACATTAGTTCCGTTTTTATCCGACTGCCGAAGGAGACGGGTTATGTTGTTGACCTGTAGGTATGTATGGTTCTTTGTTCCTCGTAAAGGATGCACGGGCACGTGTCGTTAGATTTATCTTAGCGTCGCGGGTGTCACTGGGTACTTTATTTAAATTCGAAATTGTTGAAATGGAATATACCTACCTACATGATTACTGACATTATATTGACGACATTATCCGAACAGCAGTTTGGTTTTTAAAGCTTGATGTTTGTTACACTTGTTACAATAAAAGACTTCTGTTTTTTTTTTCAAAACACGGTAAATTTTTAATAGCTTCATTTTTTTTTGCCGTTATAAATTATCTATAGGACTGGATTTTTAGGTGTATAAACTTCGGAGATGACACTAACAACAGAAATTTTGTAATAACTAATAATGTTACGAATGTTTCATACGAATAAAAAGTAGTTCCAAAACCCTCAGTGCTCGAGTTCGACTCGCACTTGACTTGATCTTTTGTGTGATTGGAATTGGAACCCTAAAAATGACGAAATCAAAGGTAACGTAAATGAGTACCTACATGGTAAGTATCTAGGTAGGTATTGATACATAAAAGTTTTGAACTTACTCTCACTCTGCGGACATATCTATGGGCTCAGCGAAGATTCGTGCTGGCGTCCCTTACTTTACCATAAAGAAAGAAAGAGACTTCAACACGAATATTTGTTGACCCCCGCAGATGGTGGCTGAGGCCGCAGCCTCAGTAAATAGAAAAGTACACATATAATCTCCTTTAGAAACCTGAATACGAGTACACGCACACTATGATTAATTCATTGTGTTAACAAAAAACATCGGTAAATACAACTACGTCATCGTTTATAATACCCGGTAAGATACAAGGAAAATGACCAAATGAATGAAATGGCGTGGTGTTTATTCAATACATTATTTAGACAGATTCACATAACTGCGGGGTAAAGGTAGGTGACAACGTAATGTAGGAGTTTTTGTAGCCTTGAAGGGATCCTCAATTAAAAATCAATTTTCGTCAAGTGCGTACACAAACAGTATGAGTGACAGCATTTAATGCTAGAAAAATATTGTGCAATACTATCGTAAGTTGTATTGCATCGTAAGTTGTGACTAGCGCCATCTTGTGCTGAGTAGTTAAGTAAAATCGCACTAATGTGTGATCTAACACGTAGTTCGACTATTAGCCGAGAGGTGGCGCTGTTATCAAAAAATATACTACTTGAATTTTATGTAATTGAGAAAACAAACAATTAAATTAATTATATTTCTAAGATACTAGACGCTGTATTACGAGTTAACTCTCTTTGATTGAAACAGGTTACACTTTGTTATCAGCAATTATAACCCGATCATTGTGTAAAATGATTCAGCAATGATGTAACCATACAAATTACGCGACGACTTAATTTGGTCGGGTAATGCACTTGATTACTAAGTGTGTCTCACATTGTTAGATAGCGTTGTCTCCCTCTAGCTGTCAGCATGACGTGTTCGCAGTCTTCGATCCGAAGTCAGTTGCAAAACGATTTCGCTATCGTTAAGTATTGTGGTTAGTGTGGTTACTGTTGTAGAAAACTTGAAATTATTATAAAATAATTGTTACAAGTGAACCTCGTGTTAATTAGGAATGATCTAGACTATATAAACTGCAAACCGGCAAGTCATAAGTGTGGATTTCAGTGTTTTTCACGTGTTTATAATAGTGAAATTGCGGGTCGTATAGAACAGTGTTTCTAGCGGTTTTTTTTCGACGAAACTTACCTGTTTTTGTTGGTTTGGACAACTATTGAAGGTAACGAAGCGATCAGTATGCAATCGGTACGCAGTAGTCTCTTTGCAAAGGAAGAATAAGATAAATTGTTTAACCTTAACTCTTAGCTGAAAGCTATTAGCGACCTAAAGAATGCCTTAGTCATCTTTGTTTTTATTAATAAATAGGAAAACGTATGACTCTTTTGAACCAGTGAACTTAAAAAAAACAAAAATAGGTAGGTACTATTCATTAACCTTCTATGATAACCTTTGAAAACAAAGCGTTTTTTATCTAATCAGTTCTTATCAGAATCTGTTATTAGTTTATACAAGAAGAGAAAGTCTAATTGTTTTCTTGGGCAGGTGCAAAAATTGTAATCTTCCACCGGTTCCTTTCTATTACTTCTTTGTTGATATATTGAATTCATAGTAATAAATCCAATTAGCTATAGCTATTAACCAATAAGATTGAAACTTATCTAATAAGAATATAAAAACAAGGAAATCCAAACTAAGTGTTACAACTACATATTATATAGATGTAGTGCATAATCATACAACATTGTATTTTGTTGGATTTATTATCTTGTTTTCTTAATAATTTATCCAATGATACTATAGCTGACTGAGAAAGCAATATAAATAAGTTTCTGTGAAAAATTTCCTTTTTGGGACAAGTTATTGTTCCTAACTTTTTTTTGCAAAATCTTTTGTAGGTATAGAAGACATCCTGTCACCACCTTATGACTCCATTATCTGATCACCTCTTAGATACCATAACATTGCATTGTCATCGGGTTTTTACGCGTGGTCCAAATTTCAGCCCATTCTGTTACTGGGAAGTCGGTCAAATTTAACTTGCAAGATTTGACCTGTTCATACATACATTGCAAGTACATTGTAAATTAAATGAAAGCTTCTAAAATGAACTTTTTTGATAAATACTCCTGCATGTTTACTGACACAGTTACCATAGTTGGTTCTGCTTCCGAATTTAGTGGCCATTTTCTTTGTACTTATTTGTTTATCTACATAAATAACTAAATAATATGAGAGGGCCATTGCATTGTTGTCATATAAGTAAGTTTATTGTTGCCTTGCACACATAGTATACGCCTAGAGCTGAACTAGGGGCTAGATCAATTTGTGTGAGATTGTCCCTGGATATTTATTATTTACTACTGCTCCCCTCGCTTCGCTTCGGTTCATGTGACCTTTCTGTAGCACCCATGCATAAAACAGAATTGATTGTACATAAAGGACATTCCTTTAAAAAAAAGTAACTGTTATCGTTTTTAGGGTGTTTTAGGGTCACCAGGCTGTATCTCACGAACAGTGATATCTAGATGACAGCTGATGATCTATTTCTGTTGCCTCTATAATAAAAAATACTAAAAACAGAATAGAATAAACATTTAAGGGGGGATTTTTTATAGATAATGGTATGAACCTTTCTTCGTGCGCGAGTCTGACTCGCACGTGGTGGGGGACGTTTTATAATATGTAGTATACCTATAATTTAAACCTACCAATCTGTGTTTTGTATTTTTTGTGGTGTTCAATAAGAAGTAAGGTCAAGCCCCTTCAAACCATCAAACAGAGCTTAACTACCTATGGCACTGAATTACAAGCTACAAATATTTAAAATTATTGTCATTTAACAGGGAAATTAGAAATATACACAGCATGCAAGAACAATTTTTATATTGAATCAAATTAAAGTTTGTATTTTTTTTTATTGGTAGTCTGTCACAAGACTATAAGCTGATTTGTTGGAAACCATTTGTCTTTAAGGCGAAGATGCCAGCGCCTCTCCTAACAGCTTACACAACATCCTTCTGTTTTAGTCTCCTTTTCGCTAAGGGAAGGTTCTAAGAGATATGTTGCTAATGGATTAGGATGGAGAGATAGGCGCTTAACATATGTGGTCCCTCTATTTCTGTCTTGATTGTTGGAACATTGAGGTGATTGTGCATCTCATAATTTCTTGTCAAATAAAAGTAAATAAATGTTCTACAACAGTTTATTTCACAATGCTTAGCAGTTAGCCTTGTTAATACCCTCCTTATAAAGAATAGCTGTTTCGTTGATAACTTGAACAAGTGATGAGTGCGAGTATTAGTCATGAGTCTTGAGTCTTGGAGGTTTGTATATAAGGAGTGGTTTCTCTTTGTATGTTTATCATTGTATAAAAAAACGGCTGACTGTTGAGTTTCTTGCGGCGTTTTTTCTCAGCAGTGGTCTTTTGCGAAGCGGTGGTAGATTTTTGACGTGTAACTACTTACTGAATAAACATCTTTTATCTTTTTTTTTTTTATTCTAACCATAGTGCAACTACTGCCTATGTAGATCAAGAGGGAATATGCATCAATTATAAAAACGCATTTCTCTAGCTAATTTGATAGTGATAAGACAGAGAGATCTGATATGCACTGTGATGTCATGCAACAGGTCGACGATATAAACATGTTAACACGTTCATGGACGCGGATGCTATAGCAGTCGTGTATCATACCGGCTATAGCATGGACGTCATAAATACGGGGTCAAATTAAAATGGTTTTTTATTACTGTCCGTGAACGTGTTAAATTCTGGTTTGCTAGAAAGAGAGAGGAACAAATGTCTGTGGCTTATGTGTTCTGTATGTAAGAAAAGTCATGAATTTCCTCTATTTGTGATAGATTGTCCCTTTTATTTTATTTTTTTCAAATACACTGCTGCTTCTGCATTTGCTGTATGAGTAATTTGGTTACTTATTTAAGAGTGCTTGGTAATTCTGTAGCTCTGCCTACCCCACTCTGGGAATTAAGGCGTGAGTTTATGTATGTATGTATGTATGTAATTTGGTTAATTATTTTTAAACATAATTTATTTTTGTTTTTGTGGTACATAATCATCAAATCATCATCTATTGATGATAGCTGCATTAAAATCCATAGCATAGTTAGAAACGTACATACAGAGGTGCAGACCACGGGTTATCACAGATTAAAGCGAAATAGACAGACATACATATACATACTTACAATTACTTACGAGTACTCTTACATTTATATCAACTCACTTAAAACGAAGCGAAGGCAGGCTGGCTCGCAAGTATTAATAAATATTATAGCTCCGCGTGCAACTCACTGACTCGTTGGCCTCCTTCATAATAAAAAAACTTGCACTTGTATAAAATAGGTACATTATGTTGTAATGCAGGGAGAGTGAGTTAAATATATTTCCACCTCACTTGGCAACTGCTGCCGGTCTATAAATACCATAGCAAATTATTCTATTCACTTTTACTAGGTACTATCCAATGGAACCCTGACCCACCATGGAACTGTGTCACTATAATTCAAGTTGTAAATGTCAAACCAATTGTTTTACAATGTCCTTGTGACACAGTTCTATGGTGGGTCAAGGTTCCATTGGGCTAATAGTATATTCTACTATTGAACGAGATATGTAGTTCAATACGACATGTTACTTAAGAAGAGTTCTACTACTCTCTTTCAAGCTTCTAGACCAGGATGACCAGGACCAAGGCCAAAAAAATTGCCAAGTGTCCAGCTAAATTTGAAAATTAATCCAGTTAGTAAAATGAAATCTACGCATATGATACATCCTTGGAAAGAGCATTAATTAGCTAAGTTTTCAAAGAACTGGAAGTGCTTGACCTCTTTTAGTTTTTTTTTAAAGTGTTTGTATCCCGTGTGGTTGCCGGGTTAGAATAGTGCCACTCCATGTCTTCCCGTGGATGTCGTAAGAGGCGACTAAGGGAATATAGGCTTGTAGTACTGTTAGGCGATGGGCTTGCCACCTGTCACTAATATGCTGGTAAACATCTTAGCCTATTTGTGCAAATTGTGGTTACTGAATTATCAACAACTTTTTTCAAGTTGTAATTCTGTAGCTCTGCCTAGCCCACTCTGGGATTACAGGCGTGAAGGTATGTATGTATGTATGTTTTTTTGTTGGGCTTTTAGTTTTTATTTACGTCTTTTTAAAACTTTACTGAGGCCTGGGCTTTTTTCGAGTAATTAGGTATTTCCACCAAATATCAACTCTAGCAGAAAATATCAACTGGCAAGATACAAGAAAAAACCGGTCAAGTGCGAGTCGGACTCGCCCACCGAGGGTCCCACATGACACGGTTAACTCAATTCAAAATTTGGACGCCGTTCCTTGCAGAAAGACCCTGTTTTTTGTGATTAAATTAAAAAAATATAGATTTCAGATTTTTTCCTATATTGGTAGTGTAAGACGGTATTACTTGCCAAATTTCATAGTTCTAGGTCAACGGAAAATACCCTATAAATTGCGATTCCCTTGAGAGTGTCGAAATACACGCTTATTGCTGCATAAACGGCCGTATCTTTTTTTTACGTTAACTTGAAAGTTTGATATTTTCACAGTTTCAAGGGACTGTAAAGTTAAGTATATGGTTTTAATTTCAACTTGATACCTCCACGTTTTCCGGAGATAAAGGGTCTTGACAGACAGACCGACAGACAGACGGACGGCCGGACAGATGGACAGACCGACAGAGAGACGGACGGCCGGACAGATGGACAGACAGACGGACATCAAAGTGATCCCGTAAGGGTTCCGTTTTTTCCTTTTGAGTTACGGAACCCTAAAAAGGCGGTTTTATGCATGTTTCTTTTTAATTATTTGATTTTAAACAATATGTATTCTGGCATGTTTTTGAACAAGCTATCTCTCGTTTAGAATTAACTAGAAGACGCCCGCGACTTCTTACGCGTAGAATAAGTTTCCCTCTACTCCCCCTATTTTAACCCCTTAGGGGATGAATTTCCAAAAAATCTTAGCATACTCCTAGGATAGTACGTTTCAAATTCGTCAGATTTTTTCAAATGACCAATGTAGTTAGGTATTTAAAATTTTGCGTTATCGTGACTACACTGGAATGAAATTTTAATGTTTTTTTAGGTTTAAAATTAAGTTTTTTCCTTACTGTGGTGGCCACATAATTAGGAGCGCCTGCGTTTTTCCCATACAAATGCTTACAAATATGACTTTCCAATTTTGGTCACCAAATAAAAAGTTCTTGACCAATTTTATTTTTAGTTATACTTATTGTTAACTAATAAACTAAGGTTTAAATGTATGTACAATTTATCTCTGTTGAAAACGAATCTTTCATTCAAAAATGCAAGCCATTATGTGGTCACCACTGTATATAACTTTTTGCGCATGTACCTATGTCAATACAGGGAAGAATGTTATGACAAAGAAATATTTACTAAATCGTCATTCTAACCGAATAGCTGCCCGACCTTCCAAATTATAAAATATTTCTAAAATTGGTACAAATTAATCTTCATATATAAATTAACTTACAAATCCACTATCTCTCTCTTTCTTTATTACATTTTTAATGTAGCTGTTGCTGTAGCTGTATAATCTATCTTTGTGCAAAGTTTCATCCAGGTCCGTTTAGCCGTTTTATCGTGATTGAGTCGCAAATAGGGAATGCAATTTAACCGGTTATTAACCGTTTTTGTATGAAAATAACCGGTTATAACCGGTTAAATCCGGTTAAAACCGGTTATAACCGGTTATTTGCATTCCCTGGTCGCAAAGGCATCCATCCAAACTTTCGCATATTATAGTAGTAATATTAGCAACAATCAGTAAAGGTAGATTCTAACTTCGAATAGGTCATAAAATGAATAGGTTATTCCAAGTTTAAATGCCAAGTAAAGTTGTTAAAAACCATAAAGTTTTCCGCCAAGTCGTAACTTTTTAATAATCAAAGCGAAGATAAATCTCTCACAGTCGAAATAGAACGTCCTTGTTATAAGGTCGACGGACGGCTGACCGAGACATTGGTTTGCGAAAATAAAAATATATTGCGCTTGCTTTTGGACTGAGCAAAGAGTATGTTTCTCGGAAATCTATGTTTTCCTTGCGCGGTTATTTTTGTATGCGATCTAGTTTAGTTACGTGATAGGTTACCTGTTAAAATATTTGTCAAGTTCGAGCCGGGGACGCTCACGTTTAGAGGTTACGAGAGGTGACAAGAATATGTTATACCTACTTAGAATAGAATATAATAGAAATAGCTTTTATTGTTGACAAATTACAATTTTTCTCCATGGTTAATATAACTTAGATTCTTACTGATTTTTGATATGGTGCCGCGACCAGGATTAACAGCAAAGTATTTTTTTTTATTTAAAGAAAATTAAAGAGTTCATTAAAGTTGATTGGCCTTTCAACTTTGTTATGGGCCGACGGAACGACGCGTGGGTGGCCAATTTTTTGCACGGAACCCTAAAAAGGCGCGAATTAACTTGCGATCCACCGTGATGTAAGCGCATGTCATTGACCTTATCTGTTGAGCCAATGTTTACTACAGTCATCCTCGTGACAACACAATGTTTTAACACCTTTGTTGCCCTGACAATGACGCCACGCCACTTCTATGATCATTGATCAGCTTAGGCTTGATTCACACGAACGGTTAAAGCCACGACGCAACCACAAGAAGGTGCGTGCGTTACTTGATGAGTCTATGTTTGTTCCTTTGGGGCACTCAAGAAACTAAACTCGTGGGCCGATGATTCATGTCAATCGATTTGTCTTAATCTTGTGAGTGTCATTACAGACTCCATATTGCGAACAAAAAACCCTATGACAAAAAGAGGGGTGTTATTAGTTAAATGTATCTGTGTGTCGGTCTGTGGCATCGTAGCTCCCAATCGAATGGACTGTTGTCTATTAAATCGTTTTTGTAATACTTGTTTAATTATTTGATTTTTATTCGCGAAGTATTTTACGTTTGCCTTGTGAATGTCACCTTACGCCACTTGACATAATGTCAAAACCGAAGGGATCCAACGGGACCGTATTAATATGCGTCTGCGGCCCGTCCGTCAGTCCGTCCTAACTTTAAACAACTGTATATTTTGGAGCACGTTTTTTTTCTTCAGAATATGTGTCATTGCGGTGGATTTTCTAACAAATATACAAATTAAAGTAGAAAGTGAAATAATAAAGGGGATGCATGGTTTCCTTTGATGTACCGTCTTCGTCGTTTCTCAATACGTTTTCACACTTCACCGTCGCACAAAATAATTAACTCGAAATATGCAAGATTATTATTTGTGGGACGTTTACTTTCCTTTGTTGTCGTTAAAAAAGTTGTCTTTGAAAATTTTGCGCCAATTTTCTTGAACAACGCCGCCATTTTCAGTGACGTTCTAAATTTAAAATATCCTTTTAGCGACCTTTCTTTGAAAACTTGTCAAGTGTCCCTCCGATGTAAAATAGACGGGTGTTATAAATTTTACGTGTGTCTATCTGTGGCACGGTAGCCCCTAAACGGATGGGTGACATTATTTCGAGGTTTTTTTTATCCATTTTAATTGTAATTCTTATTTTTTTTGGGTTTCGTACCACAACAAAATAGAAACAACCCTTATAGGATCACTTTGTAGTTCGTCCGTCCGTCTGTAAAGACCCTTTATCTTGGGAACGCATGGAGGTATCGAGTATTGAGTTGAAATTAAAACACTCACACAGTCAGACTCGGGGCTACAGTCCCTTGAAGCTGTGAAAAAGTCAAACTTCTAAGCTAACAAAAAAAAAATATGGCCGTTTATGCCAAAGCTCAAAGTAATCAAAATTTAAAGGTCATTTTCCGTTGACCTAGAACTATGAAATTTGGCAAGCAATACCGTCTTATACTACAAGTACAGGGAAAAATCTGAAACTATACAGTTTTAATTAAATCGCAAAAAACAGGGTTTTAATTTAGTTTTGTGCGGAACCCTCAGTGCTCAGTGGGTCAGAACGACTCGCACTTGTCCGGTTTTTATTTCTTAACTAGAGCCACCTTCTTTTAAATAAATAAATATCTGGGGACTATGTCACACCAATTGAACTAGTCCCAATTTAAGCTCTAGGCTTGTTCTATGGGTACTAGACAACGAAATAAATACTTATATAGAGAAATATATACTTAAAATACATAGTAAACATCCATGACTCAGGAACAAATATTCGCGCTCAACACACAAATATCTGCCCTTACCGGGATTTGAACCCAGGACCGCTAGCTTCGTAGGCAGGGTCACTACCAACTAGGCCAACGCGTCGTCAAAAACAACACAGCTTTTATTTGACTTCACTTGTATGTCCTGGAATTTTGCAAGTCGATTTTGAACCTTATCTCGTCAATAGAATGGCCTGAAATTTGGAATACACGTGTAAACCCGAGGACGATGCAATATTATGGTACCATCGAGCTGATCTGATGATGGAGTTGGAAGGTGGCGACGGGATCTTTGCTATACTTTACCTGCCGGCGAGTTGGGGCTGGTTAGTTTCGTCTTGATAACCAGATGAGGTCTGAGCGGAAAAAAGTAAAGTAAAGTATAGTAGCAACAAAAACTTGTGCCAAATATGAAATTTTTGGGTCCATATTGACTCTCCTAAAAATGTGTAGTCCTTTGTCTTTCAGGGGTTTTTTTAAAAGAAACCTAACCTAACCTTATCTACCAGTTAGATACTTTAAAAATCCGGAAATATTAACGGTTCCAGTAAAAAACACTTTGGAGTTGCGATGATTAGGAATACAATTACATTCGCACTAAAAATAATTTATTTAACTTCGGCGCACCCGAAACTTTGACGGAAACTTATTTTTAATTCTTTATCTCTTTCTCGCACCAGTGGAGACTAAATCGGCAGAAAGTAATAAGTACGTTGCTACAAACTTTTCCGTCTGCAGGAATATGCATTTATTATTAACACAACATAAAACTGTCCGTCTGTATATAAGGGAAGCGCAGTCGCGGGACTAAAATAGACGACCTCAACACTTTGCATTGAGATATTCTGCATTATAAATGCATGAGGAGTAAAAATAGAATGGAACAAAGGTTTCCACAAATACGGTTGCCCTTTAAGGTTGTCGTAATTAATATTACGAGTATACGAAGTTTTACAATATTACTCATACAAAGAACGAAACTACATACATACTTTCATACGTATACAGTAGTACCCAACTGATATGGCGCGTCGTGAATCTTCGTTCGTGCAGACACGATCAACGATTCCGATGATTTCCGAAGGACGATTAAAACCCACCATCAGACTTGTACGTAATAGTAATAAGGTGCAAATTAAATTGCATAATTTTTTTCCATTTCACTCACTGCTGACTGAATGTCACGCGGGCGCGCGTCAACATGGCGTCACTAATAACCAATAATAGCACAGAATACAGACGTGAAGTGCTGATTGGTTC
This sequence comes from Acleris emargana, assembly GCA_927399475.2. NCBI lineage: Eukaryota > Metazoa > Arthropoda > Insecta > Lepidoptera > Tortricidae > Acleris > Acleris emargana. Next base: position 2,906,074 of record OV656862.1, read on the forward strand.
CCGCGCTTCGAAAATTCGTCATCTGCGCAGGTACATCGGTAAGCCATATCAGTTGGGTACTACTGTACATACATCGCCGTTTCACATTAAAAACAAATATAACAAAAAGCAAGCTTTTAACCCGATATAAATCCATTTTTTTTTCTTTTTTACAATATGGCCTCTGGTTGCCGCCATATTGAATTTTAATTACTGCCATATCTTAAGATTAACACAAATCTATTGACATAGGAATCATCGAAATCGGTCCACGCGTTTCGTTTATAAAGCGCCACAAAGGATAAGACATACATAGGTACATACATACATACCTTCACGCCTTCATTCCCAGAGTGGGGTAGGCAGAGCTACAGAAGGATAAGACATATATACAGGTACAGGGTGTCTCATTTAAATCGGTCAGTATGGGAAAGTCTGAAACTATAAGACATATCTACGGAGATCTGTTCTTAGGAACCATGTCATCGATTTTAATAAGAAGAAAAACTGCATCAATACGTTTAAAAAAAACCTGTACTTAGCTCGGGAATCGAAAGCGGTCGTTTTTTTAAAAAAAAGGTACTCTATTTTTATTCAGATATCGATTGTTTAGGTCTTAAGCTTCTTAGTCTCTAAGTCTTTTTAGGTAGCAGTAAATTGCTAAAAAAAAAAAATTGCATGATATCTAAAATGAATTGTTTTCACATACTTTAATTTATTTTAGTAGGTGTTCGAAGTGACCTCCGTTACAATATTCAACAAGTTCAGGCGTGTAAAATTGTCTCTGTGGTTTTTTGTACCTGCAGTTTATCTTATTAAAATCGATGACATGGTTCCTAAGAACAGATCTTCGTATGTCTTATAGTTTCAGTCTTTCCCATACTGACCGATTTGAATGAGTCACCCTGTATAGACTTATACACACATTACCCTCCTCGTTCGGTAGTTTTGTAAAAATAACCAGTGACATCTGCGACGCTAAGACAAGTCTAACGAGACACCTCTCTTGTCGAAATCTAGCCATCCGCTCAACCTTTGCGAGGGAACAACGAACCATACATACATTCATACAAATACACACAATTAACCTGAATCTTCTCCATGGTTACTCGTTTATTTTCGTTATAAAATGGTGTCAGCTCGTTTATTGTTTATATTTATGCAAGGTTTCTCATGTCGCAATTAATACTTGCATCCCACGGCGTCAGCGTCTTCACTGCACAACATTTATGTAGGGCGCCCGTCGGTTATTCCGGTGTTTAAACAATTTCCAGTGTTCAAATTCTAACAACACAAGGTTTTTATCCGTGCGAGCTGAATCTGGGCTGTTATATCGTCATTACTTTAAAAACCTCGTATCTCATATTTCGTGACGTACAATTTTAAACTTAAACCTGAAGATCTCGAAATATCAGATATAGCGACCCGCCCGCGGCTTCGCCCGCGTGGAATGTATTATACATATAAACCTTCCTCCTATTTCATTTAGATTTCGAATCAATCACTCTATCTATTAAAAAAAACCGCATCAAAATCCGTTGCGTAGTTTTAAAGATTTAAGCATACATAGGGACAGACAGCGCAAGCGACTTTGTTTTATACTATGTAGTGATGAGTTTTTTCTATAGTAGTAATGATATCGTAGGATAATACAAAAACCGGTCAAGTGCGAGTCGGTCTCGCGCGACGAGGCTTCCGTACTTCTTCCGTAGGTATTATCACATTCCTATTTCATTTAGATTTCGAATCAAATCACCGCGAGCCCAACTGTTCATAATTTAGCCGGGTAACGCAAATCGGGCATACTCGTGTGACGTCGTCGTGAACGACTGGTAACGAATGATGACATGTCTATATTCGTGCAACAGAAAGAGTATTCTGTCTTTGTCATTCGGTATTTCCATGAAATCAGCTGTCAAAAATAATCTGACGCAACATCGGTAATTTATTAAATTATAAGACTCGTAAACAACGTTCGGATATTAACACGGATTCCGAGTTTTCCGGATGTCGTATGACCAATCATGAATCAATCAATTGTCGCTAGGTTACTGTTTCTAGACCTGTAATTGGTTGGCTTTGGGTGTAGTCACTCTATTGTCAGGTTGGCAGGCTTGGTCTTCAGGTTAGCCAACAGTTAAATTGCATGAAAATATAACATAAATCAAGTGATTCCAACCTAAATGGCACTTCTCATCTGTCAAACACGATGACAAAGATGGAATACTTACCTGCGACTTTCCTTGTCTGGATATACGGGTGTAACCGACTAAACCCGCTGTATTACATTACCAAATTACGTACATATTTCATACCAAACGTTAGGTTAATACCAAATTTGACGTTTTTATGATTTACCGGCAATTTTTCATAATCAAAAAACCCGCAATATTTTCAAGACCTATCCAACGGCACTATGGTGTAGACGAGAAAAAAAATACATCCCCAAGTTACGAGTAGGGGAGGTGCAAAAAACATTATTGTTTCGTTCGGTTGAACGAGTGAACGCCTTATATAAACCGGCGCTTTTAATTAGTCCCGTTAGAGCATATAAAACACATTCTAGCGCGTGTATTCTCAATTAGGCAGCCTTATACGTTCGATCGTTCGACAGAAGTCCTATAATGAGAATGCATCCGCTAAAATGTGTTTTGTACCCTCTGTTATTCTCTATGTTTGTTATGCCGTGTGGTTGCTGGGTTAGAATAGTGCCACTCCATGTCTTCCCGTGGATGTCGTAAGAGGCGACTAAGGGAATAAAGGCTTGTACCACTGTTAGGCGATGGGCTTGCCACCTGTCACTAATACACTGGGAAACATCTTAGCCTACTTATGCAAAATGTGGTTACAGAATTATCAAGAAGTTTTAAGACTTGTTGGTAATTCTTTAGCTCTGCCTAGCCCACTCTGGGAATTAAGGCGTGAGTTTATGTATGTATGTATGTATGTATGTTATTCTCATAAAAATGGCGTTCGGTCGGTCGAACGAGCGAACGATTGGACGCGGCGCAGCTTATATAAACCGGCAAGTTTAAGTAACCCATGTGACCTCTCAGCACACTTTGAGAATAGCTTAACTAGGCTAATCGCAGTAGCTTATGTTATTCTATATGTCCATGGTCCAAAACTATATAAAGCCACATCGATTCCACACTGAATCTCCCTAAAAGGTATCCAGCAGAGTTGTCGCGCAAAGTTATTTAAAACCTGATTTTACCTTCAGTGTAATAAAGTTCAGTTTACCTTAAACAAGTAGGATTGTAGGAACTGTTTACTGCTTAACTGAAGCATACCTTAAGTGTATTAAAATAGGGTTGAAATTGAAAGTAATCGTGAACAGATGTTTATTGTACAAGCTGTCCTTGTCCGTAGTGTCACAAGGTTGGCGCCCATGTGCAGTACTGGTTTAGATTGACATTATTTATTAAGTTGGTAGCATTGCACTGTGGTTCAGCGTGTATGGAGAGAGTGTCATAAGTCGATTTGTCCAAAACTTCCAACATTATTGGGAAGAAATGCATATATTGTTGTTAATTATGAATTTATTTGATAAAATAAAGGACTTACAATTAATTTAATGTGTATATATTATTGAATAATAATAAAATAAAACAATTAAAAACGCTTCAAAATGCACTATATTTCAATACCGTATAATTAACACTTATAAATAGTAAGTAACATGTTTTCACTTAAAAATATAATAAACAATACCTTAATACTATTTAATTTAAAAAAAAAACTTATATTGAACGCAAACATATTTACTAAGTTTTTTTGTTATGTGCAATTCATGCAGTAGAATGAACCGCACGTAAAGAGTTGTTATCTTAAAAATACTGTAATTAAACTATCTAACACTCATTAGTGAAACTTTAATGAGCTTAGCAATACCTAATGTAATAAACTAATGACAGATTTAGATAAAACACTTTTTTTTTTCCTAGGAAGCTTTCTAAGACCCGTAACTAGTGGGTCAGAATTTAATAAAAGTCGATTTAAAAGATCGGTATTCGTCGCAACACGTGACATTTTTCTAGTATTGTTGAGCCGAAACGCTTTTATATTTTTATTTGTAGCTTCGGCAGCTTCTTCTGATAGTTCTCCTATGGATACCATCATGTGATCGAACTGATCGATTACTTCAGACCCATGAATCAGAACTTTGTGAATGGACGCTGGCAAATTGTACCACGGATATTCCTCAACAAGCTGTCGAGCCGTGTCTAAAGCAAACGATTTAAATCTCTCAGAATTAATTTTGTAACCGGAATTGAGACAGTTAAGAATTGTACCACACCTATCAATAAGCTCTTGCTTAATTCCTGTTATTTCGGCAGAAATGGCAGAGTTAGCAAAAAACCTACGTGCTGTATTCCCATCATTCGAGTTGCCACTTCCTCCGCTACGCGGCTTGTCCACTATCAGACCTAATTTATTTTTAAAAGCATTTTGTATCGTCTTCTTTCTCTCTGCCATTTTTTCCTTTTCTTCATTTAATCGAACTTGCCATTTTTTTACCTCGAGCCGATATGACACGTGCACAAAATATTCAAAAAATCTTATCCATGAATGGAGAGGAGATAATCCAAACTCCAGCGTAGCGGTATCAATTTCTTTGGTCAAACACATGTCTATCTGATTCATCTCTTTGGGTGTAGCCTTGCACAAATAACACCTGCTAGCAGATGCCGTGTCACTTAACGCACTACAAATTTTGCCGTCTACCATTGTCAATTGCAATTGATGATGAACTTGTAATTCATCGCCGCCCGGCAACATACACGTCGATGGTACTAAATTATTAATTTTCTCTTTAAAATAATCTTCTTCGTTCTTAGATAATTGTTTTGTCTCTTTTGCAAATTGGAAGCGAATAGGGCGACAGTACCTAGTTGATGATGGGCGAGGATTCTTCCATAATATTGTTTCTTCTCCTGTTGTTGCAACTATGGACACGAGACGCAAGGGCACATATGATGTCACGAATAAACTTCCATCTTCTAAAGTTGGGTCATCGGAAAAGCACTGCTTATACTCACTGTGTCCGGTACTACCGTCAAAACCCCACTTACCAACTAACATAACATCACCTAAGGTCTCGGGATCGATACTTGATAACAGTATATTTTGAGAATCCAGTATTCTTTTAACCGTGTGGTCCAACAAATTTTGTAACTCTACTTCGGCACTTTTTTCAGTAATAGTTAATTTTTCAGGGTAACACTGTTTCTTGGCTTCTAAAACCTTATGATACGAAGGCAAAACTGGATATTGTTTACTATTAATGAACTCTTTAATTAAAAGGTATTGGTGTTTTGTTAATTTTGCTTCTGTGATCAGCGATAGGATCTCACTTGGATTCACTTCACATTTATGACTATCATTTGGCCCACTACTCGAGGTTGACGAAGTATTTATCAAAGCATTGACGGCCGAGTTATCAATTTTTGAGAGGTCCACTAATCTCCTTCGCTGAGTTCGTTTACTGCAAGACTCAAAATCTTTCTTCGGTCGACCGAGATTTGATGTCATTTCTTGACCAGTAAACTGATTTTCTCTCGCAGATACCGACTCATTCTTTGCTATATCTATAGTTTCAAGGACATTTAACCATTTTTCATGTTTTCTGACTAGTTCATATTTATTCCTTGCTGCTTTTTTCCAGTAATCTGCGATCCTTTGGATTATGCAATTAACGCGTTTACTTAGAACTTCGATTTCAACGTTTTCAGCTTCCGGCACCATTTCCAAAACTGTCTCTAGTATAATTCGATATTTTTCTATCTGTGATCCTTTAGCAAGATGCCATAGTTCAAATATGTGCATTCTTGTAAACTGAACTTGCAAAAAAGAACCTGTAAGAAAGAAAACCAAATACATTAGAAATTGACAAATATCGTAGCATCTTCTACGAACAACGTAGAGGACGAATTAATAAAACATCTAGCAAAATCTAGCAGAAGATGACTATTGGCACACTAACTAGACTTTTATACGCTTTTTAAACAATCAAAATTATTAATGGTACAGAATGGCGTCATTGATAAAACTCAATGGTAATACACAAACAATTTAAATATTTTTATAAAATTAGGTGTCTCGTAGCTCTCAAATAAATATAAAATGTATAGTAAAAATAGCTAGTAAAAATATTATTATTAAAACACATACCTTTGTCATTAATTTCCATGATGATTCAATAGAGTTTATCACAACAAGTTTTTAGAAATCCGTCAACAAACAACTTTCACTTTAATGATCTATTGATAAGACTAATTACGCGGTTTAAGTGTGTTCACTTCGGAGGTCTGAAAAACAATGATCCCGACTGATTACTTCAAAACTATTTATAGTTTTAAGTAGGCTGGTAATTAATGTGTTATCAGAGAAGTACAAATCATAGCTCGGCTATTGTTGATTATTTGGACTTATGACCTATGAGCGGGACCATAGTGCATTGTTACTAAGCGCCAATGTCTGTGGTCAGTGATTATAACCTACTTGTGAGTTCTCGCACCATTTTTTAGTGTTCCGTATCTCAAAAGGAATAAATAATAACAAAAAGCTAGCTTTAAAAAAAAAAAATCGTTTTAAATCCTAAATGATCGTTCAAAATGAAAAATGATGACAGTAACCTAATTATGATTCTTAAATACCTATTAAATGATACTCCATTTGTCATAGTTCGTTGTTTTTTAAATTTTACAATAAGGCGTCGAGTCGCCGCCATATTAAATTTAAATTACTGTCATGTCCTTAGTGACACGTACAAGATGAAGACAAATTGATTGACATAAGATTCATCATAATCGGTCTAGGCGTTTAGCTTCTAGAGCGCCACAAAGGAACAAACATACATTTATAGGCTGATAAATACATTACCCTCCTTTAAAAGGCAAAAAACGCAAACTGTCCTTATAGGATCACTCGCGTATCAGTCTGAACTGAATATTAAATTTTGTCTGTAGTTGAGATTTAGTTTAAGTAGGTACCTACTCATTATAAATTTCCGTCAAAGATTTCATTTTTGGGACAAGCTTTTGTTGCCGATTGTACTTTTTTTTGCACAATCGTCATCTACTCGTCAAGACGATTCTGACGAGCCCTAACACGACGGGTTTATCATGTGTTATTTAAGAGTTCCTATGGCTTTGCGTTCCCGAGAAGAGAAGAGAGTTAGGGTCTTGACAAACAGACAGACGGACAAAAAAGTGATTCTATAAAGTTTCCGTTTTTTCCTTTTGAGGTACGGAATCCTAAAAATGACATTCATCATCATGTCAGCCGAAAGACGTCCACTGCTGGACATAGGCCTCCCCCAAGGCTCTCCACTCAGACCGGTCTTGTGCTTTTCGCATCCACCGCGTTCCCGCGATCCTTACAAGGTCGTCACTCCATCTTGTTGGAGGCTTACCTACAGCTCGTCAAAAAAATTAATGCCAATCAATCACAAACTAATCAAAGTAAAACAAAATGGCGTTTACCGCCGTAACTTGCGTCAAGCGCGTTCAGATGTTTTTCAGACCAGAGTTCAAGGTCGCATGGTGGCTATCGCTTCGTTCAGAAATTCAAATTGTTTACGTAATTCCGCCGGTGCCCGATTCGACCGAGACATTTGCGCAGTGGATATAGATTCGATATTGTTCTACGAAAATTATTTTATCTTTAATTTGATAGTCTATTATCTATAAGTACCTACTAAATAACATACATAAATAAACTCACGCCTTCATTCCCAGAGTGGGGTAGGCAGAGCTACAGAATTACAAGTCTTAAAACTTCTTGATAATTCTGTAACCACATTTTGCATAAGTAGGCTAAGATGTTTCCCAGTGTATTAGTGACAGGTGGCAAGCCCATCGCCTAATAGCGCGTACTACAAGCCTTTATTCCCTTAGTCGCCTCTTACGACATCCACGAGAAGACAGTGGCACTATTCTAACCCGGCAACCACTTATATTGGTATGCCTCACTTTTCATAATTCTGTTTGCAGAGTAAGAGCTTTTTTTTTTCGAATGTTATGATTTTGCGATCTCAATTCATGTCAGCGAGAAAGAGTGCGTAGTAGGGGAATATTAGGAAATATTAAGCTTCAATAAAAGCAGATTGAAAATTTATAAAAAAAAAACGTGTGGCACTCGGGGACTGCCGCGGTAAAGCTATTGCATGTCGTACAAACGCACACAACGCCGTGTCGAAGACTGCCGAACTGAAACGACGTTAGACGATGCACGGCCTTCAAGCCACACCTCCTTGCCCGTCGGAGTGGGGAGCGTGAGGTTTTTTCGTTACGGAATTTCTGGATTCGGTCCCCGCGCTCAAGGCCCGCGATAGAAGCTATGCAATAGCTTAAAAAGCTTTTGTTTCACCTGTTCACATGGAGTTCGTACTGCTGATCTGTTACATGACATGACGTCACAGTGCATATCGGATCTCTCTGTCTAATCGCTGTATTATTATACAGCAGTTCAAAATGCTTGCTTGTATCGTTCGTATTTCTGGGCCGATTTTAATTTTAATTTCACTTTTGGTGATCTCTATTGCTGTATTTTAATATTTAGTTGAGAAATGCGATTTCAAAAACCGGACAAGATCATGTCGGACCATGCTCAGTGTAGGGTTCCGAAGCCGTAACTACAAACAAATTAGATCTCGCGATAAACTTAACTTTGCCGTTGGAAAACTGTTATCCCCATACATCGACATAGGTCGCGGTCAATTTACCAACACCGCAAATAAGTTCTCAGTGTTTATAAACATTTAGGTCACACTGTAGCAAAGGGACCGTGTCTGGGACTTAGATTTTTTTTTCAAAAAAATGAAAAATCATAGGGATTGCAAAACACTTACAATAATTTTCAAGTTTAGGTTAAAATAAGCACATTTTGCTTGAAAAACTTTTCTCTAAAATTAAAAATGGGCGAGATAGACGAGTTCAAAGATTGATAATTTACAAAAGACTTTTTTTTGTTGGTTGTGGTGTCATTATAACACTATTTTTTTATGATTGCAACGTATAGAACACGTCAAAATAAGCACATTTTACTTGAAACACTTTTCTCTAAAATTAAAAATTACTGAGATAGACGCCATCAAAGATTACAATAGCGACGTATACGACGACGACGACGTATTCTACGTAGTTTTGGCGCTTCGCGCCTGGACAACAAGCTAACCTAACCTAAACCTATACCTATACTGCGCCCTACGGCCTTCGGCGTTGAGAATCTGACTGGCACCTGCAGTTGGCCTGCTTTATTCATATCATTCATATTATCAATCTTTGAACTCGTCTATCTCGCCCATTTTTAATTTTAGAGAAAAGTTTTTCAAGTAAAATGTGCTTATTTTGACGTGTTCTATACGTTGCAATCATAAAAAAATAGTGTTAAAATGACACCACAACCAACAAAAAAAATCCAAGTCCCGGCCCCCCCTTTGCTACAGTCCGACCAACATTTAAACTGTTTGTAACTCAAGAACCAATGAAGTGTACTTAGTAGTGATAATTTTCATATTAAGTTAATTATATGTATATGTGCTTTCATCACTACATAGTATAAAACAAAGTCGCTTGCGCTGTCTGTCCCTATGTATGCTTAAATCTTTAAAACTACGCAACGGATTTTGATGCGGTTTTTTTTAATAGATAGAGTGATTCTTAAGGAAGGTTTATATATATAATACATTCCACGCGGGCGAAGCCGCGGGCGGGTCGCTAGTTTAAGATATTTTACAGATTTTTAACATTTGTAATTTGGCTGTAAGGGGAGGGGACACTTGAGTTTAACTAAAATTAGCGCTTTAAAGCTTAATATTTCATAAAAAGGTACCTGCATGCATGCATGCATGCATACCTTCACGCCTGTAATCCCAGAGTGGGGTAGGCAGAGTTACAGAATTACCTACAACTTTAAAAACTTGTTGATAATTCTGTAACCACATTTTGCACAAATAGGCTAAGATGTTTACCAGCGTATTAGTGACAGGTTGCAAGCCCATCGCCTAACAGTACTACAAGCCTTTATTCCCTTAGTCGCCTCTTACGACATCCACGGGATGACAGGAGTGGCACTATTCTAACCCGGCAACCACACGGGAAAAAGATACCTTAATCGAAAAAATGCTTTCACAAACAATATTTTTGAAAGACCTATCCAACAACACCCCACACTATGGGGAAGACGACAAAAAAAACACATACCCACGTTACGTGTAGGGGTGCACAAAAAAAAAAGATATTATTTCATCTCATTGTTGGCGTGGCTAATATGAATATTCATGCCAAATTACAGCTTTCTAGTACTAAAGAGTATCTGAGCTAGGCTGCGGACGGACGCACGGGCGGACATTGCGAAACTACATGGGTTCCTAGTTTGAATAGACGGGGAGAAAGGGAAGGATGAATGAAGGCACGTCTTTCAGAGTCGTTCACCTTGACTTAGATGCGTATTTTCCTGCGTAGATTAAAATGTAGGTGTGCGAGAAAGTGCGAATCGAGTGAAAGCGCGTAGAAAGTACACACGCACCGTTTTGGTCGCGAAAATGTAACTGTTGAAACCGAAAACGTGCCAGAGTTTTTATTTCGGAGGTTCTATAAAATTTTCCATTTCCTTTGTCTTTTTAAGAGCCCCGAAGAACGGTGTTCGTTTAACACAAGTGCATTTTACACTAAATAACAACAAGAAGCAAGCTTTAAAAATTCGACTGTTATTGCCAGAGGTCGGAATAGGCAGTGCCTATTTGCCTAAACTTCGCGGGAGGACGTAACTAAGAGTGGTTACAACCACCAAAAAAATTGTTTTATTTTTATTGAATGCGGGATTTCCAGGTATTTTTTAATAATACATAGATGTGGAAATTTATACTAAAACTCAATATCACATGTTAATAACATTTATTATATACAATTTTACATGATCATCAATAACAAAAACAACTTTCAATCTGAATCATCAATATGATAATTACAATCATTATTACTACTATTAATATTATTTAATACGAAATACTTTGTTAGTTTATTTACATTAAAAATAAATCAGAATATGTCATTTGATAAAGTAAAATTTTAACATGTGATATTGAGTTTTAGTATGAATTTCCACATTTATGTATTCTTAAACACCCGGAAATCCCGCATTCAATAATAAAAAATCATTATTTTCGGTGGTTGTAACCACTCTTAGTTACGTTCTCCCGCGAAGTTTAGGCAAATAGGCACTGCCTATTCCGACCTCTGGTTATTGCTGAACAACTTTGAATCGTTATAAATCCTAAATGATCGTTCAAAATGCAAAATGATTCAAGAAACCTAAATATGATGTTTAAATACCTATTCAATGATGCCCCATTTGTCATAGTTCGTCGACTAAATTTAATTTCTTTTTTACAATATGGCGTCTGGCTGCCGCCATATTGAATTTTAATTTCTGTCATATCTGTAGTGACACTCACAAGATTATTATGACAAATCGATTTACATGGGAATCATCAAAATCGGCCGTGCGTTTAGTTTATAGAGCGCCACAAAGGAATAAACATACATATAGTTTTAAGTTTTTATTTTATTATCATTATTATAAAATCCATAAAGTCATAGGTGCCAAATTTCGACCTAATACGCGACTGCGTCAGAAGGAGGTTTATTTTTTTACCCGAAGTCTTTTTGACGTGTCGGCTAAAAATGCTTGTCGATAAAACAACGCAAAGTATTTAATAACTGTGCAGGCATTGTGCGAGCGAGAAGACGCGGTCCGTCCTGCTCTAACCACGTGCGATCTTCGCACGCGACGCAATACTCTTGTTTACTCTTCTGGTAAGAAACGCTATTGCAAATGCAATCTTACTGGTAGTGAAGAGAGTTGAATCTTCTCATGCTAGTTATATTCTTTCAAATTAAACTGCCAGTATCATAGTAGCAATCTTAGGCATGTTTCCTTATTTCCCGAAAAATAGTTTCTTCCTAAAATTTTTACTTGTTAAAAAAGTTTACAGCAACAAGGTTTCATGACCAAGGAGGTAATTAATTTCCCAACATTTCACAGTTCTTAAACGGTTCTTAATTTGAATTTGATTACAACATCAATACGTTTTATAGTTTGAACGGAAAACAGACTTTGAGTGATGTTTGGAACTCTGCCACCCAGGGGGAAACGGCCTTAAATGTCACTTCAATGACAATTTATAAACAAAAAAACGTGTAAATAAAATTTGTTGGCGAATTCAGGATTTGGCAAGGCAATGATTAAACCTTTCTGAATGCTAGGTACGTAATATTGTAAACACGTTCTCGTATTACGACGTTTTGCTATAAATATAAGAACAGATGATCAAGTAATCGATTGAGGTAAATTAGTTATCGCAACTCCGAGTGTTGTGCTATCTCTTCCTATTAATCGATGTTTGCAATGTTGTATGTAGCAGTTTTATTTTTTTAAGCATTTAGGGCATTAGCATTTAGCTCTGCCTACCCTACTTTGGGAATGAAGGCGCGAGTTTATATATGTAGGGCATTAAAAACATACGATATATTTTTATTGTGTTGTTATGTTGGTAATATAAATAGGTAATATTACAGAGGCACTTACTCTAAAAATCGAAGTTACGTTAGCTTCATCCCTGTCTGTCGTCATTCGAGACTAAATCGATAGAAATGGATGGAGCTAAGCTATCGAAAGGGCCTCATGTTCTTAATCTTAACTACCAAAAAGGTATTTAGATGTACGTCTCAAGCTCCTGAAGGAAACTTTTTAACGAGAAAGACTTGAAATTCCGCGTTTTTTTTTTGCTTTCGAGTATTTTTTTCGAATGCTTTGTTATTCTGGCGATGTTAGATAACCTAAGTGCACAATTTAATTGCTATACGTAACGTAGGTTAGGTTTGATTTATAAGCGATATCAAAAAATAAAGTCTTCTATCAAACCATTGTGGTGTTCGACATTATGAAATTTCGGAATTTCGGTCATTTCGGAATTGGGATTGTTCATATTTTTTAAATTACTCTAATTAGATAACCATTTAGGGTTTTAAAGACGTTCTGCATTATTAAGTTTTTGAAATATTTATCTATTTCGGACATTTTGACAAAAGTATATCTGACCTTTGTTTGACTTTCGTTTTTGGCTTGAAGCCCTCCTAGGTCTTACGGGTTAGGCGAAAACCGCTTAAATAGTATGTTTTATTACATTATTAAAATCACTTTTTATCATTAGATATCATTTAATTGTTGTAATTTATTAGAAAATGCCAACCCAAATTTAAAATACTCATGTCATCCGTAAAATGTCTGCTAAATAAATAAATATATTTAAACGAAACTAATGGGTCAAATACAAAATTAATGAAATTGGTCTCTTAAAATGACCTATTGTTTCGAATTAGTATGTAAAAACCGTGAGTTATTTTTTTTGGTCCATCCCTATATTCCCAATTGTATTGTATCCCTTTATAACGCGCCCTTATTTAGCTAGGTCGGCAACAGACCGACCTTAATCGCAGTCTATGGTCAAAATTTTACTAGCCACGTTGTGTTGGTATTGGCAGCTGCAACTAACCTTGAAAAGCATGCACCGTCCGTCCTGAAACGTACGTCCATGGCGGTCAACGAACGCGCTCAGTCGAATCGCGCATTTCGCGCAGTTGCTTGCGAGGCGCGCGTGAATCCGAACGTCGCACGTTCCCGAACGTAAACAAAGACTATTGTTTAGAAAAATACAACTGCGGTTTTTTTTTAATTCAAAAAGCGCGGGAGCTTTGACAAGTCGAGGGTCCATGGAGTTTGGGATTGATTTTCCTTTTGCTTATGAAAAGTGTTTCTGGTAGATTTTAATGCTTTTTATTGTGAAGTGCTATGATAATTATCTCATTTGCATAACGTGGGATTCAGATGCGTGAAGTTTCTTGTGTTTTTAAAATTTGTTTGGAGTCATTAAAACCTTAAATTACTTACTTGTATAAAAATGTTTGGTTGGTTAGTACCTATTCTAATTAAATAACGAATTTAACTGTGCCACAGGTAATTTAAATTGATTATAGTTGTGATGTGTTTCGTTATTTAGAAATTCAAATTAGTTGGAATTTAATTAATGCGCCTGGCAACAACACCGATTAGTGACTTAAAAAAAACCCGGCTACCTATTCCTGTTCATGATATACTACCCCTTTACAAACGAATGGACAGGCAGACGGGCAGTGTGTATTTTGTTATATTGTTATAGTACAAAATCATTTCTATCATTATTGAGTATGCTATTATAATTATTATCACGCAATAAGTATGGAAACATATTATGCATGTTAGTCATAAATTATATGAGATATGACGTATAAATAATAGGTACTATGTTTACTACTAGTTCCTACTACGACACTATTATGTTATATGTACTTATCTACGATTGCTTATGTTATTGATTATCAGTAAGTGACCTAGGAGACTTATAAGAACCTCAATCTCTTTATATAATTCCACTAACAAGTTAATAGTGGAATAAAAGAAGATGTAGTGACTAAGATTGAAAAGGGCATGCTTCGATGGTTCGGTCATTTGGAAAGGATGGATGAGGGAAGATTGACGAAAGAGATATACAGATCGAAAGTGTGTGGAAGGGTCGGAAGGGGCCGCCCTAGGCGTACTTTTTCGAATCAAATCGGAGAAATACTGGAAAAGGGCCGAATCTTAAGTACCCGAAACCGACGTGCGTGCATGACTCGATGTATGAATGTTGAAGAAGCGAAGGAAATTTGTCAGGATCGTAGCAAGTGGAAAGAAGTGGTCTCTGCCTACCCCTCTGGGATGATTTAATGTATGTATGTATGTACTAACAAGTTAAAAAAAAAAAAACACGGGACAAATTCATTGACCTAGGCCCGATCTTAGATCTTAAATTTAAACTATGGTCACTATTCACATATGTACACATAATAGCTTTTGCCTGCAACTTCATCCGCGTAGAAGTAGTTTATCACCGCTGCATCGGGAACTGTAAAATTTTCCGTCATAAAAACTATCCTATGTCAAATTCCAGGATCTAACCTATATGTGTGCCAAGTTTCATCCCGAACCGTTCAGTAATTGAAGCTTGATTGAGTATCAAACATCCAAACATACAAACTATCTCATGTATAATATTAGCAAAATAAGAAAAGATGAAAGAAAGAAAATGCACCTTTTTAATAAGCCGGTAAGGTTTATTTTGCTCCATCATAAATTTGTAGGTTACGCGGTTTTGCAGTATTACCGACGATATATAATGACCAATACAAAAAAACGAGCACGACTCGCACTTGACCGGCTTTTTAATTACCTTTGCAACGTTGTTACCTGCGTCATTTGAAACCTACCAAAGCACTGTTTGTGTCAAATAACACAACAGTTTTAAATTTGATTTATTTAAATATGTAAAACATTAAAAATATACTTTAACGGCGTCACTTATAACCGCGGAGTAGCTAAACCATGCTTTGTGCTTATCTGTCATTGTGACATTTGAATTTGACAGATAAGGATCATATTTTAGCTACCCCTTGTGTGTAAGTATAACATTGATGACTATGGCCGTACTTTCAACATACAAACATACTCACAATTCTAAACCTATATAATACTAGCGGACCCGACAGACGTTGACCTGCATCTGCCATGCAGGACAACGCCATCTGCCGGGTTTATTTGTGAATCTAAACCATCCTCGAATCCACTTGAACCCACAGAAAAAAAAAACAAATAGGATCAGCCGGTTAGGAGGAGCTCACTGTCAACACACGTACAGAAGAATTATATATATAAAGATTAGAGTAGATTACGCTCTCACGCTCGTATCGTATGATAGTTCGTGTCATTCGGTCCAATAGTTCAGTAAATATAGCGGGACAACCGATTTGACTGACATAGGTCTATAGTCATCGGACGAGTGACCATTATTCGATATTTAATTGTTGTTGTTTTAATTTAATTGCCGTGTTGTTGCCGGCTTAGAATTGTGCCACTCCATATCTTCCCGTGGAAGTCGTAAGAGGCGACTAAGGGAATAAAGGCTTGTAGTACTGTTAGGCGATGGGCTTGCCACCTGTCACTAATACGCTGGTAAACATCTTAGCCTATTTGTGCAAAATGTGGTTACAGAATTATCAACAAGTTTTTAAAGTTAGGTTATTTAATTAGGTTAGGTAATTCTGTAGCTCTGCCTACCCCACTCTGGGATTACAGGCGTGAAGGTATGTATGTGTATGTACTTATGTTTTGACGATCTCAATGTAATTTCGTATTTTTTGACATGCAATGCAATTTATATTGTAATATGACATTGATGAATAATAGTATTTTTCCTACTCCTGTACTTTTATCTGTCATTTATATAGTCACGAACACTAATATAAGAATATAGATAATATGTCCGCAGAACATTCCGTAGAAAAGTCTATCTAGTCTATTCCCCTTAACAGCACTTGTGCTTTTTTGAGCCAAAACGATATGCCTAGCTGCCAAAGCTTACACCTAGGTTAATTTGACCAATCAAAATACTTCACCAAATTAAACCACCAATCACAAAACACATTGTCAATCGGAACGTTAGGTTCTTTTTGGTATGTAAACTCTTTTACTAATTTAACTCTTTAAAAAAAACATTTTATTTGGTATCAACCAACCAGAACGCAGCTATATTAAAATCGACCAATCAGGTAAAAGAATTCATTTCTCAAATCATTAGGTGTTTTTTAGTCCCTATTTCACAAGTTAAATCGATTGTGCAACTTTAAAAAAAAATATGAAACCTGGCAAGTGCACATCAATTTAAAAACAAAGTTAACCATAGACACATATTTTGTTGTTTTCGAATGTTTCTCGCTCGTTTGTTGTTCTGTGCTTCGTTCGTTCGTATTCTAACCTAGGTATATTAATTTAATTTTGCATTTTATTTGAAACCTAGTCGTAGAAAAAGTATTGTATGCAACTGTTTCTCTGTCTTGTTATTTTTGTATCTATGTACCTAATGTGGTTTTGTATTGTTGCGAATAAATGTCTCTTTATCTTTATCTTTATCTTTATCTAAGTCAAAAAATACTCGTGGCGTCTTGCTTTACGATGTTCGCCTGCGGCTCACATCGTAACCACACCACTCGTCTTTTTTGACCTCTCTTATACAACTGTTGCATAAACTACTAAAACTAACTAGTCGCTGCTCGCCATTTGTCCCTTTGCGTGCTCTTAGACCTTTAGAGCTACGCAACGGATTTGAATGCGGTTTTTATCAATAGATAGATTCAAGAGGAAGGTTTTTATCTTGCAGCAAAATCTCATAAACCAAAGAGAAGTGGGGGCGGGTCGCTAGTAACATACCCGTAACGGATTTACGGATAGGAAGTATGTTTTGCCACAGATTCAATCAAAATAAAAACAAAATATGTTGTACTTACTTACTTACTTACTAGTTATTATGAAAACTTAAAAAGAGAAACGTTATCGAATTTTTGTTTTTTTTTAGCTTCACCAATCCTCATAAAATACTCTTATTCGGCTTCATGTTAATATGGACTATAAACTATAATATAATAATTAATTTTGACCCACTTAGCTGACCTCATTACATGACCAAATTCCATGACCTCAAGTGTAAAATTAAAGCGATTTATCCCCTTTGCAAAGAGACTCAAGGCCGCTTTTGTTTAACCAGGAATCTTCCAAGAGCTTTCTGGCTCGCGACCAGAATTAATCAAAACTTTTGCGAAAGTGACTCAGTGATGTGCTCCAAAATGTCGCGATCAACACTGAAGGACAGTGTAAAGTGACAGGGACCCAAGATGTCTCCTGACAAACGCAAGAGGAGGAAAGAAGATAGAAAAAAACGGACTTGCCTTTAGTTAACCAGTTTTATTTTAAGTTACAATGATCTCACAGTATTTTTAGTGCTCAATATTGATAAAGACTGATATCTTTAAACCGCGGAACAATTAAATATAACAATGATTGCTTTGAAGAAGCTGTACGGGGACGAGTTGCTGAGACTAGCTCTGGTGCTCAGTCTGTTGAAAGTGGATCCTAACGATTACCTAGAGCGGGAGACGCAGCAACTGATAGCTGGTCTCCACATATCCAACGGATCCGACTGGTCCTCTGAACAAGAAGCAAGGACGCTCATAAGACCTAGATTCGTCCACCCAAAATCTCTCGACAACATCCTGATAAACTATGAGAGACAACTATTCGAGGAATTAAATTCGCTAGGACGGTATGGAAACTCCTTCGCAGAAAACAATGACCGGATATGGCATAATCGAGGGCCGGTTTTACATACTTATTTGGTTAATAATGTGGCGACGGATACAGTCGTGCCCGAGCTCGCTCCGGCGGCAGCCGATGACGACGATGGGGTGTCGGCTGACGACAACGTCGCGCAGGAAGTCAAAGTAGAGGAAGTGGCTGAAGAAACAACAGAAGTCAAAGACCCGGTTCCTGATGTCGTTGTCACGCTCTCAGCGGATTTCCTTGAGAACAGAACGGAGAGCGACATCTTGGATGAGATCGCAGCGAGACGGGACTCCAACGTTTTCAATGTCGCGTCACAAGAAGCTGACATTTTCGAAGAAATAGCCACTCGGACGTTTGATGTCAATGATTTCTTCCAAACTGACGAAATGCAGATCAAAAAGGAACCCGAAGATGCCGTCATGGAAGTACGTGTTAAAAAGGAACCTGATGAAGATCTATACAGCGACAATGCTATGGACGAATTCGTTCCGTACTTCACAGCCAAAGCTGATAAATTCCAATTTGGAGATGATAATAATGTGTTCGATCAAAACCTAGCTGATCTTCAAGACTACAGCGATATATTCGAAGATGTAAAGGAACTAAGGAATCTGGATTGTCTTGATGTAAAGCAGCAGCAGGATAACTTAGAACAATATCTTATGGAGAATACGCCTTTAGATTCAGAGGTTTACCAGCTCCCGATATTTGATGAGGATGAGCTGGTGCTTGTGAAGAGGGAGCGAGCTAGTACTAGCTTTACCTCGGGGAGTTCTAGTGGAGTGAGTGAGATGGATGTAGGGTCTGTTGGCGAGCCTGATGTTAAGTTGGAACCGGATGTGAAGTTGGAGCCGGATGAGGGGCACCACAGCGGGGACGAGTTGACACAGGAGGTGAGTAGTAGAAATAGCATAGTTAAAAAAAATATGGGTTTACCCGACTGCTTGGATTCTTCTGTAGGCCTAGTCAAGGTGCAAACGCTGCTAGAGTTTCTGAAGTTTATCGGCTTGACATGTATACTTTACATAACCGGTTCACACGATCTGTCATCAGCTTATCAATCCAATACAATACATTTGGTCGATTTTCGACTATCAGTGACTTAGATGCCCGTCACAAGATACGTCAAAGTAAACGTCAAGCCATAGAAAGCTGTCATATTAGACACATCTTGAGATGAGCATTACAGTCGAGATCAGTTTATCAATACGGCCCTTAGCGTCTTGCATCTTGATTGGGATTATACTTAGACAAAACGGAGAATTTTGAAAATTTCGTTCGTATTGAAGTTATATGGCTACATTTTACTGTTTCGCCCTATTAAAAACGCGGGGCCTTGTCTTTTGATTTCAATTACGTGTTGAAGTTTAAAACAAAGATTTTAATATGAAATTTCGAGTTTGAACCAGGGACCGGAACCGCTTAGCGCGAAAGGGGTTTTCGATATGCTTTTTGATAGACTTGTTGTTACAAACCCCAAGGATGCGCTAAGCTTATCGTCGACTTAGCTCAAAGAAAGGGCAACCAAACGATACGGTTAATTCGACTAAGCGCTAAGCCTATCCCAATACCCTATTGTCTGTTACCTTATTCAAGCTTATTCGAACGGTTTCAAGCTGGTTTAACCTCTATGCGCAAGAGTTTAGACTTATTATTGAATTACCTAACAATTGATAGGGTGGCGGCAAGCAGTAGCTGCTTAAGCGAGACGGCGAATTGAGAGAAAAAGAGAGAGACGATCAAAGGGGTAATACCCAGTCAATGCTAAGCGCTTAAATATTAAACTACCGAAACCCTAATGAACCGGGTAAGCTCTATGGATGCGGTTAACTACTTCAAAGGGGTTCGCCCTAACGTTAAGGTGACTCAATCATAGCTAAGCACATCGATTGGCTAACCGAATGATAGGCTAAGCCTATTGATAGGGTTAATCAAATGAAGGGGTTTTCCGGTCCTTGGTTTGAACTCCTGAGTCTGCTTTAAAGTTGAAGCATGGCTTTGTTACGCATTGTACCTGAAGGGGACTCAATCTCAAAGTGTATGTAATCAATCAATCCCCTCAATCCTAAAGGACACCCATGACTAGCGTAGAGTAAGTTTGCCGTTACTCCCCCTATTTTAACCCCTCAGGAGACGAATTTCCAAAAATCCCTTTTTGGTGCCAACCTAAAACATCCAAAGAATATTCCTTCCAAATTTAAACTCTATAGATCCAGCGGTTTCGACTGTGCGTTGATCGATCAGCCAGTCTGTTTCAACTTTTATGTATAGATGAATAATGTCCCATTCATTGCCTTCTATAAAATTCAAGACTGAAGCCGTTCAAAAGAAAAAGACAAAACTTTGAGGTTCATGAGCGCATATTGCCATTTTTCGGCACAACAACAACAACGCTTCCGGTGTGGGCATAAGACATCCGGTAGAATCACTAGCATAGAGGCATTCCATCTCAGCCCTCAGGGTTGGCGAAGCATTTGCGGTCTTAGGCCCGTATTTATAAACTGATCTCGACTGTAATGCCAGTCTCAAGACGCGTCAACAATGACAGATTTCTATGGCTTGACGTTTACTTTGATATGTCTTGTGGCAAGCATCTCAGTCAAGATGAGTTTATTAATACAGCCCTTAAGAATTGTATGTAGCCTTGAGAATGCAAGTATCTATAGGTCAGGGTCTTACCATCAGGTGGTCTGTGAGCCCGTCCGCCTTCTTTACGAAGTCGCTTCCAGCCGTCTGTCCGTCTGTATGTACGGGTCTAAGCTTTCCAACTACACAATGGATTTCAATGCGGATTTCATCTATAGATAAAGTGAGTAATAGATAGTGAAAGTGAGTGAAGGATTTAAGCGGGTGTGTGGTTGCCGGCCGCCTAGAATAGTGCCACTCCATTTCTTCCTGTGGAAGTCGTAAGAGGCGTCTGAGGGATTAAAGGCTTGTATTGTAGTATTGTTAGGCGATGGGCTAGCAACCTGTCACTAATATACACATCGTAAACATCTTAGCCTGTTTGTGCAAAATGTGTGTGTTTTTTTTTTATAGCATGGGAAGGCAAACGAGCACACAGGCCACATGATGGTAAGTGGAAACTGTGACCCATAGACATTCGCATTCACAAGACTGCAAATGCGTTGCCAACCCTGAGGCCTAAGATGGAATGCCTCTATGCTAGTAATTTCACCGGCTGTCTTATCCCCAAACCGGAACACAACGATGCGAACACTGCTACTTGGCGGTAGGTTAATGGATAAGATGGTGGTACCAACCCGGACGGACCCTGCACAAGGTCCTCCCACAAGTAAATAGAGCAATGAATAGAATAGTGGTTATAGAATTAACAACAAATTGTTAGAGTTGTTGGTAATTCTGTAGCTCTGCCTACCCCACTCTGGGATGAAGGCGTGATGGTATGTGTGTATGTACATATAATAATAATTGTTATAAAAAAGGATGCTGCTGTGTCTTTCTCTCCTGAATAAGTTAAAGCTGCGTGAACAAGACGGCAGTCCGATATGACGGTGTTTTTCCTACGTTTGTTGTTGAAATGGACACCGAGGCATTATAATTGTAAAATAAGCACTTTTAACATCTGACACGAATACATTTGTTTGTATGAATAATTTACATCGTACGATACATTTAAGGTGGCGCTCGCTTTGATTCTTATAAATTTAACTTTTATATACATAAAAACCCCCGATATAATGGTGACCCCTTCTTTCAGAGCTAATATCACTTAAACGGCCAGAGCTAATATCTCTTAAAAATGTAGGCTACTCAAAATGCACCTTATTGCATAGAAAATAAAGTTCATAACAAAATGAGTATTTTCTTTTGCGTTTTCTTACCATATCATCTTAAATATGGAACCCTCGGTACGCGAGTGCGACGCGCACTTGACCGGCTTTTTTTAATACGCTCTTGAGTTTTATATAATAAGGGTAATATTAGTGATATCTAGTTAATTTCTAGGTCGTGACGCATTCGGCGCATTGCCGCTGCAAGGCTATGGCGATCTAGGTCACCCGCAGGGATACCTAGATGCTAGATCTAGACTTTTCCTAAAGCGCAGATTACCAACAAAACTTGGCAGAAAGCTTTTTTTTTTACACTGAACGCCACACAGGCCTCCTTATGGTAAATGGACTTCACAGTATGTTTTTTTTTAATGTATGTTCACCGATTTTTCCGTCAATTGTAGACAGTTTTTTTTTTTTTTTGTTTATATAATGTACCTACTTCTGAGGTCACATTGTCACCAAATCTGAATCTGATGAGGGGATCAGTGAAAAATTGTGGGAACCCCTAACATATTATAGGCATACATATTGCAATTTCAGTATTTGTAGTAACAAATCCAGCATTTGCATTCAGAAAGTATCACTTGGTGAAGTGGAACTGATGATGAAGACCACACCTATTTCAAGGGGGGCGATAATATCTCGATTAAGATAGGAGCGATTATATTATAACGTAGAATATTTCATCGTTTAAATATGACTATTACTTTCCCGCGGCGTTTTTTGCGGTGAACTCGAAATTTCTGTAAGTTTCATATCAACTAAGAAGTAAGACTACATAACAGCTTATTATGATCACTAAAAAGTATAAAAAAAATGTTTTAAAATGGTAGGAAATAGGTTAGTCCAGCTGAAGTAGGCGACTGACAATATTCTCAACCAATAGCCGACTAGTTGGACTAATCTGTCACCTATCATTTCAATAGAAGTTGGTTTTTTAACGCGCTTATTTTGTTTTTTTTTACCGCCTATAAAAGCAACCCTGTGTACTTATTCGCCTTCTCTATGCTATAGAAAAATGCATTCACCCGAAAAACACTCCTTGCACGTACGTAAAACAAAACAGCCTACGTGGAGTAACCCACACGGCAAATTTACTTAGCTATAAATTAAAAATGGCGTAAGCACGCATACGTTTGACTTGAGTCTGTGCGAGTCGATGAACCACAGGTTAAAAACCTCGTGACGAATTCTATGGTTAATGGCGAACGTTTTGCGGATTTTCTAAGATGATTTTTGACGACACTGTAGCCTATATGTGTTAATTTTTACTTGTCTAAAAAAAAAGTAAACAACTTTCTAACCTCAAAATGATTTTTGGGCTAAAACAGCAATTTTAATAAAGCAATCACAGACAATTTGCCGAGTGATGTTTAAAATGTTTACTTGGTTTACTTTGTTTACGAAGCTATTGCTCGCGACTGCGTCTACGCAGAAAAATAAAGCATTGCATGTTACTCAGGGATAATGGAGCATTATAATGGTGAAAGATTTTTTGAAAACATAGAAAAATACAATCCTTTCCTCTTCATAATATTATTAAGTGTAGATAAAAGAGCTGTTTTAGCCAAAAATGGTTCATTTTGAGGTTAGAAAGTTGTTTACTATATTAGATCAGTAAGAATCTACAAGGGTCGTGAAGGTAGGTAGGACCTTGTGCAGGGTCCGTCCGGGTTGGTACCACCATCTTATCCATTAACCTACCGCCAAGCAGCAGTGTTCGCATCGTTGTGTTCCGGTTTGGGGATAAGACAGCCGGTGAAATGACTAGCATAGAGGCATTCCATCTTAGACCTCAGGGTTGGCAACGCATTTGCAGTCTTGTGAATGCGAATGTCTATGGGTCACAGTTTCCACTTACCATCAGGTGGCCTGTGTGCTCGTTTGCCTTCCCAAGCTATAAAAAAAAAAAAAAAAAAGGTATAGCTCGTAGTGATACTAGTGATCTTGCCTTCGAAGCTAGCGGTCCTGGGTTCGAATCCCGGAAAGGGCAGATATTTCTGTGATGAGCGCGAGTGTTTGTTCTTAAGTCGTGAATGTTTTCTATGTATTTAAGTATGTATCTTTTCATATACCTAAGTGAGATAATATTGCCTAGTACCCATTAGTACATGCCTAGAGCTTAGTTTGGTTTGACATTAAATTTATGTTAGCTTAATTGATTTGTGGTAGTGACAAATCCAGCGGGCAGATATTTGTGTGATGAGCGCGAGTCGTGGGCAAGGTCACCAACTAGGCCAACGCGTCGTCAATTCATGGGTCGCTATATTCAGACGTAACCCGTCTGGTCCATGCTGGAAGGTTAGGGGTTCATACCCCGGGGTGAACGCTCGCTTTGGGCAGACGACGCGAACAATGCTCTTTCTTTGTTTCCTCATAGCTGTAGGGTCTACGCGACATTATTGATCACGGCTTTGTATATTCATTAGACAGTGTTAATATACTCTGTCTATGCGAGATAGACAAGTTAATGCCCAACTTGTTAATCCGTTAATCGTTAATTAACGAAGTTATTTTGTGTAACTTTTAAGTTAACTTCAATTGTTATTTATATAACAGGTACATAATTAAGCTTCTATAACTATGTATGTATGTTGTATGAGTGCTCTAATTACAGACACGAGTACCTACCTTAATAGCTAATGATGTTTCTGTTAACAAATTACTTGTCAGCAAAGTTATTTTCATTATTCCGATATTTCCGATTGGCGTTAATAGTTTGTGAATTTTATTGCTAAATGTTTAGAAGTTTCATGTAAATTTTAATAATTTTAGATACTAAAACAGTTCTGATAATTTATTATAAAAGTTGGAGTGCCAAACGAAACGCAATTTTGTTGATATCCCTATTGAACGTAACCATGGTAACCAAATAACAAACCGATATATATTAATCATCTATTTTTAGTAACTGTATAAAAAAAAAAAACACACAATTCGTTTCAAAATTAATTTTGTTTTTAACATACGTAATTTTAGTTGATGTTTAAATATTTTAAACGCATTATTATGAATGACCGTAACCATGGTAATAACATTGTTATAATAATTATTACTGTGGCAAAGCTCGTTATAGAACTGTTTTCACGCTTCGGTTACGCTATAGATGGTATTCTGACATCATTGACGATATCAATATTACCGGTTTACAGTAAGCGAGGACTCATTAGCCTCCGTTTATTTTCCATAGGTACGTTAATCGTATAATTAAGTAAGTATCAACTACTTGCCATAACTACTAGATATATAAAAACCCCCGATATAACGGTGACCCCTTCTTTCACAGCTGATATCTCTAAAACGGCGCAACCGATTTTCATGAAACTTATCTAAGAATCACCGCTAGAAAACCTGCTCCCAAATAAAAAAAACGGCATCAAAATCGGGTGACCCGTTTAGGAGCTACGACGCCACAAACACCCCTCTTCTTGCGTCGGGGGTTAAAAAGAAATCTTTGTTTACAACCATATCATATCAGTCTATTTTTAAACTGGCACGTGTAAACTTTCGATTTTTCGTTGCATAGAGGAACGTTGTACGAATCTACTACTACAATTGGAATTGTTCATATTTTTTAAATTACTCAAATTAGATAACCATTTCGAGGAATATGGTTTTAAAGACGTTCTGCATTATTGAGTTTTTGAAATATTTATCTATTTCGGACATTTTGACAAAAGTATATTTGACCTTTGTTTGACTTTCGTTTTTGGCTTGAAGACCTCCTAGGTCTATCTTACGGGTGAGGCGAAAACCGCTTAAAATAGTTACGTTGTATTACATTATTAAAATCACTTTTTATCATTAGATATCATTTAATTGTTGTAATTTATTAGAAAATGAACAATGAACAGTACAAGCCCTTATTCCCTTAGTCGCCTCGTACGACATCCACGGGAAGAAATGGAGTGGCACTATTCTACCCCGGCAACTACCACCACCACCACCACCACTGTATTTAATTATATATTTCTCTATACAAGTATTTATATCGTTGTCTAGTACCCATAGTACAAGCCTAGAGCTTAGTTTGGGACTTGGTCAATTGGTGTTACATTGTCACTTGATAAAAAAAAAAAAAAACGACTCGGGGCGTCAACAAACGAGCCTACTCTTTTCTCAAAGGTCGGCGGCGCACCTGCGATTCCTCTCCCGTTTCGGGTGTTTATGGGTCGCGATGATCACTTAGCGTGGGACGCCCTCTGGCCAGATGGCGGGATGACTTGCAGCAACTGGATGCATAAAGCATTAAACCGGGCTCTGTGGCGTTCCTTGGGAGAGGCCTATGTCCAGCAGTGGACTGCAACAGGCTGATGATGATGATGATGATGATCACTTACCATCAGTTGACCCGCTGGATCTGCCTCCATTCTCCCATAGCAAAACAGGTCAAGTGCTAGTCGGACGCGCACCTAGGGCTCCGTATTTAAGATAATACACTTGGTAATATACCTACTTGCCGTGTGGGTGCCGGGTTAGAATAGTGCCACTCCATGTCTTCCCGTGGATGTCGTAAGAGCCGACTAAGGGAATAAAGGCCTGTAGTACTGTTAGGCGATGGGCTTGCCACCTGTCACTAATATACTGGGAAACATCTTAGCCTACTTGTGCAAAATGTGGTTACAGAATTATCAAGAAGTTTGAAGACTTATTGGTAATTCTTTAGCTCTGCCTACCCCACTCTGGCAATGAAGGCGTGAGTTTATGTACACTTGGTAACCGCAAAAAATACAAATTTTGTTATGAGCTTTATTTTCTATGCGATTAGGTCAATTTTGTGTAGCCTAAGTTTTAAAACAGATTTTCATTGTTTTTTGTTATTTCTCAAAAACTGTAAATAATTTACACTTCATTTATTTTTTCCCATATATTTATTTCTGAGTTTTTGATTCATAACATAACGACAGACAGACCACGAAGTCGCACCATAAGGGTTTTTTTTTTACAATACGGAACCCTAAAAAAGTATCTAAGTTACCATAAGCAAAAATTATTTATAAGGATTTATTTACAGCTATCATCGCCTAAACAAAACAACTTCGCCGCTCGTGTCGGCCATTTTTGTTTACATCCATATCAATCTATTTTGAACATTCCACGTGCAAACTTTTTGATTTCACGTTGCATATATAGGTAGGTGGCTACGTCACACAAATTGGCATCAGAAGTACATACGGTATGGTTTCTCTTTACGACTGCGATCTATATTTACCTAGCCCCGAATAAAAAGCTTTAAAACCCCATTATTGCAGTCTTGATATTGTCATCGTAAGATTGCAGTCTTGAGATTGCCATCGTAAGATTGCAGTCTTGAGATTGCCATCGTAATATTGCAGTATTGAGATTGCCATCGTAATATTGCAGTATTGAGATTGCCATTCTAATATTGCAGTCTTGAGATTGCCATCGTACGATTGCAGTCTTGAGATTGCCATCGTAATATTGCAGTATTGAGATTGCCATCGTAATTTCGTAATATTGCAGTCTTGAGATAACCATCGTAAGATTGCAGTAATATACTTTAATATTTCCTCGCATTGCTTGAGAAAAGCACTATACAATCCTCGGCCGGAACAGGGATTGAAGGACTCGTTCTATCCTCATAAACCCCAAACTCGTCCTTAAATCCCTGACTTCACGGCCTCTGCAGTAATGTACTATTCTTAGGGTTTTCATATATTATGTAGTGATAAACATAAACAAGAACGCATACATATCTGAGCATGTTTGAGAAAATAGTTTTTCTCAAACATGCAAAGAAATATTGATGTCATGTTCCTTATAAATAGGCTGCGAAGTATGATGTTTCAGGCGCGGCTAGGACAAGAGGTCGTTAATGGAATTTCATACAAATCGTGAAGGCCTAGGCCGGCAAAGTCCTCTTTTTTAATTTCCATTCCACTTAAATTTTTGGCACAGGCATCATGCATGACATTCTGCCACTATGCGTATCAAAAAAAACAATAAACGATTTGGTATGTAGGTACTTAGTGTAATTATACATACATAAACTCACGCCTTTGTCCCCAGAGTGGGGTAGGTAGAGCTACAGAATTACCAACAACTCTAAAAACTTGTTGATAATGCCGTAACCGCATAGTTTATTTACATAATAAATCCACATTAACATAGCAAATAACACATTATTATCATTTTTTTTCTTAACTATTTTTTTTTCTTAAATATTAATATTTCATCTAAATATTAGGTAGCGGTAAAAATGTCTACTCAAACGTGACTAACCGTATAGAAAAAAAAGGTTTGGCGGGAAACTTGATAATGATAATAAATATAAATGTGTGAAGTATCTGTTTTCTATGAAAACCGAGTTAAAATATAGCGAAATAGTAATATACACACGTTAGTTTTAGTTTTTGTCTTGTTTACTTGTAATTTATTTAAAAATAATACTTTGATTTTTTGTTGTTTATTTCATTGCATGTTTGAAAAAAGCACTATACATACCTTGGCGGGAAATATGGGGTTGCCCGCCTCAGACCTATCCGGCCTCGCTTTGCTCGGCCGTCTATGTCTTCGGCCGGCAACCCCTTTTGTCCCGGCCTCGGTAGTAATGTACTATTAAAATGTTCAGACAGAGCCCTTTCATATGACACCCCATTAGCTATAATCAAATCACTTACATTTTCAACCCTCCAATAGACCCCTTTTCAATTATTAAATAGTTTTTTTATTTTTATTATTAAATACGTTTGCGGTCAATCCTGGTCAAGCTAGTTGTACAACTATGCCAAATTTCAAGTTGATAGCATTTTTAGTTGCAGAGAAAACCTCATTTGACATACAGGGCCCTATTTCATAAGTTTACTAATAATATTAGAAAATAAAATAATACAAGTTACAAGCTAATGATTCACAAGTCGTACTAATTTGTGTTGCATAACAATGTTCGTTTTTCAATTGGCACTTACATAGAAAAACTGATATTCTGGTCCACATACCATCATATACAGTTGATTGAATGGCCTCCTTTTCGATCAACAAAATTAAATGCTGGTTCGTGTGAAGTGGGTGCATCGATTGGTATTAAAGTGCCATCAATTATGCCAATCACATCACATTAGGGAAATTATACAATTCGTAGAATTTACCTACCACATCTTCAGTTGATTGTGGCCATTTAACTGCTGACAGAAATAATCTTCGATTTATTGTTTTAACAACACGGCGAACAGCACGTGAAACGGTCGATTTATTAATGCCGTGACTTGCACCTACAGATAAATATTGGCATCCTGTACCAAGCCAGTGGAGAGTACAACACAGTTGATGACTGGGGGAAAGAGCACCACCATTGCTTCTTTGTTGAATGGCATGTGAAATTGCTTGAAGAATACGCTCAGCTTTAATTGATGTCATACGGAACATTTCATAGAAGTGCGCACTATTTTCAAAAGTGAAATTTATTCGGCTTCTGTAGAATTTACGCTGTCGCCATGTTTGTAGCAATTCATCCTCTTCTTCGTCAGCAGACGACGAATTTAATAAACTGAACATTTTCGATCAACGTATACTAACTACCAACAATGAATACTTACTACAACAAATACTTTAATAATATGGTGCCCCTTAGGTGCGTAGAAATAATTACAAGTTACTTCGAATAACTTGTATTTTGAGCTTCATATGGCAACAGAAACTAGTAAAATTCACTAATTATATTAGTTATTAGTACTGATATTTTTCCACTTGTAGTTTATTACTGCTACTTTATTATGCAACAGAAATATACAAGTTACTGGTTGAATTTACTAATATTATTAGCTTGTACTTAGATACTTGTATATTTGTATCTTGTACTTTATTATGCCACATAAAAGTACAAGTTACAACCAAAACCACTAACGGCCGAACCCTATATTCAAACCGAGGATAGATAAGGCTTACTTCGGGTTAAAATTTGACATTTGCCCATACAAAATGTGTCAAATTTTGATCCGAAGTAAGCCTATCTGTCCGCGGATTGAATATAGGGTTTGGCTGTAATAGTATTAGCTTGTACTTTGTTATGCAATTGGGCCCAGATAGACAGTACGGAACCCTAAAAAGTCAAATAGGTAGGATTATTTTGCCAATCAACAAAAGCGCCATCTCTGATTTCTTATAGGTAGTTTAGGTCCCACTAAATAGCACTCTCACCGATACCGATACAGACCAAAATATTACCCTCCGTTTTCTGGTAGAAATAATAACATTTCCTCGATAGAGAGATTACATGTTATGATGTTTTCTGTGTTTATCAATGTTGTTAAATGGGTGTGATTCATGTGTGTAGTGTGTGTACGAAGTGGTTAGACTGCGTTAAATATATAAGTTTTGTGTTTTACCTTGACCGCGAACGACCTCGAGAAAATTGAGACCAATACAGACTTATCTTTGCATGTGGGAATAAGTAAAACTAACGCGGCTACATACTGAATCAAGTGTTAGGTGCGATGGTGCGCCGTTCGAAGCAGCACGGATAGGTTGCGGTAGTTGGTCTAAATTAGTATGGTGGTCGGTTAGCGCCATCTGTTGGTGGTTTTCCGAAAATGTCTACACGAAAAACGCAAAATTTACTTTTTAATGCCCGACATAAAAAGAGGGTAATCGTAATAGGTTTTTTTTTAAATCGCGTTCAAATCAGTTCTTGTCCCAGAAACTAGGCTAATTTTTATTCCGGAAAAATGAACAGATATCGTGGGATGTCAAAAATACGAAATCTACGCGGACGAAGTCTCTGGCAGGAGCTAGTAATAGCATAGTAATAGTAATAATGCCATTGGATGGTAGTTGTCCTCATAACCACAGAACTCATAACATAACTCCTACATGAAATTTTAGAACTAACTTTAACTTACAAATAAATGCTGTGATCATTATCATAATCTTATTCGTTTACGAAACCATGTTTGAGTTAAAAAAAAAATAGCGGTAAACACATCGGTAGCAACGAAGCATGTATCTACGCTTTTTTTTCTTATCTGCGGAGGTGAATGTTCTTATGAAATATGAAATCTAAGAATGGCGTCGCGCCTAATCTTGTTTCCAAGTTCATATTTATTATAATAAAATTATCATATTACTGTCTAAATTGTTTCCACGTGAAAGTATAAATTTACATAAACAAACCATTATGCTTTTTACTTGTTAGTATATATTACACTGCGCGCCATCTATGATGATACTTTGTCCCATCTGACGTTTGCCATCTAGCGGCGAGTAGCGGAAGCTATTTGTAAATGCTAAAGTATTTCGTTCTATCCTCAAGGCACAGATGGCGCTATATCCAGCAACTACTATATACCTGGCTTAGTTTATTCATGTCACGTTAGATGGAGCTACTTGTTCTTTATGTACAATTGGTGAATGTATACAGGGTGACTGGATATTCGATATAAACCTTTTAAGGAGGCATAGTAGAGTTCATTTGGAGCCAATAAGGTCATGTAGTACCCTGGCCGAAAATAATTTGTTTCTGAGATATTTGAGATTTTAGGTTTTTTTTCGAAATTGCGGAATGAAGCTCGAAAAAAATTCATTAAAAAAAATGCTATTTTTTAATGCTCTTTAATGTATTTTCTGAAAGCTTAAATGTCAGCAATTTAATGTAATAACAAAAAATAAACACACTGCTACATTACAAGTTATTTAATAAAACTCCAATAAAAATAATCAAAAAAGTAATTACCTTATTATTAAATTATTGTATGACACGCAGCATACAAATTGCTGGAAAAACTTCCTTGGTTTACTAGCTATCTAATGAGATATAATACTTAAGAAAAAAATAGGTATTTAAATTAATTAAGTATACAAATTAACACTAAGAAGTACACTTTTTATGAACGTCGTTTGTATGGTACAGAAATCATAGAAGTATGCATTCGAAGATAACTTTCTACTGATTTCTGAGGAGTTCGTACTAGGGCTCCTGGTCGTGTCCGTGTTTCGTGTACCCGTAGCCGAATCTCCGTTACCGAGTAACACGGCAACGCAGATCCGGCCCGTTCGACACGTAAAATTCGGCTACGTGTAATTAAGATACGTAGCTCCGTGTTACACGGAGATACGTTTCTTATTTACACGTAGATCCGATCCGCCCGTGACCGTGACGTTTTATGAAGATTTTATGTGTGTCTTAAGACCTCCGAATGTAATGCGATAGTCGTGTTTTTGATTTTAGTTTCTTTGCTTTTGCATTTAAAATTAGTTTAATGAGTCATTACATAAATATAAATATTTTGTTGGAGTTAATAAATAATAGAGAAATATTATTATTCTTGGGTCCAAATAAATCCAAAATAAACTAGAACACAAATCACATATCTAATAAGGCTCCGTTCGACAAGCTTTCATTCAATAACCGTGCGGAGCGGAGCCGGAGCCGAGATCCGCAGATACGTTACGTAGCCGAACGCAGACACGGATACGTATCTTGGCGTGACTGTGTAGTTCGGGAACTTAGCACCGCCGGTGCTAAGGTCACGGAGCTACGGTTCCGCGTGTAACACGGATATCAGGACCACTAGTTCGTACCATACAAACGACATGTCGAATATTATATTGATAATGTCCATCCAGGCCCTTGTCACCAGTATTACGACTACAGATGTATTAAATACCTGTATAAATATTGCTACCTGTCACTAATATACACTGTTAAACATCTTAGCCTAATTGTGCAAATTGTGGTTACAGAGTTATCAACAAGTTTTTAGAGTTGTTGGTAATTCTGTAGCACTGCCTACCCCTCTCTGGGAATGAAGGCGTGAAGGTATGTATGTATGTAATTATATATGTATTAAATAATCCTTTCCCATCGTTTTTTATCTTGCTTTCTCAATTAGATTCAGTACCCATCCTTAAACCAACTGAGAAAGTAAGATAAATACGAACTTATCCGACAAAAAACGATGGGAAAGGATAATTCACTACATCTGTCCACTATTAGATAGATTTTATCAATATAATGGTTACCACGTCTTCCAGAGCTGATATCTCTTAAACGGTTTAACCGATTTTCATGAAACTTAGCTAAAAACCACCGCTAAAAAACCTGCTTCCAAATTGAAAAAATCGCATCCAAATCGGTTTAGGAGCTACGGTGCCACAGACATATACACGCGTCAAACTGATAACGCCCCTCTTTTTGCTTCGGCAGTTAAAAAGTTAGTATGTCTGAGAAAATACGTTTGTTTTATTCGAATTAATGTGCAGCACCTATATTGTACCAAAATACCGGTTAGTGGCCATGTATTTGTATGTATTTACTATTTATATGTACCTACCTACCTATCCTTTTAATACATGGGCCGGGTTCGAACCCGGCACAAAAAGCAGCGCAGACTGGTTCGGATAATCTCGGGGTCCCGCTGCGACGCGATACGATCGGAATAGGGTTCCGTACGTTGTTTATTGGTAGAATGGGTTGAAATTTATTTATATGCCAATGACAAAAAAAAACAATAAGCTTCGTCAAATATGTATATGTATATGTAGAGACACTAGCGGACCCGACAGACAGCTAAACCATGCTTTGTGCTTATCTGTCATTGTGACATTTGAATTTGACAGATAAGGACACATCATATTTTAGCTACCCCTTGTTCCACCTTTATAATTAACGCCGTTAATGTAAGTATGACATTGATGATGATGACAATGATGCTTTTAAAAAAGCTATTAATAAGTGGTTATTGAGAAAAGTTTTTTACTCTATTGAAGAATTTTTGGACAATAAAGGGAAATTATAAATTAAGATTTTTACGAAATAAATTGTTATGTAGAACATTAGGTAAATTCATACATAAATTATTGTACACCACAAATGTGGTAGATTATAATAGGAAACGACTA
This sequence comes from Acleris emargana, assembly GCA_927399475.2. Lineage (NCBI taxonomy): Eukaryota > Metazoa > Arthropoda > Insecta > Lepidoptera > Tortricidae > Acleris > Acleris emargana. The sequence goes on from OV656862.1 coordinate 2,939,961, forward strand.
TTACTGTATCACCTTATGTACCTATAATCATACAATAAATGAAATTTGATTTGATTTATGGCCGTACTTTCAACATACAAACATTCTCACAATTCTAAACTAATATAATACTAGCGGACCCGACAGACGTTGTCTTGCATGATATCTGCCATGCAGTACAACGCCATCTGCCTTTTTTCCGTAGGAGGGCAGAATGGAGTGCCTTCAGGAAAAGAGCTTACATTTCCCTAATTGGCCGGCAGTCCACCACTTTGAGGTGCTGGTGTTTATGGACGGTGGTGATTACTTCCCAATTCTCATCAGGTTACAATAGTCAATGAGCAACATGCTTCGTCAATTAATCTAATTGTTAATGTAAGATTTAGGCTGCTACTGGCCAGTTTTCTTTTTTTTTTTTTTTTTATGGCATGGGAAGGCAAACGAGTACACAGGCCACCTGTCGCTAGTTGGTTTTTAAAACAAGCACTAGGACTGTAAATAAACTGCCAACCCTTAAGACTAAGGTATAATGCTTCAATGGTGTCCTGCTGTTTGACCAAAAGTCATTTGGCAAAATTACATTTGACAAAACAACGTTTTGCAAAAAAATGTTTCGTCAATTGATAATTTTACTACTTAACCCTGATTTTTAATTGTGTAGAATTCTGACAGCCATCTGACAGCTATCAAATTCTGACGTTTCAGGAGTAACAAACATTTTTTCAATTGTTGACGTTTTTGGCCTTTATTTAAATTTGTTGCTATTCCACATACATAAGGTAGAGTAAACAAATCGGTATCCCGACTTATGACCAAATCATCATTTGACAAACTATATCGTTTTACAAACTTTCATTTCGCAAAAATGTATTTGTGCTTAAACCGTTACCATATTACATTAGTTGCATAGGCTATTAAATAGGTTAGGTTAGGTTAAACCACAAAAAAATATAAAATTATCGGGCGGGAAGTACCTGTTCGCGAAATGAAAGTTTGTAAAACGATAAAGTTTGTCAAATGATTATTTGGTAAAACATTAGTGAACCAAACAAATCATTAGCCTACATGTCTAAGATAAGAGTACTAAAAACTTTGAGAAGTAACTATGCAAAATTGTTAAGATTTAAGACAATACGCCAAAAAAAATTTGGGACTTCTAAATAAGTTGAAATCTTTACAAGTCACAGTGTTATTAGTTACTGGAGGAAATAAATAAAACATGACTTATGAAAACACTTTATTTTATTCAGTATCTTCAGAATCTTCTTCAGGCATACTGCTGTCACTGTCATCACTTTCCCCCACATGTATAATGAATTTGATTGGCAGGACGAATGACAGTCGACAACTGTCATTTTAAAGTCTATTTTTTCCAAAATAAAAACACAAAACAAAAATGATTTAATATAATAATATAATTTAACTCCAAAGGTTTGTAATACATGACAATGATCTGAATGATACCAACAACTATTATCTTTTTCCTGTGAAATTTGTTTAACAAAATATTATGTATGGATTGTGCGATTTTAAAATAAAATTACTTTGTATTATTTAACTTTTTATTATTTCATTTTAAATTCTAATATGTAAATCATATAAGTAATATCCTAAAGACTTTTTTTTTTCACTTTTTGCACCACACGTTCAAGGAATATTTTGTAGTCTGGCAAGACCAAGAAACGTCAGAATTCTACGCAATTAAAAATCAGGGTATAGTCATTTTACAAATGACTTACTTTTCCAAATTATTAAGAGTTAAATTTACATTTTACGAGCAAGACGAATCAGGGCAGTACCGACTCGGGTAGGTTAGGTTAGAAGGCCAAGGCGGGAGCTTTGCTCGAGGTTTTTTTTTTCTGCCCAGAAACAGGTAAACTAATTGCTAATTGATCAATACCTAAGTGAGTTTCGGTAAGATGATACTTTTGTCAAATGTCTCGTTTGCCAAATGATCATTTGGTGAAACGTTGTTTGTCAAATGACTATTTGTCAATAATATTTTGGTCAACCATTAGTGAACCTGCTTCAACACTAGTAATTTACCAGTTGTCTTATCGACAGCGGCACAGAACAATGCAAACAGTACTGCTAATCTATTTTCATTTAGTTTGGATATGGTTATAGCGTTTGTACAAAAGACTAACATTTATATGACTTAATACAATCTACGGAAAAACAATTAACTACATTTAACGGACAATAGATTAAAAGACAGCGCCTTTCCAATATCCAATAATTTTGAAAATCCTTTGACGATATTAGATTTTAAAGTATCCTACGTCCGTCTCCGTAACGAGACAACACACGTTTTTTTTATAGACATCTACCCGAAACAACAAGCAAACATACTTTCGTTTTTACATACAAGCTGTTGCAGTCGTAGAAGTCGTGTATCGCTATTTTCTAGGGAACTGTCAAATTTTCGGGGATCAAAAATAACCTATGTTCTTCCCGGGGCTCAAACTTTCTCCATATCATACATACGTACATACATACCTTCACGCCTGTAATCCCAGAGTCGGGTAGGCAGAGCTACAGAATTACCTTACCAACAACTTTAAAAACTTGTTGTTAATTCTGTAACCACATTTTGCACAAATAGGCTAAGATGGTTACTAGTTAAGTTGGTTATGTTAGGGCGTTTTCACTAAAAAGTGTACCCAATTAAGGACTGAAATTAAGGAACTTTAACTTTGTCAGTTTTGTGACGAAAATTAGCCATACATTGCGGCCGTCAATATATAGCTAATTTTCGTCACAAAACTGACAAAGTTAAAGTTCCTTAATTTCAGTCCTTAATTGGGTACACTTTTTAGTGAAAACGCCCTACTACATATCAAATGGTAAAAAATACGTTCCTGCAGTTAGTTGTGAAAGCGTAACAAACAAAGAAAACTCCGATAGAACCCTCCAATTTAAATAGAGTTCTGACTTTAATATTCTCATCAAAGCTGCCCCGAGCGCGAACCAATGATCAGCGTTCAAATACGAACAAAACATTCAAACTAAATCCTATTCTAACACTATCCAAACAGAGTTGCTTTTGTATCACAGATTTAAACCACTTACAACGTTCCAATACGGAAATGGCAACGGATAATCAAGAATTTAAATTCGAATTTCGAATCCCGACACGCTCATTTGAATTTGATCCTTGAGTTTATAGTATAAAGTTGTTTTTAGTGTGTTAATCCAAGTTTAGTTTTAAGCTATTCGAGCAACATTATTAATTTTGTATTATACCAATTAAATATGGCGTCCGCGTAATTACATGTTTTTTGTGTCGGGTAATTATTTGTTTCTTTTGGGATCATGTTCGGTAGGTATTTTGATAATATATAGATTGTAAGGTGAAATATTATGTACTATCTAATGACTAATGGCGGAACTGGCATTTTGTCATTTTAAACCCCCACGTGTAAAATGGGGGTGTAATTAGTTTAACGTGTGTATCTGTGTGTTTGTTTATATGTCTTTCTGTGTGTCTCTCTGTTGCGCACCTCACAAACGGATAGACGGGTTTTTTTTTTAAAGCTAGTTTAATCTGGTGACCCGTTTAAGAAAGGAAGAAAGTAAAAAGAAAGAAATCATCAACCATAAGTTATGTATGTAAGCAAATAAACGTTTTTTCTTTCTTTTTACTTTCTTCCTTTCTTAAACGGGTCACCAGATTAAACTAGCTTTAAAAAAAAAACGTCCATAACACAGCTGTACAGAAAAATAAACTATCAAACATAAACGTTACACAAAAAACACTGAACTGGCACCAGATGGAATCAAATGGTTCCTTCTCATCATGTTACTGGTTTTTAGGCCAGAGCTGGTTTTCCGCAGAGATAGAGAGGGAGAGAGAGAGAGGCCCTTCTTAAAAAGTCGAAGTTTGAAGTAACGTTAGCTCCATCTCTGTCACTCGCCATTCGAGACTAAATCTAGAGAAAGGGATGAAGAATGAACTTAAGTACTTGTACTATGATATTCTGTGCCATACATTACCAATATATTTTTTCCGAATTAGTTGTTAATTTTGTTTTTCTTTGCCCCCAGGACATGGATCTTATCGAGGTGCTGTGGAAGCAGGACGTGGATATGGGCTTCTCGCTCGAGGACCCGATTCAACCGGTAAGTACCGATCATTTCCGAGTTAAAAACTTGGTTCTTTGAGAATGTATTCGGTTTAATTGGTGCCTTGATAAAAAACACCTTCACTTTCAGAACAATTGTGCCCTTATTCAAACTTAAGTCATAAATGTATTATTATAGAGATCTAACTCGAAATTTAAAATTTCTGAATTAGGCCACTATTGTTCCAAGAAGGTGCGATGTGTCACTCTCCTAACATTTTTGCCATTAATAATGTAGATTTTAGTAGGGTAGTAGAATTCTATGTCCTTACTCAGCATACATAAAGCTACTTTTGCGTTTATTACATTAGTATGTAATTATGTGAGCCAAATCAATCATCTATTTTTTGTCACTTAAATTTTGCCAGTTTCTTTAAAATGTTTATTACTTATAAAATATTAAATAGCGAACTCAATTAGCCAATAATTTTTAAATGTTCTAGAATTTCTTCAATCAATGGTCGCCCAGTGGACCACGTTGTCCCTCAATTTTGTATGAAACTGGTTTGTCTCCTGGACAACCACCATTTTTGGCAAAACTGGTTTTCTGATTTGGATAATGTTTAGCACTTACACTAAAATATATGATTCGGTTCATCACTGTTGTAAAAATAATACATAATTGAAGTGACTCAAAAAAGTTAATTCATCCATGTACATGGGTATCAAATCAAATCAATTTATTGCTAGAAATAATGTTACATGGATCTTATGTGTCATAAATGTGTTAATACAGTTCATTATTTCGCATTTAATGCATGCAATCTGTAGGCAAATATATATTTAAAAAAAACATAAGGTACATTAAATCATTATTAAAGTTAAAAAAATCTAACACAACGATTTACATTTCATAAAATAATCGTCAAGTGAATAAAATGCTTCCTCAATTAATAATTTAGTAAGTTTAGTCAAGAATGCATTGTTTGTTAAATATGTAGAGATTTACCTATATATTTTGATTGCCATCTGATAACAGTTTGTACGTATGTATTCTTCTATTTGATCTTATAATTGATACAAAAATGTCAGCTTTATTGTCCTGGTAATCCCGTATTATGTTCCCATCCAGTACGGTCCTCACGCAACGAAGGTGGAACTCGGAGAACAGATCGACAAGGAGCTGAAGCTTGCCGAGGAGAAGCTGCAGCAGAAGAAGGAGGAGTGCGAGGAGATAGAAAAGGTCAAGGCTTCGCTTCTGGACCCGCAGACTAAAGAGGTAAGTTTGCTTCGAAAAGGAGTTACTGACAAAAAAAATGGGACTAGCTTTTAGACTAGGTTCAATATTGACTTGCAAGATTTGAAGCGGACAACTTACATATACTACTCAAAACAAAATAGGGGCCACGGTATATTCTGCATACAAAAGAACTGTTTTCGGAGAAGGATTGTTATACTTATAACAAATTTTAACCTGTAAGTTTTGAATTTAGTATCATTCGAAAGCTGCAATGTTCAACTTACAAGTTGTGTTTTTTAAATTTTTGACAATTATTTTGTTTTTACCGTGCGTGTGGTTTTTATAAAAGTTGCATTTTTTTGCTCAATTTGTATGAAATTTGAAAATTGATTTAAAAAACCACACGCATGGTAAAAACAAAACAATTGACAAAAAAATTAAAAACACAACTTGTAAGTTGAACATTGCAGCTTTCGAATGATACTAAATTCAAAACTTACAGGTTAAAATTTGTTATAATAATCCTTCTCTGAAAACAGTTCTTTTGTATGCAGAATATACCGTGGCCCCTATTTTGTTTTGAGTAGTATACATACACAGGAACCGTGTAATAGGGCGTTTAAATTTTGGCACGCTTCAATTTTCAATGAATTCGATCAAATTCTTCGTCCTACTTACCTAAAAGACCAGTATTCAAAATTATAATAGAACTCGTTGGCATTTAGGGGTTGCACACTTTGACCACTTTTTAAGTAAATTTTCATGATTATGCGATTATGAAAACATGGCGATGTTTGTCGATATCATACATAAGTGAACAGGTAAGTTAGTTATTGTATGTTAATTTTGGAGAAATAATAAACATTGGAAATCTGCTCCTCCTAAGTGGTCAATTTGTGCAACCTCTAAATATTGCCCATTCACCTCGAAACTAGACATTTTCATTTTTTAACATAGAAAGAGTTAGGGCGTAAGCAAAGTCTGCAAAAATATGTTTTTTTTTCCATACACATGTGCAACACCCTACCGTGTAAGTTAGATAAAAGCTTATAATTACTGTAGTGAGTGATGAATGTGTAGGTGTCCTGGGTCTGAGTCACGGTATGGATTAAATTTTTGTGTGATCAACGCGAGTATGTAGAGTATAATAAATAAATAAATAATAAATATCAGGGGACAATGTCACACCAATTGACCTAGTCCCAAACTAAGCTCTAGGCTTGTACTATTGTATGCAGGTATGTAAACACTTTATGGTACAAAAGGAAAAGAAATAAAAATATAATTAATATAAAAATATGTACAAAGGCGAACTTATCCGTTAAGGGATCTCTTCCAGATAACCCTTGAGAGATTGAGAAAAGTGAAAGTTTTTATGAACGCCGAAAAAACATTTTTCATTACCTTATAAAATGAAAGATTCGTTTTCAACAGCGATAAATTGTACATACATTTGAACCTTAGTTTATTAGTTAACGATAAGTGTAACTAAAAATAAACTAAGTTAAGAGCTTTTTGATTGGTTGTTAAAATTGAAAAGTCATATTTGTAGGCAATTGTATGGGAAAACGCAAGCGTTCCTAATTATGTAGACACCACTGTATATATAGATTTGACATGATTTTCTTCTCTTTCAGGATGACCCGTGGGCTGGACTCTCTTACACCGTTGACACCGAAACTGGTAAGTACATAATATTCAATATATTTGTATATAAGTAATACATTGATAGGTACTACCGGAGGAGCGATATAGAAGGCAAGAAGGTCCATGGCAAACGCTTACCTAGAGAGCGGAGAACAAAGAACCACATCGATTTCAAGACATAACTTATACAGGGTGTTTGGCAGTCGGGTGTAGCGGTTTTAAGTGATGATAGTTAAGGTTTTGAAAAATTTGCATGTTTGCAAGAAAGACAATTAATAATTAGTCAAGCATTGGCAGGCGTCAATTTGAATTTATTTTAAAGAACCAAGATATTGCGAAGGTAAATTACTAAAAGTATATTCAATACTGGCTGTACAGGGTGTTTAATAAAAAAAAACTGGTGAACATGGTGTTTTTTCAAGAATTAAACTTAAACTTTGCATAGGTAATGTATATGGTGTCAAAAATGTTCAGAATGACCCTAACTATCATCTCTTAATACCCCTTCACCCGACTCGCAAACACCCTGTATAATAATAATATATAGTGCGCCATTGGACGCTCGGTGCAGTCTAAAAAGTCCGAGATTAGTCTATCTATAACAACTCACAAAGTAATATCAAAGATAATACTTGCTGAAACCCAACAAAAACATACGTATCGATATCTGTAATCAACAAAAAATATCCCCAACTAGAGGGGACGCCTTCCCCTAGCGTACATAACAATACAAGCGGAAATACATAAGGGTGCCACGCACCCCTATGTACCTTCTGCTCGTAGGGGTGTTTTTGATAGCGGCAATCTTTGTAATAAGTTGGTAGGTTAGTTGCTTTTGGAAAAAGGCTTGGGGAAATCTAAGGACTGTTCAATTTACTAAGCGGACATCAAAAATAGGTTCATTTACGGATTTTTTATAACAAATATATCTTTATTACGGTGAATATTTATTTACAATATTAAAATAAAGTAATATATAACACAAAAAAAAAAGAATTAATTACAAGGGTAAAAATTTCGGACTTTAGCCCGGATTCGTCGCATAAGTGTTTGCACATCGCTTTTGGATACTTTTCTACAAGCAGCAAACCACATGCGTTTAAATTCTGCCAATGTACTAGCTTCTCGGCCATCCTTCCTCAAGTATCTTTTTACAATGGCCCAGTATCGCTCGATGGGGCGGAGCTCCGGGCAGTTTGGTGGGTTGTCTTCTTTCTTAACAAAATCGATGTTTTTTGAATTTAATAGCACCACAGTCTCACCAGCATAGTGAGCACTCGCTAGATCAGGCCAAAACAAAGGGGGAATACTGTGCTTTCTATATATAGGAAGTAACCGTTTTGTGATGCATTCTTTTCTATAAATTTCGCCACCAATAGTTCCAGTTGCAAAATAAAACGTACTTTTGAGGCCACAGGAACAAATTGCCTGCCATACAAGGACTTTCTTCCCGAATTTGTAAATTTTTATGGTTTTTTCGGAATCGGGTACAATTTCTCCTACAGCCGCATTGTAATACTGGGGCCCCGGTAACGTACTGGTGTCAAATTTCACGTACGTTTCGTCGTCCATGAGAATGCATCGAGATTTATTTTGCAGCAAAATATCGTATAAATTGCGGCATTTTTTTTTGGACCGTATTTCTTGCTCGGCACTTCTTTTCGGCACTTTTTGCTTCTTATATGTCCGTATATTATTTCCTTTCTTGATATTTTGTACAGTGCCTACGCTAATACCTGCTTTTTTAGCAATTTCACGAACGGACATGTACTTTGTTGATTTTAACAGCCGCACGACTTTTTCTTCGACATTTGGGTATGCCGGGCCACTTCTCCGCCGCGATTTTGGTAAATCGTCGAGCGTATGGTGCTCTCCAAATTTTTTTATGATTTGAAACACGGCTGACTTGGAACATTTAAACTCATTCACAATTTTCCGTAGTGAAAATTGGCCTGTACACCATTTTTGCAAGATCAATTTGCGTTCTTTAATATTAATTCGCTCCATCGTGAAAAATATTTAGACAATAAAAAAAAAAAATGCGACACTTGATAGACTTGTCTACGTTTATTTTATAACCAGCCACTGCCTATCAGTATTTTTTTAGTTGAAGGATTAATATTGAATTAAGTATGTCCGCTTAGTAAATTGAACAGTCCTTAGTACCGTAAAACTACACAACTATGGTCCAGGTCTACAGCAATGGTCCGCGGGAACGCGGTGGATGCGGAAAGCACAAGATCGCTCTGAGTGGAGAGCCTTGGGGGAGGCCTATGTCCAGCAGTGGACGTCTTTCGGCTGACATGATGATGATGATGATGAGCTAAAGTTAGAGTTTAGAGGAAACCATTTTAGGCCAAAAAGTACATGTACCCAGCAATAACAGCAGTGAGGTATCATATTTTAGGATAATGTGATAAGTAAAATTGCACTATTGTTGTAGGCCAGGACCATAGTTGTGTAGTTTTACGGTAGGTACTTATTTGTATGGATTGAGCGAAAGAGGGTTTTTTTTTCCGTCCACAGCCTAGCTCAGAGACTCTTAGTACTAGCAAGCTGGGGCGTCGTTGGATAGGTCTTTAAAAAAAATAAAAATCGATAAAGGGTTTCGTTTATGAAATATTAAGCTTTAAAGCGTTAATTTTTGTAAGAATTAAGTGTACTACAAATACCTACTAAAAATTTAAAAAATGTCTTCAACGAAAGCGCATATAACGAATTTTAAAGTAAAACTATCACGGCTTAGTAGACATGATTGGTATATAAGATACAGGCGTCTTTATACCTACTATAATCGCCTAAGACAGCACCAAATAACTTTAAACAGAGAATTAGTACAGACTTTTTGTTTTGTAAGTTTTTGTGAAATAACGGCTTCGGAACCCTACACTGAGCATGGTCAGATATGCTCTTGCCCGGTTTTATGAAAGCTTGTTTAATCGGGATGATTCTTAGCTAATTGTCATAAAAATTGGTCCAGCCGTTTCAGAGACATCAGCTCTGAAAGAAGGGGTCGCCACTTTATCTATGAATCAGTCCCCCCCCCCCCCTATTCTTACCCCTGGGGGGATGAATTTCCTAAAATCCCTTCCAGCGGTTTTGGCTGTGCGTTGATCGATCAGCCAGTTAGTTTCTTCTTCTATACATATTGATATTTTACCTACTTTAGATAGGCTAAAGTCACCAGCGGTCAGCCAGAGACCTGTAGTCGGTCTCTGTCTATACTTTGTATGAGTGGGAAGGGTACAAAATATATATTTCCGACTCTTCGCACTCATATAAAGTCGACTACAGGTCTCTGAATGGTGACTATACCCAATATTAGCCGATTCAATTGCATAAACAATTCAAACATAAGCGTAATTGAAACATATGGCACATTTCAAATGGTTCTATCCAGGAGTATTAAACATAATATCACACACAATAGTGGAGAATACGATAATACTTTTAAAATAGCTGACTCATTAGACTGATGGTTATTCCGCCGGGGGGCCGGGGTCTAAAGTACCGAATCGAATAAAAAAATCGATTTTAGACCCCTTTTTTATCGATTCATAATTAAAGTTAGGCTGGTAAGGAAATTCTGCGTTTGAATTTAAAAGTAGGGAATTTAAATTTCGAATCTACATTCCATTTTATCATAAGGAGAACTCGGCCTTGTCGAGATGCAAAAGCTGCTAATGCCGGCAGCAAACAAGTGCATAGTAATGTTATTAGCATTTTAAATTGAATGTGGTTATTAATAGAGTTTAAAATGGTTTGACTACTACATTGCAGTTGGCCTTCTTAGGTAGGACGGCTAATAGTCTAGGTATGGAGTTGAAGCGGTGGACGTTATCTGTCATCAGCTTACGCCAGTCCTATCATCCCCACTATCTCAATTGCACTAAAATTGCACTTGGTTTCTAGTACGCGGGGACCTTTCAAAGCGAGATTAGGTTTCAAAGTCCTGTTAACTTTCGGAAAATTTACATTTGCTGATATACCTTTCTTATCCTAATTTGTTTTAAACCTTCGTTGGCAGTTATTAGGAAAGTGGTCTGCCCTCTCTCCCTGATCTGATCCGACCATAACGTTAAGAAAACTTTTAGGTACAAAAGTTACAGCATTCACATTAAAACTTATGATTTATGCATTGAAAAAGCATAATTCGATCTTTATGATCGAAAGCGTCGGTCTCAGAGTCGCAAAAGAAAAAAGTAATAAATGTATTATCTCTGGATTTTTGAAAAGGACACGTTTTCGGACGGAGCGGCGTCGGTCCAATAATGAGCTCAAAAGTAACTAGCGTGCAAAGAGCTCGCTGTTGGTGTTAACTTGTTAGTTTTTGCAGGTCTTTGTAAATTGGGCGTCGTTGCCGAGTGACAGCCGCACGTTCGAATTTCAAAAAGAATCGTTCTTTTTTCGAAGCGACTTTTCCACAAGTCATGGTTTCGGCCTGTGTTCTCTGTGATTAATACTTTGGGTCTTTTTTTGGGGTAGGCTCGTACGCTGGGTTCTTTGTAGTTCCGTCGGTAACGCTTACCTATGTAATTCAAACGATGGGTATTTTGGAGACGTTGATAAACCAGTTAATGCTGAAAACAATGTCAAATAAAATGTTGCCACATTCATTTTATGCTATTTTATGTGTCCAAATTATTTAAATCAATGTATATTCTCGTTATAATCTATAACTTTACAATTTATTTAGAACGTTATTGCTTAAATTAAATAATACACAAAGGAACATGACGGAACCCAACACCGAGCCGAGCAATCGAGCTGGGCTGGTTTTTTCCTGAGCGATCCCCAAATTGGAGATATTATGTATTTTTTGATCATCCCCCCCCTCAAGATCGTTGATGCCTTTTGTGTTTTTACAATGTTTTTATGTTCTGTCGACGGAATATTGTTATAATACGAATTATTACCTGTATTTCAACTGTAGAAAAATCGTTTTATAATACATGAAAAGTATTGATACTGTAGGATGTATCAATTTAGGGTACCCGTAATGTTCTTTTCTTTAGGTAGGTACGTAGTATAAAACGAAATCGCTTCCCGACCCTCTGTATATATGCTTAGATCTTTCAAACTTCGTAAACAATTTTAATGCAGTTTTTATCAATAGATGGAGCGATTCAAGACGAAGGTTAATTATGATTAATAAATAATAAATTCTGGATTATGTACGAGTGCTACAAATAAGTAAATGTAACGATGTATTTTAAAGTTATCTTAAAATAACGCTATTCGGAATGTCGTGTGTCCGCATACTCCTCCCAAACTATACTACTTTAGTTACAGCCATGATGAGAAATCTGTAGCTGAGCTTACGATTGACAGCTGTCACGTTTGACGTTATTATTATTATTTTTATGTATTTACCATTCACGGGACTATGGGAGACCCGGACCTTTGGAAGGCGTAGGAACATGGAGCCGAAGCCAACACGCAGAGGCCCTTTAGACAAGTTTAATTTAGTAAAGTGATGGGACACCAACCGGCGATTGTCCCTGAGTTCAAACTAAGGAAGTATGCTCCCACGGACAACCAATGGTTAGTGTAGGACTATTTAAGAAGGTTGGAAACATTCATAATGGGCTCTATGTATGAACTGATATGGATTGGTGAACTAGGCTATTGAAGAAACTACGGCGCCTGCCTGGCCAATGCTAATTACTTTGGTTGAAATGGCAGGCGGTGACTCGCCAGCTCAATGGAATGGGTCTCCCGAAATAGCCGCATATATATAGCAGCAGGGAGGTAACAGTTCCAGAGGGGCTAAGGGTGGAGAGGTGCTTCTGGACTTTAAACGACCATAAGGTGCCCACTCGCCACTTATGCAACACATCCACCCTTCGAGCATATAGCTCTTGCGACTCCACTCTGACCGGCCAATAAAGGCAAGCCAGAGGTGAGGGTCTGTTCCTCGTCATTATTCACTCCAGCCAGCCGGTGAAGGCAAGCGTGAGGTGAGGAACAGGACCTACCCTCGGGAGCATTCAGGTCCGTGGTGTCGCCACTCACCAACAGCTCGCCACTAGCTGCCCTGCGGTTATTATTATTATATTATCTTTTCATGTCTGATCGACAATCCCTATTTCATCGAGCATTCATTAATTTTCAGTTGTGGTAGGACCTCTTGCGGGGTCTGTCCGGATTGATACCACTTTAACCTACCGCCAAGGATTCCCATTGCTGTGTTCCGGAGTTCCGGTGTGGGTATAAGATTACTAGCATAGAGGCATTCCATCTTAGTCCTCAGCGTATTTGTGGTCTTATAGTACATTGTGCACAGAGGGCCATAAGAAGGGAATCACTAACGAGTTTGTAATCTCTTTACTGCCCGTGATACACACAATGTTTTTCAACACATTTGCGAGGAAATGTCTGAACATGAACACTTGAGCATGGTGGTAACGGGGTTAGGGAGGGGGGGAGTCGTGAAGTCTCTGTTCAGGGCGAACTAACCTCTTCTCATATATGTCAGGCAAAGCCAAGTGCGGCTATGTAGTAGGTATTTATAACAACCCAGTGCCAGGCCCTCCCAACTCAACCGAAAACCGACCCCCTTACGTAACACTCGGCAACGAACCCGGTACATAAGCCGCATGAGCATTGTCCCCGTGATTAATGTTGCCAGCTACATCTCAATCCCGTGGGGTTGCCATCATTAATAATGCCATTGTGGAATTAAAATCAATTCTTTGCCCCTTGTCGGATATTGCTATGGATTTGAAGTTATTGTTACAAGTTATGGAATCCTGTCTAAGCAGTCTAAGTATAAAAATTGATAATATTTGTCAGGAGGCACCTTGAAATTACGAATTATTTTATTTGCGTAAGTTACTGTCGACTCGTGGTCATAAGGTACAGAGTTTCAGCCCCAACGATTGCTGAATGTAAATAAATAAAGATCAGGGGACCATGTCACACCAATTGACCTAGTCCCAAACTAGCTCTAGGCTTGTACTATGGGTACTAGACAACGATATAAATACTTGCTTACTTACATACATAGAAACACATCCATGACTCAGGAACAAATATTCCAGAGAAGAGAACCCAGTAACCTTTAACAAAGAACCCAGGATCGTCAGCTTCGTCGACAGGTTCACTACCAACATAAGCCAACGCGTCGTCAATGTGTAAGAGAGATCCTATATACACACATACATACATACCTTCACGTCTACCGCCTTCTAGGGTCGAATTGTATCCGGAAAGGCCCATCGGAATAAAAATTAAATTCCAGCCGTCCGCGTAATCCTTTTATTGCGTTATACCCATGGGAACCGTCATTTCCCAAGATTAAAAAATATTATTATTATTAATTAGCCTAATAATAGTGTCCCACTGCTGAGCAAAGGCCTCCTCCCTTGATTTCCACACTTGATGAGATTAACAATATCATAAAATAATCATCTAACCAGGAACACCCTGAAATTCCGTTTTTTTTGTCGATAAAGAGTCGGTTGAGTCCTTTGGGAGATCGATGCCACATGCAGACACGGATATTACGATAAACTTATAACCCCTCTCTTACGTGTCGGGGCTTAAAAAGTAGGCTCTGACACAAACTCAACACAGCAATACCAACACTGAAACTGCGTTTCCAACACCGCACTAAGATTACATACACCAATACAACATTGCGAGAACAGCTGTAAGTATATAATGGAAGCATACGTACGTAAACTAACGCCTTTATTCCCAGAGTGGGGTAGGCAGAGCTTCAGAATTACCAACTACTATTACTCTAAAAACTTGTTGATAATTCTGTAACCACATTTTGCACAATTACTACAATTAGGCTAAAATGATTACCAGAGTATTAGTAACAGGTTGAAATCCCATCCCCTAACAGTACTACAAGCCTTTATTCCCTTAGTCGCCTCTAACGACATCCACGGGAAGACACGGAGTGACACTATTCTAACCCGGCAATAGGGCAATAGGGTGTATTAGATATAGGTATTATTACCTGTTTTGTGATGGTAGGAGCTTGTGCAAGGTCCGTCTCGGTCGCTACCACCCTTTTATCCCTTACGCAGCAGTGTTCGCATTGTTTTATCCCGGGGTGGGGATAAGACAACAGGTGAAATGACTAGCATAGAGGCATTCCGTCTTAGTCCTCAGGGCTGGCAAGCTAAAAACTATAAACTAGTCTTTTGTTTATGGCTCAGGGAAGACAAACGAGCACACAGGCGACCTGATGGTAAGTGGAAACTGTGACCCATTGAAATTCGCATTCACAAAACTGCAAAAGCACTGCCAACCCTGAGGACTAAGATGAAATGCCTCTATGCTAGTCATTTCACCGGCTGTCTTATCCCCAAACCGGAACACAACAATGCGAACACTGCTGTTTGGCAGTAGGTTAATGGATAAGATGGTGGTAGCGATCCGGACGGACCCTGCACAACGTCCTACCACCCGCAATCAAAGTACAATCCTAGTACGCAAAGTTGATGGCGTGTGTCCTAGTTCGCCTTCTCTACACAGAAAAAACCAACCATCATAATGTTTCGGGTGCTGACGTCCGTCCGTCCGTCCTTGCGCTCCTGTCAAACACGCCTCACCATGGTGACTCCGCATCGTCGGTGTAAACTGAACAGTCATCACAACACTAGTGGAGCAATGAACTCTGTCATTGTAGATTGTACTAGGAGTCCGGTGTTGATTACACCTAAATAGAAACAGTAAAGGCATAGAGCAAGCTCACACAGGAGAATGGGCAGAAATGTATAAAAATGGGTTCCGTAGCCAAATGGCAAAAAACGGAACCCTTATGGATGCTTCATATCTGTCTGTCTATCTGTCCGTCCGTATGTCACAGCCACTTTTTTCCGAAACTATAAGAACTATACTGTTGAGACTTGATAAGTAAATGTACTTATTCTGTGAACCGAATTAAGATTTTCACACAAAAATAGAAAAAAAAATTGGGGGTTCCCCATACTTAAAACTGAAATTCAAAATATTTTTCTCTTAAAACCCATACGTGTCACTGGATGGATCTATGAATAGGTCTTCAAAAATGATATTGAGGTTTCTAAAATCATTTTTTTTCAAAACTGAATAGTTTGCGCGAGAGACACATCCAATGTGGGGCATTAAGTTCGCCATTTGTACTTTATTGTATTTAGTGCAAAGAAGTTTAAATAAATAAATAAATGTGTGTTTCCCCCCTTCTTCTACTCTTCTAAACTTCCACCGAAAATTGGTTAGAACGAGATCTAGTAAGTAGTTTTTTTTTAATACGTCGTAAATCCACTTAGGTACGTTACTTGCTGCTACGGAACCCTTCATGGGCGAGCCCGACTCGCACTTGGCTGCTTTTTTAATTCTGCAAAGATTTTGTGCAGCGCAATACCTCAAAACATTTGAAAAATCCTGAACATCGGGACGCCTACATAGACGACGTTAGCATAATTACTTTGAAACACCGATGTCTGTGCATGGCGATAACATTTTTTACACAAAGATTTCGAACTACCTGCCATAGTAATAGTTTTAATAGAATTACCTATCCGACTTATCGCTTGTCCTTATTGATCATACAGGCTTATTAGCTTACCCTTCTTTGACTAGAACTAAAGTTAGCTCTGAGCTTAAGTGCTATGGGAAGTAGGTATAACATATTTATATCGTTTTCATTCAACTTTAAATTTGAATTTCTAATTTAACGTAATTTTCGGACATTCATTTTAATGAATATTAGTTAATAACTTTAATAAGATATTGTATTTCCCAGACAGGCTATCAACAAGTACATACTTGATCGCATAAGTGATCCTATACCTATAGAGAAATAGCTACTTACGAGTAAGTTAATAACTATGTAAAATCGCTATCATCAGTCATCATACATTAGGCGATTGTCAATTTTTGTTTTGTGAGATAGATTTTATCTAGGTAAACACTGAAATAAGTTTCTGATCAGCTGTATGATACCATAATATTGCACTGTCATCGGGTTTCATGTGGTCCAAATTTTAGCCCATTCCATTATATTGCAAGATTTGACCGAAACCTGATACAGATACGTACATTACATGCAAACATTGCAATTTAATAAAAGGTAAAACACAAAATTGGAGCTGCCATACTCGAAATTGTACCAATAAACTTTCCACGCACGTCAGCTCCGGTCATAACATTAATCTCACAAATACTTATATTTTTGCTTAGGCATTGAGACCCTTAGCCCCCCTAGATCCACCACTGGCAAGTGGCAACACACATCACACAAATTTGCCCGCTAGGTTGGTAGTCAGAGTTACTACCGGGTTAATCTAACTATTAAATTAGGCTAACCGCGTAGTCGTTAGTCTTGAGAGTTATCAGTGTTGAAACGAGCGTAATTATACACAGATTCACAAGTTAAACTCATAACCCCTGTTTGCGTCGGGGGTTAAGGATTTTTCCTCTTGGATGAGCATCTACTTGGATTTGTAAGATCAGTGGCAAAAATATCGTTTTGATATTACGCGCAGCAACAAATGTAGGCCATAGATAAAGGCTTCATTAGGTCCTAGGTTATTACACAGTTTCCGCGGGAATAAACGACAGTTGACTTCTGGAGGGCAAAGTCGTGGGGTTAACTATATTTCTTATCTTCGCCATATTAGCCCGTAGAGTGTAGAGGCGCAATTGATCGAAGAAATACGGAATACCGCCATCAAATCTTCGAATCCTAGAACACGCAGTCCCCGCCTAAATCGATGAAACAATGGCACAACAAAATGGCGGCCGGGAAACGCGGGAAAGCGTCATTAAAATAAAACAGGGCAACATTAATAAAAGCAAAAAAGATTAATGTCCGCCGAACACAATGCGTAATAAATTAAATAGATGGATATTCTGAAGGGAGACCTACCCTTGGCGGCCATTTTGGTGCTACACGCCTTCTCATTGGCCGGCTCGCTTGCTAATCAATACGACCCCACCCAGAAATAAAACGACGCAACAGCCAAATGCCATTTGAAGGTAAATGGGACTTATCGCAATTATAATAAAATCTAAGTTGGCTTAAAGATAATGGTGGGCCCGTTGTGAAACAATGGGAATTTGAAATGAATCAAAGTGTTCTATTTTTGTTCAATATTTAAATTGGTCAGTTTGAATTTTTACGGTACTTTTTCCTTGAAATTGTTTTTTAATTATAAATGATAGTTTGAATTCGTAATTATTAGCCATTTTAAACCTAACCAGCATTATCAACGAGATATTAACTTAAAATTAAACTATATGGCCTTTATGCTTGTACGCTGTCAGAAATCTGTAATTCATTTAGTAGGTTCGTTTTATTTCCAACTTAACATAATCTTTAGTAAGGTTGAAAATCCACTGACTAGGGTCGCAAGTATGAAGCTAATAAAAAAAAGGTTTTTCGATTAACCTGCCAGCAAAGGACCTAAGGTTCTTATAACGAATCGGGTTATTTATGATACCTGCGTTATCACGACACGCCCACTTTTGTTTCCTTTACTCAGAAACCGATTCGATGTTTTATTTTCCTAGAATCTATTCTATTACATATAAAAGTACGAAAAGCTTTTGGCTATTGTTAACACGTTGGTTAAGCTACTTAAAAATATAGAAATATCACGAAGTGGGAAAATTCTTATCCCAAATCATATTTACCAAGTATAGTGTTTAGTTAATTCTATTTATTATACGTTTCGTTCGAAAGATTATCTATCATTATTACAAACTAGTTGAATAGACAGACATTGTCCAACCTAGAGTTTATTCTTGATCCTCTCTTTCTTTCCCAAAAAAAAAATCACTCCACCCGTTCTCAAGTGATGCGCTTACTATAAAGATACTAGCGACTCGGCCTAGCTTCGCCTCGGTTTATGTGAGTTGTAACGTTCCGTTAGAAAATATCTCACTGGTGAAAATTGCATCAAAATCCGTCGCTTGGTTCAGGAAGAGTTAGCGCATATACAGACAGGATCATTGCTATTGTTAATCAATCAATCTATCTATCTATAAATATCATCTATTTGCAGAATACAGTACACAAGATGTTACAGTCAATTTAAAATAATAAATAATGTCCAGTGAATCCAGCTTGCAAGCAAGCGTGCAAATATTATTATTCATGCAATGAAGAAAAACATCAAACAAAATTTGCTATATACACCGTGGGAACGAGTAACCCGACAAATTTTAAACATCGATTCTAGAGCCAATTTGTAGTACCTATATAATCCGATATAATATGTAGTCCAATAAAGCATAATTTCCAAGATATTTATTATTTAAAAAAATATTCCATAGTTAATTTAATTTGAACTTTGTCACCTATACCTAAAACATTATTTACTAAGAAATTGATTAAATTAATCTACGTTGTACGTTGATGACATTGCTATTTACAAGATGAATCTTTCTTAGAAAATATTGCTTTACGTTAAGGTGACAGAGTTTAAATTCAATTAATTATGCGTTATTGGGCTACATGTTATATCACATTATATACTACAAATTGGCTCTAGAATCGATGGTTAAAATTTGTCGGGTTACTCGTTCCCACGGTGTAGTAAAAATTCATGTATAAATAATAATATAGTTGTAGAAGGGAAAAAATCTCTATATTTGTGATACGAATAAAAATACTGAAGGGGGCCTCAGAATTAACAGCAGAACACATATCTACAATTTTTAGAGTTGGTGTCTTTTTGTCTGTTTAATTTGGTTTCTCCTCGCATCAATTGAAAACCACTGAACCAATGTCAATGCGGTTTTCACTAAGGTTTGAATAAACGGACCAGGTTTATACACACATACATTAAATCACGCCTGTTTCCCAGAGGGGTAGGCACAGATACCACTTCTTTCCACTTGCTACGATCAAGACAAATTTCTTTCGCTTCTTACTCATTCATACATCGAGTCATGCACGCACGTCGCGAAGAAGTAAGTCGGGTTGCTTTTGAGCTATGTTTCGGTGAAATTGGTTTGGGCCGTTCAAGAGATATCAGCTCTGAGAGGAGGGGTCGCGAATATCGGAGACTTTTTATGTGTTTCGTAGTACTCGGACATTTTTTTTTTTTTTTATGGCATAGAGAAGACAAACGAGCACACAGGCCACCTGATGGTAAGTGGAAACTGTGACCCATAGACATTCGCATTCACAAGACTGCTATGCAATCCTTAGACTGCAAATGCGTTGCCAACCCTGAGGACTAAGACGGAATGCCTCTATGCTAGTCATTTCACCGGCTGTCTTATCCCCAAACCGGAACACAACAATGCGAACACTGCTGTTTGGCGGTAGGTTAATGGATAAGATGGTGTTAGCGATCCGGACGGACCCTGCACAAGGTCCTACCACCCGCAAAGATACTAAAGAGATACTACAATTAAAAGTTAAAACTAAACTTATTTAAATTAAAATAAAACTAAGCTACTCAAATTAAAATAAAACTAAGCTACTCAAATATTAAAGACGTGAATAATAATCACTACTATAAAAAGAACACCGCCTCTAGCAGGTCCGCTCGCGGCATGGTCCCTATGACACTGGCTGCATTACCTCTCTGGATAGATAGCCCAATCCTTAGGGAGAGGTAAGCACCAGCTCTAGGATCCCCGGAGGTGTCTATGAGCCGGGATGACAGAGCCTTAATAAAGCTATAATTAGTTAAGAGAGCCTTAAGAGATTGTGTCTGAAGTTATGCATTTACAAAATGTCCCAGCACTTAACACATTTGCAACCAAATGAATCAAAAAAAGTTATTAAACTGACAAAATAGCCATATTAACACCCTTTTCACCATTTCAAGGGTATTAGACAATAGGTTTTTTTCTACCTGACTCCGAAAAAACGCTTACAAGATTGTCTCTGGTAGCTTTTAAGATAATGACGTTTGACAACTGCGGTCGGCGGGACAGGACAAATTGCTTTTTTTTGTCTATGGTAGCTATTAAAGTCATTAAGAATCGGTCGGAGGAATCTATGGTAGGTAGTAGTTTTTTTGTTGTAATTAAAGCGAAATATACCGCGCTCTTTTATTTAATTGTGATTTGACGAGGAAGTGATATTATTAGCATGTAGGGTATGTTTCTGACCCGTATTATGTATGTACGATTCTTCGTTGATTATCGTAGAGGCTGAACTGAACGGCTATAAAAAAATTGACAAACGAAGTGTTTGTAGATGGCTATAGCTCTTAGAGTCATTTAGGTAAAGCGGCTAGACTACCATAACATAGCATTATATTAAAGGAGAAGTACAATTAAAGCGATGTAAATAAAGGTATAATACTCAGAGATGTAATGCAGCCAGTGTCATAGGAACCATGCCGCGAGCGGACCTGCTAGAGGGTGTGTTCTTTTTATAGTGGTGATTATTAAATACTGGAAAAGGGCCGAATCTTAAGTACCCGAAACCGACGTGCGTGCATGACTCGATTTGAAGAAGCGAAATAAGTTTGTCAAGATCGTCGCAAGTGAAAAGAAGTGGTCTCTGCCTACCCCTCTGGGAAACAGGCGTGATTTAATGTAATGCAATGTAATGTAATATTTGCGTAGCTTCGTTTCATTTTAATTTAAATAAGTTTAGTATTAACTTTTAATTGAGAACCCGTAAAATATACTAACAACGATATTCATATTCCGAATAAAATATTGTGGTTGTAAATATATATGGTTATATATTTAGAATCACTTGCGTTTTTCCTATACAATTGCCTACAAACTAATCAAATTCGAACCCCAATAAAAAAACTCCTTGATCAGTTTTGTTGTTAGTTAATACAATTTACTTAAGATCATTTGTTAAGATCTAAACTGGGCCTCTATTCAACCCGGTAAAATCCAAATCGTCTTTGACCTGTTACACGTTACGGGATAAAAAAAATACCTTAGATAAACTTGAACACAGAAAAAAAAAATATTATACAACCTTTTTGGCGTAATTTTAATGTATAATTATGACAAATTATAGCTTTGTAGTACCAAGAGTTTTTTTAAAGTTGTTTAAATTCCCAAGGCACAAACAATATCAGGGTACACAAATGCAAGGCTATACCGAATTTGGCATACTAAATGTCAACGTTAGGTTTTTGAATCCGCGGAAAGCGCTGATTGGCCATGACGTGGCCGCCATCTTGTGACGTCATCGTGAGTCGTGACTCGCGTTGCAGGCTCGCTGTAACTTTGTAACATTACTTGTTAATTTCTGTGTCACTAGTTATTGTAGTATGTATTGTAAGCTTAACTTATGAATATAGTTTGTAAGGGCCTTGCCAAAAAACAATTGAAATACAATCAGGGTCAATACAAAAAAATTGACTTTACTCTAATAATACATAATATGCTAAAGTTATAGTAACTTTTTTTTTAAATACTTGATAAAAAAAAAAAAAAACCGGTCAAGTGCGAGTCAGACCCGCGCATCGAGGGTTCCGCACAGCCGCAGTAGATAAGTATTATTACATTCCGATATTTATTCGAGTTTGAATCTATTCAGCGCGAGCCCAACTCACACTGGTTTTTTTTATAGTATTTGTTGTTTTTCTTCTAAATTTCTACTTTAATCATAATAAATACGAAGCTTCTATATTTTACCGTTTTAACGATACAAAAAATATAAAATACGTTGAAAAACACGTATATTTACTTGTAAGTATAGAAACCGCCTTCATTATTTCACTTTCTTTATTACTTACTATTATGGATCAAAAGATGGCTCTTTAAAGATAGGACAGACAAACAGACGGACAGTCCGATAGCGTAGGCTCCCGTTTAGCGCCCTTGGGAATACGAATCCTTAAAAATATGACTCTAGTTTCACAATAACTTTAAAAAAAGGTAATGTAGGTTATGTTCTGTCCGCAAACGCAAGGCGGAGGCGATTTATTTCAAGCGCCGTTAAAAACCGCTGATCAGCGATGACGGCCATCTTGTGAACGTCACCGTGACAACAAAATGTCGGGCGAAAGTGACTCTTTGTAATTGTAATTGCACTTTTCTATTTTTGTTCGATAGAAATGAGAGTCATTACGGAAGTTTTTTTCTGGGAAAAGTCAAGGTCGTAATTGTGAAAATGTTTTTGTAATACGTCATAAAAACTATTTTTAAAGCGATTCCGTTGTTTTTGTCATAGTTGATTTAATTAATTTGTATCAATAAAAACGATGAATGTTTTTTTTTACAGTTTATGGATTTAATTAGTGAATAAAAGAACTGTCATTAACAATTTCAGAACTAATCTAAGCCTGTCAAGCCGAGTACCGAAGAACATAACAAACAGCTATGTCCCGACAGAATAAAATATTCAGTATGTAATCCCACATACCATAATATAAGATATACCTAAAACATAGCTGCGTATCCTTAAAAAAAGAAAAACCCGTATTAAAACCACACCCAAATATAGTGGTCTCGCTCACGCGTATTAAAAATGCCGTGCGTGTGAACGAGACGGGTAGCGCGTGAAAGTGTGTCTCGGACGGCTCCGCCTACAGGCAGACTACAGTAGGCCGTGGTACCGGTTGGTTCAGACAATGTAAAAAAAAGCCCAGTTCGTGTGAGGCAAGGGACAAAAAGGTCTATCCAGGCCCCATTATATTTCTGTGGCTGTAAGGAGCGGTATCCTTGCCTTCCCCGTCCGAAAAAGTGAAAATCATAGTGCATATAGAATTGCTAGGTCATCTCTATTCTGCATTTTTAATGGCCAGTCATTACGTTTAGAAAAAATTGACAATTTCTCTTTGGACAGTGACAGTGTAGTTTTTTTATAAACATTTTTTAAGGCAACACCGGTGATAGTGATTGGACAATTTTAGTGCTTGCTTTGGATTTTCTTAGGTATGTAGATTTCTTATTAGTTTTTGATCATCGGTTAGGTGTATCGTGTTTTAAAAATACTGATCATTGTATTGTTATAAGATTAGGTAACAAATGTAATGGTGGTGTTGCTTATTATTGGTAATAAGCCACTATTTATTAAATGTTTGATATTCTACGGAAAAGCCAAATCAATTATTGATAAATATTTTTAATTAGAGTGAATGGTTCTGTTAACGATGATGTTGCAATTTAAATAGCTAGTGCTGATCTAGTCTAAAGATAATTAATTAAAAAAAACGTTGAATATTTTATTTAGCTTATGTTTCTTTTAGCTATTATAACTTGCATTAAAAACAGATAAACTAATTCAAAGTTCCTACAAAGACGGTATATCACTTCATCTTGCGTTTATGATTTTTCTCGGCTATTACAACATTTTTTTCTATTTCGAAGATTTCTGTTTCCAAAGAAACAAGCGATATAATGTTATTTTTAAAGGATGCAACCATTTCTTACTTGTTCTTTTTCTGTGAAACGTAAAATCATTCTCGATTATTTATTGACCCTGCATGGCGTCTAAAACGACTCTGAATATTATCCATCACTAAGTAAATAAAACAATTGACGAGCTTAGAAAACCCTACTGCTTCTGAACAAGACGGCAACTGCAACATCAGGTAGAACTTGAAGTTTGATGAAAAAGTCTTTGATATCTTAAGCGCCAAGTTAAGACAAACAAACCCTTGACCACAGCGTCAGAATTTATTAAGTATCAAATATAAGCCTGTAACATAAAGAGCAACCTAATGAAGTAATGACCATGCAATTAATCAAAAGCGGTTTAGTCTACAGCAGCAAGAAACAGATACTTGCAAACGTATAAAGACCAGAAAAACATAAAGTACTCATTATTGGGATAATATTAACAAGCTCTGGTGGAGACCAAGTTTTTCTAAAAAAGACAAATTGACAAATCGTTTTCATGACCCTTGACAAACATTGACATTGTATTACAAACAAATAAATAAATATTACTCGTATAATTTTATGATAATGTTTCAATCACCAAGCGACATCGGCGCGAAGACAATAACATTAGGTTTTTTTATTATTGAAATTAATTGTAAGTACAATTTCATAAAAACTTTCATTCCTAGTATCAGGGTCACCCACCCTACTACCCTTTACCCTTTCTACCAGAAAAATGAATTAAAATCAATCACACTAATCACACTATTCTAAATGCGAAACTTTGTGTTTTCATAAACGTTTGTGTTTATACCCCGGAGAGTACAGGGTACTTTTCCCCGGAAAATTAGATAGCACCCTACACGGACGGAGTCGCTGGCAGAATTAGTATAAACCACGGCTTCAGTGCATTTCCAAGTCGTCGAACAAGTCTTTCGTAATCGAGAAGCTTTACGCTTGGAGCTTGGTGTAATTAAGCACCGTGTTGAAATATTTTATGTAATATTCGTATATACTACTTGGTGTACTAGTGAATACATTATGTAATCATTTATGACAATGATACCGTGGTCCGAAGATATTTGACAGATTATGTCCTCTATTCTCCACGGTAAAAACCATATCTATTTGACTTGTTGTCGTTATGTCAACGTTTTGATAGCTCTTATTTACTTGACAGATACGCTTTGGGTTTTACCGCCTAGAAAAGAGGCTCACCTGACCTAACCCTTTACTATGGTCCGTACTTATACTTATCTTCTATATAATAAAAATGAATCGCTAAATGTTACTAAGCGTAAAACTCGAGAACGGCTGAACCGATTTGGCTGATTTCTTTTTTGTTGTGTTTGTCAATGTCAGGACAAGGTTTTTATGAAAGAAAATAATGGAAAAATCCTGTGGGAAAGTCAGGAATTTGCAGTAGAGCGAAGCCGCTGGCGGGCCGCTAGTAATATTATAAAGACGTAAAGTTTGTGAATTTTGTAGGGGGTAATTTCTGGATCTACTGAACCGATTTTGAAAATTCTTTTACTAATAGAAAGCCATGTTATTTCTGAGTGTCATAGAAAGAAAGATATAAAGTAATAAAGAAAGAAAGAAAATACATTTATTGCCACAAAAAATAATAATAAAACAACCGAAATAAGAACTAAAACTAAATCTAAAGTAAAAATTATACACGCAACTGACAATACTACAATACACTTACCCAAAAAATGTTTTATTCCCAACGAAGTGTTCACGGGAACAGCTAGTATGATATAAAAGGAGAAACTTGACTGGATGATCAAAGCACAGCTGAAACCGCTGGACCAAGGGACTTGGAGGGAATATTCCTTGTATATCCTAGGGGCGCACTATGAAGGGATTTTTGGGAATTCATCCCCTAACCCCCTTACTTATAAACGTGGAATAAGCTTGGAATAGTTTATGTCATGCTTTGTCACTTTCTGTCAGATGCAAATGTTACAATTACAGACAAGGACAAAGCATGGCATAAACGATTCCAAGCCTATTCAACGTTTATAAGTAAGCGGCTAAGAGTTTAAAATGGGGGGAGGAGCGAGGAACAAATATACGCGTCGCGGGCGTTCTCTAGTAAATATCTATACATTTCAGATGGAAAGCAGACGTATTCATTTATGCCTTCTAACTATGGTCATCACGCCAGCCGAAAGACGTCCACTGCTGGACATAGGCCTCCCCCAAGGCTCTCCGCTCAGACCGGTTTTGTGCTTTTCGCATCCACTCGTTCCCGCGATGGTACAAGATGTTATTTCTAAAATAGCCAGTACAAAACATGGACCCTACATGGGTGTAGCAATTCACTTGCGATTATTCATACACATACATACATACATTACCATACCTTCATGCCAGTCATCCCAGATTGGGGTAGGCAGAGCCACAGAATTGCCTACAACTTTAAAAACTTGTTGATAATTCAGTAACGACATTTTGCACAATTATGCTAAGATGTTTACCAGCGTATTAGTGACAGGTTGCAAGCCCATCGCCTAACA
Source organism: Acleris emargana (assembly GCA_927399475.2). Lineage (NCBI taxonomy): Eukaryota > Metazoa > Arthropoda > Insecta > Lepidoptera > Tortricidae > Acleris > Acleris emargana. The sequence goes on from OV656862.1 coordinate 2,966,681, forward strand.
GTACCACAAGCCAAATGTATTCCCTTAGTCGCCTCTTACAACATCCTCGGGAAGACATGGAGTGGCACTATTCTAAAATTCATACAATTTAGCAATAATGGACTTCTACTTGAACTTGTTAAAATTAACTGTAGATACTATGCTCCTAGCATATGCATGGAATTATGTATTTGTGGAATAACTCGCATACGACCTAGCGCTGGCCTAGTTGGTAGTGACCCTGCCTACGAAGCTAGCGGTCCTGGGTTCAAATCCCGGTAAGGGCAGATATTTGTGTGATGAGCGCGAATATTTGTTCCTGAGTCATGGATGTTTACTATGTATTTAAGTATATATTTCTCTATATAAGTATTTATATCTTTGTCTAGTACCCATAGTACAAGCCTAGAGCTTAGTTTGGGGCTAGGTCAATTGGTATGAGATTGTCCCCTGATATTTATTTATTTATTTATAGATTACCTACATCTTAGTTATTAGGGTTGGCGAACCATTTGCAGTGTGTTCTTCGTGTCTTAAAACCTACTTTTAACCGACCTAAAAAAAGGTTCTCTGTTTGACCTGTATGTATCTGCACGATTATCTCAAAAACTACCCAACCGATTTGGGTGATTATTTTAGAAGTGTAATCTCCATTCTTCTGGGATAGTTTTTCAATATAATACTTTAACAATTTCGTACGGCTTTGCTCGCAGCGAACATGAAACATGCGGAGGGTCGTCGAACTTCATTTCGAGCTCCCTGAGCCCGTTTATGTCTTCTGTGTACATTTTCGCAATTATCTCAAAAACGTTTATTTAAATAATAAAAAAGACGTGTGGCACTCGGGGACTGCCGCGGTAAAGCTATTGCATGTCGTACAAACGCACACAACGCCGTGTCGAAGACTGCCGAACTGAAACGACGTTAGACGATGCACGGCCTTCAAGCCACACCTCCTTGCCCGTCGGAGTGGGGAGCGTGAGGTTTTTTCGTTACGGAATTTCTGGATTCGGTCCCCGCGCTCAAGGCCCGCGATAGAAGCTATGCAATAGCTTAATAATAATATAACACACATACGGCGCTTTGCCTATCTTCAGCCCCACTCATAAAGAGAGGTATTATAACTTTAACGTGTGTAACTGTGTGTGTGTGGTTCCGTAGCTCCCAAGCGGAGGAACAAATTCGGACGCGGTTTTAAAGGAAACCTCTTATATCTTATCTTTACATAGAGATGGACCCTTCTGGACACACTTCGCCCCTTTAGGATTTTTTGTACTAGTAGCCTCTTACACACTCAGCTGTTTGAATGTGCCGTTTTCCTCACGACGTTTTTCCTTACCGTAAAATAATCGAGTAAACTTAGTTAGAAAAACTCATAAAAATCATTTGTGCATAGTGACGGCGGGGGCTCGAACTCTGTAACTTTTTTTTTATGGCATAGGAAGGCAAACGAGCACACAGACCACCTGATGGTAAGTGGAAACTGTGACCCATAGACATTCGCATTCACAAGACCGCAATCCTAAGACTGCAAATGCGTTGCCAACCCTGAGGACCAAGATGGAATGCCTCTATGCTAGTCATTTCACCGGCCGTCTTATCCCCAAACCGGAACACAACAATGCAATCACTGCCGCTTGGCGGTAGGTTAATGGATACGATGGTGGTACCAACCCGGACGGACCCTGCACAAGGTCCTCCCACAAGTAAACAATTGAGCTGGTTCGTAGCTATTCCGTGAAAGATTTCAGCTCTCCAAGTAGGGGTCGATGTTAATTCGGGGGATTTTATCTATTCATACATCAATGAATTTATTCATTAGCTATGCGCATTCAGTTAATAGTACCGTCATCTCCCTCGCGTCGTGCGCGGAAGCATCCCTTGACACCGATCCATCAACAATGACAGATCACATGTCAAAATATTTAATACATTTGCGACACCTACGCAGTGTGCTTTAACGTTTATATGCTTAACAATATCAATCAATGCGTGTTTCATTCAATTGATATTATTGTTGTTCGGATTTCACCATAGATGGCGCTGTTGCTATCCCATAATTCTTGAAAATGCGCTTTGGTCCAAAATTATTCTTGGGTATTTAAAAAAACGTTTAAACGGAAAACGTTTAAACGGAAAACGTTTAGAATATTTTCGTAAAAAATCGAACGTCAATCCAGCCGCCATTGTTGTCTCACGACATTCGAAATAAGAATAAAAATCAGAAGAGCTACAACGCGACAAACTTGTAAATGCCGTTGGAAATATTTAGAACTAATATGATTTCGTACAATTGTTTCTTTATACTATAGGCGCTAGTGCCGCTCTCGTCCGCATAACTTACTTTGGAGTATTTTTTTAAATGAGAACATCCCACACTCGAAGGTTCGAAATTCAAAAGAGGACTCAAGAGCGGTTAGTGCCCCTAACCAGCAAAGAAAAAATGACTGTTTTATACTTTTCGTTAAACGTTGTAGAACATTGAAGTTACTTTGAAGTTACTTTGACGTTTTTTATTTAAAAAATATTTATACGCCACAAATTGCAAAAACTAAAATTAACGCTATTATTTATGTGGCTTTGAGCTGAATACTCGTAACATAAGTATTTTCATATTTAATTTAATGTTAAGATATCACATAAATATCTGGCTTTTTAAAATTATCAGGCATCCGTTTAAGTTATTAAAAACATGATTTAAACAATAAACCAATTTCAATACCATTGTTAGAATTTATGTTTTAAATTTGCATCGAAAAAAGACGCAAGTCATGTTGGCAACATTGATCTTAAAAAAAACACTCAACATCATGCAAGCATGTTCGCGCCCTTTTATATAATGCCAGTGCCTTTTTTATGACGTTCTGTTTTTCTATCTTGCAACATTTGGCTGCCATAGTTTAGATATTTTTTTCTCCTGGCTGGAATTGGGCATGGCTTAGAATTTTTTAATTAATGAAAGTACTCCAACGACTTATGTGTTCCGGTGTGGGAATAAGACAACCGGTGAAATGACTAGCATAGAGGCATTCCATCTTAGTCCTCAGGGTTAGCAACGCATTTGCTGTCTCAGGAGTGTAGTCTACAGAATATCTATTTAACAGATTTCAGTTACTATCAGGTGGCCTGTGTGGTCGTTAGCCTTCATATGGCATTAAAAACAATTAAGACCTCTAATCAGTGATCAAAATTGGTTGGTTACACGCCTACTCACGCCTTCATTCCCGGAGAGGGGTAGGCAGAGCTACAGAATTACATACAACTTTAAAAACTTGTTGATAATTCTGTAACCACACTTTGCACAATTAGACTAAGATGTTTACCAGCGTATTAGTGACAGGTTGCAAGCCCATCGCCTAACAGTACTACAAGCCTTTAATCCCTTAGTTGTAAGACATCCACGGGAAGACATGGTGTGGCACTATTCTAACCCGGCAACTACACGGCAAAATGTAGATATGTAAGTTTGTATATAACAAATAAATAGGGTTCTTATAAGTTTTGACTTGTGTATCTGTGGCCGAAACGGTTATACCGATTCCAACTAAATTGTTTAAAGAAGGTAGATTAATTTTGATGGTTCTTGGCTAGGTTAGGTTAGGTTAGGCCGTTTAAGAGATATGTATTTAACATATAGACGAAACGCATGGCCCCAGTGGAAAAAAAAAAAAACGAAAAGTGTGGGCAAGCCTTAAACCATTAAATCGCCGACCGATCCCTTTTGACAAAAAAATGACTTAAACACGTTTCGTAACAAGTGCATAATGAAATGCACTTAATATAATCAGATATTCGTATCCTCAAACCCACGTACGTTGTCATTCAAAATCAACCGATAGGCATAAAGATGGCAACCGCAGATACTAATCATGAATTCACATCGGGCATTATAACATTGCAAACTTATGCGTGCACTTGGCCAAAACGCGAGCTAACGTCATCGCATACAAACTTGAACCCATCCTTCGACAGAGGCGACACTTTAAACTGTACAGATAACTTTGTGAAGGAAATCTATACCTAAAAACAAAATAAATGACGTTCGAAATACAAAAATGGTCGGCTAACCACAAAGAGCGGAAAAAAAACCACCCGTCCCGCTCGCACGCAACAATTTATAAACGATTCGAATTTCGAACGTCGTGTAAGAACAGGACGGGGATACGTAGGTCAATTTATAAATGGAATGTGGTCGAAGTGGGACGGTTATTTCGTATTAAACATGGCGGCTTTAATGAGAGGAGATTGGGGACAATTGTTTCTCTGAATTGATATTGATGGCGGCTATGATTTCTTTATTGTCGCTGATGATTTCTCTATGTAAATGGTACGAGCATTGTTACTGGGGTCAGAGGTCAACTTTTCCGTTCACAAAGCTTCGTATTATTAGAGTATGGAAGTAATTAGAACTAGTAATGAGTAGGTCTAAGGTCAGGGATGAAACAAGTGTACCAGACATAATTATTCTATAGAAGAAAACCCTCGTTATATTGGCGAATGGTAAACCATTATTTCAGAGCTTATATCTCTGTAATGGCCCAACCCATTTTCATGAAATCTATCTAAGAACCATCCCTAAAAACCAGCTTTCTTTAAACAAAAAAGTATCGTTGATACCACAGATAGACACAGAAATACCTTAAACTTATAATTACCCTTTTTTGTCGCGGTTTAAAAAACCGAAAGCTGCCTAGAACTTCTTGATACAATAGATAGATCATAGAACTACCGCGTACCGGAAGACGCAGCTTGGGAAGTCCGACAAGGTAGACCGACGACGTGGCGAAGGTTCCGGGGAACCGATGGATGCAAGGGCAGGACCGAGCCTTGCGGCAAACCTTGGGGGAGGCGTATGTCCAAAATTGGACGTTAGAACTCAAGTTATAAAGGCTTTGCTTTGTATCAACACAAAATCAAAATTGACAATTCCTTAAACGTCTATTTCATCTGAATTTGGGGATATATCCCCCGCGTATTTCCCCAATTTCCTTTTATTTTAATCCCTGATTGGTTGAATTTACAAAAATCCCTTCTTAGTGCACCCCTAAGAAATCCAAGGAATATTTTTTCAAAATTTCGAGTCCCATCCAGCAGTATCAACAGGGTGTTGATCAATCAGTCAGTTATTTCTTCATTTAATTAGATGACCAATCCAACCTCGCATTATAAAATCTACATTTGGCAGGAGACAAATGTGGATACATATTTATATACATATATATAACAACCTGAAAAAGATTACCTCTTGGGCAATTTTTATTCCCTAAGGCAATAAAGGCTTGTCAAGCGATGGGCTTGCAACCTGTCACTAATACGCTGGTAATCATCGTAGTAAATTTGTGCATAATGTGGTTATAGAATTATCAACAAGTTTTTAGACTTGTAGGTAATTCTGTAGCTCTGCCTACCCCACTCTGGGATTACAGGCGTGAAAGTATGTAGGTATGTAGTCTAATTTCATTTGGCTCCGATACGTGCCACACCATCAACTACCTTCTGAGCCATTGTCACTTAAAGATCAGCACAATGGCTCCGTGTAGCCTAAATTCTTTTATGACCCTCTTGATCTGATCCCTTACAAGTTTAAACCCTCAATATATACAGCTTTGATCACGTATGTCCTCCCGATTACCTCCCCTATGGATGCCCAAAGTGATAATGTTTCTGTATATACTTAGTGGATTCCACGGTCTATTTAAAATAAATATTATTACTTACCTACTTGTTTGGCCGCCTTCTATTTCCTTTCTGCAATTAATAGATATAAACTAATTATACCCCGTGGGAAAGTCTATTACATTACGCTGTAAGTGATTGTACTTACCATGTATTTAATGCGGTTTTCATGGGAACCACGTTTTAATTTCATTTCAATTTCTCCGAAAAAATATCTTGTGAGTTAATTTATGCATTTGAAAGTATTGTTTTGCTGTCGGACTCGCGCACCGAGGGTTCTTTTATCACGCCTGTTTCCCAGAGGGGTTGGCAGAGACCACTTCTTTCCACTTGCTACGATCTTGACAAATTTCTTTCGCTTCTTCCACATTCATACATCGAGTCATGCACTCACGTCGGTTTCTGGTACTTAAGATTCGGCCCTTTTCCAGTATATCTCCGATTTGATTCGAAAAAGTACGCCTAGGGCGGCCCCTTCCGACCCTTCCACTCACTTTCGCTCTGTATATCTCTTTCGTCCATCTTCTTTCATCCATCCTTTCCAAATGACCGAACCATCGAAGCATTTTTTCGAGGGTTCTTTCACACGATCCCCACATGACACGGTTAACTCAATTCCAAATTTGGTACCGCCGTTCCTTGCATAAAGACCCTGTTTTTCTGCGATGTAATTGAAAATGCTTTCAGATTTTTTCCTATAGTTGTAGTATACGACGGTATTACTTGCCAAATTTCATAGTTCTAGGTCTACGGAAATTATCCTATAAATTTAGATTTCCTTGTGAGAGTGTCGAAATACACGTTTTTTTTTTCGTAATTTAGAAATTTGATTTTATTATAGCTATAAGAGACTTTAGATTTGATTATATGGTTTTAATTTCAACTTTATACCTCCACGCATTTTCGAGAGAAACGGTCTTAACAGACAGAGGGACAGACGTACAGCAAAGTTAAGTTAGGAAACCTAAAAACATAAAGTAAAGTCAATCTAAATGGCATTTGTATGTTTGTAAGTTTCACGATAACTTGAGTATTACTGATCCTATTTTAAGAAAAAAATGTAGTAATAGTACATTATTGCCTAGGCAGTGAAGCAGGCAATTGCGGGCCGAGTATTGGATTAAACGGACGAGCTTGCGAGAATACGAGGTCCGCAATTACCGTTCCTGCCGAGGCATATATAGTGCTTTTCTCAAAAATCGTAAGATACAAATCGCATATAAACAGAAACTTCACGTGAAATAACATCACTCTGGTCAAGGCGCACTATTACCTTAAATATAACAATTGAAAAAACACGATAAAACGACTCAAAATACCCAAATCGCTAGTGGGGTGTCTGTAGTATTTTGAAGAGTTCCCTCGATTTCTCCAGGATCCCATCATCAGATCCTGACCGAATGACAATGGGACCACCAGGAAGTACAAAAAAAAACTGTCCAACGGTCTTTGAGTAATCGTGGACCAAACATTCAAAAAAACAATTCTAAGAATATCCGTTGTCCATCTGTATTTCTGTCTATCACCAGGCTCTATCTCATGAACCGTGATAGCTAGACAGTTGACTGTTTCACAGATGATGTATTTCTAAACTAAACTAAAAGATGATGGGGCCAGGAGGTTCTTGAGTGGCGTCCGCGGACCGGGAGACGAGCTGTGGGTAGGGCTCCAACAAGATGGACTGACGACCTTGTAAGGATCGCGGGAACGCGGTGGATGCGAAAAGCACAAGACCGGTCTGAGTGGAGAGCTTTGGGGGAGGCCTATGTCCAGCAGTGGACGTCTTTCGGCTGACGTGATTATGATTTATTTCTGTTGCCGCTATATTAACAAATACTAAAAACAGAATTAATTAAATATTTAAAGGGGGCTCCCATACAACATACAACAAACGTGATTTTTTATAGATAACGGTACGGAACCCTCCGTGCGCGAGTCCAACTCCCACTTGGCCGGTTTTTTTCAAATCGATTATTAAACTACCCTGCACTACATTTTGGCCAACCTCGTTAACTTGTTAAAAGACAGACAAAAAATCGATTCGAACACCGATGACGCAACCGAACAATCGACATTGTCATGGCAATGATCCACGGATCTATGATCTATAGATCACTCACTTTCGGTACAAGCGCCGTGACTGTCACGGCCAAGGTTACTAGTGTTGCCAACTTTTATTATGCAATTTAGATTAAGTTTGACATTTAACCCGTTCATTGCCAATGACGCCGATTGTAGTCTTTCTTTGCCGTATCAGAATGCTTTGTTAAGCCTTTGACTACCTACTGGTTGTAGTCCGTTTTACAGAAAGGACACATACCTACCTAATTTGCTATTTCTAAATTTCGATCCTGGACGCCGGTGACTGACGCTGATAGGCGTCATGATTAAAAGGAACCTTCTCGGATGCCGCGGACGCCGATTCGTGGCACATTTAGCTTACATTTGCGTCATGCTTGAGGAAAGCGTCGGCATGGCAATATAGTGCGGTTGAGGACTCTTGGCAATGAAAGGGTTTGTCTGAGGCCAAGTCAACAATGTAGTTAGATAAATATCAGGGACAATCTCACACAAACTGATATAATCACAAACTACTTAAGCTCTAGGTTTTTACTATGGCTACTAGACAACGATAAACATACTTATATAGTGAATTACATACTTAAATACATAGTAAATTTTCAAGATGCAGATACTATGTACTCGCGTCCATCACACAATCAATTTTCCCTATAGGGAATTGATCCCAGGATCGCTAGCATCTTCGAAACGATCTAAGCTACCGGCAGAAATGGTTAACCGCAAAAAACTTGAATTGGTTAACATGTTTTGTAATAAATAAGTTTGTAATAGGAAAAAAAAGCGTAATATAATGGCGAACCTTACTATTAGAGAACTTTTTTTTTTTTTTTTTTTTTAATTTATTCAGGAAACAAACAGCCATCCAAATTAAAAATAACATAAAACAAAATTACTTAAATAAGGCCTATAGTTTCCTATATTACTAAATGAACTAGTGTTCTACATAAGTGTTTAACATAATATAAAAATGAAAGAAACAAACAAAAACAAATGGTAAGCTACCGTTACGGACAATATAAAATTTGCCGAATTTTGTTTTTAAAGGTCGACATACTATGAGCAAATACATCAACTTCATTAAGCGATTTGTTATAAAGAGTGCACGAGCGCCTAAAAAACGAATTTTGTGCATAAATAGTGCCACAAGGAGGGATACTAAATATAGGTTTGGAACGAGAGAGGAGACGAGGAACTCTGAATGAAATGTGTTCTAATAATGTGCTCGAGTCAATGTAATTGTTGATTATTTTAAATAAGAATAATGTATCGAGATACAGTCTTCTTTTTTCAAGAAAGGGAATTTCGTGACGAGCCGCTGACGAGAGGTAGTCAAGATTGTAGATACCGGTTCTGTAATCTAATGACTTACAAAATATTTTCTGAATCCTTTCAATTCGGGACTTGTGAATGTCATAACAAGGGCTCCACACAACACTACCGAATTCCAGAATACTACGGACGAAAGAATAATATAAAACTTTCAGCGTAAATATGCTTTTAAAAGGTTTGCTTAAACGTAAAATCATACCCAATTTTTTATATGCTTTAGCAGTGATATTATCTACATGTTCGTTAAACGATAACTTAGCGTCAAGAATAACCCCCAAATCCCTAATCGATGAAACACGCGAGACAATATTTCCAGCTAAGTTATAATTATATGTAATTGCGTCACGCTTACGGGAAAATGTGATGGTGTAACATTTATCGGTGTTAAGAATTAAATGATTACTTTGGCAATAGTCCTCAAAACGAGATAAATCTGTTTGTAACATAACACAATCATCGATATTCCTAATTAACTTAAATATTTTTGTGTCGTCTGCATAAAGTAAATGTGATGAAGACTGAAAGGAACTGCCAATATCGTTAACATATAAGACAAATAGGAAAGGTCCCAAATGGGAGCCCTGGGGGATCCCTGAGGGAACTGGTAAAAATTTCGATATAAAGCCCTTGAGTGCCACAGCCTGACTCCTATTACTAATGTAAGACTTCAACCACCTTAGCAGGTCACCGTGTATACCGATCTCACAAAACTTATGCAGAAGGATATGGTGATCTATTTTATCAAAACATTTAGAGAAATCGGTATACACGGCGTCTACCTGATAACCAGAATCTAAAGCATTGGTGATGAAGTCAGTATAGGTGATAAGGTTAGTGTCGACGCTTCTACCCCGGAAAAAACCATGTTGATGTAGCGATATATGTCGTGAAACTACAGCGGTTAACTCCTTAGTTACGATTTTTTCAAAAATCTTTGCGAATACACATAATTTAGAAATAGGTCGATATAATTTTATGTTATTCTTGTCACCACCCTTGTGAACAGGGGTAATGATAGCCTGCTTCCAGATGCTAGGAACAACACCCTCGCAAAGTGACTTTTTGAACAGCTTAGCTAAAGGAGCTGTAAGCTCAGCATGAAGTTTAGAAACTAGAAAAGGATGAATATCGTCAAGGCCAGCACCCTTGTTTACGCATATGTATTTAAGATGCCTGTATATTAAGTCGTCAGTAATATTTATACTAGAGATATCAATAGGGGAGGATGTGGAGTGAGAAGAAGGTAACTGCGGTAGGTTACTACTATTCACAAACACCGAACTAAAATAATTATTAAAAAGGTCACAGATAACTTCGCGGTCAGATGAGGAGTCATCATTAAAATACATGGTAGATGGTACCTCATTAGCTGAAAATTTTGATTTTATGAAACTCCAGAAATATTTGGGAGAGGAGGTAATTTTCTTTTCACTAAAGACAATATATTTGTTATAACAATCCTTATCAAGTTTTTCGCTCTCTTTCTTAGCATTTTAAATTCGTCATAATCAGGTTTATGGTTGTATTTTTTCCACTTAGCGTGAGCTTTTAATTTATTTTTTATAATTTTAATTAGTGGTCTACTGTACCAAGGTGGATATCGGGTTGAAATGCAAACTCTGCGCCTAGGTACATATTTCTTAATTAAACTATACAAGAGGGAATAAAAATAATTTGTTGAACTTTCAGTATCCATATTATCAATCACAGACCAATTCACATTAGAGAGAGCTTTTCTTAGTTCGTCATAATTAGCTGCATGATAAAGATATTTATAGCGCTCCTTAGAATATAATGGTGTTGCTAAAGACAAGCGAAGGGAGATAACTAACGATTTATGATGTAAATCTTCCTGTGTTAGGGGAGAAGGGCAGTTTGATACATCACAGACTACATTACTCATCACGAGATCCAAAATACGGTCGTTTGCATTTAAACACCCATTAAACTGTTTCAGTCCCGTGAGACAAAGGAAGTCAGAAAGTTTGACAGCCAGGGGATTATTATTATTATTTAAAGTTATGTTTGAATAATTATCAAGGTACCAAATTGCGTGAGGAATATTAAAATCACCCACCAGCAAGCAAGTATCGTTTGGGTAACGCTGTATGAGGCTGTTCACGTTATTAAAGAATAATTGCAAGGACTGGGCATGATTACTATGAGGAAAATACGAACAGGATATCAGTAAAGACCTGGCACGGCTTGACTGAACACAAGGAGTGTCTGACGCAGCCAGGGGCACAGATAGCCATATCTCCTCGGACGAGTTTGAGCTGCAGAGGTCGGCACAGAGGCGCGCGCGCAGGCCGGGCCGCACTGCCACCAGCACGCCGCCGCCCCGCGCCGCACTGCCACCAGCACGCCGCCGCCCCGCGCCGCCACCGCCGCGGGCCGGTCTCGTCGATAAACATCGTAATTATGGTAGAAGTATTCGGCATCACTAAAATCATCAGTGAGCCATGTTTCGGTTAAACATATGATGTCGTAGTTAGACTGGAGCACATTAGCGAGGAAAGAATGAGATTTAGTCCTAAGTCCTCTCACGTTCTGATAGTAAATTTTCAAACATTCCAGGTTAGTCATTTATATAATAGTACAAGAGATTAAATCGGGACACGAAGTATGCACAAAATGAAATAATATAGTTTAATTTTACGTAATAAGCTTTGAGGGTATATAGGTTATGTAATAAGTGTAATAACAGATTAATAAATATTGAACAATGTTTAACTTCAATTGCATTCCAAATAGCGTTAAGGCAGTAATACGAAATAGAAACATAAACATCATAGTAGCGCTCAACAAACAACAATAGTCACTTTAGTTTCAAGAGGTCGGATTCGGTGGCGATACGCATCACTTTAGAGGTATCATTCTTACGCATGAAGATTCTACACTCTTTCACCCAAACGTAGGAATAGTTCAACTCGGCTTTTACTTGACGTGCTCGTTTCAACAGCATTTTGTTTGCGGGCGTCAGATGCTCGTTAAGATATATGTTAGTCGAAGCTTTCTTACAGCTCTTTAAAGTTAGGACAGACGGACGGACGGACAGTGTGGGCATATTAATAGGTTCGTGTTGGGCACGGAACCCTAAAAACCGGCCAAGTGCGAGTCGGACTCGCACACGAAGGGTTCCGTACCATTATCTATGAAAAATCACGTTTGTGTATAACCCCCTTAAATATTTATTTTATTTTGATTTAAAAAAAACTGTTTAGCTATTATGGTCATGAGATACAGCCTGGTGACAGAAAGATGGAGTCGTAAAAATGGAAGCCAAAATTATCGCCGTCTGATGTAAAAGGCTATGTTTTGTTTATAGCGGAGCGAATGAAATAAATTGCACACCTCCTTCGAAGTCTGTTAAAAAGGTTGCAGATTGAACAATATTCCAAATTCGAACATGTATCGCCTCCCATTCTCTGTCCTGATTGGTCAACCGTGAAGGACACACAAAATGGCGGTTGGTTTTTGCCGAAACAATTAAAATAGGTATTTATTTCGGTACCGGACGGGATTCGATATACCTAATCGATTTGTTTTTGTCGGGCCGTCTGTTTAAAGGATACATCGGTGCGGTTAATTTATCGGTGATTTAATTGTGCGATTTGCCTGTTTGTTTTAAGTTAAGGAAAAAAGTTAAGTATTTAGGTAGGTACGCGTGTAAAGCAATGAACGGAAATGCTCTTGGCTTTGTGAAGGTTTAAGTAATTTTTTTTTGGCTTATCAACTACATGCTTCGTCGTCACTAGATATTTTCACACTAAGTCCCCCGCCGCGTCTGTGTGTATGTTCGCGATAATGTAAAAAAAATCTGAACGGATTGCGGGTTTCACCACCGTGTATTTCTAGGTTATGTATGGTCAATCCGCTCTTCATACATACATACATACCTTCACGCCTGTCTTCCAATGGGTGGTAGAGACGATGGCACGCCAGGAGCTCCAGTCTAAACATACAAATTTCGCGTACTTCCTCTACATTCATCCATCAACCTCTTCATGCACGTACGTCGGTTTCAGGTGTTTGATTTGGCCCTTATTCATCGCGAATCTGATCACTGTATAATGCCGTCCTACCAAAGAAGGCGACTAACGGCATAGTAATAGTACAAGCAATTTAAATTTAATGTGGTTACCAATAGAGTATCAAATGCTTTGACTACTATATTGCAGTTAGCGGCTTTCTTTTATCGCAACTCCTCTCATTCTTGCCATACCTCTCTCGTAACCCTTCTTTCATCTATCCTTTCTAAATGACCAAACCATCTTAGCATACCCTTTTCGATCTTTGTCACTACATCTTCTTTCAATCCACATCTTTCTCGGATCTCACTATTTATAACTCTATTATCCGCTCTGCCGCTGGTCAGTTTTTGCATTATCCATATCTTCATACATCCTAAGAGTAATGTAACAAATGCGAAAGTATACTTTGTATGCTTGTTTGTTACGCTTTCTCAGCTAAACGGCTGACCAGATTTAAATGAAATTTGGTATAGAGTTAACTTGACCCCGGTGAAAGATATCTTTTTGAGGGTATAGCGACAAACAAGAACTACGTAGACAAAGTCGCAGGTTAATGGTAGTAAATATTAAATAACGGTTACCTGTCAAATAATGCGGGCGCCGAGCGGTCAACTGTCATCATACTCATCATAAATAGCTGTTAAAATCCCTTACCCGTTAGTTAAAAAAAAGTGTCGCCAACTTAAAGGCGTTGCCACAAAAGAAGGATTAGGACTTTGTCACCGGCGAATTGTGCCACTGAGGTAGGACGTCTGCGGAGGCCTTTATAAAATTGGTCAAGTTTGACTTGTCTCAGAAAATGATTAAATGTTTTCGGGAACAAATTTTTATATGTGTATATATAGCCAAAACTACAAATACTAAAAATATGAAAAATATCTTCAACGAAAGCGCATATAACGGATTCTTAAGGAAAACTATCACGGCTTAGTAGACATGATGATTGAGATACAGGGGACTAAAGTGTTTATACGTACTAAAATCGCCTAAGACAGCACCAAATAACTTTAATTAGAGAATTAGTACAGTCTGGGGCAAGTGTGCGCACTTTTTTTTCAAGCTAGTATCAAAATCAAATTATAAGCATGAAAGAAAAATGAAAATATGTATCTAGCACAGTATTTATTTAGGTAATGATTTAATCAAGAAATTATCAATAAAACTTTGCCACTTCGAAGAAAAATCACCTTAATTCAACCAGCTCAAAATGCGCACACTTACCCATACCCGTACGCAGTTAAGAGAACTTTGTGGTTTTTTAAATATTTTTAGCAGACTGATTTTGATCAAACTTACCTCATTTTATTGAGACATAATATAGCTTCAAATGATATGCAAAATAAAAGGCTTAAATACATTTTTAACAGATATAAAGATCATTTACCCGTGTCAATTTTCGCCATGACAGCAAATTTTACCATTACAGCTTCGGATTCTGAATATTTACTTTTTCAAGTGAACTAATGACACCATCTGGGTTTTTCTCGCATAAACTAATTCTCTACCAACATAACTTTAATTTGTCGACACATATCACAAACTTCCCCCTCCCCATTCCTAAACAAAGCGGTTGCGCACACTTACCCCCTGCGCACAGTTACCCCACATGACTCTACATACTTGTTGTTTTTAAGCGTTTTTTTGAAGTTACGGCTTCAGAGCCCTACACTGAGCATGATCAGACATGCTGTTCGCAAGGTCTTTTGTAAAATGTTTTTAATTATTCACAGTTACAATTGGCCATAGATTCATAACAATTTTGCATACCGAAATTTACAACCCATTCTAAAGGAAATAAATCAAAAATCTACTAAAAGAAATGACCCTTTCCTGAGTCCCTTTGTTATGAAGTAATCCTTTTAACTTTGAATAGACTTAAAGCGGACTTATGGTTTTAGTTTACCACAACTAATTACAAACGGTAGCCGTTAAGTCTGCTCTTTCACTTAACTATGTCCGATTTTCATTATAAACTATTTCCAACCTTGACACTTTAAAACAAGGTACAAAACTTATTACATCTTAATTGTAGTTACGTCCTATTAAAGGTTCGAAGTCACAAATATTAGTCGCTCATACAAATTTATACTTTATGTGTTTTAAATTAAGTTGACATCTCATTGAGTGAGTGTGTTTAGCTTTGTCCCTTCCTCACAACAAGTTAAGGCTCTTATTCCTTAGTAACTAAAGCCTTATTTTCCATGTATATGGTTAATACTGATTGACGTACCAATAGGGTGATTTGTTTTGGGCCTTTCTTGAATGGAATTACTTGTAAAAAAAAAGGTTTAGAGTTATTAGGTGACAGTTTGAATGCTCCCGGTTACTTGACATCTCTAAATCATAATCCAGAAGGACATAGTCCCTTTGGACTCCAAGGCAGTTTCTAGGTCTCCTAAAAAATAAACGTATTGATGTTCGACAAATATTACTACACGCATACATAAATTCACGCCTTCAATTACCTGCAGCTGTAAAAACTTGTTGATAATTCTGTAATCACATTTTGCTCAATTAGGCTAAGATGTTTATGAGCGTATTCGTGACAGGTTGCAAGCCCATCGCCAAACAGCAACAACAAAGCAAGGCAAGCCTTTATTGCCTTAGTCGCCTCTTACGACAAATATTACTCATCATCATCATCATGTCAGCCGAAAGACGTCCACATAGGCCTCCCCCGAGGCTCTCCACTCAGACCGGTCTTGTGCTTTTCGCATCCACCGCGTTCCCGCGATCCTTACAAGGTCGTCACTCCATCTTGTTAGAGGCCTACCTACAGCACGTCTCCCGGTCCGCGGACGCCACTCAAGAACCTTCCGGCCCCATCGGCCATCAGTCCTAATCAGTAATATTACTAGTAAGCAATAAATGATAAAGATACATACGTGTAACGTATAACAACCCTCTTTTTATGGTCGGGGGTTAAAAAAATAATATATTCTACCTAGGTCTCTCGAAAATCAGTTGGGCCTAGTGATGGGTCGTTACCGGGAATATTCCCATGGCGGGAATATTCCCAGTAATGTTACCAGTAATATTTCCAAGTATTGGAAATTTAGGGAAATATAGAAAAACTGAATTATAAAGTAATATTTTTTTTGTGTTTTATGCTTATTTGGTGAACAATGGAACCATTTAGAATAAAAAAAAATACGGAGCTCCCCCCCAGAAAGTAAATTCCCAATGTTACCGGGAATATTCCCAAAATTACCAGGTATTTTTCCAATGTTACTGGGAATATTCCCATCGTGTAATTATGGCCAAGTACACTTTAAATCACGGTAAAAACATCTTAGTTTCGATCGAAATGAAAGAAAAAGTCGGAAAATCAGTTTAATTATACAAATACTTACACACGGCGTCAAAAAAATCGCACCTTTTGAAATTTTGATTTCAAGCGAATAAAGCTCTTAACTTATTTATTGTATCCTACCAATATTAGTATCATTTGAAAGCACAGTTAATCAACTTTAAAAACGCGAATCGTTCTTTTTCGTAAAAACAATGATCACGACACGTTAGGGTCTTTAAAAAAAAGTGATGGAAAACTCATTAGAGGACTCACTACTTGTGCCACCCTGAACACGAATAAAAGGGGGGGTAAAAATGAATTATGGGTAATTTGCTATCCAGACATCACAGAAGTCACACCTGAACAGCTCCAGTAAGAGAAAACTCTGAAAAATGGATATCACGGCAGAAGAAGCAGCTCAAGTGGTAGCACTACTGCAATCAGGACTACGGCAGGTTGATGTTGCTCGACAACTCAACATAAGCCGTTTCCGGGTGAAACGAGTATCCCAGCGGTTCCAGGAGACTGGAGGCTACATCAGGAAGCATGGATCTGGGAGACGACGTTTCACTTCCGACAGAGACGACCGCTATATTGTGTCAACGTGTTTGCGTAACCGATTCTCCAACGCTGTTGAGGTGCAACAGCAGCTCCGAACAGCTCGGAGGACGTCGGTGAGCGTCTCCACAGTAAGAAGAAGGCTGCGAGAGAAGAAAATCCTGCCTCGTAGGGCTGCTACGGGCCCCAAATTGACAGCAGAGCATAGGCGAGTCAGACTTCAGTCTGTCCTCTTCTCCGACGAGACGAGGGTTTGCCTTTTCTGCAACGATAGGCGTAGAAGAGTGTACAGGAGGCAGGGAGAACGGTACTCACAAGCCTGCTTTGAAGAAACCGTCAGCTACGGAGGAGGATCCTGCATGTTCTGGGGCGGAATTTCAATCCAGGGCAAAACCGACCTTGTGTGCGTCTCCCGCACTGGAGGTGGACGTGGCCAGGGGTCCCTGACTGCTCATCGGTACATCACAGAGATCCTGGAGGACCACGTGGTCCCGTATGCTGGTTTTGTCGGGCCTGAATTCACATTCATGCACGACAACGGCCGCTCTCATACGGCGTTGATTGTTCGGGACTACCTGGATCAGGTTGGGATCCCCGTGATGCAGTGGCCAGCGAGAAGTCCTGACCTGAACCCCATAGAGCACCTTTGGGATGATCTGAAACGCCGGGTGCGGTCTCATGATACTGCCCCTGCTACCCTTGAACAGCTTCGGGACGCCGTCGTCGAGGAGTGGAGTGGCATTCCTCAAGAACGAATCGTGACGTTGGTGAGGTCAATGAAGGATCGCATGGTGGCTGTAATTAGGGCTTGGGGAGGTAACACTAGGTTGTAAGTTTAGTTTTAAGAATTTGTTTTACTGTATTTTTTTAATTTTGTTGTTTTTAGATTGTGTAATTTTGGCGTGAATAAATGTTTTTCCTATTTTCATGAAAAATGATTTTTTTAAGCTTAGTAATCATTATCACATTTTTCACTATCATCACAAAAAGCACGTGCACTGAGTCGAGTCAAGGGCAAAACTAAGTCCTTTGTGTTTGTGCAATTTCAGATAAGCAGTTTGTGTGAAAGAGAAAAAAGGTGATATGTGTAAAAGAGAAAGGAATATATCTATGCATATTGCTTATTTAACTAACTATATAATCATTAAATCTCATATAAATCACCAGTATAGTATATTCCCACCTTTTGGGAATATTACTGGTAACATTAGAAACTTACTGGGAATATTCCCAAACGGAAACTTACTGGTAACGGGAATATTACCGCGGCCCATCACTAGTTGGGCCGTTAAAGATATCAGCTCTGAAAAAAGGCATCTCGGGGATTTTTATGTACAAACAGCCACACACTTAACTACCCATTAAAGACATAAGTGAGAAAATGTAGATAGGAATAAAGAGTGATGGGCAAAAATGTATGGAACCCAGCCCAATCACCAATAGAATTAGAAATAGAAATAGTATAACGTACGTAGGCTTATTGATCCCACTATTTGCTGTAATTGTTATTATGACGACTAGACTGTGAAGGCTGGGAGAATCGAGATATTTTATGATGAAATATTTAAGTTCGTACAGACCCGGAATGAAAACCTGGGTAACTTTCAACTCTATGGGGATGTGTTAAGGACAAACCTTCACATTCAGCAATTATTATGAAACGGTGCAATCTCTCGAAATACCCGTCGGATTGGAATAAATCTTGTTGTACATGATAGCCAGTTTCATGAGGAATAGTTTAGTCTACGGGAAATAGCATTGCAAATATTGCAATGCATGCGGGGCACATCTAGTATAGTAATAAACGTTGTGTGTGTGAATATTTGATGACTGATAACTCTCCTCTCCGGGGTTTTTGAAGTATGTCCCCGTATTAGAAAATGAAGCTTATGTAACTAGCTTTCACGTGGTATACATGAGATTTGTATTGGTTATATGGGCCAATTTGCCCATCATTCTTTAGATTTTACATAAGAATCTCATGTGCACGGCACGACAGAGACTGTTTCTCTATGTTTATCTTCATTGGTCACTCAGCTGTGTGGGCGATTGTACCTATTACATACATACATACATACATACCTTCACGCCCTCATTCCCAGAGTGGGGTAGACAAAGCCACAGAATTACCAACAACTCTAAAAACTTGTTGATAACTCTGCAACCACAATTTGCACAATTAGGCTAAGATGTTTAACAGTGTACCTATATTAGTGACAGGTAGCAAGCCCATCGCCTAACAGTACCACAAGCCTTTAATCCCTTATTCGCCTCTTACGACTTCCACGGGAAGACATGGAGTGGCACTATTTTAAGCCGGCAACCACATGGCAACCTATGTGTACATATTACATAGAATGTGGTCTGACGTCATTTCTTCTTCCTCAGGTGAATACGTGATCCAGGGAGAGCTTCCGAGCCAGCTGGTCAGCGGGGAGGAGTCCCTAGACCTCCTCGAGGAGGCGCTCCAGCTTGTCGAGCTAGGAGACGACGCCAAGGATGAGCGCCCGCAGGTAAGAGAGAGAAGGGCTCCTGAACCAGTTGTCCGCGGGGAGGAAGCTCTGGACTTCCTCGAGGAGGTGCATAATTGTCTATTGCCATAAACTCTTATAGCATAGTCTAGTTTCGCGTACAATAATTTGGCAGAAAGTCCGTTGGCCGAACTAACGTATTCAACCTAATCATAGATTAAAAGACTGGCAGACATGCATGCGTGTGAGTAAGCAAGCCAGCTTTTTTCTGCATAGCAAAAAAAAGCGGCCAAGTGCGTGTCGGACTCGCCCATGAATTGACAACATTTCAAAAAAAAAAGCATTATTGTTTTTTCGCGTTTATAATAGCTGGTTAAAAATTAGACTACCCGTATTTCTTGGTTTTTCTTTATTTAACTTAAATTCGTCGTTAATAATTTATTAAAGAAATAGTCATTAAAAAGACCGTATATACAAAGTTAGGAATACTGATGTCGTGATCTTAGCCTGATTTAAAATAAAAATAAAGTAACTTTAAACATTAACAGAACTAACTGTCATGTAATGTCACACACTTGTCAATCATTCGCTGCCGTTCGTTCACAAATTTGTTATTTTGCGTAATTTAATTAATTACGTAATTTGTAGACGCCTTTAAAATAAATAAACTATTTTGCGAAAGCGTGTCGTTAGAATCAAGTAATCCGTCAGACCACATGCCAGTTGTATATTTTTTTGAATTCCTTTGGTAATAAATTGACTAAGGGCACTATAAGTGTATTCCTAACATTCACAATCCAACTTTTTTTACTGTTTTTCCTAAATATAAAAAAAAATACTGCATAAAATAATCCAAATATATTTTTACTGTAATCAGCAGTGTAAAATCTAGAAACGGTATTTTATTTTACTACCTTAGCACAAAATGAATTGTTGTCAATTTGATTAAACTTTAATCGACGTATTAAAAAAAACTATTTACTAGATCTCGTTTAAACCAATTTTCGGTGGAACTTTGCATGGTAATGTACATCATGTATTTTTTTAGTTTTATCATTATCTTATTTTAGAAGTTACAGGGGGGGGGACACATTTTACCACTTTGGAAGTGTCTCTCGCGCAAACTATTCAGTTTAGAAAAAAATAGATTAGAAACCTCAATATCATTTTTGAAGACCTACCCATAGATACCCCACACGTAAGGGTTTTATAAAAAAAAAAACGAGTTTCAGTTCTAAGTATGGGGAACCCCCAAAATTGATTGTTTTTTCTCTATTTTTGTGTAAAAATCTTAATTCGGTACACAGAATACATCTAGTTACCAAGTTTCAACAGTATAGTTCTTATAATTTCGGAAAAAAGTGACTGTGACAGACAGACAGGCATGACGAATCCATAATGGTTTTCTGCCATTTGGCTACGGAACCCTAAAAAACCTTACACCGAAGGCTAAGGCGGTACAGATGTAGTGCATAATTGTTTTCCATCGTATTTTCTCGGCAACGTTCGTATTTGTCATGCTGCATCTGTCACCCCACCCTCAGTACTTTTTGTACTGTGACCGACTGAAATAGCAACACACGTTCGTACATTTCCGTGAAAATACGATGGAAAACAATTATGCACTACATCTGTAGCTACACTAGCGTACTTACCTGTCCGAGTCGCGTCTGCCTTGACCCTTATCTCTTCTCGCGTGCTAGTCGGAATTCAATTCAAAGTGCGTGTGTGACGACGCGCTAGCCTAGTTCGTATTGACCCTGCCTACGAAGCAAGCGGTCCTGGGTTCAAATCCCAGTAAGGGCAGATATTTATGTGATGAGCGCGAATATTTGTTCCTGAGTCATGGATGTTTTCTATGTATTTAAGTATATATTTCTCTATATAAGTATTTATATCGTTGTCTAGTACCAATAGTACAAGCCTAGAGCTAGTTTGGGACTAGGTCAATTGGTGTGACATTGTCCCCTGATATTTATTTATTTATGTGTTGTTTGTCGCAGCAGGCGGTAGAGGGCGGCAGCAGCAGCGGCAGCGGCATGCTGCACCCGGCCATGCGGCATGTGCCGCATCACCTGGCGCACTACCACAACCAGGTTAGTGCCGCAACTATCACTTGATTGCTTTGCCGCGTTCCACAACAATGAAAAGGGATGGCTTTATGTGCTTGCGCGTGAAGAATGTGAGGTGGAAATAGTACGCGTGTGCATTGATGGCAGAGCCGAATTCAATTGATTGCTGCTTACTAAACCACAACATTAAAAAAAAATGGTTTACCAGGATTAAGAATTTACATATACTTAACAATTGAATCAAAAATCATCGTTAAAGATCGTAGGGTAGGGAAGATTCAAATTAAACAACATGCAAGAGAGGTGTCATGTGTGAAAAGTAAAACTTTACTTGTGGGAGGACCTTGTGCTAGTCCGTCCGTACCACCATCTTATCCATTAACCTACCGCCAAGCAGCAGTGTTTGCATTGTTGTGTTCCGGTTTGGGTATAAGACAGCCGGTGAAATGACTAGCATAGCGGCATTCCATCTTAGTCCTCAGGGTTAGCAGTGCATTTGCAGTCTTGTGAATGCGAATGTCTATGGGTCACAGTTTTCCACTTACCATCAGGTGGCCTGTGTGCTCGTTTGACTCCCTATGCCATAAAAAAAACCTGTTTAGAGCTAAACAAAAACGCTAATCCAGTCGTATACCGCGCGCGTCTTCACATCAAAAGTCGAAATAAACAAATTGCAATCTAACGCGTTGGTTTCTCGCCTCGCCGGCGCTCGTGGGTTAAACCGGTTAGTTGAGGTCTAAATAAAGTTCCCAAAACGTTCACGTTCCCTAGAAAAGTTCGGAGAAAAACCGTTAAAATTTCCGAGCCTTGCTTTTTACCCGAATGTCCAAGGAGTTAAACTTGTTTCTACCTTATTAAACGTTTGATTTTAGTAATGGTCGGTAGCCTCTTGGTAAACTAACGCACAATTTGTCAAACTCGTGTAATTGTCATTATGGTGATGGATTGCTGTGTGTTTTGATTCGAGCGCCGGCGGAGCGAGCCATGAGCGGTAGCGTTGTAACTCTTGCGGCCCTTACATGGTTGACACAAGGATAACTTAAGGGACACTTCCAGACGACTACCCGGCAGCTTTTATTTAACTTGCAATGTATGTATGTATGGTATATACGGGTCAAATCTTGCAAGTTAAATTTTACCCACAAGGTTTCCGACGAAGCCGAAAATTTGCTTACTTGATGGTAAATTGGATGACAATGCAATACTATTATGACGTGGAGCTGATCTGATGCTGTCAGAAATTGCCGACAGGATCTCCGCTATTCGTAACGTAGACCCACCGGACTTGATGAGCAGACAAAGATTTTGCAGAAAAATAATACAGCCAACAAAAGCTGAAAATTGTATTTTTTGACAGAATCCTATTTATGGCATTTATAGAAGGGAAACGAGGAAACAGACCACCTGATGGTGAGCGGGACCTGACACCCGTAGAGGCGTAGATTGACAGATGCATTCTCAAGACTGCAATCTTAAGATCGCAAATGCGTTGCCAACCCTGAAGACCAAGATAGATTGCCTCTACAGACGATGATCGAATTCGAGATCTAAATCGGACAGTTCCCATCTTTATTATTTAGTTATTTTAACATTATTCCCATAAAAGCATGAATGAGAACTAGTGAAACTAGTAATATTAGGTGGTTTTATTAATAAAAATACCTACACTTACACCGAAATGCAGTAATCACAGGGAATGTGCGCCCGTTGAGGTTAGCATTTTGATCTCGAATTCGATTACTGACTATACTAGTCATCATCATGCTCTTACACTCGTATGTTAGTACCACTGCCACTGCCACTTGTTGAGCTTCTAATGTTTGCCTCTCTATCTTATAAAAATAAAAAAACAAAATTCGAAACAGAAACTCCACGATAAAGCTACATTTTGCATTAAATATTTTCCGGTTCGCTCCGGTTCGTTTCGGTTCCGTGGTCCGTGTGCGACCGGCGTAGACGCAGCAGCCTGTGTCTCAGGCCGCACCCCTCCCGCTCTCCCGACGTGTGTGGCATGATCCCGGTGTCACCACCATCATTTATCTTTCGGTTACAACATTTTAAACGTTCCTTTTTTAAGCCTCGAATATTTGATGTCCAGACACATTTTGACGCCGTTTATTTGATTTGAAGATTTTTTTTATTAACTCATACTCATATAGGTACCTATGTTGAATCTCAAACTCTTTTCTATAGGTACTAGACACTGATAAACATACTTATATACAGAAATATAACAACTTACACATAGAATACATCCAATACTTAAAACAAAATACTCGCTTTCATCAAACAAATATTTGCCCTTACCACGAATCGAGCCTAGGACCGTTAGTATCGTAGACTCAACGGGTCGCTGGCAATGACTACCTGAACATAACTTGTTAAAAAAATCTCTCGCTAATTACACAAATATACCATGCCATGCCAACCTAGCCAGGAAACGAACCCGGGACAGCTTCGTAGACTCACAATCAACTTGACTAACTGGCAACTGCGTATTCGAAAGGAGCATTGAATTAAACGCAACGGTCTCTGTATATACTCGTATGAAGGTACACGATTATGTATGTACACCAACACATCCTTATATACTTTTACCAACTACCACAAACCGCGTTTGAAGTTAAATCAAACCTAGTAACAACGTACGATTAGATAAAACTTTAATATCGAAACATGGATCTTGATCTGATTCGGTTGATCGAAGTATCGATTTTAGTAATCAGACATCGATTAATGGTTAAATAGATCCTAGCGGACGTCGGGATGGTGATCAGTGCGGGGAAGAGATAGTTTTGATACCGAGCGGGATGTCTGAGAGTAGGCAAAAAGTGTCTTAGTTTTCATCATACATTCATGAATATTTTTTACTTACTTTTGCCAGTTTGAACTGATACCCTGACAGACGGATAGCAATGCTATATAATGTACTGTCCCGGTCTAGTTGGCACGATTTGTCTACGGAACCGACAAGATTATTAAAACATAAAATTACTTCCATTATTGATATTTGACTGGTAAATCGTCTACGAGTATTACTGGCCAGCCTCCGGTAACTGGCCACTTTGTAATAATATAAGTAAAGCAAGAGATATGCTAATATTTCTGCAATTAAACTAAAATACCTAGATCCATATATATTACCCGGAATACTGTCGAAGTACTTATCTACTAACGCCATCTATGTATATTAAAGAAGAAACTATCTGGCTCATCGATCAACACACAGCCGAAACCGCTGGACTGGCTGGTACTTGAAATTTGGAGGGAGTATTCCTTGGATATTCATCCTCTAAGGGCAAGAAAGGGGGAGTAGGGGGGAATTAATTCTACGCGTACGAAATCGCGGGCGTCCTCTAGTCTATATAAAAATTATATAATTTAGTAACTAAATCATAATTTCGTAATTGGCCAGTTATTGACGATTTACCCTACTTGGCAAGTTTTTTTTTTGTCTTAATTATTGGCTTTCACTCCTTGCTTCGACAAGGTGTACGCCAATCACGAGTTTAGACAATCACCATGGATGGACTTATTATTGAATTAAGTCCATGAATATCACACGCGAGGACAATTATATAATTAAAGAGTGTCAACTCAAGCGGACTAAACAGAATCACATAGGGTTCCACGCTATTCTGTTTTACTTGTGGGAGGACCTTGTGCAGGGGGTCCGTCCGGGTAGGTGCCACCATCTTATCCATTAACCTACCGCCAAGCAGCAGTGTTCGCATTGTTGTGTTCCGGTTTGGGGATAAGACAGCCGGTGAAATGACTAGCATAGAGGCATTCCATCTTAGTCCTCAGGGTTGGCAGTGCATTTGCAGTCTTGTGAATGCGAATGTCTATGGGTCACAATTTCCAATTACCATCAGGTGGCCTGTGTGCTCAATTGCCTTCCTATGCCATAAAAAAAGTCCCAAGTTTAATTTGCTGTTGTTTGAATTGATTTGTCTCTACTACCTGTCAACACTTAGGTACTTGTCTATGGTACAACTTGCGCTTACTGCATAACTTGACTAGCCTCTGCTCCTTTTTTTCCGATCGACCATTCTCAGAGTTAATCCGCATCAGAAATCTGTCACTTGTGTTGGTTTAAGCGAGAATGCTGACCAAAGACAAACAGAATACGGTAGCACGGAACTACGGTTTTTAGGTTAAGTCGGCTTTAGTGATGGGGGAAATGTATCGATTGTACAAAAATTATAACGCAATCGCTTTTATCTGAGTTTTTGCCGCTTCAGGGCTAATATTTGTGTAATGGACGCGAGTATTTGTTTCAGAGAATGTTTTCTATGTATTTAAGTATTTACTTCTCTATGTCAGTATTTATATCGTTGTCTAGTACCCAAAGTATAGTGAGATCAGTGATATTTATTTCAGTGTTTATTTGTCTATCTATATAATAAAAATGAATCGCTAAATGTGTTGCTAAGCGCAAAACTCGAGAACGGCTGAACCGATTTGGCTGATTTCTTTTTTGTTGTGTTCGTCATTGTCAGGAAAAGGTTTGTATGAAAGAAAATAATTAAACAATCCTCCGGGGAAGTCAGAAACTTGCAGCGGGGTGAAGCCGCTGGCGGGCCGCCAGTAATATATAAAATATCTCTGTACTCGTTAAAAATAAAAATGCTGGGCGGTGTCAGATTAAAGGGTATGATCGTGGTAGCTAGCACCCTGCATTAGGTTCTTCCACCACCACCACCAGATCGAGTAGACTTTTCAGTCAACGAAGTCACACTATTTAATTTTACATAAACAGTTCCACGTCAATTTAAGTGCCGTAGAAGAAATATTTAAGAAACCAAATAATGTAGAAGAGGAAAGATGATGGGATACCTATGGAACGGAACGATAGTTTCTTTTCGAACATTTTAACGTAACGTTGAGGGAAAAAGATGAAGGCCTAGGCTTACTTCCTTCAGCCAAATAAGACAGAAAGCCAATGTGGTGACGTATCAAGACGTGAAAAAGCTGTCAGAACAGAGAAATTGCCAATTACTCCACCGACAAGTGCCTAGCTCTTAAGTTAAATGATGATAATGACCTAGTGTCGTATTTTTTCTTTTTTTTATGGCATAGGAAAGAGGAATGCCAACGAGCACACAGACCACCTGATGGTAAGTGGAAACTGTGACCCCATAGACATTCGCATTCACAAGACTGCAAATGCACTGCCAACCCTGAGGACTAAGATGGAATTCCTCTATGCTAGTCATTTCACCCGCTGTCTTATCCCCAAACCGGAACATGACATTGCAAACACTGCTGCTTGGCGGTAGGTTAATGGATAAGATGGTGGATGGTGGTGGCTGAGTTTCTTGCGGCGCTTCTTCTCAGCAGTGGTCTCCTCTTGTGAAGCGCTGGTAGATTCTTGACGTGTAAAAGTGCCCGTGCGGCCTACTTACTGAATAAATGTCTTTATCTTTATCTGTACCAACCCGGACGGACAAGTATGAAATATGTTCATCGATACCTGAAGCTTCTCATCACTAGTCATAAGCAATTTCGCTCAAAACCGATATATTTTAAACGTCTGCCGTGTTTGCTTAGGTCTCCACTTGACGCGAGTGCGCTTTGTAAGAGCTGCGCAGGTATTTCGAAAATGGACGACATTTTGAGTCATGTTGCTTTCTTAGTTGGGATATGGCGAGAATAAGAGTACCTACTTAATGTTATTTCTGTATAATTACAAACTGTTGCGTTGCCTGTGTTGAAATTACACTTGAATTATATTAGCTACCCGCCCTGAGTTCGCTTCGGTTTACACCTAGAATTTATTACAAAAAAAACGAGGGACAATATCACACCAATTGACCTAGTCTCAAACTAAGCTATGAGCTTGTACTATGTTATTAATATGTAGATAGAAATATCCAAGACTCGGGAACAAATATTCGTGCTCATCACACATATCCTTGCTCATACCGGGATTCATACCCGGGACCGCTAGCTTCCTAGTAGACAGGATTAGTGGTGTGCAAGTTGCGGAAAGTTTCCAAAAAGTAGGAAAAGTTGCAAGAAATTTCCGGAAACTTTCACAAGAAATATAGGAAATAAAAATTTAAGAAACGGAAAGTTTCAATCCCCTTACAAAATTGTGAGAAGTTTCCGAAATTTTCCTACATGAAATGTTCCGCAATTTTGTAAAGTTTCCTTTGGCACATCAGTAGACAGGATCACTATGAATGTAATAAGCAGGGGTCGGACAAAAAGTGCGGATGACGTCAACCCACTTATAGGATGAATTCAAATAGTATTTTTGATTTTCACAATCAATTATTATTACCTGTGTGGTCACAGGGTTAGAATAGTGCCAATCCATGTCTTCTCGTGGATGGCGTAAGAGGCGACCAAGGGAATAATAAAGGCTTCTAGTAACCTTAGGCGATGGGCTTGCAACCCGTCACTAATACACTGGTAAACATCTTAGCCTGATTGTGCAAAACGTGGTTACAGAATTATCAACAACTTTTTAAGAGTGCTTGATATTTCTATAGCTCTGTCTACCCCACCCTGGGAATGAAGGCGTGAGTTTATGTATATATGTATGTATTTATTAACAATTATCACTTGTCATTTATCAACCTCTTTATTAAACGATATCGCCACTTGAAATGAGTAAGTACGTTTTTGACTGACACATTGTCAATCAGATGAACAATAAATTGACTTCGTTATTTTTTAGTTTTTAGCTATTGTATCTTCACGATTATATTTAGCTAAAATTTATATTTACTAATGTATAAAAAACATCATTCTGTGTGCAAGATTAGGTACGTCAATTTTACGTCATCCGCACTTTTTGTCCGTCCTCTGGTAATAAGGCTTTTTCTTACTATATACTTAATTGTAGAAAAGTATATATTAGTTTTAATTGAGTAAACCTTATTGACAGAACTTATAGATCGACTAGGTAGCCTATCGTCGGTGAAACTGCAAAACCGCTTAAGTAACATTTTTAATAAGGTGCAAAATGCACCGTTTTAATAATATTGTAAGGTTTATTTTGCTCTATCATATTTTTTTTAGTTACGCGGTTTTGCATGATCACCGACGCTATGTCACTCCCAGAACCAAGACAAATCTAACGACATCTACTATGTTAAAATCCATCGAGACGTTTAGGCTGTAGATCGTGCTACAGAAATAGACATACACGTTTGACGCGGTCGGCTAAAAAATTACATTGAAAATAATTTCTCTAAGGGTAAACCATAATATGAAACTATACAAATTCACCTCACAAACCTACATGCTATCTATCTATATGCTATCATAACAACGTTCCCGCATTCATTCTCGACAGACAGACGGACCGACAGCTGAAAGGCTGGGCGGAGTTAGTCTGACAGAAGCCCTAGTCATGGGATACCTATAGGTCTTGAGTTATCCGTCCGATCTTTAACCAAGGTTTTAATAGGCATACATATTCTCCAGACATGTTCGTTATGGTGAATGTAATGGGCTACGACGCTATGTGTGCGTCATTTGTGGTGAATGCGTTATGAACGCATTTTCTGTAGGATAATGGGACTCACATTGATTTAAAACTGCGTCGACAGGAGGAACTTTTTCAAAGTTAGGTTGTCTAAAATGCATAGTATTAGTATTTTTACAAGCTTTTATTTAACTTGAAATGTATGTACCTAGTCCAGCCATAAGTTCGGTTTATTTTTTAATTTCAAAATATATAAAAATTAAACGCTTAAATAATGTAAATTTTTAGAAACTAATCATCATTCCACATAGTCGCCGCAATTTTCGATGCGATCTTTTAACATTCAGGGCTGGCATCGATAAAATTACGTACGACTTTTTGCAAATTTCACTTTTTGAAAACGCCTTTAATGGTTGGTCTTTGTTTAGGAAGGAACTTTTTTGTTTAATATTGTGAAACCTCTCATCTCTGGGTATGTTTAGAGACCAACATTATGTTTCTCAACGACACTCAAATCCAGCATAAGAAGCAAGAGATTTGGTGTATTTTTGCATTGCTGCAAATTGATGTGAAATCGTAGGGTCGATTTAATGAGACATGAAGATTGACCGGTGTACAAGCGGATCTTTAGTTGCTTGGAATATATTTGTATCAGAATTTAAAGATAAAAGTCTGGTCAATATGTCACGCAAATTTAGACTCACTACGAGAATTCGTACAAAAGTTGTAGCCTTTATCAGTATCGTCGTCGTCGTCGTCGTCGTCGTGCGTAAATTGACCCATGCTTCGCTAGCTCCAAATGAGAATTCTTATAGCCCGTACATCAAATTATTGCAATAGTGAAGAATAAATTACGTACCTTTTTATTCTATATAAATTAAGGTTTTGATAATATACAGATTTATGAAAAACTCTTTTAATATATTTTTGTATAATTGTAAGAAATAGTAATAAATGTCAGTAACAGAACTTATGGCCGGACTAGGTATGTACGGGTCCAATCTTGCAAGTTAAATTTGACCCTCTTCCCGGTTTCCGATGAAGCTGAAAATTTGCATACACCTTTAGTTCTGATGACAATACAATAATATAGTACCATCGAGCTGGTCTGATGAAGGAGACTCAGGGTGGTGCTTAAACGCCACAACTAGTGCTTCTTAACGCGGTTTCAAACAAAATGACTCATTCCGACCACTACTAGCTCAAAGTGGGCTTTGCAAACACTGATAATTCTAATTTTTTTTCTTATTAAATAATAATCAAAATATATAGTATGCTTTTGAGACAAACTTCTATTCACGATTTTTTTTTCAGAACAACTTTAAAAAAGTTCATGTTTCAAATTTGTAATTTTATCTTTGACTTGCGACCCGCTCTTGCTTTTCTTCAGTTCAAAGAAAATGAAATATTGCTCGGCTGCCTATGTGTAGGTACTATAGTTATTATACATATAATAACCTGGTACAGGGCGAGAGGGCAAGTTATACCAGTTCAGGATAAAAAAAAAACCAGGACTGGTATAACATGGCCTCTCGCCCGGTACCAGGTTATCGTTGAGTTTTGGGACACCCTGTATAGCTATATAAAATCACACGATGCAAGCGACTCGTTCTTTTAGAGCTCTCTCAAACGGCCAATCCGATTTTCATGAAACATAGCTAAGAACCAACCTCAATCAACTACCTTTCTTAACTTGTTCAAATCGGACCTTCCGTTTGAAAAGTCCGATGCTGCAGACAGACATACAGATCCCTTTTTTAAAAGGGTGTTAATATTACGTTCTCTGTATAATATTACTTGAGTTATTATAGTAGTTTATGCAACAGTTGTATAAGAGAGGTCAAAAAAGACGAGTGGTGTGGTTACGATGTGAGCCGCAGGCGAACATCGTAAAGCAAGACGCCACGAGTATTTTTTGACTTAGTTATACACCGTTGCATACAATACTTTTTCTACGACTATTCTACGACTAGGTTTCAAATAAAATGCAAAATTAAATTAACAACATTTTATTTATAGATTTTTACTCTTTAATATACCTAGGTTAGAATACGAACGAACGAAGCACAGAACAACAAACGAGCGGGAAACATTCGAAAACAACAAAATATGTGTCTATGGTTAACTTTGTTTTTAAATTGATGTGCACTTGCCAGGTTTCATATTTTTAAAAAAAGTTGCACAA
Organism: Acleris emargana; assembly: GCA_927399475.2. Lineage (NCBI taxonomy): Eukaryota > Metazoa > Arthropoda > Insecta > Lepidoptera > Tortricidae > Acleris > Acleris emargana. Next base: position 2,997,800 of record OV656862.1, read on the forward strand.
TCGATTTAACTTGTGAAATAGGGACTAAAAAACACCTAATGATTTGAGAAATGAATTCTTTTACCTGATTGGTCGATTTTAATATAGCTGTTCTGGTTGGTTGATACCAAATAAAATGTTTTTTTAAAGAGTTAAATTAGTAAAAGAGTTTACATACCAAAAAGAACCTAACGTTCCGATTGACAGTCAATGTGTATTGTGATTGGTGGTTTAATTTGGTGAAGTATTTTGATTGGTCAAATTAACCTAGGTGTAAGCTTTGGCAGCTAGGCATATCGTTTTGGCTCAAAAAAGCACAAGTGCTGTTAAGGGGAATAGACTAGATAGACTTTTCTACGGAATGTTCTGCGGACATATTATCTATATTCTTATATTAGTGTTCGTGACTATATAAATGACAGATAAAAGTACAGGAGTAGGAAAATTCTTTAAACTTCCCTAACTTCTAACTACAAGTTGTTATTTGCTATCAAATCAAATCTAACTTACCTTTAAATTCCGTGTACCCGCGGCTCGCCTTTAAAGGTTTAGCCGGCGGCGCGCCGTAGACAAACGGATTGACAAATGACTTATTTGGACAGCACCCGACAGGTGTGGTCCTGACAGACATAAGTAATTGTTTCAACATGCATAAAAACGGAAGGATAACTTTAACATTTAGTTTTCGTCAAAAGAGTACTGTTTTTAAGGTTCCGTACTCAAAAGGTAAAAACGGGACCCTGTTAATAAGACTTCGTTGTTTAGAGGTTTTTCGTAAAACGAACACAAGGAAAATGACAAAAAATCCGATTAAAATGAAACTAATAACAATTGGGATAGAGGATAGACCAAATAAAATAACTGACGGTTTTTACATTCTAATTCAAAAGAATAGGTAATTTTAAGAGACCATTTTCATTAATTTTGTATTTGATGCAATAGTTTTGTTTTTTTTTTTAACAGACATTTTACGGATGATATGGTATATTAAATTAAATTACAACAATTAAATGATATCTAATGATAAAAAGAGATTGTAATAGTGTAATAACACATACTATTTCAAGCAAGTTTCGCCTAACCCATAAGATACATCTCGGAGGGCTTCAAGCCAACAACGAAATTCAAACAAAGGTCAAATATACTTTTGTCGAAATGTCCGAAATAAATAAATATTTCGCAAACTTAATCATGCAGAACGTCTTTAAAACCCTATTCCTCGAAATGGTTTTCAAATTAGACTAATTTAAAAAATATGAATAATCCCAATTACTGAACATACATGGGGGTGAAATCTGCTCTATCATCCCCTTAAAGCTTTGCACCTAGCTACCAAACATCCTGTATATGTTTATCTTTGGCTAATACCTATACATATACAAACCTAGATATTTTATGACCATTATGTAAACTTACTCTAAATGTACAAATAAATTATCTCTTATCTCTTAGAGCTTGGACTTGATTGTCCCCTGATATTTATTTGATTATTTTATTTATACAGGTTGCGTTAAGCTATACAATTTAAATGGCGGGCTGGACAGAATCAAGTCTCCTAGAAAAAAAAAAAACTGTTCAGCATCACCGGGTTGGGACCGCCATCTTATCCATTAATCTACCGCCAAGCAGCAGTGTTTGCATTGTTGTGTCCCCAAACCGGGGATAAGACAGCCGGTGAAATGACTAGCCTAGAGGAATTCCATCTTAGTCCTCAGGGTTGGCAGTGGATTTGCAGTGTTGTGAATGCGAATGTCTGTGGGTCACAGTTTCCACTTACCATCAGGTGGCCTGTGTGCTCGTTTGCCTTGCTACGCCATAAAAATAAAAAAAAACACGATTCATAAGATACAGCCTGGTGACAGACAGACAGACGGACAGTGGAGTCTTAGTAATAGGGTCCCGTTTTACCCTTTGTGTACGAAACCCTGAACCACTGCGTCCAAATTGCTCCATCCGTTTGGGAGCCTTAGACGAACACACAGATACACACGTTAAACTTATACACCCCTCTCTTTTTTATCGGGGATTAGAATTGTTATTTAAATCCAAAGCACCAGCTCCGTCCTCCCATAGGAATAGCCCAAATTCCACGGACAACGAATACTGCCCTCTTTAGAAAAAAGGGCGTATGTCTCATAGAATCGCGAATGTATTAGTGACCTTATTTCTTTAGTTATAGGGTTCAATTTGCTTTGACTATCATATGGCGCTTGCGTCCTTTTGATTTAGACGGGCAGAATAACAAATGATGCATTGACAGCTCGCGGTTGACCGAGGCATAGACAACATTTTTTTTAACGTTGGTAATAGATTTCTTTGTAACCTTTGTGTATTTTTTATAGTACTTGAAACTTTTACGGATGAAACGTTAGCCGCCATCTTATTTCGGCGTTGGAATAATATTGAGTTTAAATCGGAATAAGTAGGAACGTCATTTCGATAATTACTTTAACAAAACTTTAGTTCGGCAGTTTGTGACGGAACGAAGTGCCCACTTGCTCAAAAAGATACAACTAGCATTTTTTTAGATATAAGACGGATCCATAAATTTTGACACAACTTTAATGATCTTTATTTAAATCTGGAATTTATTGTTGCAAGTGCCCTTAAAATAAATTTTGGTTCAAAAGACATTCTCTAAAGTTGGGACAGACGGACAGACAGCTTAGCCATATTAATAGGGTCTAAAAAGAACCGTCAGCAATAAAATCTTCTCTTAAAAAACATACATACATACCTTCACGCCTTCATTCCCAGAGTGGGGTAGGCAGAGCTACAGAATTATAAACAACTCTAAAAAAATATAATTCTGTAACCACATTTTACACAATCAGGCTAAGATGTTGACCAGCATATTAGTGACAGGTTGCAAGCCCATCGCCTAACAGTACTACAAGCCCTTATTCCCTTAGTCGCCTCTTACGACATCCACGGGAAGACATGGAGTGGTACTATTCTAACTCGGCAACAACACGGGAAAATAAAAAACCGGCCAAGTGCGAGTCGGACTCGCGCACGAAGGGGTATTATCGATAAAAAAATCACGTTTGTTGTATGGGAGCCTTTAAATACTAATTTTATTCTGTTTTTAGTATTTGTTGTTATAGCGGCAACAGAAATACCGTTAGCCTATTTTTTTTGGCATAGGGAAGCAAACGAGCACACAGGCCACCTGATGGCAATTGGAAACTGTGACCCATAGACATTCGCATTCACAAGACCGCAATCCTAAGACTGCAAATGCGTTGCCAACCCTGATGACTAAGATGGAATGCCTCTATGCTAGTCATTTCACCGGCTGTCTTATCCCCAAACCGGAACACAACAATGCAAACACTGCTGCTTAGCGGTAGGTTAATGGAAAAGATTGTGGTACTTACCAACCCGGACGGACCCTGCATAAGGTCCTCCCACAAATAAAAATTGACAAGGTTTTGACCGAATACAGGGTCCTGTTTTTACCCTTTGGGTACTTCTCCGTAGCTAGTCGGTGTCCTTTGCGGGTTCCCCCGAGACTCGAAAGGCATGCTCGGACGCTTTGGACAATGACGACAGATGCCCGGCTCCTGTGTAGGCCGAGATGTTATGCATCGGTGATTAATTGTTGATAAATCAGGCGAAGCAACGGGTTACTTGTTGTATGATTGTGTTACTTAGGTATGTCCGTGTTTCTTAACTAACCGACGGCGACGACGCACGTGTATAAAAATAGGTATAACGTATATTCGGAATGCTTAAATTAGGGCTAACGACTGTTAGGAAAATAGATATTTTGCAATATTTAGGTCTAATGATAGTTTTGATTTTAGGGCTACTGAAAGTTGTGGTAGTAAGAATAGGTTTAAAGTAACCAACCACTCTAACAAATTGTAGTTTATTCTATAACCACCTTTTGCACAAACAGGCTACCTTACCACGTGTATATTAGTGACAGGTTGCAAGCCCATCGCCTAACAATACTATAAGCCTTTAATCCTTATAATATTATCTATTTGATAGTTATTAAGATGTATACAAGTGAAACTCAACAAATTAACAAATAACGGCTCTAGGCACTGGATTTCGACTTTTCACATGAGTTACGCCTTTAATGGATCACGAACAATAGTGTTAATATGAATCAAGCCGTCGTTATGGTAATGATTTAATGAACGTGGTTTTAATTTACCAATCCGATGAGCACCGGGAGAGAGTGCGGAATATGAAGGCCAGTTTGTTCACAGAAGAATTTAAAAAAAAAGATCGATAAATTGGTGACCCCTTCTTTGAAAGCTGGTATCTCTTAAATTGCGCAACCGATTTTCATGAAATCTAGCTAAGAAGCGCCGCTTTTTGCGTCGGAGTTCATAATAGTACATTATTGCCTAGGCAGTAAAGCAGGCAATTACGGGACGAGGATTGGTTTAAACGGACGAGCTTGCGAGTCTGTTTAAAAATACGAGACCCGCAGTTGCCGTTCCTGCCGAGGCATATATAGTGCTTTTCTCAAAAATGGCAAGATACAAATCGCGTATACCTAAACAGAAACTTCACGTGAAATAACATCACTCTTTACCGCCTTTATGTTTATGACAAGGAGAAACGCAAGCTTTTTTAAAAAAAAAACTCAACCTATTCCAGACACAGATAAAAAAGTTACGTTTTGAATAAAATAGGGATGTATAAGACTTGTGCCCTCATTTTAGTATGGCCGTTTTCACTTTTTTTAAAGTTACAAACTAGATAACAATGAAATTTGTATGCAACATTGCGGACTTGTGTAGCGAGCACGCAATGTAATTTTTTTTTAATTTGGGAACTGTCTGTAAACTATGTACTTCGCGTCTCAGTATGGAGTTAGTAATGGCAACTTTTCCGGTCATTTTTGAGAAAAATAAGTTTCTGTCGATAATTTCATTTTTGTAGTCAGCTTTTGTTGCCGACTGTACTTTTTACATGACTGCCTGAAGGAGGGTTATGTTTTTTGAGCGTATATACCTACTATTAGCCCAATGGAACGCTGACCCACCATAGAACAGGGTCCATAATTAAGTTATATATTAATTACTTACTGTAATAGCTTAAATTAGCCTGTCAACTGCCAACACATTGTGGAATGCAATAAACATTTGAGTATTGAGAACGGTGTCACAGTGACATTATAAAACAATTTGATGGTACTTCTTACGACTTCAATCATAACGCCACTATGACAAAGTTCCATGGTGGATCAGGGTTCCATTGGCCTCACGGATTTTTATAATGAAGTTGTCATTCGCTTCCTCTTAATTATTGGATTGACGTAAGGTTGGAGCTTGTACTTTAGATGCAGTCAAACTCTGAAGTAGTTGTTACTATTAGTACCTTGTCACAGTAACGTATAGTGGGAGTGGTTACAATTTCATATATTAAAAGCTGCGACAAGGTCCTAAAATGAAGGGTCCACGGAAAGAACATGTCTAGTCACTTTTTTTTGAAAATGAGTTTTGAATCTCAAAATGTAGGACGAAATGAACTATTACGTACTACTCAGATTCAGATATAAATTTTCATATAACTTGTATCTTTTAACTCTTAAAAATACCTCTACACGAAAATTTACGTACAAAATGACCTGGTTCCTAACTTTCAAATCGCGATATCTCAAGAAGTTACTAATGTGACTAGACATGTTCTTTCTGTGGACCCTTCAAATATACTAGACAACGATACATACTTATAAAAACAGTCAGTCAGTTCTGACGCAGTCGGGTAAAAAGAAATACTTGCGCGCATCAAACAAATTCCCCTAACCGGGAATCAAACCTGATACAGCTAGTTGAGTAGGCACTTGTGGGTCAACCAAGTCTAAAAAAACATTCAACCCCCCTTTCCAAGTCGGGAGTTAATAAACATGTTTGAACATGCCACATTCAAAACCCATAGAATACTGTAACGTTTTCTACTTTCATACTCGTCGCGCAGACGAGACGGAATCCTTATTATCGATCAATGATCTATAGATCGGATCTGCGAGCGGGTCAGGCGCAGCAATTACGCTCTATTCACGAGCATTATGTGTTATTATGTTACGGTGAATGTGCCATTCGCGGAGAAATGGGGAATGGCGGATATTTATTGTAACTTATTGAATTGATAAAAATTAAAAACCGACGAAGTGATTGCGAACTTACTTATAAAAGTGATGACTGATGACCCTACAGTTAAAGACTTAATTTTACAAGCTTTTATTAACTTGCAATGTATGTATGTAAGGATCAAATCTTGTAAGTTACATTTGACCCACTTCCCGTCAACGGAATTGGCTGAAATTTGGACCACAATGTTTATAGTAGGTTTGGAAGCTACGATGCAACAGACAGACACGCACGACACTCAAATACACACGTTATACCCATAACACCCCCCTCTGTTTTTTCGGGGATAAGACCCCCCACCGACCAATATAGTCGGCCTGTCAGGCTAGAGAGACAGCTATCTGATAGAATAGAATGAGATACGTGTATACGTTTCTCGTTCTAACGAACAGCTGCGTCCCTCTCGGGTCTTTTATTTGCTGAAGACCGATGCAACATGGGCATTTTATATAAAAACTAACAACAATATTGCCAGCTACATCTAAAAACGGTAACTTCGATCATTTTCCTACTTTCTAACATTATCAGTTGATTATTTGACTTATTGTTAATTAAAAAGAGGCTTTTTGGAGTTTTTTCTATACAAAAGCTTTAATTTTATTTGTCCGTTGTTAGTAGTCGGAGTTATTAAATTTTATTGTAAGAATTTGAGGTTCAAAGGGTTCTATGAAGCTTATGACACTTTTTGTACAGATCAAACCAACGATATCACGTATTAAAAATAAAATTAAGCCGTTTTATCTTAAAGAGGTGACAAAGAAATAGACGTGCATACATAATACACCCACGGTGAACTATATCTAGTTCGAAACTTCGAATTTTCGTTTCCTACATATTTGTCCGAATTCTAACCTCAGTCTCAGTTTTACTTGTGGGAGGACCTTGTGCCGGGTCCGTCTGGGTCGGTACCACCATCTTAACCATTAACCTACCGCCAAGCAGCAGTGTTTGCATTGTTGTGTTCTGGTTTTGGGATAAGACAGCTGGGGAAATGACTAGCATAGTGGCATTCCATCTTTAGTCCTCAGGGTTGGCAGTGCATTTGCAGTCTTGTGAATGCGAATGTCTATGGGTCACAGTTTCCACTTACCATCAGGTGGCCTGTGAGCTCGTTTGCCTTCCTGTGACATAAAAAAAAAGTTCGTTGCTGTTATTCGTGATACATTGCATCGCTGCAATAACTACAAGCGCATCGGACTATTGACTAATGAAAGCCTTTAAGTTATGTGGAAATAAAACATGACCCTCCTTCTTGATCAGCCGGGTAAATACCACGCAAATTCCAGACAAAAGCTACTTAGAAAGCTATTACACCAGGAATGCGCGCAAATGATCCATGATCCACGGGTCGTTATGCGCGCGCGCTTTTTGCCGCGCCTACCGCCATCTGTCAACGCGACGTGGCAACTCACTTGAGAATAAATCGATATTGATGTTAATCTTTTTAACGCGGCTAGCTTAGTTGATGGTGGCCCTGCCTAGATACCGGTTCAGTGATCGATTCCTGGCATACGCGAAAAACCCCTATTCCGTTACTTAACCCCCGATGTAAAAAGAGGGGTGTTATAAGTTTGACCGCCATGTGTATTCGTGTGTCTGTCAGCGTGTCTGTATGTGGCACCGTAGTTCTTAAACCGGTGAAACTATTTGGATACGGTTTTTTTCATTTGAAAACAGGTTTTTCAGCGGAGGTTCTGAGCTATGTTTTATCAAAATTGGTCGGGCCGTTTAAGAGACATCACTTCTGAAAGAAGGGGTCGCCATTTTATCGGGGGTTTTTACCTGTCGTAAGAATTATACTATACCACAGACATAGACACGATTAACATTAAGTACTTTATTATTAACGTGATACTTAAAAGGACGGTTAATCCTGACCCACCGTGGTACAGTGCAAACTAGTACAGAGGTCAGTTGACACTTACTTTTGGTTGTCACCATAGAAATAATAAGTGAAATTGTAAGTAGCTATGTGTAATTTTTCTTGCATTTTTTTTAACTTAACCCTAATTTATAATCCCCCTCTGTTTGTGTCAGGGGTTATTTGACAATCCTTTTCGTTGACATCAAAAGGTCAATAGCTACTGGTAGGACCCGACCAGTCAGTGGGCCAGGCTTTCGGCGACACTTGTAAATTTCCCGTTTGCGTTCAACGTTACGTTTATGTGGGTTTCACTTTCAAAGTGGTAGCCGTCGTAGGAACTTTTTATGTGTGAACGCAATAATTTATATTGCGTTCACACATAAAAAGTTCCTCACACACACAAAACTATACAGGGTTATCTGTAAGTCCACCTATTCCCCTCTAGGGGTTATGGGAGAGGTCATTTGCAATCATTTTGGTCCCATAATACCCTATGCAAATGTGAACCATTTCTGAGATAATTTTAATTTAAGTTTTTTGCTAATAAAGTCAGGAACGCATCATCAAAAATCAGCACTTTAAATAAAAACATTAAAAGCTTCTGTACAAGCTAAAATTGGTGTTCTTAAGCAATATTAAAAGTAGAATTATCTGTACACGTTTAAGAATGCGAGACCAAAAAGTAAAAAAAAACATGTTTTTTTATCAGTTTATCCAACATAAATGACACAAAAACAAAAAAAAAAACTTACTTTTGCGTAGGGTATTATGGGACCAAAATGATTGCTAATGATCTCCCCCATAACCCCTAGAGGGGTATAGGTCGTTACCAATAACCCTGTATAAGTTATATAAAATAAAAAATTGACGATCATCAACGCACGGCTGAAACCGCTCGACCTAGGGACTTTAATCTTGGAGGGGATATTCTTTGTATAACCTATGTGTGCAATAAGAAAGGATTTTTGCAAATTTATCCCCTAAGGGGTTAAAATAGAGGGAGTAGCGGTAAACTAAAAGCACACGGCGTCGTATCGTAAGCGTATCGTAACGCTTGTACGAGAGCGACACGACCGCGAACATCTTGCTTTTTAACGCCAGTACGCTACGACTATCGTAGAATTAATTAATTCGGACGTGCACGGGAACTTATCCCTATTACGGATTTCCTCCAGGTAATCTTCAACAAACATACATACATACATTTATAAACTCACGCCTTCATTCCCAGAGTGGGGTAGGCAGAGCTAAAGAATTACCAACAAGTCTTAAAACTTCTTGATAATTCTGCAACCACATTTTGCACAAGTAGGCTAAGATGTAACCCAGTGTATGAGTGACAGGTGGCAAGCCCATCGCCTAACAGTACTGTACTACAAGCCTATATTCCCGTAGTCGCCCCTTACGACATCCACGGGAAGACATGGAGTGGCACTATTCTAACCCGGCAATCACACGGTAATCTTCAAATAATTGTAAAACAGTAATAACCAATGAATAGTGAAACAAGCATAACAACTTTATGCCTATGCGGTTTTGCCTGCGTAGTAAAAAAAAATAGTTTTATATAATACCAATAGTACCAATGTACGTATACATTGGTCCGCGTAGCGTTTAGTAAAGTCTACTAAACGCGTATGAAGAAAGTAATCAGTTTTAACAGTAAGTATAAAATACCATTGTCCCATTTTTGCGAACAAAAACATTAGAAAACATCTCATTAAAGACATAAATGACGGTAGTAATTTGTTCCCAATGAAATTTAATTAAAAACCACTCGATAGTTAGATATGATTGTAACCGAAAAGTTTGTATGGTTTAAAAAGCTCGGCTTGTCTATGGTCCGACAATCAATCACACGCGTTCCAAAATCAAATTCAATTGACGGTTAGAGATGTCAGTGGTCGAGTAATTCGGTAACGGGTATTTTCAAAACGGTTATGGAAGTAACTGTTTCACTTGTAAAATTAGGTTTTAGTAATACTTTAAAAACAGACACTATACATACTAATATTATAAATACAACTGTATAAAATTTGGCATGGAGATTTCATGAACCCCGGGGAAGGACATATACCTCGCGACGCGTCGCGGGAAACATGTATCTTTACAAAGTCGCTTATCGAGTTGGTCTGTCTGTCTGTCTGCCTGTATATCCGCTAACTCCTAAACCACAACGGACTTTGATGCGGTTTTCATCAACAGTTAGATATTTTTTACGGAAGGTTTTTATGGAGATGCTTTTAGTGAAATCTGATGATGGACACCCCGAGCATCGATACAGGACTTCCAGGTTGCCTAAGATACCCAACGGATTGAATCTGCGGTTAACGCCGGAATTGTGCATGTACAGAAAAACATATAAAATGGCAGTAAAATGTAAGGAAATCCAAATGCTGACCCATGCTCTCTCGCTGTGGTGTTAACTGATTGTGCGATCTGTTAGGTATCTTAAGCACTTTTGACCTCCACTGTTTAACCTCGGAGTATCCACCATTAAACCTCACTCAAAACATGCCTGTGTCCAGGAACCAAGGCTTCGAAATAGCCTCGTTTGTATGAAAAACGCACTCTGACCCGTATTATTTGACCGAGAGTGTATGTTTAATAAATTCTATTTTATGTACTGGTATTACTGAAAACTTACATAAACCGAAGCGAAGCGAAGGCGAGCCGCTACACCCTGCTTTACGTTGTTTTTGTTCAGGGAAAGTTCAAATGATGTCAGAACGTCAACATTATTTTTAAGCGTTTTATGGCAACCCCATAATAAAGAGCCAGAAATGTTTTACAACTTAATCCGAGTAAAGCCACATCACTAGATAATTACGTTCCGTTCAACAAAATACGCCATAGACAACTTTATAGACCAACGATGAAAGTACAGCCTCCTTAGGCTTTACAAAGTTAGATTTTCCGCCGCTAGCAGCGCTGCAGTCTAACGGTGGTCAAACATTTCGTATGTAAAGATTTAAGTTTTTAAATTTCACCGGCTACGGTCGTAAGTTGGTTTTGGTGTACAGTTAGAAAATGACGTTCGCGTACGCGATTCTGGCGATTTCACACGTCAGTATTAGATATTAGCTTTTTTTTAGGGTACCGTGGGTTCTAGAGCTTTTTAGTTTTTAAAAAAAATAGGTAAATAACAGCGAACAAGCTTACACAAATTAACGTAGACACATGGTAAGCTCTAGGCTTGTTGTATGGGTACAAGACAACGATAAACATACGTATATATATAGACAAGTAAATGGGTCATACGCAGAGTTAGGTTCGCGTCTTTCCTGTGGACATACCCGAAGTTATCGTGTTTAAGGCCTAATTTTCTAGCTGAACCCATATCCGCATATACGGCGTCAGGTCTACTTTGGCCCGATCAGATAAAAACATATCTTATATGCACACAAGCCTTTAACTATTGACCACAGGAGAGACAACTTTTGTTTGTGTGCGTTTGACCCAAATACTTAATAAGTACATAGAAAACGTCAAAGACTCGAGAACAAACCTGGCGCTACATCACACAAATATTGGCCCATCCTGGGAATCGAACCCAGGAAGGTACTAGGCTGACAGCGTCGCCATACTATTTGTCAGTAAACCTTATAGCGGTTCAATGATCTCATTCATTTAATTTTTCTCATTAATTTAATGAGGAAAAATCCCTCATAAGTATATTCACTTTACAATTGCCAATTATACGTTTGATTTCTGTATCCGATTTCCAAACTAATTTGCCTCGCGGAACCCAAGCGCACCGGCCATAGGGCACTTGACCAACTTTTTTCACCAACGGTCCGAGATACGGTAAAGACCGAGTGGACAGTGATCGCCGCAGCGCAGCGCGAACCGCGCGCTTTTCAAAAATGGAACGCGAAAAACCCGGCAAACGTGACATTACAACCTTTTTAATTTAGAAAAAATAGAAAAGCGCGGCAAATGTGACGTTCCCATTTTTTCATTTTAAAATGTGACGTGCCTTAATTTTGAATTAGGAATCTGATCGGAATGGAGTGTCCGAACTATTGAAATCTGAAAATGTGACTTTTGTTTTTTTAATTACGCCTTGACGTACCTGATTTTGAATCTGTGCAATATTACCACTTTAGTGGCCAGTCTGAATTCGTGCAATATTTTTTTGTTAGAGTTAGTTTTTGCTAGTTTAGTTTAGGTTTAATGATATAATAATGGATTTACACGAGTACCAGGTGAGTTGCGTGCTGATACTGCTGTTGTATACAAAAAACTGATTTGTTTTTTTACCAAAGCTGTGTCTGCTTTGGCCAATGTTTATTTATCCGTGTTACGGGTTTTATTGTAGTGTCGGACTTTGTTTGTCTATGAAAAAAGTTTTTTTTTAACTTCATATGTATTTTCCTAATTGAAATGCTTAATATTTTTATTAGTATTTCTTATTAGCACGGAGTATAATGACGCGTTTATCTTTCATTTTCGTTCTGAAGGAAGACAAAGATAGCAATAACATCTTAACTGTAAAGGAATGTAAGTTAAGGCAAGCTTTAACAATCCGTTGACATTTTAACATCCAATGACACTTTATTGTAACTAATTCATTGTAATAGGTAATAGCAATAATTTAAATATAAAAAAAAACATTTACTTAGGTATACTAACCGGAAGTCGAACTGAGTAGGTTTCCCAAAGAAGCACTCATCATTTTATTGCTGTAATTAATAGTGTCTTTTGGTTAGGAACGATTTGCATTGGAGCTCTGTGCCCATAAACAAAAACCCGAAATGCACAAGAAAATATAACAATTATTATGTTCGATTTCCGGTTAGGGCCTATCCACATCACCACGAGTCGTGGAGAGTCAAGTGGCCGTGTCCATACAGATGCAATGTATACGGTGCCGCGTATTGTCTATGTGGACAGTTTTTTTAATCTTTAAATTGACCTTTCCTCTTTTCCAAAATCGAGGCATTTGTTCCTTCGAACAGGTTAACCTAAAGGCCTAGTTTCATTGGTTAATAACCCGCATCCTTGTAGAAATCCATTGACGAGTTCTTTTAACATTATTACGCTGGTTACTATTGCAGAGACGCAATGTACCACTAAAATTATGCGGACATTAAATGAACCTTTACTCTTATATTTTCCTAATTACGGATGCAGTGAATAATCCTTTCCTGACGTTTTTTGTTGGATAAGTTCCTATTTATCTTGCTGTCTCAATTAGCTTCAGTACTCATCAATAAGCCAACTGAGAAAGCACGACTTTATCCTACAAAAACTATGAAAAAGGATTATTCACTACATCTGTGACCCATTTGGATGCACCCTGTGTACCCGAAATACATAAACCTCCTTCTTGCGGGCAGGCGGGTAAAAATAACTCTTTCCTTTTGACTAGTGCGTTTTGTTTTTCTTTTTAACACATTAAGAACTGTGAATTTGTCTGTAGCACCGTAGCTTCCAAACGGATGGGCTGATTTTGACGCAGTTTTTTTTACAAAAGTTTATTTTAATCGGAATAATTCTTATCGAGGTTTAATGAACATCGGTTGGGCCGCTTAAGAGATATCAGCTCTGAAAGAAGGAGTCGTCATTATATCACCGGTTTTTATTTATTTTAAAGTAAATAAGTTTCTGACGAAAAAATCATTTTGTACGACTGCTGTTTTTTCAAAATCTTTATCTACTTATCAAGACTGAACTATTGAGTCCCAACACGGCGGGTCTACGGTAAGAATACCGGAGATTCTGTGGCCACCTTCCGACTCCATCATCAGATCGGGTTTAGATACCATAATATTGCATTGTCATCGAGTTTACATATGTGGTCTAAATTTCAGCCCATTCCGTTGACGGGAAGTGGGTCAAATGTAACTTACAAGATTTGACCCGTACATACATAAATTGCAAGTGAAATAAAAGCTTGAAAATATATCACACAGTACTTGCATTTGAACTTAAATATAATACTAATAGGATTTAGCGAAATATTGCAAAATATCTAGCGGGTAACGCTGAGTTTAGTTATCTAAGCCAGTCTCCCGGATTTGTCGTATAAATTGACCTCTAAATATGAACTTGTATTACTCAACCACTCAATGTATTAACCACTCTATTCGCCTCAAAATTAGCCGCAAAACAACTAACCAATTATACTTTTTTTGTCAGTAAACGTTCAAAAAATGTCCGATTCGACATAATTACAAACAATTTGACAGGCCATTGTATGGGATGTCAAATTGCTACTGTCGGGTTCGAACCTGAGACCTTGGACTGACCTAATGCTGTATTTGTAATATCACAATGCCGTGCATTAGGAATTATCAAATTATACATTAAAACGTCTCATTAATAGTTTAATGGGGTTTAACTATGAGAAAATGCATACGTTAATTAGGCACTTCGGGAATTTTCGTGTATCTTCGGAAAGCACGAACAAGTCAGCCGTAACGATCACGTTTCTTTATTTAAGATCGCTAATCGCTCCAGTCTTCTGTCAACTGCTTGACTTCCTGGGTACGCGACTTTGACCTCTTTTATTCGCTCAAAGTAATTTTTCCTTGGTCTTCCCTTACCTCCCCTTCTTTCTATCTCTACTTTTCATCATCATGTCAGCCGAAAGACGTCCACTGCTGGACATAGGCCTCCCCCAAGGCTCTCCACTCAGACCGGTCTTGTGCTTTTCGCATCCACCGCTTTCCCGCGATCCTTACAAGGTCGGCTCTCTCTACTCTCTCTCTGTCTCATCTCTACTTTTATGATGTTTTAATAAAAAAAAGTCATGTCGTAGCAGGTCCTATCACAAATCCTCTTCTATTTTCTATCGTTGACAGCTAATTCCTCTTTTCATTTATTCTGATTAAAACTTGTTAATTCGATATCTGGGTCGGTAGGGGACGTCCTAGACGGACGTACGGTGATCAGATTCGCGATGTACTGGATAAGGGCCAAATATAAAGCACCCGAAACCGACGTACGTGCATGAAGAGATTGATGAATGTAGAGGAAGCGATAGTTGTATGTTTAGATCGGTGCACCTGGCGTTCCATAGTCTCTGCGTACTCCATTGGGAGACAGGCGTGAAGTTATGTATATATGTAGGTATGCAATTCGATACCTATCTAATCCGTCCATTTAATTTCTCTCGATATCTTTGTACCAGTACAGTATCCACGTTTCATAAGTGTATAAGGCTATGCTCCAGAAGTCGAAATGATAAGGTCGTTTATTTTTCATCTTAAACCAAATCGTGATGACATTATTAAATTAGCGGTTGTCAACATGACAGCAAAGGCTGCATTGTATGCAATATAAATACAATGACGTTGAAACAAAATTGATTAGCGCCTCAGGTATTAAAAGTAAGTGTAATAAAAGTAAAACCTCAAATGTAATAATTACTACTAGATTAGGTACCATCGGTGAAACTGCAAAACCGCGTAAGTAACATTTTAAAAAGGAAGCAAAATGCATCTTATTAATAAGACAGTAAGGTTTATTTTGCTCTATCATTACTTTGTAGGTACGCGGTTTTGCAGTATCACCGACGACGATATGCTAGTGACTTCCTCCGCGTAGAATTCCTATTTTTGACATCCTACGGAAACGTTTCATTTTTCCGGGATAAAAAGTAGCCTAGGTTACTCAGGGACAGTGATGTGCAAGTTGCTGAAAGTTTCCAAAAAGTTGGAAAAGTTGCAAGAAAGGACAATGGGCAAAATGTCCCCACCCACCAACAGAAACGAAACATATCTCATTTGATAGATCTTGGCAACCTGGTGATTTTTTACTATGACGACGATCGTCCTATGTATGGGGTTTTCTTGGAAAACCATTATGATATCGTATGGAATTGGTTTAAAATGAACACATTCTTGCATTGCATGACTCTTGAAAGGTTTTTTTCATAGAAAAAATCCCATCGATTTAGCTACTAAAATAGTTATTTTGTCTTGTTTTGGGTCCTAACGAACATATGGACATGCATCCCGTGACTGTTGGAGGGTGTGGACGGGGTCCATACAAAATTGCCCATCACCCTTTCCGGAAACTTTCCCAAGAAATATAGGAAATTTAAATTTAAGAAACGGAAAGTTTCAATCCCCATACAAAATTGTGAGAAGTTTCCGAAATTTTCCGACATGAAATGTTCCGCAATTTTGGAAAGTTTCCTTTGGCATATCAGTACTCAGGGATAGTGTAGCAATCTAATGGTGAAAGATTTTTTGAAATCGGTCCAGAAGTTTTTGAGTTAGACAGACATACAGTCTGTGAGCACTTAGAAGAGGCTTCTCTCTCACTCGCTCTTAATAAGATCATATGAGAGCGAGTGAGAGAGAAGTACTAAACCGAAGCCTCTTCTAAGTGCTCACAGACTGTACAAATCTTTCATCTTTATAATTTTAGTGTAGATAAATATATACTGATATCTCTTCCATAAAACCTAGATAAGAACCACCCCGATTAATCTGGCTTTCTTTTGGAACGGTGAAAGAAAAGGTCACTGTTATATCAAGGGTTAGTACCTGGGTGAATATTCAGGCGTTTGAACCGCCGTCATTGTTGTCTTCAATATATTGACGAAAATAATGACTACTACCAGCAACTATTGATGTCAAAATCAGCGGACCCAGGGTTAGTATCCATTCCATTTAAAAAAACAAGAAATTTATAAAGTTTGTCATGAGTAATATGCGAAGACAATAACGACGGCGGTCAAAACGCTGAATAATCACCCACCTATCTATTTAACAGATTATAACTTTCAAAAAACAAAATGGCGGCGTAACACGTGTTCCAATTAGAATTGTACTGGCACTTGTATTGCGTGCCGCAAATGACGGAGTGTTTGGACAGACGTCTAATTTGCTGTGTATGTAATTCTGCGACACCTTGAGACGAGGCAAGGTCGTGGCGTACCGTGCTGTGAGGTTACAGGAATCCTTGGGTAGCGGAAGATAAATAATAATTAAGAAACAAATCATACCATCAATATCGCCATTTTGTATCTATATATTGGCCAAATCTGCTTTGAAAGTATGCGTACTTTCTGATAAATAACTAAATGAAAAGCATGCTTTAAAAACCCGGCTGCATTTATTATAGCTTCGTCGATATACCTTTGTTAATAATTGACATTTTGCCATTGTTGTTATATCAATTTTAAAAGTTTACGTATCCTATGTCACCCGGGATGGTGAAAGGATTCTAACGATACCACACACATCTAAATCGGCTCAATAATCGTACACACGTGGCCCCGAAACCGCCGGAACACGACAACTTTCGGCCAAGTCAGGACACTCGACGGTCTCCAGTATAAACCTCGGCACTCACACTACCAACGAACTCAAGCGCACTCAGCAAAGCGAAGCTGGAACATCGTCAGACTGCATCCAACATTCTGACGGACGTCCACTTCGTATAATAGCCTGAATTAATATCCTACTACTGCTGGGCAAAGTCCTCTCCTTCGGATTTCTAACCCTGTCAGTCCATTGCAATCGCTGACCAGTTGCTTCGAAATGCATCTTAGTCATCCTGCCACCATCGCCTTGGTCTACCACAGCGCCAGTAACCGTCCTATGGCACCCACTCAGATACTATCTGTGCTCACTTGCTTGGGTGCATTTTTTTTATGGCATATGAAGGTGTACGTGCACACAAGCCACCTGATGGTAAGTGGAAACTGTGACCCATAGACATTCGCATTCACAAGACCGCATTCCTAAGACTGCAAATGCGTTGCCAACCATGAGGACAGATGGAATGCCTCTATGCTAGTCATTTCACCGGCTGTCTTATCCCCAAACCGGAGCACAATAATGCGAACACTGCTGCTTGGCGGTAGGTTAATGGATAAGATGGTGGTACCGACCCGGACGGACCCTGCACAAGGTCCTCCCACAAGTAAACCCAATTAATTCGGTAAACGTGACCCAATCCCATTTTAACGTGATGATTTTTTCGCCAACATCGGCTTTGCCTGGTTTTTAACGCAGTGTGTTTCGCACACTTCTTTGAGCACCAGAAAAGCTGTGCTCCATCGCCTGCTTAAACCATAACCCTTTTCAACCGACCGTAGTCGGGTAAAAAACAGTTTCTGCACGCCGACCCCGTGGAAAAACCCACTGTTGTTATAGCCTTAAGAACTCGAGATGCGCAAGAAATATGAAATTAACTAAATGGCACCCATTATAAACGTCATATGCCCGACCACAGCGAGTTTTTGTGCGACAGTTGAGAGCGTATTTAACAAGTATTTATACCGTTAACGCTGGTAATAGATACTTGAAGTAACTGTTATTTTTATCATTTAATATACGTTCATATCGGAAGAACATGTCTATTTATTGAAGGAATAACTATACTTGTGGGAGGACCTTCTAGCATAGAGGCATTCCATCTTAGTCCTCAGGGTTGGCAACGCATTTGCAGTCTTAGAATTGCGGTCTTGTGTATGCGAATGTCTATGGGTCTCAGTTTCCACTTACCATCAGGTGGCCTGTGTGCTCGTTTGCCTTCCTACGCCATAAAAAAAATATACAAATCTAGGCGAACGAAAACTGCAAAAGTTATTATTAGATATTTGAATCCAATTAGCCTAGTTGGTAGTGGTCCTGCCTACAAAGCTAGCGGTCTCGGGTTTGATTCCCATTAAAGGATAATTGTGTTATGAGCGCCAGGCTCCTGAGATATCCTTGGATGATTTCCATGTATTTAATACTGTATTTCTCGTTATAACTAAATAATTTTATCGTTATCTAGTACTTACTGTAACTTTGCACGTGTAGAATTCGTTTTCCGCTCCGCTCCTAGGGGTTTACGAAAGGGGAGGGGAGGGGGGGGGGGGGGGCTTTTAGTAAACTCTTAGGAAACCTTTAGAATAATCCCTCCAAATTTCAAGCCCCTAGGCTGTGCGTTGCCTGTTAGTCAGTCAGTCGATCACAGATAATTTTTTATCCGTGATAGAAGGAGTCGCCGTAATGTAGTTTTCTACACTATAATATTATAAAGAGGATTGATTTGTATTTTACCCGACTGCGGCAAAGACTCATATCAATGTCCGCTCGTAACTACTAAACGGCTAAACCGAATTTAATACGTTATACGTGGTTAGATTCGTATTAACCACTAAAGTGTCACAGGCTATATCAAAATTATTTAAATCTGAAATTGGCGAAATAAAAATAAATGCATGATAATTGATAAGTAACATTAATTTGACGACATTATCCAAACAGCCCTTGGGTCGGGAGACGAGCTGTAGGTAGGCCTCCAACAAGATGGAGTGACGACCTTGTAAGGATCGCGGGAACGCGGTGGATGCGAAAAGCACAAGACCGGTCTGAGTGGAGAGCCTCGGGGGAGGCCTATGTCCAGCAGTGGACGTCTTTCGGCTGACATGATGATGATGAGTTGGATTTTTGTAAAGCTTGCTTTTCGTTAGACTTGTTGTATGTTTGTAACAGGGCGTTTTCACTAAAAAGTGTACCCAATTAAAGACTGAAATTAAGGAACTTTAACTTTGTCAGTTTTGTGACGAAAATTAGCTATTATATTGACGGCCGCAATGTATGGCTAATTTTCGTCACAAAACTGACAAAGTTAAAGTTCCTTAATTTCAGTCCTTAATTGGGTACACTTTTAGTGAAAACGCCCAACAACAAAACTCAAAAACTACTGGACAGATTTCAAAAATTCTTCACCATTAGAAAATACTAATATGTATGCTACTTTTTGTCTGGAAAAATGAACGGTTCCCGTGGCAATTGAATTATTAGCGGACGAAGCCGCTGGCAGAAGCTAGTTGTATAGATATAATATCTATAGATTTGACTTTGAATTTATTGCCCTAAAAGGAATAGGTCGAATGACCAACAACCTTTAATGTCTTTTCGACTCTATTGCTCCCATTCACGCCAATCTTTTTATAATTTTATAACAGTGTGAATTGATAGAAAGTAATTCCGTTAACACGTTGCCAAAAATGCTATATTGAGTCCATTTTTATAGCAATCAATGAACGCGGGCACGCAACGATTTAAATAACTTACTTAGTCTGTGACAAATATTTGTTTAATTAAATCAATCCGTCAAAACGAAAGCTTTTGACTTGTTTATGGTAGTGAAATTAAACGTATCTAATCTATGGCTTTATTCAAATATCGAATGTTATTTGACGGGCTTAATTTTACGCACGAGCTCGATGGAAAAACGGTAAAGTGCGAGGTGAACCTGAGGTTCTGTGCAGAGAAGTTACAGGTTTAAAAAATATATGTTAACATATTTTTGTAAGAAGACTTACCTAAGTGCCTAGAAACAAAAAACTGAAATGTATAAATCTTTGTTTTCCTATTCTATATTGCCCGTGTGGTTGCCGGGTTAGAATAGTACCACTCCATTTCTTCCCGTGGATGTCGTAAGCGGCTACTAAGGGAATAAAGGCTTGTAGTACTGTTAGGCGATGGGCTTGCAACCTATCACTAATACGCTGGTAAACATCTTAGCCTAATTGTGCAAAGTGTGGTTACAGAATTATCAACAAGTTTTCAAAGTTGTTGGTAATTCTTTAACTCTGCCTACCCCACTTTGGGAATGAAGGCGTGAGTTTATGTATGTATGTATGTTTTCGTATTAAAAATATTTTTTAGTTTGTGTGTAAAACAAACAAATATGATCATTATTTTCTGTCATAATTTGATTTTATCAATTTCATTAATAGTTACAATTGTAAACTTTCAAACAAGTATTTATTATTAACTACCTAAAAAAAACCATCTGTGACGTTGGTTAGTTAACTTAACGAATAAGGAGTTACAAATCGTAACCAACGGTTAACGGTTTTTAACTCTAGTTAATTGCGAAACAAAAACCCCGAATAGGGATTGCTTTTTAACTATATCCACGTGGAACCCTAAAAACACAATCGATTGTTTATTCATTTTGAATTTGGAACGTTTTTCAAATAACGTTCTACTCGCGTGCCAGTAAGCAAACACAGAGTATGACGCAGCATAGACAAGAAAGACCGAGCAAATACCATAGACAAGCTGTTGACCGTGTTCGCAGCCAGTTACAAGTGGACTGTACATAGAGTTTCACTGGGATTTTTCTGTTTTAGAGTTCCTTGGGGAAGTGAAATTTACTATTTTTTTTGGGTTTTTACATGAGTTAATAATCTGTCTCTTTTATAAAAGTCTTGTTTGACTGTCTGGTTGTAAGAGAACCCACATGCTTAAACTAAAACTAAGGAAATAACAATTAAATAAAACGTAATCCACGATATAATGGTGTCAACTTTCAGAGCAGATATCTCTTAAATTTACCAACCGCATCCAAATCAGTCTGTCTGTTCGGGAGCTACGATGCCACAGACAGTCACACAGATACACACAAACACACACAGATATTATACACACATATACACATTTACACACAAACACTCACAGATACACACATATACACATTTACACACATGCACACACATATACACATTTAACTTATAACACCCCTCTTTTTTTGTCGGGGGTTAAAACTGGTTTTTTTTCTTGATTTTCGGACAGGGTTTGAAACTGTATTATGCCTCGTAAATTTCTATCTCTTTCACACTCTCTGGAACTTGGCAGGTTTTCGAAGACCTCCTAAGTTCTTAGTATTTTTTTATTGGGTGAAGGAACCCCCCCAAATTTAAGTATGTTTCATCTCAAACGAGCACCAACGAGTCGTTGACAGGTGGGCTTCCGGTATTGTTTAGAAAAAGTATTCTAAGGCGTTTTACGTGTTTATGGTAATTTAAATTTTAATTATTTGTACACAGATGACGTGACGGTCGTTCTTACACAAAATAAATGGAAAAGTTAACTGGTGTTTAATAATCAGCAATATCTACAATATTCTTAAAAATATCTTGAGAATACTATACTTACACAGAAATAGAATTTGGATGTAGCACTTTTTAGGGTTCCGTAGTCAAACTAGGAACCCTTATAGTGTCGCCATGTCCGTCCGTCCGTCCGCCGCCTAGCTCAGAGACTCTTAGTACTAGAAAGCTGTAATTTGGCATAAATATGAAAGCTGTATATGAAAAGTCACTCCAACAAAGTGATAAAATAAAACCTGGGAAAATGAATGTTTTTAGTTTACGAGTACCTCCCCTACAATCCTACCGCATAGTGTCGGGTGTCGTTAGATAGGTCTTTTTCAAAAGTATTGCGGGTTTGTGAAAACAATTTTACGATTAAGGTGTCCGTTTATGAAATGTTAAGCTTTAGTGCGCTATTTTTTGTTAAGAGTCAAGTTGTGTGATTTTTTTGTCCCCCTACAGCCAAAACTACAAATACTAAAAATCTGAAAAATATCTAAGTAGATTTCAGTGGTTTTTGAGTTACAAACGGTTTAAATGTTTATACCTACCGCAAACTTATTTGCGGTGTTGGTAAACTGACCGCGACCTATGTCGGTGTACGGCAAAGTTAAGTTTGTCGCGAGGTCTAATTTGTTTGTAGTTACGGCTTCGGAACCCTACACTGAGCATGGTCCGACATACTCTCGTCCGGTTTTTTTCTTTGTCCATACGAAGAACTTACCCTTTTAAGGGATCTCTTTCAAAGAGCAAGACAGATTTAAACTAGTCTTATAAATTGCAAGTAAAAAAAATCATTTTTTTTTATAATGTCGTTGATATATATGTTAAAGTAGGTAGTGATGGAAAAAGAGGATACACATCAACTCCTTATTAAGCTACGGTGCCACAAAAATAACAGAATTCAATTAAAAAAACATGAAAGCCTCTATTAATACATTTCTAATCTATGGCCGTATCAACATCGAGGCCTACAGTTGCTCTCGAATATTTGCCGCGAAAATTGGAAACAAACAAACTGTACAAACAATTTCCTGGTACTCGCGTGGACCGACTACTCCATTATGACTCCATTTTGTACGTATAGAGTTAAGTTGGGCAGTCAACGAGCTAAACAAACATGGCTGCCTAACGGCTAACGTTCGGTTTTCGAATTTAACTGCCGAAACACGTTCCCTAACGATTGTACGCGAAATCTTGTAGCTACTTAAAAAAAAGTTTTACTGTTTTTACCTAGTTTTGGATGGGATTTGTTCAGAGATACGTCTTACTACTTTCATGGAACAGCAAATGGTTTTTGTAGAAATCATAAAAAAAACCGGCCAAGAGCGAGTCGGACTGGCGCACAAAGGTTCCGTACCATTATCTATAAAAACTCACGTTTGTTGTATGGAACCCCCCTTAAATTTTTGGAACCAAGGCTTCGAAATAGCCTGTTTGTGTAAAAACGCACACTGACCCGTTATTTTGGTCGAATCTATTTTGAATAGTTATTCAGTACCTACAATTAAATAGAGCTGTAAACTATAAAACTTTTATATAATTAGACTTTCACGTAGTTAATACCGCATCTAATATATGGCTCAGCCATAAACCGTTATTGGTTATTAATAATTTTATAACCTAACTACATAGTTACGAAGATGATCCATATGTCCGATCGGTTGGTACAGTGGCTACAGTACAGGGACGCAGGTTCATTTCTCGCTATATTTATTCAGGTGTCAAACTATTAAATAGGTAAATACACCTGATATAATACAAACCCCGTTCTTTAGAGTTGATATCTCTAAAACGGCTCAACCTATTTTCATGAAACCTAGCTGAGAAACACCCCGATTAAACTAACTTTCTTTTGCAAAAAAATGCGTCAAAATCTGGTCATCCGTTTATAGCTCAAGAAAATTAATTAAAATAGGGGAAATAATTCGTGTAGTTTTGAAAATTGGTACATTTATACCTTGCAGTATCCAGATGAACATAATAAAAGTCCTCATGTGTAGGGGGTGTGCTGAGGGTGTAGCGGGGGGTTGAAGGTACCTTTTTTCAGATTTTTGCTCATATCTCTAATTCCTGTACGAATAGCATTATTATTACTTTTGACAAAAGTTTCTACATAAAATTTTCTACAAATTTGGTCATATTTATTTTTGCTCTACGACCAATATTTTAGGAGCTACAGGGTGTGTAAGTTTTAACAGAGAGATAAAAATAGAGGATTTAAGAAAACGGCGTCATTTTTTCGTCATTGTTCATCATCACTTTCATTTTTAGTTTAGAATAAGCCAGCTTATGCCCAGTTTCTGAAGTCACTAGTTAAACCTTTAATAGCTATTGATCCGTTAAAGTTATGTTTAGGTTAAACGACGTTTATCTCTTCGTGCGTTTCTGAGTGCTCTACGAACAGTTCGATAACTATTGACAGATAAATAGTTCCTTCCGCTGCCGCTAGATGGATCTTAATAGTTTGTCATACGTAGACTGCTGTTAATGCCTTAATTCAACATCAATTCCGGTTGATTTTTGTAAAAATAATAATTTGAGAAAACTTAGCCACTTTATAGTAATTAATAAATAAATGATAACGAAAATTAAATTACCTAGTTTATTTGCCAGTGGCTGTATGAACAAAAATTGACAGTTGATACTTCAAAAACAAAAACTTCAATCGTAAAAAACGTCAAATAGTTATGGAGCCGATAAACGGCAAACTTTGGTCAGTTAAGTTAAACCTAGTTAAAACGGAGTTTATCTTTGAGTCGTTGTTCGGAAACGCAGTTGTCAAAGTTAACGGACCAATAGCGTTTACGGACAGATAAACCACCGATAAAAGTACTTCAGAAACCGGGCATTAGTCATCTGCCGACCCAATATAAAAAACCCCATGTCAATCTATTGAAAATTCTAAAAATAAAAAAGGCAATAATGTAAACAAGGGCCGAGCGTGCGAGATACCGTGAGTCCTTACTACGGCGGGCGTCCCCGCGGCGCGGACCGCCGCATACCACTGAGCTACTCTTTGCCACTGAGGTTGAATTAAAACCCTTGGAATAATAATATTCTAAGTTAAAACAAGTCCCGACTCATTGAACTTCTCACAGAAAAAATGCAGGCTGAGGGAATCGAAACACGAGTGGCTCCTAGAGATGCTGACTGTATAATTATAAGAACTGCCATTGAGAAAGCAGCAAACCATCCCGTAGTTGCTGTTGTTGGGGAAGATGTGGATTTAGTAGTTCTTTTAATGACTCTATCACCACCAGAGAAACAAATATTTTTTGTCAAGCCAGGAAAAGGAAAAGTGGAAACCAAGATATTTTCGTCACAAAAACTCCAAAAACTCTCCTTTTGTTGTGCTGTTCTTTTCCTACATAGCTTTAGCGGCTGCGACACAACCTCAGCAATTTACAGGATAGGCAAACTGTCAATTGTAAAGCTGTTTGAGAAAAAACCAATAATCAAGGATATTATATCAGCCATTTTCTATGACCCAACATCAACATCGGAAGCCATAACAAAATCAGGAGAAACGATGTTTTTGACGATATATCGTGCGCCCACTACTCAGCTTGATCTTAACAGCCACAGATACTCGCTTTTTGTTAAATCCAGCACCAAGTCCAAAGCTGATCTCTCCTCTCTCCCCCCTACTAAAGGGTCAGCAAAATATCACGCATTACGAGTATTCCACCAAGTACAAGAGTGGCTGGGTAACGAAATGCCTCCTGAAATGTGGGGTTGGAAGCGAGGAGCTGATGGAACCCTCGAACCAATTACTACCACTGATCCTCCAGCTCCTGACACCGTGCTGACTTCAATTTTTTGTCGCTGCAAAAGTGGTTGCACTGGAAAATGCGGATGTCGAAAAGCCGGTATTTCATGCAGTCGAGTATGCTTCGGCTGCATGGGTTCATGTACAAACGGTGTACCTGTAGATATCATCGATCGAGAAGACGAAGATGTCGATTTAGAAGATGATGAGTGACATAATTAAGAGAAACTGATTTGCTTTTTCTATTTTTAATAAACAATTTAATACTTATTTCGTTTTTACTTCTTAAATCGTCTATATTTTAGCTCCGTGTGAACTTAAACATCCTGTAGCTCCTAAAATACTGATCGTACAGCAAAAATAAATATAACCAAATTTGTAGGAAATTTTATGTAGAAACTTTTGTCAGAAGTAATCATAATGCTATTCGTACAGGTATTAGAGATATGAGCAAAAATCTGATAAAAGGTACCTTCAACCCCCCCTACACCCTCAGCACACCCCCTACCCATGAGGACTTTTAGTATGTTCATCTGGATACCGCAAGGTATAAATGTACCAATTTTCAAAACTACACGAATTATTTCCCCTATTTGCCCATATTTGGCTCAATTTGATCAGGCTATTAGGAGATTTGCTAATTAAACTCATATTACCTTACTGTTTTTGCCCGTGGCTATTTAGGTACTTACATTCATATATAAACTTCCAAGAGTCAAGAACAGAAACCTGCAATCTATTTTGTAATATTACATTGTTGAATAAATAAAACCAAACTAAACTGCACCTGGGAATCGAAACTGAGACCGTTAGTTTCGTTATATACCAACCAAGTCTAACCGCGTCGAGAAATACCAGTTTACGTTTATTTATAGACTTGCTTTTGCCTGCAACTCCGTCCCCGTAAAAGTGTATTCTTCCCTCAGAATCAATGAAATATTCCATTCCAAATTACATCCAAATGCGTCGAGCACACCCACACACATGTACACATTCTTAAACATAATATGCATTTATATAGATAATATGTAAGAACATAAGTATGCCTCATTCCCGTAAGGACTGACGGTCTCTACCGTTGCAGGGGCGCCCGGAGCAGCGGTGGCAGGACCTGGCCTCTCTGCTGACCATCCCCCCGCCGCCCGACCAGTACCAGCACTACCACCAGCACCATCCGCACCACAACATCAGGTAAGTCAGAACTCGCTGTATCAGGGCTATCAGAACATACAGTGTCAGGTTACTACCCGCAGTATCAGAGCAGTCAGATCACGATGTATTATGTGTATTAAAACATACAGTATCAGGGTAGTCAGAGCATGTGGTATAAGGGCTATCAGAACATACAGTGTCAAGCTACTACCAACAGTATCAGAGCACTCAGAACATGCTTTATTAGGTGTTTAATAACATACTACAGTATCAGTTCAATTATTATCCACAGAACACTCTGTATTATGTCTATCAGAATCTGCAGTATCAGGTTATTACAAACAGTATCAGAGCAGTCAGAACACGCTGTATCAAGTCTATCAGACAAAACCCATATTATTAGGTTACTACCAACAGTATCAGACAAGTCTGAACACGCTGTATCAAGGCTATGAAAACATACAGTATCTGGTCTATTACCTACCGTATCAGAGCAGTCAGAACCTACAGTCCTACCCACTATACCAGGGTGGTCAGGGCACGCTGAATTAGGTTTATTAGAACCCTACTCTGCGCCTCCCTTTCTATTTTATAAACATATACACGTTTTTATTCACTCGCACCTTATACTTCTAACCAATTTAGTAAAGAGCAAAATACATCTTACTTGTTAAGACAGTAAGGAGCATTTTGCTGCGACCGACGATTATATTGACACATGTGTTTGTCCATTCCAGTGCTCATGGTGCGGCTGCCTACCCCCACAACTACCATGGCCCCATCGCGGCCATTCCCGACAAGCATCCCGATGCCTACGGTAACCGTAACACCTATATACTTATATTCTAATATACAGGGTTATTGGTAAGTCGACCTATTCCCCTCTAGGGGTTATGGGAGAGGTCATTTGCAATCATTTTGGTCCCATAATACCCCATGCAAAAGTGAACCATTTCTGAGATAATTTAAATTTAAGTTTTTTCCTAAAAAAAGTCAGGATTCTCCAGACACATTCAAAAATTCACAAAAAAGAAAATTGCACTTTGAATCATTTTTTTTAAATAGATTTTGAACAAGGTAAAATTGCTGTTCTTATGCAATAATAAAACTAGAATTATCTATATTCGTTTAAGAATGCGAGACCGAAAAGTAAAAAAGGACATGTTTTTATCAGTTTATCCAACATAAATTATACAAAAGCAGAAAATTTTGTAACTTTTGCGTAGGGTATTATGGGACCAAAATGATTGCAAATGATCTCCCCCATAACCCTTAGAAGGGAATAGGTCAACTTACCAATAACCCTGTATATATTAAATTTATAGCTGTTACTACATGACGTAAAATAAATATCATGGAATCGAACATATAATATAGGTAGTATCTGCCAGAGACTTCTTCCGCGTAGAATTCGTATTTCTGTCATCCCACGGATACCGTTATTTTTTCCGCTACAAAAAGTAGCCTATGTTACTCAGGGATAATGTAGCATTCTAATGGTGAACGAATATTAATTGAAATCGGTCCAGTAGTTTTGGAGTTTATTCGTTACAAACATACAAAATTACAAACCTTTCCTCATAAATCGACGTGAAATCTAGAACTTGATAACGGTGCCATCTGCCGTCAATAGTGCGCAGCGTTTCTCCGTATTCCGTACATACAGCGCCCTCTATATGTTGTTGTACTCAAACTATTGTTCGTGTGTTTAGGCGGCGCTGCGGCTCCGCTAGAGGGCGCTTACAAGACGGAGGCCCACCACCCGCCGCAACACGATGGAATCTATTATCAGGTAATTACTATTTGTTATCTGTACACGATAAGGAATGTTTTAATAGCGACTGTTGTATGTAATATATATGATGTATGATAACTCTTAAAAAACCGGACAAGTGCGAGTCGGACCCGCCCACCGAGGGTTCCGCACATGACACGGTTAATTCAATTCAAAATATGAACCGCCGTTCCTTACATAAAAACAACAATAATAATTTTAGTCTTAATTAAAAATTGTAATTATTGAATAAAACAAATAAAAATAAATAATAAAAACTTCATAATGTCAACTTCAATTCGATTCCCGAGATCAATGGTCTGGTCGAAATAAATGTCTTCACAGACAGACAGACGCACAACAAAGTGATCCTAGGGTTCCGTTGTTTCCTTTTGAGGTACGGAACCCTTAAAATGACACAATCAAAACTTATTAATTTGGTTCTGAAGAAATCTGTCCAACCGCATCGTGTGATCAAAATTTCAGCAGTCAGTAATTTAAAATCTTGCTGTTGATAGGCCCGTTAGTCCATAAAAGAAAGTAAAGTCTAGATCAATCACTCAAAACTCGAAATTCATAGTACATTGTGTATTAAGGTCGGTAAGTAAGGAATTACGATCGAGGCTCTAGTAGAAGCCCGAAGTCGAAGACTGAGGGCTTTCTGAGTCGAGGTTCGTAATTCCTGTACCGACCGTGAAACATACAATGTTTTTCATCACATTTGCGAGTAAATAAATAAAATTATAGGACAGAAAACACTTATAATACTTACACAAGTCAGCACAACTATTATTACGAATTACTTGAACTTACCCGGCGGGATAGGCGTCGTTAGCATTGGGCTGCTACCTATCTAGGAGAAGGAAAACTCCGAATTCAAACCCGGCGGGATAGGCGTCGTCAGCATTGGGCTGCTACCTATCTAGGAGAAGGAAAACTCCGAATTCAAACCCGACCCTGCATAATGGACCATGCGAGCACGATTTAAAAGGTTTATACCCCAGGAGGGTACTGGCAATGCCAGAGAATCCCTCCCCAGGCCTAGCCTGGGCAGCCCTTCGTACTCTGGGGGGGGCAAAATAGTGCACGTATGTTCGGATTCCTCCGGGGATCGGAACGGCGGCGATGCCGTTTGCCACGTGTCACGCCGTGTTCGCAGGGGGGTTGGCAAAAAGCGGGCCGCTGAAAGCCGCCTTGCTACGATGAATGTTTGTGGAGGGATGGAACATAAATTAGATGAGGTATGTATGATGATGAAAGAGAGAAAGCTGGATGTTCTTTGTGTGACTGAGACGAAGAAAAAAGGGGTGAGTACGTCCACACACGGAACCTTGACGGCTTTGTGGTCCGGAGTTCCGGTATCCGAGCACGGTCGTCAGGGAGTTGGCATCGTACTCACAGAGCGAATGGCTGAATGTATGCAAGAGCATGAATGTGTGAGCCCAAGACTTCTATGGGTGAGACTCAAGGTAGGTCTCACCCGTTTATTCGTAATTGGGGCTTATGCCCCAGATACGAATAAATCGAAAAAAGAAAGGGAGGAGTTTTGGGAAAGTTTGCATGAGGTTTCAACAAAATGCAAGGAGAATGAGAGGATTATTTTGTTAGGCGATTTTAATGGTTGGACAGGCGTGCAAAGGGATGGTTTTGAATCGGTACTGGGTAAGTATGGTGATGAGCGAGTGAACGAGAATGGCAAATGTCTTCTCAATGTATGTTTGGCCAAGAATCTCTGCGTGACAAACACTTTGTTTGATCACAAAGAGATTCATCAGTATACGTGGAGACGGCAGAATGAGAAGTCTATGATAGACTTGATGATTGTGGATGAACGGTTGCGTAACAAAGTTGTAGATACCAGAGCATTTCGAGGAGTTAGCGTAGGTTCAGATCACTACTTAGTGGTAACACGAGTAAGGGGTCTGTTCACACGTTGGCGCCATCGTGTTCCCGTACCTACCACTGCGTTAGAGAGGATAAAAGTAGAGAAACTGAATGACGAAGTTATACAAGATGAGTACGTAAGAAAGCTGAAAGATTGTTTTGAATGTGTTAATAAGATGAAAGACAGTGAAGTTGAGAATAATGTAAATAATGTATGGGAGATTATGAAGAATGGAATGGTCAAATCGGCCACTGAAGTATGTGGTGTAGTAAAAAGAAGGAAACGCAAGAATGAACGACCGGAATGGTGGGATAGAGAGGTAGATGATGTAGTGAAAGAGAAGAAAAAGTGTTGGTTGGATTTTGTAGCTGTAGATCCAGGACAAGATCTAAGCGACAGAAAGAAAAAAGAGTATAATAGATCAAAGAAAAGAGTGAAAGACGTTGTGGCTAGAAAGAAAGATTTACTGAATGAAAAGTATGACAGGAGTTTCTCTGACAACTTCCAGTCGAATATTAAACTCTTTTGGAGCTTGATTAATTCGGCTCGGGGGAAATCGGAGAAAACTAAATTAAACGCGGTGAGGGATGAGTCTGGAGACTTAATATGTGAGGAAGAAAAAATGCTTGATAGATGGAAAACTTATTTTGAAAGCTTGTTTGAATGCGAAGATATTTGTCGTGAGCCAGAAAGCATGAGTAAAGATGCAAGTAGCGAAGATGAAAGTGTGATTAGTATGAGTGAAATAATGAAGGCTTTAAAAAGTATGAAAGCGGGAAAGTCAGCAGGTTGTGATAGAGTGTCGATAGAAATGCTGAGGAGAGGAGATGGCGTGGTGGGTAGTCTGTTGTACCGTCTTTTCAATGCATGTTGGAGTAGCGGCCGAGTCCCGGAAGATTGGGTCAAGGCCGTTATCGTCCCTCTGTATAAAGGAAAGGGATCACAGCAAGACTGCAAAAACTACCGCGGTATCAGCCTCCTTAGTGTTGTCGGCAAAGTATATGCGAAGATTTTAATTGAAAGGGTATTGAATGTTACGAATGACAAAATCTGGGATGTACAAGCGGGATTTCGAAAGGGAATGGGATGTACGGATCAGGTCTTTTCACTACGGTCCATCACAGAAAAGTTCTTGGCGGTGAACCAAAAGGTTTTCTGTGCTTTTGTGGACCTGGAAAAGGCCTATGATAGGGTAGATAGAAAGGAGTTGTGGACGGTGCTGTCTATGTATGGAGTGAGCAGCAACCTGGTGCAGGCTTTGAGGTCCCTTTATGAGGGTTCCAAAGCCTGTGTCAGAATCAATGGCGCATACTCGGCCTGGTTTAATATCTCTAAAGGTGTTAGACAGGGCTGTGTTGCCTCACCATGGCTGTTCAATCTATTCATGGACAGTTGTATGTGGGATTTGAAAGGGTATGATAAGGGTTTGCGTGTGCAAGAGTTGCTAATCAAATGCCTCTTATATGCCGATGATCAAGTTATACTTGCCCCATCGGTACTTGAGTTGCAGGAGATGGTGACAGTGATGAATGAGGGATTTAAGCAAAAGGGGATGAAAGTAAATGTTACCAAGACCAAGGTCATGGTGATAGAGAAGGATGAGGAGATGACTGAGTGCGTGATAAATATAAATGGTGAATTAGTAGAACAAGTGAGCGAATTTGTGTACCTGGGAAGTATGTTTACAAGAGATGGTAAGTGTGAGAAGGATATCGAGAGGAGGGTGAATGCGGGCAATCAAATTAATGGGGCCCTGTACTCCTTTGTAAGCAGACAGGGTGTTTCACAAAAAGCCCGGCTGGCTGTTCACAATGGAGTGCTGGCACCTACCCTGATGTATGGTAGTGAATGTTGGGTGTGGCAGGACAAGCATGTAAGTCGTGTAAATGCAGTTGAAATGCGCTCTTTGCGTAGTATGTGTGGTGTGAAACTGATTGATAGAGTAAGAAATGAAAAAATCAGAGAGAAATGTGGAATAAAAGAAGATGTAGTGACTAAGATTGAAAAGGGCATGCTTCGATGGTTCGGTCATTTGGAAAGGATGGATGAAAGAAGATTGACGAAAGAGATATACAGATCGAAAGTGAGTGGAAGGGTCGGAAGGGGCCGCCCTAGGCGTACTTTTTCGAATCAAATCGGAGAAATACTGGAAAAGGGCAGAATCTTAAGTACCCGAAACCGACGTGCGTGCATGACTCGATGTATGAATGTTGAAGAAGCGAAAGAAATTTGTCAAGATCGTAGCAAGTGGAAAGAAGTGGTCTCTGCCTACCCCTCTGGGAAACAGGCGTGATTTAATGTATGTATGTATGTACTTGAACTTTTTTTAAGCGGATGACGGGCGGACTCCACAGATTATACAAATGTTTCGTTCAGAAACGTTAAGGGCAAATACTTACGTAGGTATACATACAGCCCTGAAGGAGTGTAAAAAAAACGACGTTTTGATACAGAAAACTATTAAAATCGATTATTAAGAACATTAATTGAGTATTTAAGTAACATGTAGCGAGATTGCAATGAAAATCCTGTTTAAATAACATTTTAAGACAATTTTTCAATTGCGTGTAAACTCTTTGCTTGAACTTGCATGACCTGTGTGCTGTGCTATAAATTAAAAAAAAATTACTTACCGACCTTGGGTTTCATGGTAAATAAAAAGGTCGAGGGTTTTATATGGGGCATTGCGGCCAAGTTAACCTGTATGTTTTGATACTGTTTACGTGCAAGTGTGATGAAAAAATATTTATTCAGTATATTGGCCACATGCGGGCTCTTTTACACGTCGGTAATGTACAGTGAATCTACCAGCGCTTCGGACAAGACCATCATTGCGCAAGAAACTCCAGCAGAAGGTCATTTTGTCAATCATAAAAACTCATTAAGAATTAGTACCTATCAGTAAAGTCTGTTAAAGTATGCAATGTTTTGTATGAATGTATGTATGTATGTAGTCCTATGGTGCACATGGATGGAATGGGGCATAATGAAAAAAAAAGTATGATTTTTTGCGTTATACAATTTGTAGAAATACTTTTCGTGACGTAACTAACATAAGTTTTGACTACGTTTAACTATTTTCGGGCCATATCGCACTGCTAGATCAATACATTATCAACTCAAAATCATTGTAAGTTTTATTTCAAGCTCATAGGCGTTGTATTAAAGTTGATTGTAAAATACAGTTGTATTTTGAGTTACTGCTCTTTTGATCTGGCAGTGCGATATGCTGCCCGGTATTGCCCTGACCTTGCTTTCAGTAATAGTTTTTTCTTTCATTTTAGAACTCTACCGAAATGCCTCCTCCGGCTGCGGACGGGTTCCTCCAATCGATCCTCAACGACGAGGATCTGCAGCTGATGGACATGGCCATGAACGAAGGTAAGTGGCGACATCTAGCGGCGACAGGGCGAATTAACACGCCACCGAGCGGCGCAAACGACGTTGTATTTTGCCGAAATTACGATAGATGGCAGTTAACACGTAATTTATAAACTTACATGAAAACCGTTTGAGATTTCGATTTGCAGTACTAGCGACTTAATGAAGATATTTTTAAAGACGTTGGAAATTCCTGGAAAGTTCCAAGTTGTCAAAGGGGTAGGGATACATAAAGCATGCTCGTTTCCAACGACGATCATTCGTATTTTAAACCGGTCTTGGTTTCCTGAAAACAAAACAAAAACAATACAACTAGGGAAATGAAATGATATATATCTTTACTACTTTATAAAGAACTCGTATCTGATATTTTGAGATGTATGAGTTTGAACCACTTCCCAGGGTATGCTGTTATACCCAATGTCCACAAGTCACTGTGATTCTGTGAGATAGCTCTTAATAAGATCGTATGAGAGCGAGTGAGAGAGAAGTGGTAATAAGTGCTCACAGGCTGAATTTCACGCTAGGTTAAAACGGTTCATTACCTAGTAAGGTACTAAAAACCGGTCCATACCGCCGCAAACCAGTTCACTGACGCCTTGTTTTTCCCTCTCTATTTGCTTAGGTATTACGCTATCACGCCGTTGCGGCTGTAACGAAAACTAACGAACGATAACGGCGCACTGCGTTGTAATGTAACATTTAGAGGAAAGGTCATAGAATTTTAAATAATTATAATTTCGCTGCGGCTTCGTCCACGATTTGGTTTTCACTATTCGTTCGGGGTTTTTTGATTTTTTTGACATGAAAATTAGTTCAAGTCGTTATATAAGGTTCAAGTTGTCTCTATCCCAAATTTGAACAAAACAAATCGGTTGAATGGATTAGTCTTAAAGCGCCACTTCTTCTTCTAAAAGCTTATATCTAAAATACTGTCTACACACTAAAAAAAAAAAATCCAAATAGAGCTACTCTAGACCTCCATTCACACATTCTAGAACAGTGGTCCCAAAACTTTTTTGTTTCATAGTTAGACCACTTGGCATTTGTTTCGGTTTTGGGTGAACCCACTGCTTACCTAATATTTCGCATCTTCAGAACGATAGTGACCTAATTCAACATTGCAGCTTTCAAACTTTAAGCCATGAATTGATTATGATAGAGCCCTAACTCGAAATTCAAAATTTCTGAATTATGTCACTATTGATCTGAACGTGCGATTTTATCACGTAAAAACTAAACAAAAAATCTTCGGGTTTTTTTTTCACGGATGGCTTTGGGGATCTAGCCGGATAAACATTGACACCGGCTACAATGAAAATTGCGAAAACTGTGTCTGTATTCCAGGAGCGGCGGTCCAAAATTTACCTCGTAGGGCCCCCCATACTGAAAAATGGGAGTTTTTTGTAACTGGGACTTTGAATCTACAATCAAGGGAATAAAGTTCAGTTGCGATTGTCCGAAAATGCCATTTTCAGTTAATGAACATAGAAATATAAACCTTATACTTATTGCAACAGAGTTCAAAGTAAATTGCCTTGACTATGTACGTCCTATTGCACACTGGGCCTTGCTAGGTTAAATAAACGTACATATGAAAATAAACCTTATTCTAATTGCAACAGAGTTCAAAGTAAATTGCCTTGACTATGTACGTACACCCTTTGGCACACTGGGCCTTACGAGGTTAATGGAGTTAACCGTGATCGTATGGAAATCTTAAATACGGAACTCTTGGAGCGCGAGTCCGACTTACTGATGTGCCAAAGGAAACTTTCCAAAACTGCGGAAAATTTCATGTAGGAAAATTTCGGAAACTTCTCACAATTTTGTATGGGGATTGAAACTTTCCGTTTCTTAAATTTAAATTTCCTATTTATTTCTTGTGAAAGTTTCCGGAAATTTCTTGCAACTTTTCCAACTTTTTGGAAACTTTCCGCAACTTGCACATCAGTAACTCCCACTGATCGGTATTTTTTTAATACATACATACATACATACCTTCACGCCTTCATTCCCAGAGTGGGGTAGGCAGAGCTACAGAATTACCAACAACTCTAAAAACTTGTTGATAACTCTGTAACCACAACTTGCACAATTAGGCTAAGATGTTTAACAGTGTAGCTATATTAGTGACAGATTGCAAGCCCATCGCCTAACAGTACTACAAGCCTTCATTCCCTTAGTCGCCTCTTACGACTTCCACGGGAAGACATGGAGTGGCACTATTCTAACCCGGCAACCACACGGCAATAATGTAGTTATTTGGCATTTCTTTGGCAAGGTTATTAGCTAGATTTCATGAAAATTGGTTTGGCCGTTTAAAAGATATCAACTCTGAAAAAAGTAGTCTCCATTATACCGGGGGTTTTTATCTATCTAGTTTTGGTTGGTTATCACCGCTTCCGTTTCCCCTTCCAGTGCGTTTCCAATCATAGCTTTACGTATTTATGAAGCGACTTCTTTCCAGTATGAAAACGAGTTGCAAATTAATATAGGAATCCTGAACATAGCAAAATAAGTATTTAAAATTATTTTTTCACCTCAGCAGCTCAAACAAGCAGGTTTTGCTGCTTAAAAACAGTGAGCAAAATTCAATTTTGCTGCGAGCGAGAGGCAAAGTAGCTTTTTAATAAAAAAAAACAAATGCCGTGAGCAGTGCTGGGGCTACTCACAACATTCGAAAAAATTGAACTTCACTTTGTTCTGTCACTTTCACTTCGATAGGAAAAAAGCGAGAGATAGAAACAACTTGATTCGAAGTTCGATTTTCAAATTCCACACATAGTAGGCCCAAAAAGAAACGCACGTTCGGATGCACACATAACCGTAAAATTTGCAAATAAAACTATCTGTTAAAGTTTGAAATGTGTTTATTATAACTATTTTATACAGTAGGTACAATCATTTTTTTTATTTAATGTTTTGAAGACAAAATTAATGAAAAATAAGAAGTTTATCATGTATCTACATAATTTTGTTATCGTTTTAACAATCTTTAATTTCGTGATATAAACCGCGGGGGCAGTTTCAGAACGCATTTCAAAAATAGCGGGATTATTGTAGCCAATAGCCATAGACAAGGCCAAGTTAGGTTTTTTTTAAACCCAGACTACATAAAGCTGTATAAAGTTGTGTTTGCACTACGGCATTATCAAGTTGAGTGACAGGTTTTATCTGTTTCATGTTTATTTTTTCCACTTTTTATTTTATTAGTATTTTGCAAAAATGCTTGTGATTGATGCATATGCGATCGTGTCGTTATTTAGTCGTGTATTCACCAAATGGTCACAACGGAAGACCTGCGTTGGCCCTACCAGCTTCACGCTGTGTTGTTCTCGCTGCTGAGGTGAAAAGTTGTATGTCTCACACGAGACCAAAGTTTTTTACGTCTCGTAACTTTGAATCCTGAGCGTAGCGAGCAACCTAACCTAACCTAACCTAGAATCACTCGCTACGCTCGTGATTCAATAATAGAATCCTTCGCTTACTCGGGATTCAAAATCATCACTCGCAGCAAAAACCAACTTTGCTCTCTTGTTGAACAAATAACTATTTCACCTCAGCAGCTCAAACAAGCAGGTTTTGCTGCTTAAAAACAGTGAGCAAAATTCAATTTTGCTGCGAGCGTGAGGCAAAGTAGCTTTTTAATTATTTTTTTTAAATGCCGTGAGCAGTGCTGGGGCTATTTACAACATTCGAAAAAATTTAACTTCACTTTGTTCTGTCACTTTCACTTCGATAGGAAAAAAGCGAGAGATAGAAACAACTTGATTCGAAATTCGATTTTCAAATTCCACACATAGTAGGCCCAAAAAGAAACGCACGTTCGGATGCACACATAACCGTAAAATTGCAAATAAAACTATCTGTTAAAGTTTGAAATGTGTTTATTATAACTATTTTATACGATCATTTTTTTTATTTAATGTTTTGAAGACAAAATTAATGAAAAATAAGAAGTTTATCATGTATCTACATAATTTTGTTATTGTTTTAGCAATCTTTGATTTCGTGACATAAACCGCGGGGGCAGTTTCAGAACGCATTTCAAAAATAGCGGGATTATTGTACTTGTTTAAAAAAAATGTTTTTTGTTGCTTTTCTGTTACGCTACGTCTCGCGAAAAATATCTGAAAGCTTATGATATTTTTAAGCAATGGAGACTTGCAAATGGTTCCAAAACTTTTTCGGAGACTGTACTGTTAGCGTATTTCATAGAGTTATCACAAACAAAGCAACCATCAACAATGTGGAGTATTTACTCAATGTTGAAAACAACAATAAAAACGAAGGATGATGTGCACATTGAAACCTACCACAAACTCATTGCATTTTTGAAGAAAATATCAGTAGGGCACAAACCCAAGAAGTCCAAATTTTTTTCAGCCGCTAATGTTCAAAAACGGCACGGCGGATGGAGGTCGAATATGGTTGCGGAAGGATATATTGAAGATTCACTTGAAAATAAAACTAAAATCTGTAAGCGTATCATAGAGAACATAAGTTTGAAACAGACCTCAGATCCTTGGTCTCGCCCATCTACTTCCAGAGTCACAAATACCGCCACTGAGTCACCTTCTTTCCATATCCTTCCCCCACAATCCAAAAGTGAGGAAGCCGAAACCATGAGCTGGAAAGAGACCTCAGATCCTTGGTCTCGCCCATCCACTTCCAGAGTCACTAATACTGCGACTGAGTCACCTACTTTCACTATTGTGCCGTCACAATCTACAAGTGAGGAAGCCGGTGAAACTATGAGCTGGAAACAGACCTCAGATCCTTGGTCTTGCCCATCTACTTCCAGAGTCACAAATACCACTGCTGAGTCACCTACTTTCTCTATTCCTCTGTCACAGCCCACAACAAGTAAGGAAGCCGAAATCTCAGCCTCATCAACTACTCAAGTTTCTAAGACAACAATATCGGTTCCAAACAAAACTGTAACATTTAACTTGCAAAACTGCAGTAATTTTACTTTTAACTTTTAATTTTTGAAATTGTTGGTTTTACAAATATAGATACATGTTATTTAATTTTTATCATATTGTTTTTTTTCATGTCTTCACTCAAAAACAAAAAAAGCCTCTGCTTCGCCATTCCGTTGTGGGTTCATGTCACACCTAAAATCTTCAAGCTTCATCTGGCATGTCTCCTCTTCGGGGTAGTAAAGTATCAGGCCACAGCAACAAATTGCTGGAAAAATCTGTTGCCTGCTTAGGAACCTGAAATGTATACATGGTTTTAAGACTCAGTTAAAGAAACACTTGCAGTTAAGGGAACAGTAACTATTAATTTGGTTCCAGTCAGATACCTGTTTTTTATGTCCCACAAGCATTAAGTAGCATGATGTTAGTAGCTGTTTTTCTTTGTTTGAATTTGTTCAAGTTTAGAAATCCACGTCTTTTGTTCAATTTAATTTATTTTTTGTAGATTATGACTCCACGAGGCTGTCAATGATTCCGTCAACGTAACTACTTTAGCTCATAATCTGCCCCCGTCGCTTCAGAACCTGAAATGTATATACATAGTTTTAAGGCTCATTAAGGAAACACTTGCAGGAACGCGAAAAAGTCGAGAAAAATTCAGACATATGAGACTACCTAGTTGCAATTTAGTTCGAATCACGTATTCACATACCTTTTTTTATGTCCCACAAGCATTCAGGAGCACGGTGTTACTAGACGTTTTTCATAGTTTGATACTCAATTTGGTTTTCATGGTCCTTGACCTACTTTTGCTAATTTGTTCTGCGTATTAAACAAATGTAATGTAATGTAAATGACGATGTAATTTTTGTTAATTTGTCCGCCATAGCCAATAGCCATAGAATAGACAAGGCCTAATTAAAGCCACAGACTACATAAAGCTGTATAAAGTTGTGTTTGCACTACGGCATTATCAAGTTGAGTGACAGGTTTTATCTGTTTCATGTTTATTTTTTCCACTTTTTATTTTATTAGTATTTTGCTTTGCTTGTGATTGATGCATATGCGATCGTGTCGTTATTTAGTCGTGTATTCACCAAATGGTCACAACGGAAGACCTGCGTTGGCCCTACCAGCTTCGCGCTGTGTTGTTCTCGCTGCTGAGGTGAAAAGTTGTATGTCTCACACGAGACCAAAGTTTTTTACGTCTCGTGTCTTTGAATCCCTCGCTACGCTCAGGATTCTAACCTAGAATCACTCGCTACGCTCGTGATTCAATAATAGAATCCTTCGCTTACTCGGGATTCAACATCATCACTCGCAGCAAAAACCAACTTTGCTCTCTTGTTGAACAAATAACTATTGTTCACTTTAAAAATACAAGAAAGTGAAAAAATATCTCATTTTACCGGCAGAATAGATTTAACACCACAGCCTTTTTCACGAGAAAAATAAACTGTCGTAAATTTAAACTTGACATCGACAGATAGATTCGTTGGTATCCTATTTATCCCCATTGCAGTAGCAGTATCCGCTAACATTGCCAAAACCGTTGTAGGAATCTAATATTTTAGATATTAGAGTAAGAAAGGGAACCACACACGA
The DNA here is from genome assembly GCA_927399475.2 of Acleris emargana. NCBI lineage: Eukaryota > Metazoa > Arthropoda > Insecta > Lepidoptera > Tortricidae > Acleris > Acleris emargana. The sequence goes on from OV656862.1 coordinate 3,038,096, forward strand.
ACAAGACGCACAGCAAAATTTTGACAACGTCAGACGTCAGATGTCATTACTTTATTTTTTTAAGAAGAACCTAGACTACGGTAATGTGTTTATTATGTCGTAGAGTTGGAGTTACGTTCTTTTAGAATAAGTACATCTTAATAAATTATGAATATATTAACTATTCATCCTAGAAAAAAATTCAAACACTTGGTGTCCCCCTACTTCCAAACAGTATACAGAAAACTAATTAAATTATAGTCTTAGAAATATGAAATCTGGTCAATTAATGATACCTTACAAATAACTTATGTCATTCATTACCGTAGGATAGAAAACGAGATGTTACTAAAATTAAATAGTAAAGACACTTGCCATGCAGGAGTGTATGTCCAGCACGGACAGTGATAAAAAACTCTGATATTTATAACTCTATCATTTCTTATCGTTAGCTAGCAACCGTTGTTAGTAAACAAACAAATTGCCAGTCACTGACCGCCGCCGGTCGAAAATGGACGCGAAAATGGCCGCCATTAAAATAATAACGTATTGAAACTACAAATTAATGCACTACGTAACGACTCAGGTGACTTTATAACGAAAATAGACGCTAAATCCCTTCGTTTGTTTAAACAAGTGGACAAATAAGATAATTATGTTTGCCAGGCTGCTTTTATTAAGATGTGGCGTGCGCGGCAGCTGCCATTTTAACTTTTCCCGCGTTAAGTGTTACTTGCGTTTTGACAGATCGGGGGCCATTTTGAAAAAAAGTTGGTGTGGTCTTTTATAGTGAAGCGCTTCGTTCGTGATTTGGTTTTGTTTTCCAACATGGGTGTTTTTTCTTACGTTTACAGACTGTTTGTTATGAATGTAATCTTCAAGTGAATTTATATTAAAAATATTAGCTAATTAATTTTTGAAACTAAGACTTTACTGGGAGACTTTTTTGAACTGTTAAAAAAATCATTTTCGAATACAGATAATCATAACGAAAAACTTTATAATTGATTGATTGAGTTTGAGGCGCTATAAAGGTGTTATAACTGACTGTTATTCGACGGGTTTTATCGCAAGTCGCTAAAAAGCCTACATATGACATACTTCCTGAAAAAACGTACTTCGAAGACTAGAAAGGTGCACAATTCAGACTGTTCTCTGTGTCTGTGCCGCTTTTGCTGCGCGCTGCGCCGCCCCCAGACCACCTGCGACTCGCTGACCAAAGTCCCCGTCGCTGTATTAAAAAGATACAACTATTGTCTCTGGACGTTCAAGTACAAACAGATCCACGATCCTGTTTAAACTTCGCCTTGGAACGGCGGAGGGCCTGAATCTCCTCTTCAAGAGACGTCACAGATAACGAACAATAGAACGTCAGGTGGTTATTTGCGCAAGGATTACAAGTTATAACGAAGCGTCACAGAAAATTCCATAACGGATGCATTAACCGTCGAAATTATGGACGGGAATTCGCTAATGTTATCGATATAGGTGTCATAAAATTTGGTTTTTAAATGAGACATTGCGATACGATTATCGCCGGCGATAGCGATAAAGTTTCAGCGGGAATTATCGGAATATTGTTAGTGTTAGCATAGAAATAAACACGGACGGACCCCTCCGGGGCTATTGACTCATAGTGTTTAGTGTTAAGGATCTACTGTGATTTAAAATGAATCTTTCCACGGCGCCCTTCCCCTACGGCGCTCACTTCTACCCGCCATTTTTAACTAGTCCACTGCTGTACCCCGACCCCACTGGATATCTAAGTTCCTACTATAAATTATACGATGGTGAGTGTTTACTTCTTGCGCCTCTTTAATTAATAACGACGTATGTGCAACTTTATCCTCATAGCAAATTCCACCTTTCACAGATGTAAGTAAGGTTGATTACATGTAATACATTCTGTATTCACATACATACATACATACATAAACTCACGCCTTCATTCCCAGAGTGGGGTAGGCAGAGCTAAAGAATTACCAACAAGTCTTAAAACTTCTTGATAATTGTTTAACCACAATTTGCACAAGTAGGCTAAGATGTTTCCCAGTGTATTAGTGACAGGTGGCAAGCACATCGCCTAACAGTACTACAAGCCTTTATTCCCTTAGTCGCCTCTTACGACATCCACGGGAAGACATGGAGTGGCACTATTCTAACCCGGCAACCACACGGCTGTATTCATTGCGTCAGTTTTGGTATTAAGTCTTATTATGACGTAGAGAAGGGTCTGTGTCCCATTAATTTTCTAAAAAGGTGTATGGCAATTGGTTAAAACGCCCCGTAGCTTTATTTAGTGATTGATTTGTAATACTATATGACCACTTGACCGGTATTTTTTACTGTTTTTGGTGGGATAAAGTGTTTACATTCATACATACATACAATGCTAGCTGTATAACGACCTCTAATACACCATCTTTATCTATAAATGTGAAATGGTGGCCTCGGTTTCAATATTAAAACATAAATAGGACATTATTTAATATAATTTATAGCAATAAGAAGGAACCTTCAAATTTCGTAAACGCGATAAGATAATTTAATAAATCGACCAACTTGTAACTAAGAAATAAATAAAAACCCACGATATAATGACGACCCCTTCTTTCAGAGCTGATATCTCGTAAACGGCCCGACCGATTTCCATGAAACCTAGCTCAAAACAATTCTGATTAAACTAGCTTTCTATTAAAAAAACCGCGTCTAAATCCGTTCACCCGTTTGGGAGCTACGATGACACAGACAGACACACACGACATACACAAATATTCACGTGGAACTTTTGTATGCATGTACGGTATACTCTATATAATACAGAAATTAAATATGCATTAACCTACCGCCAAGCAGCAGTGTTTGCATTGTTGTGTTCCGGTTTGGGGATAAGACAGCCGGTGAAATGGCTAGCATAGAGGCGTTCCATCTTAGTCCTCAGGGTTGGCAGTGCATTTGCAGTCTTGTGAATGCGAATGTCTATGGGTCAAAGTTTCCACTTACCATCAGGTGGCCTGTGTGCTGAATTGACTTCCAAGGCATTAAAAAAAAAACACCTACAGTTGTTATCTCCCCCCTACCTCTTACCCTACATTTTTATGGGGGTTTATATGTTTTTAGAGTTGATGGTGTTTCTACCTACCCCACTCTGGGAATGACGGCGTGAGTGTATGTATTGTATGTATGTTCAAAAACTTTTTTATTTTATTTATTTATTTATTATAACATACACAAAGTTAATATATTATTAATTGTTCCACAAAACTGTTTGCACAGTTTGACTGCGGAATCTTTATCTAGCCTCTTTCAAGACACGTGGAAAATATTGTCACCACGTGGAGAGAAAGTTCATCTGCCTTTATAGGGAGTCAATTCAGTTATAGGTGGCAATAAACAAAGATTAAAAGGGTTATTCTTGAGTTTTTTTCGAACTCATAAGTAAGTGAAATCTTAGTACCGTGTCGCAGTAACGTATTAAAGTTATAGTGGGTTGAATTTAGTATAACAATAGCTTCGACAAGGTACTAAATTGCATGAGCTCGACCTTACTTACTTATTTACGTCATCATCATCATGTCAGCCGAAAGACGTCCACTGGACATAGGCCTCCCCCAACGCTCTCCACTCAGACCGGTCTTGTGCTTTTCGCATCCACCGCGTTCCCGCGATCCTTACAAGGTCGTCACTCCATCTTGTTGGAGGCCTACCTACAGCTCGTCTCCCGGTCCGCGGACGCTTATTTACGTACCTAGTTTAAATTAACGGAAGCGTAATAGTAGATTTTACAACAAGGACATAAAACAAAACATTTTATCCGAGCCGGCAGGCGAGGTTGGATAATTAAGTCGAGGATACAATGGGTTTTAAGACCGAGTTATACACTCTACTTTTCACTTCGACTACGAGGAAATAAAACAGTGATAATGTAAAAAACAAAACAAACAAGTCATACGTTGATTTTGTAATGTTTTTGTTAATGATGCTGATAGGATCACACGTGCGTCTGTCTGTCTGTCCGTACATCTGTCACAGCCAATTTGTTCCGAATCTACTGGACCAATTTATGTGTTTTTTTAGGATGGTGTTATTCTATGACCCAAACAAAGATGTGCAGTGTTTTTTTTTTCTTTAATTAGGGGTCATTTTTGGGGGTCATATATCAAATGAAAGGGCTCGTTATGAGGATCTCAAATATATTTTGGTTATTATTTTAAAATAAATAGTTTTGAGTTTATTCATGAAGGAATACGAAAATGACCACCCCCACCACCTGTGATCTCCGAAACTACTGAGCCTAAAGTTTAGAAAAAAATATACAAAATATAGTTCATTGAATGTAGATTACTGGCAAATCTATAGGAATTCTATCAAAAATAATTACGTATGTACGCAAGTGGAGAGTGTCCACGCGACTTCAACTCGCACTTGGCCAGTTTTTTGACCAATTATTTCACCAACTTTATTACCGCAGCGAAACAACAACGCGATATAATAACAAAAGGCATGCTTTAAAAATCAGACACTCGACGTAATTGCCCCACAGCACGTCTAGCACTTATTGACGGCTTCTTGTTTGTCGCTCGGATCTCCCTTTCTATCTCGTCTGTAACGATAGAGACAAGCGAGAAAATACAACTTGTGCTACCGGTGCTGACGTAATAGCCCCGCTTGATCTTACATATATACGAGTATAAACAATGACCCGCAGTCGCTTCGCTTTTGTTTATGGGAGTTTTCTGTAACACCCGTACATACATTAGAATGTTTATCTACACTCATATCATAAGTCCTCTATAATGCGTTCAGAATCCGTAGACAATGACCATCATTACAAGATACAATTTTACTATGATATTTTTTCTTATCTGTAGCTGTACTGTAAAGTTAAAATTACGATACAACTTTTGATAAAGTAATGTTGTTTAAATTTGGAACCTCTTCCAAAACCAACACAATTCAAACAGGGGGTCAATTCTAGTATCTATTAAACGTCGACTCGGTATATTTTAAGTAAAGTGTCGTAAGCCGTTTTGATGTCGAGTGACAATTGTTAGTTAGTCTATGATTTAAAAAAAAACATTCATATTCGTGACACAGATTAGCTTTGCCGCCATTTGTTTGTTCTGCCGCCTGTTTTTAAAATCCGGAAAGAGTACTTATAATATGTGTGTAGATAAAGTAATGTATGCAACTGTACATAATTAGGCCTTAAAAAACTCGTGTGATGTTATTATGAAATCGTGTTTTAAGGACCCTCTTTATGTACCAGTTACATAAAATACTATTTAAACATGAAACCTTCCTCTTGAATCACTATCTATTGATGAAAACCTCATTAAAATCCGTAGCGTAGTTTGAAAGATCTGAGCGTACATACAGACGGACAGACGGCGGGAAGCGCTTTGTTATACAAGATTGTTAGTAAGTCGACCTATTCCTCTCTAGGGGTTATGGGGGAGATCATTTGCAATAATTTTGGTCCCACGCAAAAGTCAGTACTTTTTTCTGTTTATGTGTCATTTATGTTGGATAAACTGATAAAAAACATGTTTTTTTTTTACTTTTTGGTCTCACATTCTCATAAACATGAACAGATAATTCTACTTTTACCTTGTACTAAGGCTATATATATTTTTTTTATTTAAAGTGCTAATTTTTTTATGGAAATTTTTAAATTTGCTTTCCTGACCTTAGCAAAAAACTTAAATTTAAATTACTTATATCAGAAAAGGTTCACTTTTGCATAGGGTATTATGGGACCAAAATGATTGCAAATGACCTCTCCCATAACCCCTAGAGGGGAATAGGTGGACTTACCAATAACCATGTATACTAGATGTATAGGGAAAGAAACTTGACTAGCGGATCGACCAACGCCCAGCCGAAACCGCTTGACCTAGGGACTTCAAATTTGGAGGGCATTTTTTTTAATTTTTTTTTATGGCATGGGAAGGCAAACGAGCACACAGGCCACCTGATGGTAAGTGGAAACTGTAACCCATAGACATTCGCATATTCCTTGGATATCCTAGAGGAGCATTGGGAAGGGTTTTTTGAAAATTCATCCTCTAAGTGGTAGGAGGGGGATATAGGGGAAGTAGCGGGAAACTGATTTTACGCGAACAACGTCGCTGGCGTCCTCTGATTAATATATCTCGATAGGGTCTTGGAAGCAAATGTGACTGACTGGCACACACACAACCTCATCATCATCACTGAGCTTGGTCCTGAGTTTTTTGTTTCCCACCACTGCCAGCCACTTTTTTTTATGTCATCGCTCCACCTAGCTGGAGGACTTCCCACACTACGTTTGCCAAGCCGTGGTCTCCACTCAAGAACACGTCTTCCCAACGATTGTCGGTTCTGCGACAGATGTGACCGGCCCACTACCATTTCAGCTTGCTAATCCTTTGGGCTATATCGACAACCTTGGTTCTCTGTCGAATCACCTCGACACACAACCTACGGACTTGAAATTTGGAGGGAAAAGGAAGGGGAGGGAGGGGATGCACTAAGAATTTATTTTTCGAAAATCGACCCGAAAAGGGAAGAAATAGCGGGAAAGTGTAATTTTAACAAGCTTTTATTTAACTTGCAATGTATGTTATGTACGTACGGGTCAAATCTTGCAAGTTAAATTTCACACACTTCATGTCAACGGAATAGGCTGAAATTTCGAACACATAATATATAAACCCAATGACAATGCAGTATTATGGTATTTAAGAGGTGATCTGATGATGGAGTCGGAAACAGTGCTTAATAGTAGTTTATGAAATTGTTGCATAAAGAGGGGTATTAAAACACGAGTGTGTGTTTAAGAACCGAGCCGCTAGGCGAGGTTTTTAATAGTTTCACACGAGTGTTTTAATACCTAGTTATGTGCAGTTTCATACACTACTTTATCTACTCTCATACATTGCGATTCAACCTACTAAATAAAAGATCAAAGTTAATAAAGTAACTACAGCAAAACGTATTCAATGAATGGCGCCAAAACCTAGCACATCACCGCGCATGCGTTAAAGCGCTGTCACAGACAAGTAAAAATTGGAATGAAAACTTTTTGTAATTCTGTAAAAATGACGCGAACCGCATGTGCGTTCCTTTATAAAAAATTAAAAAATATGGAACCTCATTGGTGACATTAACTTTTTGGATTAACTTGTATCGTAATGGTAAAAAAATTACTTTTCACTTCTCATGCTCGTAAAGTCCTTCTTTATGCTGGGTATAGGCTGCATAAAATCGCATTTTATGCTCTAGTGCATAAAGTAATTTCTTCTTTTAAGACTAAGGCAATAAGGCCTTACAGCCACATAGACAATACACCTTCATTTAATTGATATATTTTTATGAGATTTAGGTTATATCTTATTTTAATTACGACATATGTAATACTATCTAAATACTTTAAGAGTAATACGGGCGTGCATTTACGTAAAAAAAATATAAGTAACGCAAATATTTATAATAACTTGGCATTAAGGCTCAAACCATAGTGTCCATAGTCAAACGTCACAAAGTTGAAAATTAAAAAAAATAATAAGAAAAATTGTGTACTTAGCGGAAAGCTATTTATTCGTCAAACAAAATTAAAAACTAACTAAATTTGTTGTGTTGCGGTTGAAAATTCAATAAATTATTCGTAAGTAATTGAACGATGTCTTCAAGTAGTGATAGTGACGATCAAAAAATGATTTCGCCTGAGACTTTAATGGACAGAAGTGCGAAAAATGTAATTGAGCAGATATTGCCGCCTAAATCGAAGAAAATCTATCTCAGCACATACGAGTTTTATGATTTGGAGGAACCAAAAAAGCGTAAACACGTTTGCGGAGTGTGTTTTTTTAAGCTAATTTGACGAACTGTCGAAGAAATTACATAATAGAACATATTAATTACATTATAAAAATTAATTAAATTTTCTTGTATATGCTTAATCGTTGTTTCATTTCCTTGCAATCGAAGTGAAAAGCAGAGTGTAAAACTCGAGCATAAAACCCATTTTACCCTCGACGTGACCATCCACCCTCGCCGTACCGGCTCGGGTGGCTATATGCACGACTCGGGTAAAATGGTACGTTTTATGCACTTGTTGTACAATCTACTATTATAATATAACATTATTTTGTTAGAGAAATAATGTTATAAAGTGATTTTTAATTTTTTTTTCGGTATTGTGTTTATAAAGTATGCCAATATAAATTCGTTTTGAATTTTATAATTCGAACTTTACGATATGAGAGTAGATAAAGTTAGTTATTATAGCAAAAAGTCCCCCATCTTAAATTTTTTTGTGCGCGCCTATGTCGATGTATGGGAATAACAGTTTTCCAACGGCAAAGTTAAGTTTGTCGCGAGGTCTAATTTGTTTGTAGTTACGGTTTCGGAACCCTACACTGAGCATGGTCCGACATGCCCCGTTTTGTATTTTTTATTGCCTGCTATTGTCAATTGAATACCTTTTCATTCCTTTAAGCCAACCCGTTATTCTTACCGTAGATCCACCGTATTAATTAATAAGACTCAATAGATAAAGATTTTGCAAAAAAAAACAGTCTGCAAAAAAAGTTTGTCCCAAAAATGAATTTTTTGACAGAAACTTATTATCTTGTTTAGTACAAGTCGTTAACATATCAATGATAAGTATACATACTTAATGGAATATAACAAACAAATTTGAAGAGTATTTTCACTATTAGGTAACTCAATAATCGCTTCGTAGGCATTACTTGCACAAATCGGCTTGCTTTCGTCACATGATATTGATAATTTTGGGATTGTTTCAAGGTATCGTGAACTTAAGTGCTAATATATAGAGCATGTTTTAGTTCGGTAGGTATTTAAATATTGTCGAATCATAGTGACTCGTGGAAACGTGGTAATAGTCATGTAGGCGCGTGATAACCTAAGTCCCCGCGTACAAAAAAAGTACATAATACGGCCATTGCAATAAAATATCTATTGTAAAGAAGATAAAGTTGAATTTGTCTTGTTTTAATGCCTGGCAATTAAATTAGTAAATAGACTTTATTGCAATCGCAATAAGTTTATTTTCCACTGGCAAATTTCGTTGTATTGTGGGTCTTAGGTGTGGAACCGTAATCATGCCATTAAACATGATAAATATTCACATTTTCACGAAAAAAAACTTGAAGAAAATGGAAAATTTTACTTTTCTCCCTTTTAAAACTTAAATATTTTTACCACATGAGTATAAATAATACCCAAAAGTAGTAACACAAATAGTTTAGGAGCTACAGTGACAGACACACATATAGCGATCATTTATAGCCCCTCTTTTTGCAACGGGGGTCAAAAAATCTTAGCCATAGTTTAGAATACGAATGTAGCTCAGTCATTCCTACCTCTGTATACGGATTATTCGTACATGACGTTATCGAGAAATGTATTTCCCTTCGCTATCTTATCTCACTATTAACAAAGAACAACATATTCACGAAAGCTATATTATTAAGTATCAGCGACTTTTAGGGTTCCATACCGAACTGTACAAGACAGGTTTTATTAACGTTTTTGAGCATTTCTAAAAAAGTTTGTACATTTCATTCACGACTTCAATTTGCAAAAAAAAATGCAGGTTGGTAGAGTGAATGAAGCTGAGCCGAGTGAACATAGTCTCCCAAAATGTCCTCATACATTTGTATGAAACTTTCCTTTTTTGTTACCATGAACCAAAGAAAGTTAGTAACAAAAAAGGAAAGTTTCATACAAGTGTATGAGGACATTTTGGGAGACTATGTTATTTAGGCTCAGCTTCATTCACCCTACCAACCTGCATTTTTTTTTGCAAATCGAAGTCGTAAATGAAATGTACAAACTTTTTTAGAAATGCTCTTTTATTAGGTTGCTATAAGTCAAACCAGAAACCTTTATAGTTTCACCACGTCCGCGGTTTAGCTGTAATTTAATTTTAATAATTATACATTTAAATTACGACGACAAAGTTGTAAAATAACATAAAATAAATTTCCGGTACTGTCGACTACAGAGAGACAACTATAAGTGACAGAAATCTGACAAATATCTTTAATTATAACATGAACTTAAAAGGAAAACTATCACTACTAAAAAAACTTGATTGGTTCCTGGGATAATGGCGACTAAAGTTTATATACCTACTAATATAACTACTTAACTGTAAAAAAAAAACATGCATGTTGCTTTTTGAGTTAGTTTTTTGTGTTTGTACCTAGTAGCGGCTTCGGAACCCTACACTGAGCATGGTCCGACATTAGCTTGCCCGGTTTTTTTTATTACTCTTTCGCGAAAACAGGAAAACTTACAAGCGTCACACTAAAGTCGATCGGTACGGAACCCTCGGCACATGACCTTTTTTTATCTGTATCTTGGCAACAGGCAGTTTGTGATAGCAATGGCCTTTTTGCGAAAAAAACGTAAACAAGGGTGGGAGTGAGACGGCGTGATGCGATCGCGGGGCGCGCGCGACCTCTTGCGTTGTCACTTGCAACGTAAGTTTTTTGATAAAATATGACTTTTGGTACCTATTTTTTTATCTTTTATAATGTATTGAGGTATTTTTCGCTATAAACAAATTGTGATAACAGTTGACGTAATGAATGAAACATGAATTAATTAGTACCTAATTAAAAATAATGTCAACTCTTGAATTGGCGATAGTGTTCGCAACTACACGAAGAATTATTATGTTGAATTTATTTAAGTAAATCATAGTTTCTGTCGTTATTTTTAGAGGAAGACTTTTTTACCTTCCTTAAGAATATTGGTAGTTTCGTGTGAACCGGGTTCCCTGGTGGGTCATGATTTGCACTGTTTTTTTATATTCCCATTTTATGCTGTTTTAAAATCCAAAGTTCTTGATCGGCCTTTCATTCATTTTATAGGCAATCTAACTCTAAATTACGCATTACACTCGCATTTTATTCACATTTTTTTGCATTTATTTCTCTATGACTCCATGGACAGATAAAACTCGTCCGACATCGAACTCATGATATCATCATGCCATTTCCGGTAACTGATAAATATTATATGTTTACTCATACCTCACACATTTCTCATGACGTAACTGACGTTTCTACGTGAAATCCCGTCACACAACAAGCGAAATAAGAACGCTATTTGGCTTGATATAGCTCCCATTTGGCTTGGTATAGCTCCTATTTGGCTTGGTATAGCTCCTATTTGGCTTGGTATAGCTCCTATTTGGCTTGGTATAGCTCCTATTTGTCTTGGTATAGCTCCTATTTGTCTTGGTATAGCTCCTATCTGGCTTGGTATAGCTCCTATCTGGCTTGGTATAGCTTATATTTGGCTAACACTATGACTAACTTCTACAAAAAAACCTGTTGTAGGTAAATAAGTTTCTGTCTAACACTACCGAAAACTCAAATACACAATTATTATTATTATTAATTGGCCCAATATAGTGTCCCACTGCTGGGCAAAGGCCTCCTCCCTTGATTTCCACACCTCTCTCTCTGTGGCAATCTTCGGCCAATCCTTCAGAAAAACGTCCAAGTCATCCCGCCATCTCCGCTTGGGTCGTCCTCGCCGTCTGTAGCCGTCCTGTTGCTGCATTGGCCCACCTTTACTACGCGAAGCTTGAAATAATATTGTTTCTTTTAAACTTCCGCGACTTTCACGCTTAGGGCCTTTTTCACAATCGACGAGAAAATTTATCTGCCATTTAAAGTTGGCTGTTTACAAGTGTAAGAAAGAGAAAGGGCTAAATTTATCTGTCAAATATGCTTTACTTGTCGTTTGTGAAACAGGCGGTTACTGTTATAAATCTAAATCGGGATTTAATCAATTTAAATGTTAAATGTTAATGTTATTAAGCGTCATTTTGCAATTATTGTTATTTAAATTTTAACAATTTTATTACGGTATCCTATGTCATCCGGGATGGTGAAATGGATTCTAACGATACCAAACACAAATCTGCTCAGGCGTTTAGAAGTTATGGTGGAATAAAGTACATACATACATGAACCCTAAAATCATTTCGAATCGAACTCCTTTTTCCAAACACTTATGATCCGGTTGTGTTCCAGGCATGTACACGATGCGAATGCTGGACGGAGCGGCGGGCGCGCATCACGCGCCGCACAACCACTCGCACATGATGATAGCCGGTGAGTCTTCATCATCATCATCATCATCAGCTTATTCATCATCATCATCATCAGCTTATTCATCATCATCATCGCTGTAGCGGCTGTCCTGTGTTGTTTGAAGGGAGCCCAACTGACCTTGTTAATATCGTCGGCGAATCCGCGTAAGTAACTTTGTAAATAAGAAGCAAAATTCACCTTTTTAATAGGAAAGTAAGGTTTATTTTGGTCTGTTACAAATTGGTTAGTTGCGCGGTTTTACAGTATCGCCGACGATATGTCATTTGAACCGCGATAGATTGTGGTTTTTTTTTCAGAATGTGTTATTACGGCGGTTTTACTATTTTAATTTTTTAAAGTGAAATAATAAATGGGTCCTGATTCATGGAACGTTATTTTTAACGTTTTTTATTTTTGTCTCACATAAAAGCGGCAAATTTTGTATTATTATACGGGGTGACTGGATATTCGATACAAACCTTGTAAGGAGGCATAAAGCTTCGATTACATTAAATCGCTGACATTTAAGCTTTCAGAAAATACATTAAAGAGCATTAAAAACGGCAATATTTTTTTTATTAATTTTTTTCGAGCTGGTTTCCGCTATTTTGAAAAAAAACTTAAATCTCAAATATCTCAGAAACGAATAATTTTCGGCCAGGGTACTACATGACCTTATTGGCTCCGAATGAGCTCTACTATGCCTCCTTAAAAGGTTTGTATCGAATATCCAGTCATTCTGTATAGTACAAACCCTGAAGAAAAACCACAAAAACTTACTAAAAAATTGTCAAATGTGAGTTGGGCTCGGTCTGATTCGAATCGATATCCACTCGCACTTGACCGGTTTTTCACGAATAAATATTTTTCTTTCTCTTCTACGTGCTATTCCAGGGTATAAGCTATCTGCATTTTAAGCATGAAGGAGTAACAAACATAGTAACACACAAACATTCGCATTTGTTGTATATTAGTGTGATTTTATATTTAATTTCAGAACGGGACTCGGCGTCTGACAGCGCAGTGTCCTCTATGGGCTCGGAACGCGTGCCGTCCCTTTCTGACGGGGAATGGTGCGATGGCAGCGACTCCGCCCAGGAGTTCCACAGGTTTGTATGGGTCCCATACATTTTCGAATTTTGTTTAGATTTCTACATTGTTAAAGAACATGCTTTAAAAAATGTTCTGGTACTATTATTGTAATTTATTTTTTGTTTGACTCATACAATTGAATTATTTTGTTATACAACTTATATTGTCTGTTTACTAGTCGTGTATGTATTTTTGTGAATAACGCGTTTGTATGAGTCTCATACATTTTCCATACACGTCCCAAACTAAGTTAATTGTTGTTCCAGCTCCAAATTCCGCCCTTATGACGGCGCGTACGGCCGCGAGAGAGCAGCCCACCAGCCTCAGAAGAAACACCACATGTTTGGGAAACGCTGCTTCCAGGTAAATCATTATATCTAGAAATTCCTTTTGATTTACGCCATTACTATTATAAACTGTCCAATTTCCAGAATATTTGTGTAGCTCTTATGCTAATGTGCCTCAACCCCCCTTCAGGAGCAGCAGAGCCAGCCCCCGCCCCCCCTGGAGCCGCTGGCGCGGCCGCTCGTGAAATACGAGTGCCCCGAGCAGCCCTACCCGCACGACGCCATGCATATGCACAACGGTACGTACCACCGCCACCACCACCATCATAAACCAGGACAGAAAGCTTTAGTATAAATAGAAAAGTAGGCCGCAGACGACCTTGTAGCAGTTACTGTTACCTATTGCCGCTCGGGCGCTAGGGATCTTTAATGCGAACGCAACAAAACGCGGCGATGGCGTGGCCTCAAATAAACCGGCTCGGTCCGTCCTGTTGAGTTTGCTTGTAGTGGCTCGCAGCGCGTACGGTCGAGCTACGCACACATACAAGACGCGCGTCATACCTCTGTTTGAAGACGAATTACTATTCATACAATGATTAAACTCTACCTACTAAATTGATTTGACTGTCAGACAAAACAAAGGAAACTCAACTTTATCTCCTTCGCATAGATCGGCTAGAATTGACGAAGTCCCAAACTAAAGTATAAACTTCATGCGTGTCGGTGTTTTATTTATTCATTTCGTTTATAGTTGACTACGCGGCCCGACATCAGCTGGGCGCTCACGCAGCTGTTCAACCCCCACTTGACTTAAACGGGGCGCATTCAAGCCATGCGCTGCTGCAGGTATATTGAAAATATTATCATAAACACAAAAAAAAAGTCCTTTAGTGGCACTCGAACCTTAAATTTGAATACTAGTCGATTTTATAATATGAGTATCGATTTTAGAATGGCATCTCGGGTGCGGCTCCGCGCTGCGCGTACGCGACGCCGGAACGCGTGCGCCACAACCACACGTACAGCGCGCCCGGTGCCGAGCGCCCCGCCGCCGTGCGCGATAAACGAGGTAATTAATCTAGCATCTTAAATTCCAAGACGGCATCTTTAATTTTAGAACGGCATCCAGTATTTTAAAACGGCATCTAGCATATAAGTAAGTAAGGATGGATAAAGCAGAGTTGTAAATACCTTTGAAAAAGCATCAAACATTCTAGAGCAGTATTTAGACGGCAGTTGTTGGTTATTGTTTGGCATATGAAGGCTGTCACTGCCTCGGGTTGTAAATCAGTTGTATTGCGGCCTGTTATTGAAGAACGGCACGTAACATTCTCCTTCTGTCTTTGCTGTTAGCGTCTATTGAATAATAAATACTATCTGCCACAAAAGAGATCAACGCATCTCGTCATTTTGAAATAGCATCTAGATCCGCAGTGTTTTTTTAAAACGGGACGGAGACCATCATTATTAATCTGACATCCCAGCAGTCTTATAAGAGTCCGTGTGCTACAGATGCCATGTGAACATGATTCCGTTTTATAACAGCATCTTAAGCTTTAATTGTAGGTATCTTAATAATTGTGTTGGCGCAGTGCGGCGACTGACGGACGGCAGCGTCTCGGACGGGGGATCGAGCGCCGGCCCGGGGCATCTGTCGCGCGACGAGAAACGCGCCAAGGCACTAGGTGAGCGAACAGACCAACACACATATCGTATTTACAGTAAAAAAAAAAATTGCGTGCTTATATGATTTTGATTACAATATAAAGGGTGGAAAAAACGAACGCTAGATGGACTGCAACCTTAAATATTGGAGACTTACTTTTGTTTTTGAAAAAAAAAAACCTGCATTTATGGATGGGCAGATTATTTGTGGGATGAGTGCGAATTTTTGTTAGTGAGACATGGATGTTTTCTCTGTATTTAAGTATATATTTCTCTATTCAAGTGCCTATTTATTTATATAGTTTTCTAGTACCCATGGTAGAAGCCTAAAGCTTCGTTTGGGACTGGGTAAATTGGTGTGACATGGTCCCTTTTGTTTTTTTTGTTCCCAGGCATTCCCATGGAGGTGCACGACATCATCAATCTGCCGATGGATGAGTTTAACGAGCGGCTGTCCAAGCACGACCTCAGCGAGGCGCAGCTCTCGCTCATCCGGGATATCCGACGCCGCGGGAAAAACAAGGTACACCATAATGTATAAGAGAACGCTTCAAAATCCCGAGGTATAAAACAGGCACTTTACTTAACAGTATTTGTCAATCACTGGCATTCTTCATGAGAATAATCATGCTATAAAAATTATAAAAGAACTGTTATTACTATGGCAACGCTCACTATATAACTGATTTCGCGTTTCGATAATGCTCTAGGCGGTATTCTAATACCGTTAACGATATCAATATTAGCGGTTTGTAGTATGCGAGTAGATAAAAAACTTATAATTTGATAGCTATGATGACATATGAATATAAGCCAACGTTTTCCAGGTGGCAGCGCAGAATTGCCGCAAACGCAAGCTGGACCAGATCACGTCGCTGGCCGACGAGGTGCGCACCGTGCGCGACCGCAAGCAGCGCACGCAGCGCGACCACCACTCGCTCGCCGCCGAGCGCCAGCGCGTCAAGGAGCGCTTCGCGGCGCTCTACCGGCACGTGTTCCAGGTGAGACTCGCACGTGTTCCAGGTGAGACACGCACGCGCGCGACCACCACTCGCTCGCCGCCGAGCGCCAGCGCGTCAAGGAGCGCTTCGCGGCGCTCTACCGGCACGTGTTCCAGGTGAGACTCGCACGTGTTCCAGGTGAGACACGCACGCGCGCGACCACCACTCGCTCGCCGCCGAGCGCCAGCGCGTCAAGGAGCGCTTCGCGGCGCTCTACCGGCACGTGTTCCAGGTGAGACTCGCACGTGTTCCAGGTGAGACACGCACGCGCGCGACCACCACTCGCTCGCCGCCGAGCGCCAGCGCGTCAAGGAGCGCTTCGCGGCGCTCTACCGGCACGTGTTCCAGGTGAGACTCGCACGTGTTCCAGGTGAGACACGCACGCGCGCGACCACCACTCGCTCGCCGCCGAGCGCCAGCGCGTCAAGGAGCGCTTCGCGGCGCTCTACCGGCACGTGTTCCAGGTGAGACTCGCACGTGTTCCAGGTGAGACACGCACGCGCGCGACCACCACTCGCTCGCCGCCGAGCGCCAGCGCGTCAAGGAGCGCTTCGCGGCGCTCTACCGGCACGTGTTCCAGGTGAGACTCGCACGTGTTCCAGGTGAGACACGCACGCGCGCGACCACCACTCGCTCGCCGCCGAGCGCCAGCGCGTCAAGGAGCGCTTCGCGGCGCTCTACCGGCACGTGTTCCAGGTGAGACTCGCACGTGTTCCAGGTGAGACACGCACGCGCGCGACCACCACTCGCTCGCCGCCGAGCGCCAGCGCGTCAAGGAGCGCTTCGCGGCGCTCTACCGGCACGTGTTCCAGGTGAGACTCGCACGTGTTCCAGGTGAGACACGCACGCGCGCGACCACCACTCGCTCGCCGCCGAGCGCCAGCGCGTCAAGGAGCGCTTCGCGGCGCTCTACCGGCACGTGTTCCAGGTGAGACTCGCACGTGTTCCAGGTGAGACACGCACGCGCGCGACCACCACTCGCTCGCTGCCGAGCGCCAGCGCGTCAAGGAGCGCTTCGCGGCGCTCTACCGGCACGTGTTCCAGGTGAGACTCGCACGTGTTCCAGGTGAGACACGCACGCGCGCGACCACCACTCGCTCGCCGCCGAGCGCCAGCGCGTCAAGGAGCGCTTCGCGGCGCTCTACCGGCACGTGTTCCAGGTGAGACTCGCACGTGTTCCAGGTGAGACACGCACGCGCGCGACCACCACTCGCTCGCCGCCGAGCGCCAGCGCGTCAAGGGGCGCTTCGCGGCGCTCTACCGGCACGTGTTCCAGGTGAGACTCGCACGTGTTCCAGGTGAGACACGCACGCGCGCGACCACCACTCGCTCGCCGCCGAGCGCCAGCGCGTCAAGGAGCGCTTCGCGGCGCTCTACCGGCACGTGTTCCAGGTGAGACTCGCACGTGTTCCAGGTGAGACACGCACGCGCGCGACCACCACTCGCTCGCCGCCGAGCGCCAGCGCGTCAAGGAGCGCTTCGCGGCGCTCTACCGGCACGTGTTCCAGGTGAGACTCGCACGTGTTCCAGGTGAGACACGCACGCACGCGACCACCACTCGCTCGCCGCCGAGCGCCAGCGCGTCAAGGAGCGCTTCGCGGCGCTCTACCGGCACGTGTTCCAGGTGAGACTCGCACGTGTTCCAGGTGAGACACGCACGCGCGCGACCACCACTCGCTCGCCGCCGAGCGCCAGCGCGTCAAGGAGCGCTTCGCGGCGCTCTACCGGCACGTGTTCCAGGTGAGACTCGCACGTGTTCCAGGTGAGACACGCACGCGCGCGACCACCACTCGCTCGCCGCCGAGCGCCAGCGCGTCAAGGAGCGCTTCGCGGCGCTCTACCGGCACGTGTTCCAGGTGAGACTCGCACGTGTTCCAGGTGAGACACGCACGCGCGCGACCACCACTCGCTCGCCGCCGAGCGCCAGCGCGTCAAGGAGCGCTTCGCGGCGCTCTACCGGCACGTGTTCCAGGTGAGACACGCACGCGCGCGACCACCACTCGCTCGCCGCCGAGCGCCAGCGCGTCAAGGAGCGCTTCGCGGCGCTCTACCGGCACGTGTTCCAGGTGAGACTCGCACGTGTTCCAGGTGAGACACGCACGCGCGCGACCACCACTCGCTCGCCGCCGAGCGCCAGCGCGTCAAGGAGCGCTTCGCGGCGCTCTACCGGCACGTGTTCCAGGTGAGACTCGCACGTGTTCCAGGTGAGACACGCACGCGCGCGACCACCACTCGCTCGCCGCCGAGCGCCAGCGCGTCAAGGAGCGCTTCGCGGCGCTCTACCGGCACGTGTTCCAGGTGAGACTCGCACGTGTTCCAGGTGAGACACGCACGCGCGCGACCACCACTCGCTCGCCGCCGAGCGCCAGCGCGTCAAGGAGCGCTTCGCGGCGCTCTACCGGCACGTGTTCCAGGTGAGACTCGCACGTGTTCCAGGTGAGACACGCACGCGCGCGACCACCACTCGCTCGCTGCCGAGCGCCAGCGCGTCAAGGAGCGCTTCGCGGCGCTCTACCGGCACGTGTTCCAGGTGAGACTCGCACGTGTTCCAGGTGAGACACGCACGTGTTCCAGGTGAGACACGCACGCGCGCGACCACCTCTGCTAATAGGAGAGCTGCGCTGATCGAGCCTAGGAAAATGAACTATTCCTATCGGTGGTTTATTTTTTATAATATTCATTTTCAATATTCACCCTTAGGGGGGAACCGAGGTCTCTGTTTGGGGGATGTACTATTATTTACTGGCGAACGAACAATACTCAAGTTACGGTGAAGTTACCCACGTCGCACGGTCGATAACTTTTTCTTACCCGTATCATGTCTCCCCCAGAGCCTTCGCGACGCGGAGGGCCGGCCGCTGTCCTCGGCGCAGTTCTCGCTGCAGCAGGCCGCCGACGGGAACGTCGTGCTCGTGCCCAAGATGACGCACCACCCTGGTCAGTATCTGTACCGCACCTGACTGAACCCTGTCGGTACTCGGATTTTTTTCCCAACGCATCATCATACTTTTAAAACCTTATTTACCCGACTGCAGAAGGAAGAGGTTAATGTGTTTATCAGCATATATATGTTTGTTTCTTTATGGCGCTCTAGAAATTAAATGTGTGATTCTTTTGTCACTAACTAAAGATAGGACAGTAACCGAATTTCAATATGGAGGCAACCTGACCACTTCTCGCCTGTCAAACACGATGACAAAGATACTATATTTCCCTGTGACTTTCCTTGTCTGGATATACGAGTGTAACCGACTAAACCCGATTTGTATTACACGGCCAAATTACGTACAGTGGCTCCAACAATCCCGTGTGATGACTGTACAAGGATTTCAGAGATATACACGTGTTCGGTGGACCTTTGCTCGTAGTTTATCTGCCTTATCATCAGCTGGGAAGCTGATAGCAGCTTATCAGAAGCTTGACCCAATAATCAAATTATTATGTTTCACCACGATATAACATATGGGCTGCGTTACTCACTTTTTATGACACCTTATTTAAAAACACTACAAAAATATATTTCTGAAAGTTGTATTCATTATTGCTCCAGCTATATTCCTGTTATGAATGGATTGTATTGACAACGACAATACTACAATATTAAATGTCGAGTACCTTGAATAATCAAGAGAAGTGTTCGCCTCATGCGGTGCAGCGTTGAATCCTCACCGGAGGCTCTCCAGGCCCCGAGCTTAAGTACCTGCTTACCGAGGCCCCTGTCCTACCTGCAGCTTGATTATCAGCATCAGCAAGCGTCCTTCTGACTGTCCGAGGCATTGGAGGTGGTACAGTCACGGACGTTAATTGATATGCCACTTGCTACTGTTCGTATTTTAGCCGTGTAATACAAATCGGGTTCAGTCGGTTCTACTCGTATATCGAGATAAGGAAATTCGCACGTCTTCGTATAATAGCAGAACAAAATGACATGCAACATTAACGATTGGCTAACCTGAGACCCAAGTCTACCAATCAGACCACAGAGTGACTTCACCCAAAGTCAAATTGCATGTCTAGTTGCTATGGTTATACATTTAAACAACAGCTACTATTGGTGATACAACACCCAATCAGCTATTCTACTGAACAATCGTTTTTGTCGTTTAATAGGGTTACTATGGCCATGTTTAAACAACGGCTACTATTGGTGATAATATAGAATAACAAATTGACATCCATGACAATGTGATAACTGTTGCAAATATCTGAATATAAATAACACTTCAAACCCCGCCATCTTGAAAAGAATTGATTAGTCAGCGAGTCGAACTAATCAATCTATTTATCCGTCATTTTATTATGTAGTTCCCGCGGTGTCATGTATTCGGTGATTAATCGTGTAATCTCGTAAATGCTCGTGGATGCCATAATACTGCAAATTTAAATGACTTCACAATGGCATAACAATTAAAATCCCTGACTGTACCGACACGAATCACCAAAACATTAAAATTATTGTAACCGACACTTTTTACGTGGCGTTTTCATGTTGCCATATCAAAATTCTAAACTGAGCAATTCCCTTTGTTTTCCCTTCCTCGGCCGGGAAGGGCTGTTCATGGTCGTATAACAGCATGGCCTGACGGTCGGCCGCGCTATAACTCCTACTCATCCCGCAACGGCCGTTTTCCCGGTCTCTGCAGTAATGTACTATGAGCTTATTAGTCACAAAGTACAACCTGAAGCTAACCCCCCTCCTCCCACAGATCACCCGATGAACCGCACCGACGACGACCTCGATCGCAAGACGAAGAACTACGAGCAGTGACAGTTCCCGACCTACTGCGCACGCGCGCACCGGCTGCACGACCTGTTATATTAGTCGATGTTACACTGCTACTGCGGTACCGAGAAATAAAACCTGTGGCATAAGCAATTGTGAAGTGCTTGCGTTGACTATAATTAAAAAAATACACCAAAAATACTCTTTGGGTAAATCCCAATCCAACGTTACCCCGCACTTTTAAATCCGTCAAGGCGTTTAGCCTATAGGTCACAAATTGAATATGGCTTTATATGTACATTCGGATGACATTGCCCTCAGTTTTGGTTAGTGGGGTAAATATAAGTAACGGTACCGCTTTTAAATTTTCTGATTCCTGATTATGTTACTTGAACAAAACTATTTTTTTTTTATGTTTGTATCCAAAAATATATTTTCAAATGTTTTTTCAAAATGGAGTTGTAAATTTTGTTTTTGTAAATCGACTAATATAAATGTGTTAATGTAATGGTTCATCAAATTATTACAATTAAATGATAAACAGAACAAACTTCATAGATCGTATTTTGCCAAATTTTACAAAAGTGGCAAGTTTGTTTGATTGTAATAATATGTCGTTCCCTGCATACATATGTGTGTCGGATTGTACTGTCTTTAAACTAAGGGTTTTTATTAAACTAACCTTACGTAAGGGCTCGAAAAAATTACGTGTCATAGAAAACTGTAATTTCTGACGCGAATTGAAACTGGCACCTTACTTAAGTCCTCAGTTAAATAATTACCATATTCCATATTTAATTAGTCAATCGGGAATACTGAACAAAAATAATGAAAAAGTAACACAACGGACGTTTAATTAATTTCCAATGTGTTACCTTTTTTAATTAATATTTTTGACTTTATTCTTGTGACTATAGTAAATGCTGAATATTATCATTGGTGTTTGTAAGGCTTTAGTAATACACCTGGATTGGCTTACATAAAGTCTTAGAAGCTTTTTAGCGTTACCGCAAGCTGGCTTGCGTTACCGAGGTGTAAAATGCGTTACTCTGTTCCGCCGCTATGCAAGTACATTATAATGCATCTGTGACCTAAGTACATCTTACAAGTTTAATATAGCATCAGCGGTTTATTCTGAATTCTTCGATATTTCTCATTTTTATAGTCTATGGCTATCGTCGAATTAGTGATAAGAATTATACCCCGACGTTAGTTGTAGTGTAAACCGGCTGGGATACGAGTACATTGTATTTGTGTCACAAATATCTCGGAAAATACTTTTGTGACGTGACCAAAACGATATGACTGTTATAATACAGTGGCAACCACAATACAATATATAATGCATCTTTTAATGCATATATTTTTGTGTAAACACAAGAATACAGTTTTGTGAGTATTTATAGTTTTGGTCGTACGTTTAAACATTATTTCTTTGTGTAAGGTTCACTTTGTTTAAGCACAGCTAACCAACGCTTTTAATCACCGTGTAAATGAAAAAAAATGTGATAGAAAGAAAGATTCCATTTTTATCTAGTTTCAAATTAGATCACAGTTAGTTCAGGACGAGCTATTTACCTATTTTGAGAGCTTGGCCTATTTTTTTCGCTTACCAGAAATGACTGATAAAATAACAAAAAAATAGAATAAAAAACATGGTGTCTATGATGCCGACGAGTTGCAATAAGTAATTTACAGTAGTTGTAACATTTTTTGTAATATATTTTCGCTTTAAGTTGTTTATTTATGTATAAAATTATTAATAAAGAAATAGTAAGTAACTGAATTGTTTTTGTAAACGAAGTTTTTTTTACCTGTTTTGGATGGAAAGTACAAAATCAAGCATATTCGATGTAAATACGTGTTTTATCAATTTTGCAAAGTGCCCCCTCTTATCACTTAAGTTTCTAGTATCTTAGAAGAATATATTAATTATCTGTCTTTAGAAACAGCACTTGGGTATCTTACTGTGTATCTCGGTTGTAAAAATATTTATAAAACGTTTCGATAAAAACAGGTATTTTTGTGAAATATCAACGGTCACTTATTTAACTGTGTTTTGAATTTCCTTTAGTCATTTAAGATTAGTTTCTGATGTAATACTTATTTTGAAGACTTTCGAATAAAAACGATTTTTTTTATTTACATTATTTGTGCAAAAAGTAGATTTATTTAAAGTTACTGAAACACATTTTGTTAAGTAATATTAACTGATAAACAATATTTATTTTCCAACATAAATGCTCTTCATTTTATAATTGAAGATCATTTAGAAAACCATAACTTTAATTTTGGTCTTCTTTGAATTAACATTTCAATATCGACTTATTTGTAAAATGGTGCATTAGTAGGTTAACCGGTATATACGGCTTCAAATATATTTATTTAAATAAATGTGTAGGCACTGGGTTGCATTTCACGTTTTACCAAGTGTGGGTGAAGGCTGTGGGTAGCTTAATTTTACCGGCGACACTAGTATTTGTACCAAAATTAAGAGAAAACCAAGAGAAATATATTTATTTAGTCATCATAGCGTTTACACGACAAATCCAACGTTACGGGTGACATGAAAGTATTATTTTTCGCCCAGATGGCGGATTTATATATAAATATATAGCGCAGTTTTTTTTGTCATATGTCACTCGCATATTGCATGACCGCACTGCGTTAAAAGGAAGTACGGCTTGAGAATACTACTTGTTTTATTTATGATGCACTAATACACTAATAAATACACATATTCAACAAACAATTCTGTTGTTAAGGATAGTGATCTAACTGCTTATTTCATTACAATCTCAAGTAAAAAAACGCGTATGGTTATTAAATATTAATTTTATGTTGAATATGTGTAGTGCATCACCTTGTGTAATTATTTAGACGGCATAAGTTGAATAAAAACTTGATCACTTTCTCTTTTATTTTTTCTGTTTTACTGTACACATTTTTTACGTTGTGTGATGCATTTGTGAATGGGTCAAGCGTTTTCGTACGTAACGAAATGGAAGAAGTCCACCGTGTTACGGTAACGGCAAAAGAAGTACCTAGCAAAATTAATTTTGATTAAAAATATTTTTCTTTCCTATTAAATTAATTAATGTAAGGGGCAAAGTATTTTTGAACAAAATTTCTCGTTTAAAAGTGGTTTCAGTGGTTCATTAGTAGACTTAAAATAGCTTTTTTTGCTTAAGCAGTTAAATGTCGTCGGTAGAATGTTGAATTAGATTACTTTATTCGTGTAAGCCGAAAACACTGTTGTAACATATATTTAATAAGGTTTTTTTATCTCTAGCAGTAAGATAATAAGAGAAGTAAACTAAGCTTAGAGTAGAATAAGACTTAATAAAAAAAATGTGGAAGTTATTCGTTTTTTTTATAACCTCACTTTCTATCCTTCGAATCCTTTTACTTTCGTGACTTATTGAATGTTTTATTTATTCTATTCGGTTTTAATAAAATATTTATGGGAATATCAATACCATTAACAATAGGGTATCTTTTAAATCGCATTTCTAATTAAAATATGTAAACACTGTAAAAGAGGTCACCAAATAGTGAAATAAAAATAAAAATACAGATTATACAAGCATTTTAAACTCCATGTTAAATTCTGTTTTGCTAGAAAGAGATGAGAACAAATCTTTGTTGGCTTATAATCTTGATTATTTTTAAAGCTATTCTCAACTGTTTGTCACACCATTCAGCTTTAATTGAAGCTGTAAAAAATAATCATGAATAATCCATAAGTAATGTGACGCGCGGACCCACGTAATTTGTTAAGGCGAAGGGTAGGGCAAAATTACGAAATCAAGGTGTTTTTGGATAAATTTTTTGGGAAAAATATAGGAAGTGGCAGTTTTAAATGATGATAATCTGAAGACATATATCCTCAAGTCTTGCTCTGACTCATTAATATAGTTATCTAACTGATAGTAAGCTCTATATACCACTTTAAATGAACCGTTTTTAAAAAGTTCGTATTCGTTTTATTCCGGCTGGGCGATTTAGTTTGCAGCCAAACTTTCCACACTTCTTTTTACGGATTTAATGTGTTGCGTCAACTTGAATATATTAGCTTTAATAAGAATTTACAGATTATAGACTCAAAACCTATGTGCTCCTAGTGAAACGATGAACTAAATGTTTGCTCTTAAACTACGACTAGGCGTTTTGAAGCTTTTTGTTGAATGTGGCCAAAAAATATACACAAACTAAAATAAGAATTTAAAATACTCAAAAAATAAACAAAACTATATAAAGAAAAAAAACAAATTGTTTCGAATAAAAGTTGATTTTAGTGGATTTGAACTTGCATTCACGTTGGATCAGTAAAAAATCATAAAAGTTGTGTAGTTATAACTAGGTAGGTACTCAAAACTACAGACAGAGCGATGAAAGCGACGTTGCGTGCTCGGTTTGGGTTTTGGCGTGTGGCGGCCGGCCGCGGCGTTGCCAGACCGTTGGGTTGGTTTGGTTGATAGTTCGAATGTTTCGAACTTTGTTTTGACTCCCACCCAACGGTCAGTCACTGTCATTTCAGTTGAATTGAATCAGTTGCGTTTCTACTATTCCGTGCGAACAAGTAACTACCTACTGCAGTTGTTTTATAATTCGGCCTTGGCGTTGTTGTTTTGTTTCTGTTGTGTTAATTATTTGTTTTGTTATTATAATATCCTGTTACCTATTGTTATTGACATTGAACTTCGTGTTTTATGCGGTGAGATACGGTTATACGGTTATACGAGTATAGCAAAGGGGGCGCAACTATATATAGGTATTTGGGGGGGGGGAGGGGGGAGGGGGTGTTGGGGGTGATAGGGGGGGGTGGTTTCGAGAGGGTAAAAAAAATTTTTTTTTTCACTGGGACAAAAAAAATTCGGTGTCGCGAAATTTAGGTCAATATAACACTAAGTACATTTTTATGAATGAATCCAGTAAATCATGCTAAAAGAAACATATTTTGCTCTTTCACTTTTTTTCCTACGATCCATATTTTCCGTATCTCCGGCTCTATAAAAACACTCTAGGGCGCGCAGTGTCGGCACGCGTACTAACCAGCGAGAGCCCTAAATTCGGACTTGTGTGGAAATGTCCATTTAGGAGCCAATTTCTCGGTAATGATCAATATTTTTGCGTCCTCTATACGATAGCATCATAAAATCTTCGTGTTATAATAAGACCACTTCACTCAAACCCCAATATCTTGGTAAATATTGGTCGGAGAAAAAAAAATTATATAACAAAAAAAACATGCTTATTTTACCATGTTTTATAGGATTTATTAACAAAAATGAGGGGTTATATTGACATCAATTACACGACTCCAAAATTTTAGCCCTTCAAAATTACTGACCTTTGAACCCCAATATCTCGGTAAATATTGGTCGGAGAAAAAAAGTTTATATAACAAAACATGCTTATTTTACCATGTTTTATAGGATTTATTAACAAAAATGAGGGTTATAGGGTAAGATGGGGGAATGGCAGTCAGCGGGCAATGCCGGTCACGTCAAAATATAAAACTTCCAACAACATTATGCAATCGCTACTAGTGTCACCATCTAGTATGCGGCCGAGTAAACTAATTTACCGAGCGGCGCCATTGTCTTTCGCGCGCAGTGAGTGTGACAGCTGTGTACAGGTTCGGACGTGTTTTGTTGTAATAAAATAAAGCGCCATCTAACAAGTAAGCTCTGCGATCGACCGCATAATGCTGGTTGTCAAACGGTCAGGCATGCATTTACCGTTAGATGGCGCTTGATTAGATCGACCAATATGATACACTTGTGTTTTTCTAAATACTATCTCAAATTCAGTAACGAATGTCCAAAATAGCTTTTAAACAAATAAGTAAATACATAAATAGTTAATTATTTAACACGTAAAGGTTTTTTCATGAATAGCTGGCACGAATAGATCAATAAAAACTGGTCTACTAGGATTGTGTGAGTGCTATCAGTTACAGTTTATATTTCGAACCAAAAATTTAATTAATAATAAAGCATACCTAGGGATTAAATTGTTTCAATAATACTACTTTAAATGTATTAAAGTATTTTATTTTCGACGTGGTCAAAGCGGCGATTCGTCGAGAATTTCGGGTTGGGGTGTAGCAAAGGGGGCGCAAGCCTATTTTTTTTTTGATGGAAGTGGTGACGACGCGCTGGCCTAGTTGGTAGTGACCCTGCCTACGAAGCTAGCGGTCCTAGGTTCAAATCCCGGTAAGGGCAGATATTTGTGTGATGAGCGCGAGTATTTGTTCCGGAGTCATGGATGTTTTCTATGTATTTAAGTATATATTTGTCTATATAAGTATTTATATCGTTGTCGTAGTAGTAGTAGTAGTTGTTAGAGCTTAGTTTGGGACTAGTTCAATTGGTGTGACATTGTCCTCTGATATTTATTTATTATTATAACACCTATTTTTTATGATGATATCGTATAGAAGACGCTTAAATAAGCGTGTTTTGTATAGGCAACTTTTCTCTAAACTTGATATTTACCGAGATATTAGGGGTTCAAATGTCAGTCATTTTGAAGGGATCTGAGGCCCCAGACAAGATGCATTACGCCAACTCGCTTTTCTATTCGTTTCGTTTTTAAACCAATCTGTTCACTTGTAGATGACGTGATACGAAAAGTCACGTGATCTAGCAGTGACGCGATTGGTTTAAAAACGAAACGAATAGAAAAGCGAGTTGGCGTAATGCATCTTGTCTGGGGCCCCTGGGACTTTGGAGTAGTGAAATTGATGTCAGTAAGTATAACCCTCATTTTTGTTAATAAATCCTATAAAACATGGTAAAATAAGCATGTTTTGTTATATAAACTTTTTTTCTCCGACCAATATTTACCGAGATATTGGGGTTCAAAGGTCAGTTATTTTGAAGGGCTAAAATTTTGGAGTCGTGAAATTGATGTCAATATAACCCCTCATTTTTGTTAATAAATCCTATAAAACATGGTAAAATAAGCATGTTTTTTTTGTTATATAAACTTTTTTTCTCCGACCAATATTTACCAAGATATTGAGGTTTGAGTGAAGTGGTGTTATTATAACACGAAGTTTTTATGATGCTATCGTATAGAGGACGCAAAAATATTGATCATTACCGAGATATTGGCTCCTAAATGGACATTTCCACACAAGTCCGAATCTAGGGCTCTCGCTGGTTAGGACGCGTGCCGACACTGCGCGCCCTAGAGTGTTTTTATAGAGCCGGAGATACGGAAAATATGGATCGTAGGAAAAAAAAGTGAAAGAGCAAAATATGTTTCTTTTAGCATGATTTACTGGATTCATTCATAAAAATGTAGTGTTATATTGACCTAAATTTCGCGACACCGAAATTTTTTTAAGTCCCAGTGAAAACAACATTTTTTTTTACCCCCTCGAAACCACCCCCCCCTATCGAGCAAACATTTAGTTCATTGTTTCACTAGGAACACATAGGTTTTGAGTCTATAATCTGTAAATTCTTATTAAAGCTAATATATTCAAGTTGACGCAACACATTAAATCCGTAAAAAGGTGTGGAAAGTTTGGCTGCAAACTAAATCGCCCAGCCGGAATAAAACGAATATGAACTTTTTTTAAACGGTTCATTTAAAGTGGTATATAGAGCTTACTATCAGTTAGATAACTATATTAATGAGTCAGAGCAAGACTTGAGGATATATGTCTTCAGATTATCATCATTTAAAACTACCACTTCCTATATTTTTCCCAGTAAAGGACACCGCACGGAAAGTATGGAAAAAAAAACATCGGTGAATTTTGATAAAAAAAATATATGTTACGCGCCTTGATCAATTTATAGAAATACTTGGAGGGCAATAAAATCCTATGACTAGTTTTTGTCAAAAAAAATATTTAGTGAAAAATCAAGGGGATTTGGTTCCATAGAAAAATGTATGAAGTAAAAAAAAAAGTGTTCTGTTTTGAACGAAAAAAATATATGTTTTAGAAACCATTAAATTGATCAACTTCATCGAAAAAACTTATTTAAAAA
The DNA here is from genome assembly GCA_927399475.2 of Acleris emargana. Classification (NCBI taxonomy): domain Eukaryota; kingdom Metazoa; phylum Arthropoda; class Insecta; order Lepidoptera; family Tortricidae; genus Acleris; species Acleris emargana. The sequence continues at coordinate 3,066,977 of OV656862.1, forward strand.
AGAGTTTGGTTTTTAAGTTATAGCGTTTCATAAAAATAAGTAAAAAAGGTATTTAATTTTTTGATTTTTTTTTTATCGTTAATATTGCCGTTTATGGCGATAGTAAAAATAAGTAGAAAGATACTGTGTGCATCTTTTTTACTTACATAAGTTTTGTATCACAGTCACCTGTTTTTCAGTATTTAGATTTGAAATGAATTTTAAGGAAAAAAACTTGGTTTTTCGTGATTTTTTTTTAAACCGATCGGTGAAAAATTGTGCCTTTTGAATATTTTATAAGTTGTGTTATTGTTAACATAAATCATTAAAATTCAAACATATTCTATGAACGGATTAAAAAAAAAACATTTTTTAAGTCTTATTATTATTAAACTTTACACTCACTATAGCCCCAGCCCAGCTTATCTATATACAGTATTTTTATTCTATAATACACTACTCATGTTCATTCGGATCTCGTCGACGAATTGGTCGTTGCCCAGCGTCAATAACATTTTCGAGAAATGCGGTATCGGGGTACCAAACATTTTGCGCAGCCCAAAAACCACAGAACGCTAATTACAAAGTATTTATAACTACGTCAAAAACACAATTTGCATTTCAAGAAAAGGCCAATCCGAATACTGGCTGGAAAGACACACAAACTAATGGCTTTCTGAGCATATTGCCGATTTAAAAAAAACTTTTAACTTTTTTAACTCCTAGTATTGGCGGGAAAACGATTGTCATTAATTGTAGAGCGAAATAAATTACTTATAAAAATGTATTTTAGATTTCGTCTAAACTGTTTTGTGTGCAATGTGTCAGTCAGCGGCACAAATGAGCCGCATTAACGAAAATGCTTTGATTCAAGAGGTAGGTTCACTGTTTTTACGAAGTTACTGCTCATTATTATTTGAAAGTGGAGTGAACAAAAGTTTTGATTAATAGTACATTACTACAGACGCCGGGAAGTAGGTGGTTGCAGGCCGAGTTCATATAGACGGCCGAGCGAAGCGAGGTCGGATAGTCACGAGGCTGGCAACCCCTTTTCACGGCGAGGTATGTATAGTGCTTTTCTCAAACATATGCAATGAAATAAAAAACAAAACATCACTCAAAAAACATTTGTGTAATAGGCATTAACGCGGATATTTTTGGTCCGAACCACACAGATACAAAAAAAAAACAATTTTCAGCTATTCAGCCTGTTCATAAAACCAGCTGTCATGGCCATATTAAAATTAAAAAAAATTACTTCCAGGCCTAGGCCTTCAATTTTGTATGAAATTCCTTTACAGTTCTCTCGAGTTGTTCCGTCGGGAACGTGGCACTTTGAAGCCTAAAATAACTAACATAACGCCGACATTACATAGCATGTTTGAGAAAAATTCTTTATTATTATTTCGATGTAAATAGTTATTTCATATTTGTTTTCAATGGGATAATTAGGCTCGGACCTTTGATCAATTTATTATTTAATTACTGACTCACAGCAAAAGTAAATGAAAATCACATTTACATATTATGTTGAAAAAAATTAAATCGTTTTCCCGCCAGGAGTTAAAAAGTTAAAAGTTTTTTTTTAATCGGCTATATTATGCTCAGAAAGCCATTAGTTTGTGTCTTTCCAGCCAGTATTCGGATTGGCCTTTTCTTGAAATGCAAATTGTGTTTTTGACGTAGTTATAAATACTTTGTAATTAGCGTTCTGTGGTTTTTGGGCTGCGCAAAATGTTTGGTACCCCGATACCGCATTTCTCGAAAATGTTATTGACGCTGGGCAACGACCAATTCGTCGACGAGATCCGAATGAACATGAGTAGTGTATTATAGAATAAAAATACTGTATATAGATAAGCTGGGCTGGGGCTATAGTGAGTGTAAAGTTTAATAATAATAAGACTTAAAAAATGTTTTTTTTTTAATCCGTTCATAGAATATGTTTGAATTTTAATGATTTATGTTAACAATAACACAACTTATAAAATATTCAAAAGGCACAATTTTTCACCGATCGGTTTAAAAAAAAATCACGAAAAACCAAGTTTTTTTCCTTAAAATTCATTTCAAATCTAAATACTGAAAAACAGGTGACTGTGATACAAAACTTATGTAAGTAAAAAAGATGCACACAGTATCTTTCTACTTATTTTTACTATCGCCATAAACGGCAATATTAACGATAAAAAAAAATCAAAAAATTAAATACCTTTTTTACTTATTTTTATGAAACGCTATAACTTAAAAACCAAACTCTTTTTTAAATAAGTTTTTTCGATGAAGTTGATCAATTTAATGGTTTCTAAAACATATATTTTTTTCGTTCAAAACAGAACACTTTTTTTTTTACTTCATACATTTTTCTATGGAACCAAATCCCCTTGATTTTTCACTAAATATTTTTTTTGACAAAAACTAGTCATAGGATTTTATTGCCCTCCAAGTATTTCTATATATTGATCAAGGCGCGTAACATATATTTTTTTTTATCAAAATTCACCGATGTTTTTTTTTCCATACTTTCCGTGCGGTGTCCTTTATCCAAAAACACCTCGATTTCGTAATTTTGACATACCCTTCGCGTTAATTGCCAAAGAGATTCAATTCTCTCCTGTCAGGAATAAGGTTGTGATTGCTGCAGGAGTATCATTCGAGTTGCTGTAATTTGGCTTAGCAATAAGTTACGCTAAGTCTTTCGAACACCCTACTCAACTAATATTTTGCATTATTTGTGTCCCTTCGTTAAAAAAACGTAATTTTTGTTCAAAGTTGGATAGTGCGATCGCCCGACTCGAAGGCGGACCAGTCGGACTAACATTCTTTGACGGGAACACCTTAACCCTTTCAACGCCTTTTACTTAATACAAACGTGGTCCTCTCACGCCAATGACGGCTGAAAACCACAGCTAATGTCACCCTTACGTCACAAATACTCGGGGCTATTCTGCATTGTATCTGTGACCACTATATGGGTCGATGGCGTCGTAGGCACGACTGTACACGACGTTCTTGGTGTTCAAACGGTTAAAATTCCGAATTTAAATTTTTCCGAAAGCTATGTTACGCTGGAGCTATTTTAGATTAAATGTATCATTTAATTGTCATACGTAGGTTAGGTTAGGTTTGATTTATAAGCGATAACAAAAAGTTGTCTTCTATCAAAAATTTGCGTTCGGAATTTTGATCAATTCGGAATTATGACTCTTCGGAATTATGTAGTGTACCCTAAAAAGAGGAAGGTGTTTGGTTAGTTCCCGATTCGCCGGATTCTTGTTTCGTCGGATTCTTGTTTCGCCGGATTCTTGAGGGAAGAGTTCTGACTGTCACATATTGTACATAAGAAATTCCGGCGAAACGGGAATCCGACGAAACAATAATCCGGCGAATCGGGAACTAACCAGCTGTTGGTTTAACAGTTATCAGCTCAAAGCAGTGGTCGCCATTATATCGGGAGTTTCAAATGTTCAATCTATTAAATAGTTACAAGCGACCCGCCCTCGTTACGCTTCGGTTTATGACAGGTTTCTGTAACAACCGATATATACATAAAAACATTCAGTGAAAAATGAGCTTACTAGTGACAACCGCATCGAAGTCCGTTGCGTAGTTTAGGAGTTAGCGTATGTACAGACAGACAGACATACTGACGCAGAAAGGGATTTTTTGTTGTCATAATGATGTAGCAAAGCGTCGTTTCTTTATATTATATTTACTTAAACGACTTGAAAAAAGTACCCGTTTTCTTTGCAAAAAGGTGTATAGGTGAAAAACTTAAGTAAATTCCCATCCCAATGTGTATAGACCGTTCGTCATACTACATTTAAAATTTGACGTTAATTCCATATTAGTTTTGTAAACAACTGCATGCAAGAGGTCATTTACTTAAGTTCTTCACCTATACACTGGAGTATTTGATACTTGGTGTTCGAGTATGACAAAGTGTCAAGTAGTGCTACTTTTTCCTGAAATATAAAACCGTTTCCGATGGAAAAGAGATAAGAAACTTATTCTGACGGAGGTATTCTTAAGTAAAATAAAAAATACGAATAATCTTTTATTTTCTATAAAAGTGAATAAATGGAATTACATGATCGTACCTATTACTTATTTACTAATAATTAAACTTAATACAAATGCATAATAAACGCAAATTATAAAGTGCAGTCTGATTCAATAACATTTGAAGCATGATTGAAGCATCAAATAAACGTTTTATCTATCTATCTATCTATCATTTGAAATTTCCAAAACAAATATATCTACTAAGAAACTCGCATTTTAATCTCCGATTTATTTTAAATGAAACGTTTACATGAAAACTAATTAACATGGTGACACTTGACCGAATGACAATTGCAAAAGTGAAATATATTGCAATAAATCTTATAAATAAACTTAAAAATACCAATAAATCTCTTAATTTCGATTTTATATACGATGGGCAGTTTTACAGTAAAGCCAAGCGAATAACTGAGTAGCCTCATTTTTGAAGCTTCTATACATTTTAAATTATATTAGAATGTATTAAATAAAATTATATCGTCGGTGATACTGCAAAACCGCGTAACTAACAAACTTGTGATAGAGCAAAATAAACCTTACTTTCTAATTAAAAAGGTGCATTTTGCTCCTTATTAAAAATGTTACTTACGCGGTTTTGCAGTTTGACCCACGATATCTACTTAACCGTCGTAGCTGAGAGATGAGACAGGGGCAGATCAGGCCTACATGTCCGTTTAGGTACTAACATAGTTATTCAAGTTCTGCGTAGAATACTAACAATATATGGATACTGTGGTCTGAAATAAATGTTGTAAACCGTCAGTGATACTGCAAAACCGCGTAACTAACAAATTTATGATAGAGCAAAATAAACCTTACGGTCTTATTAAAAAGGTGCATTTTGCTCCTTATTAAAAATGTTACTTACGCGGTTTTGCAGTTTCACCGACGAAATACTTTTTGTAAAGGTAATCAACAATCAATCAGACATTTTTTTTTATCGCATACATTGTTGAAACGGATTTTTGTTTAGCATTGGTTTAAAGCTAATTCGTCTTCATTATTATACAATTAACCTATTCAATGTTCTATTAAATACATATATAGTCATGTACACATTGCCATAAAAAAAAATCAATTTCAGGAAGTCACGTGTACTGAACAACATGATTTACGTAAATTTTCAAATTTGATTTTCTAATTATCGACAGGGATAGGAATAGATAAGCTTTTTAAGCTTAACTTAATGCATTCTGCTTTGTATGATCATTTTCATTTCATAGAAAGTTATTTTCTGCTGAACCCGTGTTGATTTCAGGTTATATTGTGATGGTTACAAGAACAACCTGACCAAACCTATATATGACCACACATCAAGTTAAGGTTAATAAGGACTTTGATAATCATACTTACACGTTACACGAGCTTCGTTCCTAATCAGTTACGCCGTCTAGTCTCTGTGTCGTTGTCTATCGTTTAATGCTCCATACAACATGTATATAATGGAATATTCTTTCTATGCGGATTTAGTGTGGCAAATCTGAAACTAAAGTTTACTAGCGCCATTTCTTTACTAATTGACGTCGTAAGCTCACTAGCGCCATCTGTCCGCTAGTTATTGATGTCATTAGCTCCTCAGCGCCATCTACCGGCCACTTATTTATGTCAATAGATCTTCACTAGCGCCATCTATCCGCCACTGTTGTAAATCATAAGCTCACTAGTGCCATCTATCCACGACTTATTTGTCATTAGCTTACTAGTGCTATCTATCCACGACTTATTTGATACCACTAGCGCTATTTGTGGCAAGTTAATGTTATCAGACTACTAACGTCATCTATTTGTGACAATAGTCGGACAGCTCTCTGATGACTTTTTTGCTACACAAAACTGTAGCGAGCTATGGTGAGTGTAGCGAGGCGGCTAGTAGGGTTATTCGATGACGTATAACAACAAGTATTTTCGAAAACCGACAAAATATGTCATATTTATGCCACCTCCATTTCGAGTCAATAAAACAGAAACATTAACGGCGTTTGCACCTGAGCCATCAGACGAGCAGTGGCGAGCAGTTGATCTGATTAGTTAGTATAGCTGGGTACCAGGCGAGCAGCAGCCAGCGGGAGGTTAATTGACCGCGTGCGCGGTGGCGGCGGGCGGCGGGAAGCAGCGCACGTGCTCGACGCCGGCGCGCTCGTCGTCGGCCGCCAGGTGGCGCGCCAGCACGCCGAAGATCTGCGAGTTCAGTACTTGGAAGCGGCGGATGCGGTCCACCATGCGCTTCAGGGGCTGGAAACGAACGAAACGCGTTAAGAGGCCACATAATGATCAAACCATAACGTCTTTATATCTGTTCTTTGTATATATTAAACTGAATGATTTCCCTTGTAGCTGTTAAACGTCAATACACTATTAACCTTTTGAACCCCGTACGTCAAATACAAAATGCGTCACTCACACGCCAAACATGTTTGCTATGCTAAGCAAATTACAACTTAATCCATACGAAACAAAGTCTCTTTTAATCTCTAACTTGTGTCGGCTGTGGCCGTCGGTGGCGTCAGGGGCACGACTTTCAGTTGTCGGCCATAGCCGACTGTGACGTTCAAAAGGTTAAAGAGAAAAACCTCGATGGTTTTATATTTCAAACATGACACGATTCTCGCATGTTTTTGGTTGAAACTTCGAAATTCTACGATCCTTAACAATTATGTTTGACTTAACATTTTCTTAATCCTGGTAAACGATTTTTTTTATAAATGTTGTGGTTTTTATACAACAAATATTACAACGTTCTGGAAAGCCATCCCTTTTTATTTTTGTGTGTGCGTGGCATCATATGTTTTTGCCCAGTTATCAGCTATGTTTGAAGTTTCAAGTCTCTAGTTCATAGAAGTTAGTTAAAAATGGATGGCAAAATTTGTATCGAATATACAAACAGATCCACAGAAAAGTAAACGTGGTAAAAAGTGGCTAAAATTACTGAGCTCATGAACCGATTTTAATAGATAAGGTGTTAAAGCTTCGTCCGAGTGTCAGAAAATATAAGTGTAGTGTAGTGTCGTCATTTATTATTCTAGTCAAAATTTAAATGCAATAACGGACATTGGTAATGCTAACTATTCACGCCTAACGTTCACATTTAATTTTAAGTCTTATCCTTATGTTAATTAGAGTCAATCTGCATTGCATTCTGTCCCACCAATCAAAGCGCACGAATATCACGACATATCTCAACCAACCAATCATGTATAAGTAGTATAAGTACCTCACATACGACACACACCCACCTCAAATACTCGTGTACCTTTCTTTGTCATTAAAATCAAAATTATAAGAAATCCAAGTTTCAATCATCTCCTTGTTTCTATCCGGAACAAAACACTGTGCCATAATGTAGACACTCGAAGAACCCCCCCTCCCCTGTACTCACGATCCCCTTGACCAGCTCGTCCTTCCCGTCGACCCGCTGCACGCGCAGGATGTGGTAGCAGAAGTCCAGCGCCTCGAACCGCCGCTGCTGGCCCAGCAGCGCCACGATGGTGCAGCCGGCCCAGTGCAGGCCCTCGCCGAACAGCTCCCTGCGCAGGAGTGACGGTTAACTTTGCACGTGTCGTGTAGAATTAGTTCTCCACTACTGCCCGTATTTTGAGGATGAATTTCCAAATGGCGCACCCCTAGGAAATCTAAGGAATATTCCCTCCAAATTTTAAGTTCCTATACTCCAATTGTTTAAATATTTAACTAAATGTAAACAAACCTAACCACGTGGTTCTGTCCAACAGCCAATCAAAACTGTTTGGTCGAGCTTTGACGTATCAGTGTTCTGCTCCTATTGGCTGACCAACCATGTCACGTGGTTATTTTTGTTTACATTTAGTTAAATGGGTCAATCAAATTTTCTTTGTAGCTCGTTGCCATGGTGACGTCTCCTGGGTCACTCTTTAAAACTATGATTTCAAAGGATATAAGTCCTCTAAAAAACTGTTTTATTGGCAATTACACACCCATTCTTTTATGGCCTTTCTCCTGAGGGTGCTGGAAGTATATATTATAACATTTTTTCTAAGAAACTAACACTGTTGTCTCCTGGCTTACGGGACAGAATAACAACAACAAAGTTGTTCCACCCAAATACCTACACAATTGTAGTATAGGTCCAGCGATTTCGGCTGTGTGTTGATCGAACAGTTTTTTTTAATTTCTTAATTTAAATATGTAATTGATTCCATCAGTTTATAATGAATTAACTTAAGACACGAGGCGAAATGTAGACGGTAACTTGGTACCTAGTATATTCAACTCAAAGTAAGCAAAGTCCACTTACTCAACAGTGAACTGCGTGTCTCCGACCGGGATGCAGTAGAGGAACTGCAGGGCGGACCAGAGCCTGTAACATAACATAATCAATGAATAAAGCGGGCGGGAGGCATGTGATGATGATCATATATCGTTATCGCGGGACCAAAGACGATTTGACAGTAGTGAAAGATTATTTCAAATAGGCAATAACAGAAGTGACACTTATATCGAGAAACGTTTATACCTACGAGTACAAAATGTATAAATTTTCTTTCAAATATCTTACCTCCGTACTTGACTTGATCAGTAGTACATATTTAAAGAGATTAGCTACGCAATCCTAACGTCAACCTCTACAGTCACTTTTCCTGCTACTTTAGACATTTTTCATTATTGATTGATTTCATATGTACAAAAACATACAAAAATATATGTAAATTAAAAATGAGTACGAATTGAAGCATATATTTAAAAAGTTTAAACAATTTTTGGAGAAAAATACTGGACTGGACATAATATTTTTTTTTAATATTAAATTTGACTAGTTGACTTATAGAAGCGTTTACTCAGGGTAAGACAAGTTTGATTGACCGTTTCCAGCGAAAACTTCGGGCTAGATGTGAAAAACTTCTTAGAGGCTTAAAGTGTTTAGGCAGAATATTCCTTTTTTTTTTAATTGCCTGGGAAGGCAAACGAGCACACAGGCCACCTGATGGTAAGTGGAAACTGTGACCCATAGACATTCGCATTCACAAGACTGCAAATGCGTTGCCAACCCTGAGGCCTAAGATGGAATGCCTCTATGCTAGTTATTTCACCGGCTGTCTTATCCCCAAACCGGAACACAACAAAACAATGCGAACACAGCAGTGGTCTTGGCGGTAGGTTAATGGATAAAGATGGTTGTACCAACCCGGATAGACCCTGCACAAGGTCCTCCACAAGTACACTAAGCATGCATTCTGTTCTGTTATATGTGTTCTTTAATAGTTTTTTCTCAAAAATGACCTGAAAAGTTGACATTACTAACTCCGTACTGAGACGCGAAGTACATAGTTTACAGACAGTTCCCAAATTAAAAAAAAAATACATTGCGTGCTCGCTACACAAGCCTGCAATGTTGCATACAAATTTCATAGTTATCTAGTTTGTAACTTTTTAAAAAGTGAAAACGGCAAAACTAAAATGGGGGCATAACTCTTATACATCCATATTTTATTCAAAACGTAACATTTTTATCTGTGTCTGGAATAGCTTGAGTTTTTTTTTTCTAAAAAAGCTTGCGTTTCGCCTAGTCATAAACATAAAGGCGGTAAAGAGTGATGTTATTTCACGTGAAGTTTCTATTTATATGCGATTTGTGTGTTGCCATTTTTTAACCAATCCTCGGCCCGCAATTGCCTGCTTCACTGCCTATGCAACAATGTAGTATTGGTCCCGCGATAACGAGGTATGATGATGACGCGACGGGGCGGTACCGGTGGAACTCGTTGGTGTCGTCGTGGTGCAGCGGCGCGTGGTGCGGCGCGGCGGCGGGCAGCGGCCACTGCGGCGCGGCGAGGCAGGCGCGCAGCCGCCGCAGCACCACCGAGAACAGCGACAGCCCGCAGCACAGCCGCTCGCGCGTCAGCAGGTCGCCCTCGCGCGCCAGCTGGCTTTGCTGAATAAACAATTAATGGGTTATTCTCCGAAAAGCCAGTAATGAATTATAAAGATAATTTTAAATCTTCATAGACCACCGAAATCACACATACAAACATTGAAACTTACTATATAAGAAAATGATGAAAATTGCCGACCTTATTTCTCTAAATTTTTTTTTTAACTCTAATATAACTCTGTAACATTATGTACGTTTGTTCGAAAACATAAAAGTATATATACTAGACCTGTGAACATCTACGCAGAAGCGCACAACCTGCGCCACCGCAATAGACTGGCTCTAGCCGTTCCCGTTAAATTAAAAATGTCCAATAAAGGTCCCCATGCAATATGTAATAAAATCCCTAATGATATAACGATGGAAGAAAAGTAAACCACTTTTGTTATTAAACTTAAAACCTATCTTATAAATGAATGTCCTTATTCGCTGTAAGAGTTCCTAGAATAGTCTTAGCAAATAATTATTAAATTATAAGTGTTAAGGTATTTTTTTCTTAAAATAACTATAGTTAAGTGAGTCTAATATAATTACTTTTTATGATTTGTTATGTTGTATAAATTCTATATATCTATTACTTCGGATGCTACGATACCAGCGGCGGTGTGGTTGTGACGGTACGAGCGGTGTCTTGAATGTAATCAAGTATTTGCCGTTGTGTGTGCTCCGGAATATTTGAGCACTGTGGATGACCTGAACAATTTGATTACTTAGGCTGCGTCGATGTTAATGAGTATTCTGGATGTTTCCAACTATTTGGTGATCTTGACTGATACGTACTATATGATGCTGACTGTACCTACTTAACATTAAGGTAAATTTGTTGCTACACCCTAGTAGGGTCAATGTCTTGTCCTGATTCAGAAAAACTACATCTTGTAATACCATGGTTGCATGAAATTTTTTTTTTTTTTTTTTTTTTTTTTCATTTATTTTCCTGATAAAGTACACTTTTTTACAAAAATACTCTTCGCCAAACTGCGGTAACAGTTTGTTGGCGAATTTTAAAAACACTCTGTATATTTACTGTGTACCTACTTAAATTAGCTTAAAAAAACAAAAATGTTAACATAAAATCCATGCCTAGGTTCCTTTCTCAGACTAGGCAGACAGATGCAAGCAATTAATTTTCTTACATTCGCCTGCCTCCTCCGAGGAAGGCATCTATTAAACACATTTTAACCTTATATTTAAACATATTCTTACTTGTGCAATCACTCTTAAGGAGAAGTTGGTTGTAGATGCGCGGTATAAGGAACTTCCTAGTTCTCTGTCCATAATAGTTGTTTGACTTCGGTTCTACATATTTTTTGCGCGTCGTCACTCTAAAGCTAGGTTGATATGATTTACATATTTTAAATTTTTGGCTCTTATACTGGTCTATTGCTAACAGATATTTAAATTTTTCATGTACAGGTAATATTTTTAAGTTTTTAAACAGAGTATTATAGTCACCTTTACATTTTTCTTTTCTTTTTTTACCTACTAACAATTTAATAACTCTTAATTGGAGACTGAAGATTCTATCCAAATATGTTTGGAAGGTGCCACCGTATGCAACAAGTCCATAGCTCAGCACCGAATCAGCTAAAGCGTGGTACAAAGTGCGCAAAGTCGATTTATTTACTATGTGTTTCAGGTGGTTTAGTTTACATAGTATGGCTCTGAGCTTGTTGCACACACTGTCAACGTGTGGTTTCCAGTTAAACTTATGGTCTATAATGAGCCCTAAATACTTATAGGTTTCTACTAACTCTATGGGGGAACAGTAACAGTTAACCAAGCCATTATGAAGACATTCGTAGGTGTGTCCTATGATTTCGACATTTAGTTGGGGTTTTTTTAAATGTGGAGAGTGTATCAGCATACATTTTGTCTTAGATGCATTAAGAATTATGCCATTGTCATGGGACCACCTTAGAATGCTATTGAAGTCTGCTTGTAGTTTTTGTTGTAAGATGTGTATGTCCCCGTCGGCGTAGACCAGGCACGTGTCGTCCGCGTACACATACGTGGAGCAGTGCTCAGCGACGCTGCCAACGCTGTTCACGTGCATGATGTACCCCACAGGGCCGTACACAGAGCCAGTAGGTACCCCATAAACAATGTCCGATTCCTCCCCTGTTTCCCCATTTATCATTGTACGGAGTGTTCGATTTTTTAAATAACTACTGAACCATTGACTCATCGGGCCACGGATCCCACACTCGTGCATTGCTCTAAGTAGCAACCCGTGGTCCAGTGTGTCAAAGGCTTTTTTGAAGTCTATAAATAAAGCAGCCACATACTTCTTACTATCTAACTTATCATTAATATCATCAGTGAATTTAACTAAAGCAGTTGATGTACTTCGCGCCTTCCTAAAGCCATGTTGTGCATCTGATAGTAGGTTATTTCTATCTAAGAATGCATTAATTCTATGTATGATTACTTTTTCAGTTATTTTGTTTATAACAGATAAAATGGCTATGGGTCTGTAATTAGCATAGTCTAAGTGGCTACCTTGTTTGAAAATAGGTCGAATAATGGCTTTTTTCAATTGATCTGGGTAAGAACCGGTCGCCACGCACTTATTTACAAAGCTTGCCAATACCGGGCTAATATCTTTTTTTATAAACTTAAGATCTTGCACTCTAATACCATCTAAACCAGGAGATTTCCTACAGTTTAATCGGTTAATGATTACTTCAATCTCCTGAGCTGAAACATTTTGGTATCGAAATGAAACGTTGCTCTGAACAACGTACTTGGAGCGGTCCAAAAACTGATGGCCACAATGATGTTTAATTTTACTTATTTCTTCTGTAAACATTTTGGCAAAGTTAGTGCATATTTGACGTACATTATCAGTTTTCCCTAGGTATTTCATTATAACATTATCCAGGTTTGGTTTTTTGTTTCCTAACCACCCGTTGACAGTCGACCATATTTTTCGACAGTCTCCTTTACAATCTAAAATTTCATTTTTTCTATATCTATTTCTGGTTCTAATTATAAGTTTATTAGTTACATTTCTGAGTCGAGTATATTCCAGCCTAAGGCCTACACTATTAGGGCACGCTTTCCACTTTCTAAATAGTTCATCCCTACGATTTATCATAGCGCTCAACGTATTATTTATCCACGGTTGAGTTTCACGCTTTTTTTTATGGGCTACAGAGACTTGACATTTTTTATATATATTTCTAAATGCATCACATAACTTATCATACAGTACTAATGGACAGGTTATATGTAGTAAATAATTCCAGTCTATTTTATTCAATTCTGACCTAACTAATTTATTATTTAAAACACACACCTTACTGTTTTGCTTTGACATACCGCGCACTAAACTGCTATCGTCGACTGACAGGTTTGCACCCACAATGTAGTGATCCGATATCTTGGCCGTGAGCATGTGTGCAGTGGCGCGCATGCGGCTGCGCACCCACACATGATCGATGCACGACCGCGACAATACTCCGGCGACGATTTCTTCCCTCGTACACTCATTGATCGCGCACTGCAGGCCGCGCTCACACAGGGTGTTTTTATACCTTTCGACAACATTAGTTGTGTCATGTATGTTGATGTTTGTGTCACCCACGACGACAATGGTATGTTTTTCTGGTATTTTATCCAATAGCAAATTAAGCTGATCAATAAAAATGTTTTTGTTGGTGTTGGGCGGTCGGTATAATGCGATTACATGTATGCTATCTGATAACATATAATTTGTAGATCCTGATACTCGTATTTTTATTTGGCAGCATATTATTTCCATTTCACTTGCCTGTTTAATATTTATTTCGGCAGACAGTTCTGTTTTGACGTACATTAAGAGACCTCCCCCTCGACGAGATTCTCTGGTGTACGCATACATTTCATACCCATCTATATTGTAGATCGCTAATTCCTGTTGTTTAATATTAATTTCGCTCAAAATAACGATATCTATTTTGGATTCATTTCCCTTTAACAGTATTAATAATTCACTATAATTTTTTCTTAATGATCTTATGTTCAAATATATTATTTGAAGTTCGTTGGATGTATCCTTAATATATTTAGTCCATTTTTCTATCTGTGAGAATTGTTCATATTTCACATTGCATTCAATGCTTGATGTAGTATCATTGAATTTTACTATAGTAAATGAATACCGCGTAGTGTGGCTGCACACAATAATGAATTGCGAATAATCTACTCAGCGTTAAGCGCGCTAAGTTTATTTACGTCGGCCTCGGATCGGATATTTACAATTTTCGAACTATCCTCTTTTCTAGCAAGGATTCGCAGGTCCTGAACCCAAACATACTTATAACTTCCCTTTAACAGTGTTTTCGTATACCAGAGAAGTTGCCTCAGGTGCTTAGGAAGATATTCATTTACATAAACGCGACTGTTGTTATTATTTCTCAGTATGTCACTATTTGTAATAACGGTTCTCCGTTTTGTAATCCAGTCATTTCTAGCCTCTTTAGATCGCAGCGTCACTGCTATTGGTCGAGATTTGTTATCATTTGGCTTTTGTCGGCCTACCCTCTTTGACTCTTTAATATTTACGGGGTCTAAGTTCAGTTTTTGAGCAATAATTTTCACCACTTCGACAGTATTTTCGTTCTTTTTCTCCTCTAGGCCAATTATTTCAATGTTTTTCTCCACTTCTTTTAGTTCAATCTGCACTACTCTCTCTTCCAGAGCATCATTAACTTTTTGTAAATGTATATTTTTATTTTCTAACGCGCTTATTTTCTTCTCGGCTGATTCCTTGAATTCGAGCAAGCCTTGGTATTTCTCCGCGTAAAAATCCACAGAGTCGGCTAGCTCCTGCATTTGTTTTTGCATTTGATATAGTATCTCGAGTTTTCTGTTAACCTCCGTCAGTACCGCTTCTGCATTACTTTTGCTCACATCTCCAATATTTAGCTTAGGTGACTGTGTTTTTGGACTCACTCCAGTTTTGTAACATCCATCACATAGCTCGTTTTGCAGCTGAAACTTCTGCACATTCAGACATTTCTTGTGAAATACTCCTTCACAAGAACCCTTACACCTAAACACATCACCCTTGTCTGTTGACAAAAACAGTTTACATTTTTTACACTGCACCATCGTGATACGGCACTTTGACACGGTACACAGCGATACGAGTTAATTACAGCTTAGAGCAATAGATACACGTCCGTACGCAGAGTGCGCGCGCGACAGACTTGAATAAATGAATATGAAAACACTTGTACCTAAAACATAGTTTATACAATATTTGCATGGATTAAGAATAAATTCGAATGCAACACAATGGTAAGAAATATAGTTTTATGTTATTAAATATATAACTAACTGGTATTGGTGATTTCAGCAACTTAAATACCGCCGGTCACTCGAATCACCGAACTCACGTGAGCAATTTAGTTTTTGAAGATTATTTCAAAACGGTCAACAATAGAAACTCAGGTTTTTGTTATTTAAGTTGTTATAACACTGCTTAATACGTTAAATTTAAGTTAAATACATCAACAAAACAAGCGAGAATAAATGGACACTGATACCTTTAACGATATCAATATTAGCAGTTTATAGTATACAATATAAAGTGGAAAGAAGTGGTCTCTGCCTACCCCTCTGGGAAACAGGCGTGATTTATATATTATTTATGTATGTATGTACGAGGGGCGTTCAATCAATTCTCGGTATGAGAAGGAAAACAAAAGCATACGATTAGTGTTTTATTTTTATTTTTCTATATATTCCCCCCCTATATTTATACACTTATAAGATCTGTCTATTAGTTTTTTTAACCCCTCATAAAAATATTTTTTGTCTTTGGTGTCAAAATGCTCCAGCACCGCTGCCTTCAACGCTTCATCATTAGAAAATCGATGTCCACGAAGATCCTTTTTAAGGTTGGGAAACAAAAAGTAGTCGCTGGGGGACAAGTCTGGACTGTACGGCGAGTGAGTAAGTGTTTCGAACCCAGCTTCAAGAACAGCAGCCTTGGCAACATGAGCAGTATGCACAGGGGCGTTGTCATGAAGAAGCAGCACTCCTCTGGTCAATTTTCCCCTCCTCTTCTCTTTGATTGCTTCCCGTAATTGGCGTAAAATGTTAGCGTAGTACTCTCCTGTAATATTTAAACCCTTTTCTTTATAATCTATTAATAATATCCCTTCACAATCCCAGAATATTGTCGCCATGATCTTGCCAGCTGAGGGGACGACTTTGAATTTCTTGGGATGAGGTCTTCCTTTAACGTGCCACTGCATCGACTCTTGTTTGCTCTCAGGGTCATAATGATGAACCCAAGTTTCATCTCCGCTCCGGTAACAATTTTTTGGAGAAAACCATCAGGGTTTTCACCACACAGCTCAATGAATTCGGAACAACAAGCAACACGCGGATGCTTCTGAAACGGTGTCAACATTCGTGGTACCCATCTCGCACTAACTTTGGACATGTTAAGATGATCGTGGATAATATCATGTATTGTACCAATAGAAATATTGGTTTTTTGTGCTATAGACCTAACCTTCACTCGACCATCTTCCAGTATAATTTTCTCCACTTTTTGAATGTTTTCTGGTGAAGTAGCTTCAACAGGCCGACCAGGTCTAGGGTCATCTTCTATGCTCTCCCTCCCACGCTTAAATTCATTTGACCACTTTTGGACAGTAGATAATGAAGGAGCGGACTCACGGTAAACTAAATCCATTTCTTCTTTAATACAATTTTGATTTTTTCCCTGTTTAGTCAAGAATTTTATCACGGCTCGATGCTCCAATTTAATTATCATTGTAAAATCGCTCATGGTGATCACGTTTGTTCAGCAGTAGCAGAAAAACAAAAGAACGTGTAGGCTTCAAATTTACTTTTTTTTACTGTCAATGAATGACTCTTCGCGGCCAGTATTAAGAAGTTTACTAAAAAGGTTTGCAAGATACCAATACCGAGAATTTATTGAACGCCCCTCGTAAGTAGAAAAAATGTCATCGTTAGCGTTTCTTTTCAGAAGTGGTCTCAAGAAATAGTACATTATCGACTAGGCAGCGAAGCAGGCAATTGCGGGCCGAGAATTGGTTTAAACGGACGAGCTTGCGAGTCCGTTTAAAAATACGAGGCCCGCAATTGCCGTTCCTGCCGAGGCATTTTCTCAAAAATCGAAAGATATAAATCGCATATAAACAGAAACTTCACGTGAAATAACATCACTCTTTACCGCCTTTATTTTTATGACAAGGAGAAACGCAAGCTTTTTTTAGAAAAAAAACTCAAGCTATTCCAGACACAGAAAAAAAGTTACGTTTCGATTAAAATATGGATGTATAAGACTTGTGCCCTCATTTTATAATGGCCGATTTCACTTTTTTAAAAGTTACAAACTAGATAACAATGAAATTTGTATGCAACATTGCGGGCTTGTGTAGCGAGCACGCAATGTATTTTTTTATTTATTTGGGAACTCTGTATACTATGTACTTCGCGTCTCAGTATTGCGTTAGTAATGTCAACTTTTCCGGTCATCTTTGAGAAAAATAACTTACAAGTGTTAAAGTGACACTACTTACCGAATAAAAATCAACCAAAAGATAACTCTTGAATGAACCAACCTATTTCTATTAAAAACTAAACATTGGAATCGCCCCATCTATTTGCAGGCTACTAAATCACAAACAGAGAGACGGACATAAACCCCCTTCTTATTCGATCGGGGTTTAGAAAATTACAGTACCACAATAATAATATAACGAGTTCATACCTTGGCTGTGCCATATTTGTCAACATTCTGCACAATTTGCAGGGCAGTATATTTCGCCTCTAGCCGCTTTTGCTTCGTCTCTGGTTTCTCACCCTCTGAAAATTTAAAAATATTCAGTTATTTCAATCAAAAGTACCCACAACCGACGTACGTGCATGAAAGGTTTGCTGAATGGAAACGACCTAATAGTACACAGTCAAAGCCACGGGCGATCTCTAATAAAATATAAGACTAGGTAATAATTTACCAGCAGCGAAGGGACGCGGCAGAATGTTCTGGAAAGGCGCCGCGTGCAGTAGATCTGTCACCTCTTCTTGACTCAACGCCTGTAATAATAAACACAGAATGCTTTAATACCATCCAGTTCAAGAAATAGACCACAAGTGTATGTAAATGAGAAGAAAAAACAGCCATATCTATCTTTGCTTGTGTGAGTAGTACTCATACTTGGGTAGATCGAAAACATATAGGTTTTTTTTATAGAACTAACGCGTCAAAACTCATTATAACTATGATAAGTATAGCAGAGATTCTGTTGCCACCATCCGACTCCGTCAACAGATAAACTTTTACCCCCTTACTTACAAACTTGGAATAAGCTTGGAATAGTTTATGCCACGCTTTGTCCTTATCTGTAATTGTGACATTTGCATCTGACAGAAAGTGACAAAGCATTGCATAAACTATTCCAAGCTTATTCCACGTTTATAAGTAAGGGGGTTAGACACTAGGCAGTCTGGAAGCTGCAACTCCAGCATGCAGAACCGGATGATGATGTCCCGGAACGCGTGGAAGAGATCCGGGATGCCGCATGGCGTCAGCTCGCGTTGTGGTGGCCGGCATTCCTGTAGGCTTCAGCTCTAGCCCAGCCTGACCTGTTCCGTCAGCATACAGAACCGGATGATATAGCCGAGCTCCCGGAACGCATGGAACAGCTCCGGTATGCTGCATGGCGTCAGCTACTGTTGTGGTGGCTAGCATTCTTGGTAGCTGCTCCAGTACCCCAGACTGACCTGCTCGATCAGCATGCAGAACAGGATGATGTTGCCGAGCTCCCGGAACGCGTGGAACAGCTCCGTCCGCGCGTCGGGGTACTGCACGATGTCCGTTAGCTGCGCGTGGTAATAGCCGAGCACTCCTAGAAGTAAGAACACTCATATAAGTCTTCAGAAGCACGAAAAAGATAATCTTAAGTACTTAAACGTAGTCTTAAGGGGGAACCTAGACATAGTCCAAGAGCCAAGTTCATCATAGTCCAAGAGTCAAGTTCCCTATAGTCCAAGAGCCAAGTTCGTCATAGTCCAAGAGTCAAAGTCCCTATAGTCCAAGAGCCAAGTTCGTCATAGTCCTAGAGTCAAGTTCCCTATAGTCGTTGAGTGGTACCGTTGGAGCCGTAGTCGTAGCGCGGCAGCTTGCAGTGGCGCGGCATGGCGGCGTGCAGCGCGCGCGTGAACTGCGCGAGCGCGCCGTGCAGCAGGCCGCGCGCCACGCCCAACAGCTCGCCCACCACCACGGCGCAGCCCTGGTAGCCCAGCAGCCGCACCAGCGCGTGCAGGTGCTGCGTGCCTACGAACCCTGGAAATAACCAATAACTGTGAACCCTTAAATGCATCATTTTTTTTTTTTTTTTCCCTAACAAGTTCCGTTACTCGTAAAATATGCTAATTAAAGATATATATATATACAGTGGTGGACATATAATTAGAAACAGTACATAAAACTTAGGTAAACACAGAATGAACTATCGTTATGAGTAAAAATTATATTGATTAAATCACTATTGACTATGCCAGAATATAGCCAATGAGTTAAAAAACTCATAAAATATTTAAAAAAGTAAATCTGTTCTATCTTTAATTATTAAAAGATTTTAAAAATCATGATAGTTGAATTTCTATTACTGGCCGCTTGGACAACTAATTAGAAACAGGATCCATGGTTCGTTCCATTTTTGAAACTAAAAAAAAAACCTCTTTTTACGCTTTTTCTGTTGTTTCGGCGGCAATTAAACGTCAATTTGGAAAATTACGTGAATAATAAGTATTGTTAAAAATGGGTAAAAATAAGAGTTGTGACGAGTCAACCAGGCAATTAATCGTTAAATTACATTTAGATCGAAAGTAGACTTATAGAAGAATTGCTAAACATCTAGAATGTTCTGTGAAGAAAGTTTTCAACGCTATTGCTCATTATAAAACTAACGGAACTACTAAAAGTGTTGTTAGAAAGGCTCGTCCAAGGAAAACATCTCCCCGGGAAGATTCGCAAATAATACGTGTAGCTAAACAAGACCCGTTCAAAGGCTCCAACGAGATTAGAAATGAAGTTTTTTCACCTGATGACCCAAGGAACATCTCCTCGAAACTGGTACGCCGCAGATTAGTGGAAGCTAAATTGTTCGGGAGGGTTTCTCGAAAGGTACCGCTTCTTACCAAGCAACACCGAGAGAAGCGATTATTATTTGCAAAGAAATATCTTAACTGGACCGTACGAGAATGGAAAAAAGTGTTATTCTCGGATGAAACAAAAATAAATATGGTGAATTCAGACGGCAAACGCTACGTTAGACGTCCAATAAACCATGCTTTTGATTATAAATACACGAGGAGCGTAGTCAAACACGGCGGTGGTAATATTAAAGTATGGGGATGTTTTTCTGGTTGCGGAGTTGGACCCGTCCGTAAGATTGAAGGTATAATGGATCGATTTCAATACAAAAACATCTTAGAAGAGACAATGATTCCCTACACCGATGACCATTTGCCTGTGACCTGGATCTTTTAGCACGATAACGACCCAAAACACACGGCCCGTAGTGTTAAATCCTTTCTTAGTGAGCAACGTGTTACCATGTTAGACTGACCTGCAAATAGTCCCGATTTAAATCCAATTGAAAATTTGTGGTACGTCGTTAAAAAAAAAGTCTCCGTTAAACGTAATTCCAGTCAAAATGAACTTTACGAAGCCTTTGTTGAAGCATGGAACTCGATCCCACTCGATAAATGTATGAAATTACTTGAATCACTGCCACGTCGTTGCAGAGCCATCATTAATAACAAAGGCTATGCAACTAAATATTAATTGTTAAGAAATTTAGTAAACCAAACATTATTTTACATAAATAATTTGAAATTGTTGACGTCGACACGTTAAAACTTTGATTTTTACCTCATTTCTTTAGTGTTTCTAATTACTTGTCCATGACGGATGGTACTGCAAATGTCGTTTAGTTGTTTGTACGTAACTAAATATCTAAATGGTAGTTGTAAACTCGGATATTTATTTGTTTTTTAATTAATTATAAGTTGTTGAACGTATTCTATGCATTTTGTTGTTTTATTTCCAAAAACAAAAGTTTTACGGCAATGTGCCTTGTATAATGTGAAATACGTCGCAAGTGTTTCTAATTATATGTCCACCACTGTATATACATATATTTTTACGTGGGATGCTTCCTACATCATGCATTTAAAGGTTAATAAGAAACACCCCTACCTCTGGTACATAACGATTTCTTTCTATGGAGACAACTAACATCTACAGCAGTAATTTTATTGTCTTTTTTTATTGACAAGTTCATATCTATATTCCCCGTGAATGCACTGGGCATTAGAGGTACTTGCGCATTAGACGTACCTGCGTATTTAGCGTACCTGGGCATTTGACGTACCTACGTATTATACATACCGGCATATTGAGCGTACCTAGGCTATAAACGTACTTGCGCATTGAGCCATTAGGGTCTTTGCGCATTAGACGTACTCGTACCTAGGCATTAGACGTACCTGAGAATAGGACATATCTGCGTATTCAGCGTACCTGGACATTAGACGTACTTGCGCATTAGACGTGCTTGCGCATTAGACGTGCTTGCGCATCAGACGTACCTGCGTATTGTGCGTACTGCGCGGAGTACGCCAGGCTCAACTGCTTGGAGCCCCAGAGCAGCGCGTGCCCAGCCTGCGGCGGCCGCTCGCGCTGCACGTTCGCCGCGAACTGAATGCCGCGGCACTTCACGAATCTAGGGAGGATGTTTAGCATAAAGCCCTGGTCTGTCATTGCTGCAGTCATTGCTGACTAACTTAGATTAAAATATTATAGCCCATGTCACTCCCACAACCAAGACGAATCTAACGACATCTCATATGTTGAAATCCAGCAAACCGTTTAAACTGCAGAGCGAGTAACAGTGGTAATAACAATGCTATAATAATTATTATATAACTGTTATTACCATGGCAGCGCTCATTAAATTATACAACTGTTTTCTATTGGTGGTATTCTGATATTGTTAACGATATCAATATATTTAAAGTACGCGAGTAGGAAAAAATACATGCAATCAAAGTTAGTTTGTGAATGTTGATGGATGGGTTTCATTTTTTTAACATTAATAGACGATCATATCCTCGTAAGGCCCACCATACTGCAAAATGGGAGATTTTTATAACTGGGGCTTTGAATTGGAAATGTCATTTTCAGTTCATGAACATAGGAAAATAAACCTTATTCTTATTGCAACAGAGTTCAAAGTAAATTGCCTTGATTATGTACATTATGGACCTTGTGCAGGGTCCATCGGGTTGGTACCACCATCTTATCTATTAACCTTCCGCCAAGCAGCAGTGTTCGCATTGTTGTGTTCCGGTTTGGGGATAAGACAGCCGGTGAAATGACTAGCATAGAGGCATTCCAACTTAGTCCTCAGGGTTGGCAACGCATTTGCAGTCTTGTGAATGCGAATGTCTATGGGTCACAGTTTCCACTTACCATCAGGTGGCCTGTGTGCTCGTTTGCCTTCCCATGCTATAAAAGAAAAACCTATTGCTCACTGGGCCTTACGAGGATATAAAAAAAGCAGTCGTGTTTTATATTAGACTTGTTTTAAAATATTCAATTACTAAATAATGATTTCACACTTACCTATCAGTAGCGGCGTTGTAGCAGTAATTCGGCAAAAGGTCATAGTTGAGTTCCCAGAACACGTGAAGCGTGATCCGTCCGTACGGGGCCAGGACGCCGTGGTCGCTCTCCCGCAGGATGCTCTCGAAGTCGTCCAGGGCCAGGTAGCGAGACAGCAGCTTGTGGCAGAGCCGGTTCACGGCTATTAGACCTTCGAGTTCCTGCGGGAATATAGTATATATATATATTGAATAAAATGTAATAATGATCACTGACATTTATGGTTTTTTTATAAATTTTAACGCTTTTATTTGTAATTTTGTTATTTAATAAATTTCTAAATTGCATATAATTAATATTTACACGGTTGATTGCAGGCTCGATACATTGGACATTATTATTATTTAAAATTGACTGTAACATCTTATGTACTGTATTCTGCAAATAAATGATATTGATTGATTGATTGATTGATTGAATAGATAAAAACCCCCGCTCTCATCGTAGCTCCCAAACGGATGGACCGATTCGGACGCGGTTTTTAATAGAAAGCTAGATTAGTTTAGTTAGTTAGTTTAATTGTAAGTTATAAGTAGATACTTAAGCGTGGTACTAACTCGTGGCGCGTCCTGTCCAGTCAAGTGCAAAAATATGTATCGAAAGAAACATCTCTTAAATAGGTTGCGAAGTTCCTATTACACTGCAATAAGGTGAATTGTGACATATTTTTGAAATGTTGCTTTGCTGTTGTTGATATTTGAATTTGGAACAGAATGGTGCAAACTAAGATTGATATTATATTATAATGTAACAAATGTACATGACATGGCGTTCCACGTTAATATATTTTTCGAGGGAAGAAAATCTTACCACGACACCCGTGATGTCACCGGCTTCGAACTTGGCTACCGCCGCGTCGAGGGCGCGGTGCATGTCCGAGTTGATGCGCTGAGCCACCTGTAATTAAACATTATGTGAACAACATAACTCTCTTTCTTTTGCAGTCGGGTAAAAAGTCTAGTCATCTGTCTCGCTTCTTCTTCATCTTTAAGTGCCTTTCCATCACTGAAGGCAATCATACTCATAATTTTTCTTTTTCAATACTCTGTATAAAAATTTGTTTCACGATTTTAATCAGAGTACAATCTCCGATGTTTCTGAGCCAGGACATCTTCCCGTCTCTCTCCTCCCTTAGATTTTCCCCAAAATAAATGTACTCAGGGATTGGTATCTATCATGGCACACATGACCTAAGTATGCAACCTTTCATACTAATGGGATCCTTTTGTCATCTATACATTTAATGTATAAATACATACATACATACATAACTTCACGCCTTCATTCCCAGAGTGGGGTAGGCAGAGCTACAGAATTAACAACAATTACAAAAACTTGTTGATAACTCTGTAACCACAATTTGCACAATTAGGCTAAGATGTTTAACAGTGTATATTAGTGACAGGTAGGTAGGAACCCATCGCCTAACAGTACCACAAGCCCCTACTCCGACTAATCGCCTCTTACGACTTCCACGGGAAGACATGGAGTGGCACAATTCTAAGCCAGCAACCACACGGTAAATAAATAAGTTATAAATATTCCATCTTGTTTAAAGACATATCGATAGTTATTTAGAAATATGAATTGATAAATGTGGCTTTAAAGTCATAATGGTTTTTATTCATACTGATCCATTAGCTTCAGTTCCAGTGAAATGTCTCGTCAATGCAAAACCGACTCTGATAGCTTAGGTTCAGATTTTATATTTGATAGAGGACTATTTTTTTGTAATTTATAAATCAAACCTAACCTAATTTAACAACAATTAAATTACGCATTTAATCTAAAATAGCTCAGGTACAATTTTTTTTTTGTAATAAATGAAAATTCGGACAAATGCACGCGGTTTTTTTCCCAAACCAGAAACCGAACCTTAAGCTTTGAGGTCAGGGTGACTCCCAACTAGGATAACCTCGTAAGGCCCAGTGTGCAATAATAAGGTTTATTCTCCTGTGTTCATAAACTGAAAATGGCATTTTCGAACAATCGCAATTGAACTTTATTCCCTTGATTGTAGATTCAAAGTCCCAGTTACAAAAAACTCCCATTTTTCAGTATGGGGGGCCTTACGAGGTTAAAGAAGTGGTCTCTGCCCCTCTGGGAAGCAGGCGTGATGTGTGTAGGCTAGCGTGGAGTGCTCACCAGCGCGCTGAGCGCCACGTGGCGGCCGAGCAGCGCGACGTGCCGCTGGCGCAGCAGCGAGGCGTACCGGCCGGCGTGCGGGCCCGCCGTCGCGCCGCGCGCCATGCACTCCGCGCGGTAGCGCTTGTCCAGCAGCATGCTGCAACAGACCAGCTACCGTCAACAGGGCTACAGCATAACTATTACATAAAATTTCAGACTATAATAGTCCAAGAGCCTCACCTGGCTTCAGCTGCGTGTAGTCCAAGAGCCTACCTGACGGCCAGCTGTTTGTAATCCAAGAACGTCACCTGGCTTCAGCTGCGCGTAGTGTAAGAGCCTACCTGACGGCCAGCTGTTTGTAATCCAAGAGCCTCACCTGGCTTCAGCTGCGTGTAGTCTAAGAGCCTCACCTGGCTTTAGCTACGCGTAGTGTAAGAGCCTCACCTGGCTTCAGCTGCGTGTAGTCCAAGAGCCTACCTGACGGCCAGCTGTTTGTAATCCAAGAACGTCACCTGGCTTCAGCTGCGCGTAGTGTAAGAGCCTACCTGACGGCCAGCTGTTTGTAATCCAAGAGCCTCACCTGGCTTCAGCTGCGCGTAGTGTAAGAGCCTACCTGACGGCCAGCTGTTTGTAATCCAAGAGCCTCACCTGGCTTCAGCTGCGTGTAGTCTAAGAGCCTCACCTGGCTTTAGCTACGCGTAGTGTAAGAGCCTCACCTGGCTTCAGCTGCGTGTAGTCTAAGAGCCTCATCTGGCTTTAGCTGCGCGTAGTGTAAGAGCCTCACCTGGCTTCAGCTGCGTGTAGTCTAAGAGCCTCACCTGGCTTTAGCTGCGCGTAGTGTAAGAGCCTCACCTGGCTTCAGCTGCGTGTAGTCTAAGAGCCTCACCTGGCTTTAGCTGCGCGTAGTGTAAGAGCCTCACCTGGCTTCAGCTGCGTGTAGTCTAAGAGCCTCCCCTGGCTTTAGCTACGCGTAGTGTAAGAGCCTCACCTGGCTTCAGCTGCGTGTAGTCTAAGAGCCTCACCTGGCTTTAGCTGCGCGTAGTGTAAGAGCCTCACCTGGTTTCAGCTGCGTGTAATCTAAGAGCCTCACCTGGCTTCAGCTGCGTGTAGTCTAAGAGCCTCACCTGGCTTCAGCTGCGTGTAGTCTAAGAGCCTCACCTGGCGGCCAGCTGCTTGTAGTGCGCGTAGACCTGCTCGGCGAGCTTGTACACGAACTGGTCGAAGCACAGGTTGACCTCTGCCTCCACCTCGTCGTACAGGAACTGCTTCTTGAACACCGTCAGCGCGTACTGCGCCGAGTCGTTGTACAGGTCCAGCGGGTACAGCACGTATCTGGGCAAGTACTTGGTAGGTAAGTTGTAGTTATTACTAGAGGGCGCCAGCAAATGCGTAGAATTAGTTTCCCGCTACTCCCCCTATTTTAACCCCTTAGGAGGGTATCCAAGGAATATTCCCTCCAAATTTCAAGTCCCTGGGTCCAACGGTTGCGGCTGTGCGTTGATCGATCAGTCACGCCAGTTTCCATGTTTTGTACATAATCAGCCTGCCAGAAATCATGGGTTTTTTTTTTGTTTTTGAACTATTTCTGTGAACCAGTTGTGAAAAAATACGTAAATTAATAACGTTTCTGTCTCTTATTCTTAAACGTGTGCATGTAATTCTAGGTTTAATGCTGATAATAAATGACTGTTATGTCATGTAAGTAAAACAAAAGAAAAAAAATGATTTAAGCGATTCCTTTTTTTTTAAATACATTTTTAAAGTTGCTTATCTGACTTTTTTTGAAAAAAACTTAAAAGATAATTAGGTATCTCGAAAATGGTTCACTTTTGCATAATGCATTATAGGGTCAAAATGACTGCAAATGACCTCCCCTATAACCACTTAACGGGAATGTATGCAATAACCAATAACCCTGTATTTATAACCTGATAAACACAATACGCTCCTCCTTCGGCAGTTGATTAAAAATTACGCGGTTCGGCGGGGAGTGAACTACCCATGGCTAGCATACATCTTTCACGGTACACTCTGTCCAATTGTGGAATGAGCTTCCATCGTGCTTGAGGCAATCTAAATCTGTCGGTTCATTGAAGGAAATATTAAAGAAGTTGTGGCTAAATAAACAGGATGAGCCTGAGTGTTGATCCTTCTGTTGTAGGTTTTAACTGCTGTTTACGTATGTGTGCTAGTATTATATTGTATATTATATTATTTCTATGTTTAGGTATGTATCTTATTAAGGGAGATATTTTATTTTCTTCCTATTTTTCTGTTGTATGTACTATTTGTTATTTCCTGAAATTTTGTTAAGTTGTCTATCCTACGGCATTGTTCTTGCTCATTCTATTCCAAGGTTAACTGGAAGAGATCCCATATGGGATAAGTTCCCCTATGTACATTATTTATATTGATGCAAACATGTCTTGTAATTGTTTATGTGCAATAAAGAGTTTTACATACATACATACAAGTATTCCACCTTAGTCCTCAGGGTTGGTAACGATTTCCCGCCCCCTTAGTCACATGGGTGACTTACTCCATCATGGCCGGCTCCTTGCTGCGCAGGATGTGGTCGGTGAGGATCCAGGGCATGGACATCTCGATGGGGAACTGAATGCGCTTCTCCATGGTGATCAGGTCGTTGCACTCCTCGTTGTGCTGGTGGCGCACCATGCATTTCTGGAGACCAGGGAATTATGGTTTAACGAGTATCTATTTATGGTATGGTTCAAAGCTTATACAGTCTGTGAACACTTAGCTACTTCGGTTTTGTACTTCTGTCTCACTCGCTCTCAATTAGAGCGTATGAGCGCGAGTGAAAGTGAGCGAGTGATTTATATAAAGAGAACCGCCTTAACATAAAGAATCCTACGGGACCAAACATTCTGAGATATATAACTGATTCAAATACGATTTGCAAACATGTTGTTAAATAAACAAACACATCAATCAGTAGTCAAGTTTAAATAAAAGATCGTAAATGGGTGGATCAAGTTTTTTTTGTTGTTATTCTGTCCCGTAAGCCAGGAGACAACAATGATACATTTTCTTAGAAAAAAAATTATAATATATACTTCCAGCACACTCAGGAGAGGCCATAAAAGAATGGGTGTGTCATTGCCAATAAAACGGTTTTTTAGTGGACTTATATCCTTTGAAATCATAGTTTTAAAAAGTGACCCAGGAGACGTCACCATGGCAACGAGCTACAAAGAAAAGTTGATTGACTCAAATATATGTACTTACATTGACTTTCCTCCCCATGGTCATTTCAAGGTAGAACTCGCGATACCACAGCTGCGAGAGATCGCAGCACTTCTGCAGGGAATCTGTCAAAAGCATAATTTATTATCAACCCGAAAAATCAGTTTATTGATTCGGCTCTTAGTCCTTAGGGTTGGCAACGCAATCGCTATCTTAACCTTGTCATCAGAACATTGCAAACGTCCAAAGGTCTTTCATGATTTGCCTAATACCAAAGCATCAGACACGGAAATATACACGAGAGTTCTTCAAATGAACCTAAACTGTGAAACAGTATTAAAAACTACAGGTTTTTCTTTAACACAGCCAATACACACACAGGGGTAGAACAACGGGTACTCCATAGGCAGAAAACTTATTTTATACTGGAGTGCGGATCAGATAACACATCAGCATCTTTGACTGTGGAAGATAAAGATAAAGACATTTATTCAGTAAGTACGCCGCACGGGCACTTTTATATGTCAAGAATCTACCAGAGCTTCACAAGAGGAGACCCGCCGCAAGAAACTCAGCAGTCATATACATACAACGAAATTTGCCAGTGGAAAATAAACTTATAGCGATTGCAATAAAGTATATTTTCTAATATAATTTCAAGTCATAAAAACAAGAGAAATTCTACTTTATCTTCTTTCCAATTGATATCTTATTGCGATGGCCGTATTATGTTCGTGCATGTACGCGGGGACTTAGGAGGTTAAAATATACTTAATATTTGAAGATGGAAGATGTCAGAAATCAACTAAACTACTCCTCGCAGCGTAACCTTGGACCCAACTGCGGACACTACAGCACCTGACAGGTTGAGCAGGCAGTTCCAGTAGAAACTCTGCCGGTGGAAGGCCTCGATCTGCGCCAGCGTGGAGGCCTCCAGGTCCTTGCGCAGCGTGCGGCGCCCGCCGGACTTGTCCGACACGAGCGCCTCCAGCTGCGTGCGGACCATGTACAGCTGGGTTGACGATGGACCTGGAAACAGGATCGTGTTACTAAGTTTTGTCTTTGGGCTGAGGATATCTATTTAATTTAGAGCGCAGCGAAGTAGGCCGGGTCACTATCAAGTAGTGTGCTCGTTTCATTCCATGCCGTAATAGTACATTTTGATACAAGTGCGGAAAGTATGTTATTCTGCACGAGTCCCGAAGTGTCTTGGCCCGGGCTGCAAGCGAGGGACAACACTAGGGACGAGTGAAAATTACAGTTCTGCACGTGTACCAAATTACGTTTTTTAATACATTTGCGAAAAAATGTGTGTCTGTGTATCTTTCCTCTTCCCCCGGACCTCTGAAGTGAGCTTAACGTGTGCACACATTCTCTCCGAAGTAAATTTTTAATAAATTATTAAAACCAAAATTATATCGTCAAATACTAGGAGTGCATAAACATCAGAAGTAACTACCTAACCTACAGTCATCCGCTCGTGCTATATCCTAATTACCTATGCTCTCCTGGTACTTTATTAAAACATGCAAACTCTTTGGTTGGATGCACGGCTTAGTATATTAAAAAGAGGAAAAGTAAAATGCACTAGTGCTAATAAGAAAATTAAAAAGCACTAGTTCGAAAAAATCCAACTTTCCGCACGATAAACAGCTACGAAAAGTACCACTTTTTAAGCAACTGTAATAAAAAAACATGTGTCCATGGCTCTGAGCCATACTAGAAGCCACATCTGCTCAGGACTTGCCCACGTTCCGGCGCGGCACTTTGATGGTGAAGCTGGTCTCGGTGTCCTTCTTGCCGCGGAGCGCGGGGTCCTGCTGGGGCTCGCAGCCGCGCGCCCAGTCGCCGCAGGTCTCCCGCACCGACACTATTATACTGGAGGAGAGGCCAGGATGTAATGGAATAGTGCAAGTTTTAGAGACTGTACTTAGAGACAATTAACTGGTTACTTTTTACAAGCCTTTTAGGGTTCCGACGTAAATCAGCCACTTGAACAGAAAATTTAACGGTAGGGTAACACTCTAACTACTAATGCCCGGTTCCTATATTCAAGAAACGAATCGTTTTGCTTACGGGCAGTAGCGTTATGACATTTGCTACATACAAAATGTGTCAAATTTTAACGAGACGTCACAACTCTACCAACGGTTTTTAATATAGGAACGCACTATAACTCGAGTTTAAATGACAGTTTTCATATGAATCTAACGTTTACTAACTAAAGTTAGTGCCTCATCCCAGTGTTAAATTTGTCTGTGCAAGTGGCCCCTATAGTTTCACCACGTCCGTCTGTCCGCAATCTAGCTCAGAGACTCACAACTACTCCAAAACTGAAATTTGGCATAGCTATACATTTATATTACGCCAACAAAGATGTAAAAGATAATATCAATAAAATAGTATTTTTTTAAATGAAATTTATAAATAAAACTAAGACGTCCTCTGCTGGGCATAGGCCTCCAACCAAGGTTTGCCACAAGGACAGGTCCTGGCCGCCTGCATCATTATATTTCCCGCAACCTTAGCCACCTCGTCCGTCCATCTTACTCCATGCCTACCCACGCTTCAGCATCCAGCATCCAGATAGTGGTCGCTATTTGTTTCACTCGTTAAACCTACCTCCTTATGAGATCCTTCTTGTTCTTGATCGCCTTTCTGAGCGGCTCTCGCATCACCAGTTGCACGAAGTCTTGCAGTTCTGCATATATTGACCTGGGAAAAAATATTAACATTGTCATCTACACTGTGTGTGGTTGCCGGGTTAGAATAGTGCCACTCCATGTCTTCCCGTGGATGTCGCAATAATAATAATAATAATGATTTATTTGTTATCAATTTACAATAAACATCTTACAAGAACAGTATACAAAAACTAATGGTACAAGTTTATCCGTACACTGTTGATTCGAAGTGCTTCCTAATCGTATTAACAAATAGCGAACATAAAAGTAACATAATGAATGGAAATAAAATTATCTACAATATCAGTGCATGCAAAATGGCGGCGCCGCGCGCGACCGACTGCGCAGTGCAGGCGCGTGCGCCGAGAGGTGGCCAGACAACTTAACTACAGGATGCACCTATTCAATAATAAATAATTAATAAAAAATATAAATTACGTATCTATAATTATGTTTACTTTTCAATATTAATTATGTATACATAAGGTGATTGCGATAGTGAAGCTGCCTTTACAGTTAATGGGAATCTAAACTGGCCAAAAAGTACTGTTTTAATTTTCTTTTTATATTTTTTTCATTTAAACTCATCCGCAAGTCTCTCGGTAACTCATTGATTAGAATAGGAACCTTATGAGCCAAACGCATTGACCCGTACATATTATTGTACCGCGGAACGCAGAGCTCCTCCCTTTGCGCACGACGCGTATTGCTGTTATTTGTGTAAACTTTTTTAACCACATTGTCACTATAACAATTCTCAACCAATATTAAATATTTAACTTGTTCGTGTATTGGTAGGACCTTACAATAATTGAATAAATCTCTGTAACTATTTTTGTATTTTGCCCGAATTCTTATAGGGACAATGTTTTTAAGCACCCTCAATTGTAAATCGTATATCCTATTTAGATGAGTCTTACACGTAAGTCCGTAACTACTTAATCCGTATGATACTATTGAGTCACCGAGAGATCTATACAATGATAACAATATTTTGTATGTTACCTTACTCCTAATTATACAAAACTTTGACAATATCGCCCTAAGCTTGTTACAAACGACTTCTATATGCTCCGTCCATTTCATGCGATCATCTATTACCAATCCTAGATATTTGTGCTTGTCAACCATTTGTATAGAAGGACATGCGCATGTCATTGAACAGCTTCTATCTATGGTATGTAAACAGGCGTGCGCATGCCCGATCAGATTAAGTTCTTTAGAGCTTCTGTTATGACTGGAACTCACAGCAGCTTGGTTTTAGAAGTGTTGAAAACTAAACCAGCGTCGTGGGACCACTTCATTAGGTTGGTGAAATCGTGTTGCAAGTGCTGTAAGGCAATGTCAATATCTCTATGTGCAGATACTAGGCATGTGTCGTCAGCATATTGGAAAATACTACATTTATCGACGACGCATACCACACTATTCACATAAGAGATATAGTGGAGCGGTCCAATTACCGAGCCTTGTGCCGTGCCCTCACCGACCGAAACCTGATCACTTAGAGCACCTCCTACCTTCACGAAATAAGAGCGATTTTTGAGGTAGTCTTGA
Organism: Acleris emargana; assembly: GCA_927399475.2. Classification (NCBI taxonomy): domain Eukaryota; kingdom Metazoa; phylum Arthropoda; class Insecta; order Lepidoptera; family Tortricidae; genus Acleris; species Acleris emargana. The sequence goes on from OV656862.1 coordinate 3,099,201, forward strand.
CACCACTTTAATAAAGGTCCTCTAATACCACACTCTTCGAGCCTCTCTATGAGTATATCGTGTCGTAATGTGTCGAATGCTTTGCTGTAATCGACGAATACAACCAGAATATGCTTTTTATCATTAAGATGTGTCATGATTTGGTCAGTGAAGGACGACAGCAACTGGCTTGTATTTTTATGGGGTATAAGAGGCGACTTAGGGAATATAGGCTTGTAGTACTGTTAGGCGATGGGCTTGCAACCTGTCACTAATATGCTGGTAAACATCTTAGCCTATTTGTGCAAATTGTGGTTACTGATTTGTCAACAACTTTTAAAAGTTGTAATTCTGTAGCTCTGCCTAGCCCACTCTGGGATTTCAGTCGTGAAGGTATGTATGTATGTATGTATCTAGCTTGTTTATTAAGGGACTAAAATGAGCCATAACACGAGATGTTTAGCCACCCCAAGCGGTGGCTATACGAGTAGTTCGAATGTCCTTACGGCATTTTATTCGAGAGATAAACACTTTACTTTTCACATTGCTTGCGAGAAAATAATCAATCGAAAATATCACCGACCAGCCTTCCTCCACTCTCTCAGGGGACATGACTACGGTGCCGGGTCTGTTTGTGGCTCACCAAGTAAATTAAAATGCTAAAAGATCTTTTTCACTTCTCATGCTCAAAAAGTTTGTCAAATTAGACTTATCAAGCGAGACTCAAGTGATACATGTACAACCGAGGGAAAATATAATATATATATTTTCACTAGGGAAAATATGAAATTGAAAATAGAATGATTTACATTTACAAAACATCTTAATTTGACCAATCAAAATACTTCACCAAATTAAATCCACCAATCACAATACACATCGACTGTCAGTCGGAACGTTAGGTTCTTTTTGGTACGTACACTCGTTAACTAATTCAAATATTTAAAAAAAAAATGTATTTGATATCAACCAACCATAATAAAGCTATATTAAAACCGACCAATCAGGTAACAGAATTCATTTCTCAAAACATTAGGTGTTTTTTAGTACCTATTTTACAATTGCTAAAATATCATAAATCGTTTGAGCTACGCTTTAAAGCGCTAAATACTCACTCGGTCAGCGCCGTTTAGTCTATATTTTGTATCTGTGTCAAAGTAGTTTAAAAAAAAACACGCCGCCAAATTAAAACAATATTTTGCCGCGGAATACATTGTGGGTGGATAATCATTGTTAATTTTAAGATGTCGTCAAATGAAAATGAATTGCAACTTACGCCGAATACAATAATGGAGAAAAGGGCCAAAAAACTGATTGAAAATAATTTGCCCGTGAAATCTCGTGAAAACTATTTAAGGGCATACAATAATTTTACACAATGGAAAAATTAAAAGCAAGTTGATTCTAACAGTGAAGGTGTATTTCTTAATTATTTTGATGAGCTTTCCATGAAATATAAGTCCTCGACACTGTGGAGTATATGGTCAATGCTGAAAACAACGATGCAATCGAAGCACCAAGTAAACTTAAAAACTTACACAAATTTAACCGTTTTCTTGAAAAGATTATCCGATGGGTTTAAGTCCAAAAAATCGAAAGTATTGACAGCTCAGCAAATAAAAGATTTTTTTACTTTTGTATAATTCTTTTATTTTCTCACAATCGAAGTGAAAAGTAGAGTGTATAATTCGGGTCTAAAAGCCATATTAGGTACCCCTCGCACAATTTTCCCTCGCTTTGCTCGGGAAAATAAACATCTCGGGGTACTATGGCTTATTTTTGACCCTAGTTATACAATCTACTATAATCTCTACAGACCAAATGTTTTATTTTATTCCGACTGTACACGGCTTTTAATGGATCACTTAATTTTTTCTTCGAAGGAATAATTTTATCATAACTGCATTAAATACTGAGCACAAAGAGGTCTTTTTTGCTGTAAAGTTTCATACAGAATCCAAGTGAATTTTTAATCGCGTCTTAGACTACCGACTTACCATCGATTTTACCAAACTGGAATAAGACTAACTCCGAGATTAGTCTACACAAATTCGGTGTTTAATACTGCACCGAGCAAACGTCGAGCGTCCAGTGGGCCCTCAATACTATTATTGTGTTTTCTGATAAACTAAAGAATTTCCATGGAGTAGGACGATGCTTTTTTGTAGCGTAAGTAAAAACACAATTTATGGGGTACGTAACAAACTTGCCACTAATACGCTGGTAAACACCTTAGCCTGTTTGTGCAAAATGTGGTTGCAGAAATATCAACAGGTTTTTGAATTTGTAGGTGGTGGTTTGTGGCTCTGCCTATCCCACTCTGGGATTACAGGCGTGAAGGTATGTGTAACAAACTTTGATAACACTTACCCCTCTGGGAAGTTAGCTTAACGGGAAAAGGTCAGCACTTTTTTCCGTTAAGTTGATAACTCGAAGGGCAATTGTTAGTAAACTATGTGATATATCCTATAAGTTGTGTTTTCATTTGTAATACAAAAATGCACCGTCCGATTTTAAGAAAATACATTAGTTTATTAGAAAACATGATAATAGTAATGAGGGCGCCACTGTACTCGGCGCAGTCTTAATCTAAGTATAAGACCTTGCTCTCGTTTCGTCGAATCCGCCCTAAGAAAATTAACTCGATTTTAGATTTTATTTAATTTGGATTTTATTAAGCGAGTTAATTAAACCATTCAAGAGTTGATATAATTTTAATAACCATTATTATTCCGTAGTTCTGTTCTGAACCTCACCTAAAGTAACTTATAATTTCTCGCGTGCTAAGGACCCTCGCCGAACCTCACATCTCCGAAAGCTTACCTCCTGGCAGCATCAGCGAAGACCGTCTCCATGCGCGCCATGAGCACCTGCAGCCCCTTGATCATGGCGATCACCTCGATCATGGCGAACTTCTCCTCCGAGGTGTAGTTGTAGCGGGTGGCCTGCGGAGACATACAGTTTGAGCGCCATTTTTAACACAACACAAATGAGTTGCTAAGCGCAAAACTCGAGGACGGCTGAACCGATTTGGCTGATTTCTTTTTTGTTGTGTTCGTCATTGTCAGGACAAGGTATGTATGAAAGAAAATAATTGGAAAACCCACCGGGAAAGTCAGAAATTTGCAGCGGGGCGAAGCCGCTGGCGGGCCGTTGGTTGTTTATATATGTGAGATCAAGCCGGGCTTTAGGAAGGAAAGGTGGCTATGGGAATTCTTCAATGGCTGACAGCGCGGGTTGCTGGCGTGGTCGGTGAGGCGCAGCAGCTTCCACGACCACAGCTCGGTCAGTACGGAGCACCACGAGGACAGCAGCTGCAGCCCCGGAGACACAGCTCGGTGCCTATGTGTGTACGCACCCGCTCGTACTCCTCGGCGTCGGCGGGACAGCGCGGGTTGCTGGCGTGGTCTGTGGGGTGCAGCAGCTTCCACGAGCACAGCTCGGTCAGCACGGAGCACCAAGAGGATAGCAGCTGCAGCCCCCGAAGACACAGCTCGGTGACTGCCTTGTTCTCCGCGTCGGAGCCGGCTTCTTTGAATGTTGTTGTCACCTGAGGAATGTGCATTTGTTAAAGAGCGCTCGGAAGATCTATTAAGCGGTATTTCCCCGTTATTTATTTTTATTTTTATAGTTATAAGTAACCAAGTAACCATTTCAAGTGTCAACTTATTACGGTTCCAAAGTTAAAGCCCGCTGACTGACAGACAGACGCACAGCGGAGGCTTGGTAATAGAGTCCCATTGAAGGCCTTTAGGTAAAGATTCCAAAAAAAGAGTCAATTATGTAGCGCCTCAACGAAACAGTAGGTACTTACCTCGTTGCTGTAGCGAGCCAACTCCGAGATGTATATCTGATGTTCCTCCCTGATCTGGGGCAGGTGGACCATCAGGTCAGCCTGCGGGGACGGCGGGTTGGGGCTCGAGGACAGCGGCCACCTGGTACAGTCAACGTAATTAATATGAGTTCACCCCCAAAACAGATTTCAGGATTCCTCCCCCCCCCCCCCCCTCCTTCTTAACCAGTCTACTCTCCTCCTGACCAATTTTGCTCATGTGACAACTCTTTTACCAAATATTATAAAGGTCTGATCAATGATAATCAACTTCTTATACATATTGTAGGGAAGTAATGATATAGATGTAGATCAGTAGCGAAGCGTCCATACAACCCGATTCCCAGCGGCTTCCCTAAATATTCCTATGCATAGAGTAGGTACCTACTAGGTATACAAACAACAAAACGTAAACCGAAAGTAACCCGGTGTACTATAGCTTTACCTTGCTTCATAATACGATGAATGAACACGCACTAACGCCGCAATTCAAATTTATTTATTTACCAAGCCGAAATCTATCACTCGCTCGCACCCATTCACTAACCTATATTACTAGAAAGAAACAAGAACAATATTTTCGTATACACGCACACATGCTCAGTTACCTTTCACTACGCGCGCTCGAACTTACACCCACAATTAAAACCGCCATACAAGCTGGTGACTCGGCGCCGGACCTCACTAACACATTCAAACCAAATGGTATAAAATTAAAGCGCTACATTAGCTTTAAACTCGCACACAGACACAGCGGCACCTGTGTGAGCACGCAAGAGGGAGAAGCACGCAAGTCCGGCCGGCGAACTACGGCTTATTGCATCCAATTTTGAACTTAAAATGCATGCGTTAACTTTCTTTTCTCAAACATGCTCGGAAAAAACGGTATTCCGATTGAAAGACAAGGACGGAAAGAGCGTCATTTTACTCCTAGGAGTAAAAAAACTATATGAAAACACTTTCCGTCCATGTCCATATATTTCTTAAAAATGCTGTCAATTTGCATACAAAATCAAAACGACCAAGACAAAAATTCCAAACAGCCAAGGTAACTGCTCGCTTTTTTAGCACAGTGCGTGTGTTTCTTTTTGAATTTGCATTCCAATTTCTATGGTTAGTATTTAAAAACAATTGACAGTCGGTAAAATTCGTTCATTCTGCATAATATAATTGTGAAACCGAATATTAAACTATTTGTTGTGTGAAATACTTACTATAAAAAATGAGCTCAAGCGACGAAAGCAACGAAATAGGTACCACACCGCCTATATTAAAATCTGAAGCTGCCTCGGTTAGGCAAAACCTGCTTCCCGCTAAATCTAAGTAAAAATATCCGAACTTATGACCAATTTATGCTGTAGAGGGCAAACAAAAATGAAAATTAAATTACTTGCTTTTTAGAAATGTAGTTGTATTATTTCCTCACATGTTTGAGAAAAGCATTATGTATGCCTCGGCGGAAACGAGGATTTCCTGACTCGTATTTTAGCAGGCCTCGCTGTTGCTCGGCCTGCTAACCACCTCGTCAGGAAAACCCTTACTTTCCCCGCCTAGGCAACAATGTACTATTTCCCAATGACACTCAACAACCGTCTCTCTCCCCCCTGTCCTCACGACCTTCAACTACTTTTTTCATTACGCCATTACTTTCGCGTCCTCGCGCTAAAATACGCGGTGTTTTGTTTTGATTTATAGTTTAATTTGTGTTATTACTTAACTTATTGTGTTTTATGAGACTCAACTAGTGAAATTTAGCTTGCTTAGTGTTCTGTGAATGTTTTTCTGTTTGGATTGTGTTATTTGCAGATTCGTGGCGACAACGGAGGTTTGTTTATATTTCGTTAAGTACCTAAATATTGTTATTTTTGGTTCGATCTATTTAGGTTATATTCGTGGTTTGGTTTTTACATATTTTTGCCTGTACTCAAAGTACAAATGGCCGCATTGGTGCAAATTGAGTGTTGTCTTACAGATTACCTACTTAATGAACAAACATGTTTTTCAAAGTTATCCTTTGGAAATAAGAAACATGTCATTAAGTTAGGACGCGCTCGCCCAGACATAAAAATTGATTATAGGCGTAGAGATGGATTCTTCAAACATTTCCACAGCGAATTACAAATACAATTGGCTGACTGGCAGCTGCAAATTAAACAAATAATTTTGCTATTCATCTTTGCTGTTTTCCGATTCTAGCAGTGTTTGGAATCGAACAGGTTTTGCAGATATTCACAATTTATATAATTCAGTTAGGGGACGCAGGACTTAAAAAAAAAATCGCCAAAATTTTATCATTATGACACCTAATTTAAATGATTTAATCGTATAGAACACGTTAAAATAAGCATGTTTTACTTGAAAAACTTTTCTCTAAAATCAAAATTGGCCGATTTATAGGGGTTCAAATGTTGGTCATTTTCAAGGCGTCAGGTACTTGGAAAATTTTGATGCTTGAAAATTATGTCAATATAAGGTCTATTTATGATGATTTAATTGTTTAGAATATACTAAAACAAGCATATTTTTTTAAACAAACTTTTCTCTAAAATCAATTATTACTGAAACATTACGGTTTGAATTAAAGTATGTAAAAAAAATAGGTTATGTTAGGTTAGTTTTTATATATTCCCGAAGGGCAAACCGCCCAGAAATAGGGAAATAAATTTGTATTTTTTCTAAGATTCAATCATAATAAGCACGAAAAAGAAACTTATTCTATTTTCTATATTTTATTTTCTATAAGTAATTCAGCTAGAAAACATGCTCAAAGCGAGAAACATATACGGAGTTGTATATTATTACATGAGTTTGGTAACAGTAGAATTTAAACTTTTTTTGGTAATAATTTTGAGGCCCACAATCGTAAAGTGGAACGTAATCGAAATTTATTGAAACGTTTAATTGATACGGTCGTACTACTTGGAAAGCAAGAATTGCCTTTCCGCGCACTTTTAACGCACGCGACACTTCAGCACTGCTTTTTGAGAACTAGAAAGACGACATCCATTTTTTAAGGTATGTTTTTTTTATGTCACGGAAGGGGCAAACAAGCACACACGCCATACACCTATTTTTTGCTCCGGCTTGCCTATTTATTTACGTGACGCTTCGCCACTGATGTAGATAATAGTAGTTTATGCAACTGATGTATAATGAGAGGCCTTAAAGTACGAGTGTGGTTTTACTCGCTGACGCTCGTATCATAATAGGATCACACAAGTGTTTTAAGGCCTAATTATTTACAGTTGCATACACTACTTTATCTACACACATATCATAAGTTTAGAATTATCCTTCTGTCGTAACAGCAAAAAACCAACAAACAAATGACAACAATAATGGCGGCAATTCGATCCACCGTCAAGAAAGACGAATTTTTTTTTTTTAATCATAGATAAACGAATGTAGTCCCTATTCTCAAGTCACTCGAGATCAAATGTCCTGCGGTTTATATTAAAAAACATAATGAATTGACGTTTCTAGTCGATAACTGTTTTAATATCTACGAATACTAGAATAGAGACGCTCTTGAGTTTTGACAGTTGTTCCAAATTTAAACTCATAACGTTACAAAAATCCATATTGTAATAACATTACAGTGCAAATTTCACCTACTACCACAGACAAAAAAGTTCTCAAACTAAAATTGGTTGTAATAATGCTGGTCATTTCCTACGGGTTTTGAACGCATAATACTCGTATAGGACTTATGATATGTGTGTAGAAACACCTACTCAAATGTTGTAAACGTGTACTGTTAGCAGTAAGGGGAGGACTCACTTGCTCGGGTCGTAGTGCTTCGATCGCTTTATATAATTAAACGGCGCGATCTGCATGTCCCCGAAAAGGGGCACAACCTCCAGATTCTGCAAAGAAAACGTACACATAAACAAATAGATATGTAATGAAATCAGTGATGGGTCGTTACCGGTAATATTTCCAAAGCGAGTATTTTCCCAGTAATGTTACCAGTAATATTACCACTCACCGGAAATTTAAAGAAATATAGAAATAGATTATTTTTTATTCCTTTTTTGTATTTAACATAGCAATGTGGACCTATTATGCACCATTTCACAACCATAAAAAATGCATGGGATACTTAAGGAAGTAAATTACCAATATTACCAGTAATATACCCAATATTACCGAGTATCTTACCAATGTTACTGGAAATATTTCTATGCTGTATTTTTTTATTATTATCATAATGTCCAGGAAAACACGTAAAATAAAAAGCAAATGTTGTATAATTTTTATAATTTGGCAAATTTTTGGCAAAAAAGTTACGTCTTTTTTTTTTCTCGGTAAAATGACGAAACATTTTACTTTTTGGTTTCATTGTCCCGTTTCGAGAACACTAATCGCCACTTCACATACGTATACGTTCACTCCGCTTCGTGGTAAGGGCAAAACTAACCCTATTGTGCCATTTAAGATAATTATTGTAAAGGAAAGAGACATAAGATTGTAAGTGTGAAAGAGAAGGAGATATATATCAATGTTTTACTTAATAAAGTAACAAAAGAATCATCAAGTCTTATACGAATTGATGTTTTCCTATCTTACTAGCTTTTGGTAATATTACCGGTAACATTGGAAAGTTACTGGTAATATTCCCAAATGGAAAAATACTGGTAACGAGAATATTACCTACGACCCATCACTAAATGAAATAGAGAACTGGCGAGTCGGATTCACACTAGACGGGTTCCGTATCCACCGTACGATATTATTATCAAACCGCGATTAGAGTAGGATTGTGCACATATGTCGTGTGTGTTGCCGGTGATGACCTACGGATCTGAGACGTGGGCGCTAACAATGGGCCTCATAAGGAAGCTCAGTCACTCAGAGGGCTGTGGAGAGGGCTATGCTCGGGGTTTCTCTGCGTGATAGAATCAGAAATTATGATATCCGCAGTAGAACTAAGGTTACCGACATAGCCTGAAGAATAGCTAAACTTAAGTGGCAGTGGGCGGGGCACATCGCTCGCAGGACTGATGGCCAACTAAAAATGCACTGCCAACCCTGAGGACTAAGAAGGAATGCCTCTATGCTAGTCATTTCACCGGCTGTCTTATCCCCAAACCGGAACACAACACGGCAAAAACTGCTGCTTGGCGGTAGGTTAATGGATAAGATGGTGGTACCAACCCGGACGGACCCTGCACCAGGTCCTCCCACAAGTATAGATTGAGGTTATGATTACATTAATTAATTAAAAGTACTGTTGCGCTAACAGTACTCTCAAATCGTATTCTAAACGCAGTTTGATGATACTACTTGCGGCCTACTTACTTAATTAACATCTTTTTTTTCTACAGACCTAACTTACTGCCTACCTTAAAGATCCTATCGATCCTGTCCAGCTTGATCTTCTTCTTCTGGTCGAGCCGGTTGATGTTGCAGCCGTCGGAGTCCATCAGGAACAGCCCGAAGCCCATAACCTGGAAAAAAGAACCTCATGTAACAATCGTATACGGTTTATTTTGTACTCACTGATCATCACTCATCAAAACCATATTTCCCGATGACCTAGCCGCCTGAGTTTTAAAGTAAAGTAGAATTTCTTTTGTTTTTATGACAAATTGTCAAATTAGAAAAATTACTTTAATTCATTCACAATAGATTCATATTCCTTTGACGAATTTCGTTGTATGGTGGGCCTTAGGAGGCTAGACGTGATAGAAAGACAAATATCCAAACATTGATACATTTTTTTACAAGCTTTTATTCAACTTGCAATGTATTTCGGTATGTATGTACGGGTCAAATCGTGCAAGTTAAAGACCCACTTCCCGGTTTCCGATGAAGCTGAAATGTTCTTACACCTTTAGTTCTGATGACAATACAACAATATAGTACCACGAGCTGGTCTGATGATGGAGACGTATGGTGGCAATAGGAATTCCTAAATTACACATAATAAAGCCGTCGTGTTAGGGCTCGTTAGAATGGTCAATCAGCAACAAAAGCTTGTCCTAAAAATGTTTTTTTTGACAGAAACTTATTACATTATGTTTATTATTCAATCCGACTGTTACAAGTAGGTTAAAACCGGACAAATGCGAGTTGAACTCGCGTGGAGAGGGTTCCGTACATATATACGTACTTATATTTTTTTTCACTTCTCATGCTCGTAAAGTCCTTCTTTATGCTGGGTATAGGCTGCATAAAATCGCATTTTATGCTCTAGTGCATAAAGTAATTTCTTCTTTTAAGACTAAGGCAATAAGGCCTTACAGCCACATACACAATACACCTTCATTTAATTGATATATTTTTATGAGATTTAGGTTATATCTTTTTATAATTACGACATAATATGTAATACTATCTTAATACTTTAAGATTAATACGGGCGTGCATTTACGTAAAAAAAATATAAGTAACGCAAATATTTACAATAACTTGGCATTAAGGGTCAAACCATAGTGTCCATAGTCAAACGTACACACACACATAGTTGAATATAAAAAAAAAAAAATAAGAAAAATTGTGTAGCGGGAAGCTAATTATTTGTCAAACAAAATAAAAAACTAACTAAATTTGTTGTGTTGCGGTTGAAAATTCAATAAATTATTCGTAAGTAATTGAACAATGTCTTCAAGTAGTGATAGTGACGATCAAAAAATGATTTCGCCTGAGACTTTAATGGACAGAAGTGTGAAAAATGTAATTGAGCAGATATTGCCGCCTAAATCGAAGAAAATCTATCTCAGCACAGCACAAAGTTTTATGATTTGGAGGAACCAAAAAAGCGTAAACACGTTTGCGGAGTGTGTTTTTTTAAGCTAATTTGACGAACTGTCGATGAAATTACATTTTTATGCGTGATAGAACATATTAATTACATTATAAAAATTAATTAAATTTTGTTGTACCTATATGCTTAATCGTTGTTTTATTTCCTTGCAATCGAAGTGAAAAGCAGAGTGTAAAACTCGAGCATAAAACCCATTTTACCCTCGACGTGACCATCCACCCTCGCCGTACCGGCTATATGCACGTCTCGGGTAAAATGGTACGTTTTATGCGCTTGTTGTACAATCTACTATTTATAAAATTCTTATAGCTTTTCCTGTAATCTACAAGCAATGAAATATATTTCGTAAAAAAAAATTTAGGCTCAGTAGTTTCGGAGATCAGGGCGGATTATGAGATCCTCATAACGAACCCTCTCATTTGATATAATATGAGACAGTAAGATTCGCAAATCTTTTTTTTTTTTTAATATACTTTGCACATCTGTGTTTGGGTCATAGGATTACCCATCCTACCAAATTTCTCCTGATTTGGTCCAGTCGATTCGGAGCAAATTGGCTGTGACAGACGGACGGATAGACAGTTTAGACAGACAAATGCACGAGTGATCCTATAAGGTTTCCGTTTTTCATTTTTTGTACGCAACCTGACAAATGAATTCCAAGAGTTGTTGTGTGTGATAAAATTCGAAAGATCACATAGTTATTGACATTAAAGCTACCTAAAATAACTGAGTCATGCATCACGCAGAGTTCCACGAACAATCGTAATGATAATAAACAATGATTGACGTCATCGGTCCTAACTAGCAACACTAGAGAATAAAATAGATAAAAACCCCCCGACGTAATGGTTTTAGAGCTGAGAACTCTTAAGCAGGGTTTCCACTTCCAAGACAAGACAGGACTTCCAAGTGTTACCAGCGCGAGCAAACCTTTTGAAGGCACCGTTCTATGCTAAACAGAATCCGTACGGGGCCTGTTCCGCTTTGTGAAGTGTGTTCCGGATTGTGAAGCGACGTATGAATAGCGTAGCTGCCAAAAAAAAACCGCATCGCTATATATACATACACACATACATACATAAACTCACGCCTTCATTCCCAAAGCTACGGAATTACCAGCAACTCTAAAACCTTGTTGATAATTCTGTAACCACATTTTGCATAAATAGGCTAAGGTGTTTAACATGTCCTATGGCCACCCTGAGTCTCCATCATCAGACCAGTTCGATGGTACTATTATCATAATGTCATCAGAACTAAAGGTGTAAGCAAATTTTCAGCTTCATCGGAAATCAGGAAGTGGGTCAAATTTAACTTGCATGATTTGACCCTTACATACACACATTGCAAGTCAAATAAAACCTTGTAAAAAATGCGCCCGAATCGGGTGGTAGATGAGTCGTTAAGAATTAATATACTTAACGATACAACTGGCAACAACGCAAGGGAAATACCCGAATCAAATGGTATTCAAACTATATCGTCATTACTTCGAAAAAACCTCGTATCTCATATTTCGTGACGTACGATTTTAAACTTAAACGTGAGGAGAATTACATTCAAACTTATACATCTCGAAATATCAGATACGAGTTTTGTCCAAAGTAGTAACGATATGGTATGCGATTTGCTGGGACATCGCTGATTGGTCGGCCAACCGCAGCTGATCGTGTCTGGCACAGCCAATAGTAGTTAAGCTAACATCCCATGATTTATGATAAGGAAAGAGGCACATCTTATATAAGTCGATCGCATTTTGAGAACAGTTTCAAATAAGTAAGGATATTGTTAAGCTAGTTAATAAATACAAACGTTTCAAAGCTGTATAGTTAGGACTTAGAGACCGGAGAGTGATCGTGAAAATGTAAGTTTTAATGTAATGGAATGTATTTGTGATGTAATTTGACGACGCGTTGGCCTAGTCGTAGTGACCCTGACTACGAAGCTAGCGGTCGTGTGTTCAAATCCCGGTAAGATATTTGTGTGGTGAGCGTGAATATTTGTTTTTGAGTCATGGATATTTCCTATGCATTTAAGTACGTATTTCTCTATATAAGTAAGTTTATCGCTGTGACATTGTCCCATTTTGTTACTTGTTAGCTAGTCAATGCTAAGCGCTTAAATATTAAACTACCGAAACCCTAATGATCCGGGTAAGCTCTATGGATGCGGTTAACTACCTCAAAGGGGTTCGCCCTAACGTTAAGGTGACTCAATCATAGCTAAGCACATCGATTGTCTAACCGAATGATAGGCTACGCCTATTCATAGGGTTAATCAAATGAAGGGGTTTTCCGGTCCCTGGTTCCAACGGAAGACCAGCGCTGGTTCCAACGCCAGCATAACGCCGGGTTGGAACCATTTCGTGACAACAGGTGTTTTTGTTGAGTTTGTCTGTTTGTCACGAATATATTTTTCTTTCTTTTTTTTTTCCCTGATATTTATTTTTGATTTTTAAATATCGATTTGTTATTAGAGTGCACTTAATATAGAATGTTGGTTTAGGTTTAATCTCTGATTACGATATAAACAAGATAACAAATATCAAAAGAGACTATCTCATATTGACCTAGTCCCAAACTAAGATCTACGCGAGTATAGTCTTTATTATTTCTAGCGAGCCGATCTTCTACACAAAGGCCATTGTTTGTAAACAATACCATTGTCTTTCTTTGTGTCCGTAACACCAAGCCGATTACATACAAAAAAGTTAGAACTACATTGAATGTACATTGAATTATCAACCCTACTCTCTTGGTCAGTAGGTTTAAAATGTAAAGTGTCAGGATACAGATATAAGTCTTTATTATTTGAACTGTGCTTATTCTTTACACAATACTATCATCTACACAAAAAACCGGTTTAAAAATCCAAATAACCGACCAATTTCCAGGATGACCACATACTCCATACAACTGGACGACATGGACCTTGCCCTGCTGCCAGTGCCAAGTCTTAGCTACAACCACGTCCTCAAGGAAGAACAGTTCGAGTTCCAACTGCTGATCAAGGAAGAAGCAGAAGGTATGAACCTATTTATCTTAATGACAAGGAGGAGTCAGGTAAGTGGGATCTGAGACCCGTAGACGTTTAAATTCTCAAGACTACAATCTCAAGGCTGCAATCGTAAGACTCCAAATGCCGATTGACTTTTACGCAGCAACGGATCAAAGCAACGAATCGACGAGACATTTTTGGCAGAGATAGCTTTGGGGCTAGCTTTGCAGAGTTTCCACAGGAATAGCGAATAACGACTTTTACGCGGATGGAGTAGCAGGCAAAGGCCAGTAAACTATATTTTATCATGTATGTTATCATTCAAATAATAGGAACTGTAGAGGGCCTAGTATATCACCCTGAGGAACGCTAAGTACATTTTGTAGGTAGATTCAAGACCCTCGAAATAAGGATAAGAAATTTTAATTTTCAGATCCAACAGTCACCCACACGTGCCACATCTGCGCTATCGACGTGCCGACAGCATTCTGGAGCGAACACAGCGCAGGGGCGAAACACCGAGCCAACGCGCGCATCGCGACCGCGGCCATACAACGCACCAGCGTACTCATCACCGCCACTCCCCCACCCAAAACCCCGCTCACAACTGAACAGTTCTGCGACTCCTGCACATGTATAGTGGACCAAGATCACGAAAAAACCCAAGCACACAGGCTTTCAGTCACTCAGGACAGAATGTTATTCAACCTCGTAATGCTCTACACAGGAGACGTTAGCGATGATCAAAGAGAAAAAGAAAATAAAACGGATGCAAAACAAGCTAAGAAAGAGAAAGATAAAGAAGTCGATGTGAATGTAATTAAACGCGAGGTAAATCACCTATCAAATATTGAAAATGATGAAGGATCTACGGCAAATACACCATATGAGAAAGATATTACAGATATCGATCTTAATGTAGTTAAACTAAACGTTGATCAATTCTCAGATGTCGAAAATGAAAAGCTAACTACTACAAAAATACTAAACGCGAACATACAACAGAATGCTGATGAAAAGATCTTGGATGGTGAAATTGAAACTATACCAAGTAAGGACACTCAGTTTTCAACATTTCAAGATGAAAAGAGTAACGCGATACATCTAACAGATCAAAATGAGACCCAGAAAACGGCTAGTCCCATCCCTGAGGATAATGGTGAAATAAAAGTCGAAAGAATTAGAACGCGAAGGCGAAAAAATAAAAGTCAACAAACTAATATCATAACTACTGAAGATCCGAATGTTAATGAAAACGCTAACAACAGAGAACTTCATGTCCCAGATCCAAGCAACAATGGTTTAGACTTTAAAGATGCTTTTGTTAGTTATTACCCGTTAGTCGACGAGAGCGCAGTTCACTATCCATTTATTAAAGATATGCTTCAAGTTCGTTGTCTGATATGCGACTGTGTTGTCCCAAGAGCTGTCTACAACAGAGTTACCCACTTGCAGGGTCGACCACATGCCGCTAATGTCAAAAAACAACTACATATTGTAAAGGATGCGTTCATTTTAGCGAAACAGCAAATAAATATGTCATCGCTGATTTAAATGAAAATATAAGACTCAAATTGTAAACTGGCGACCGCGAACCGGGAGACGAAGTGTCGGCAGGCCGTCGACAAGGTGGACCGACGATCTGATAAAGGTCGACGATGACAGCAGCAGAGGACCGATCGTAGTGGAAAACCTTGGGGAAGGCCTTTGTCCAGCAGTGGACGTCTTGTGTCTGATGATGATGATGATGATGATGATGATGATGATGATGATGAATATGACGATGAATAGTAAACTAATACTAACTCGTTGCCACTTTTATGCTTTTCTTATTACCCCACTGACCCAGGAGGATAATGTTTTTGCGCATATGTATGTATGTGGGTATGTCTGTTCCATTGTGTCCGCCTGTAGCCTAATGTGCATATTCTGTCACTCCTTTTCACTCCTTCTTCTCCTTTGTACCTTTCCGAACGGTTTAGTTTTTTGGCCGATGGTAGTGGACACCGCCTTCGGTCTAGTTCTAACCTTTCCCTTGCCGTTGCATCCAACAAGACTCGTACCTATGCTAAATCTTTCACGGTACACTCTGTCCAATTGTGGAATGAGCTTCCATCGTGCTTGAGGCAATCTAAATCTGTCGGTTCATTGAAGGAAAGATTAAAGAAGCTGTGGCTAAATAAACAGGATGAGCCTGAGTGTTGATCCTTCTGTTGTAGGTTTTAACTGCTGTTTACGTATGTGTGGTAGTATTATATTGTATATTATATTATTTCTATGTTTAGGTATGTACGAGGGGAGGTCCAAAAGTTCGCGGCATTCCGAGGCTAAATAATTAAATAAAAAGACGTTACTATTTTTCCTTTTCAATATAATCTCCCTTAAGGTTAATACATTTGTTAGATCGTGATATTAATTTTTCTAAACCCACATAAAAATAATTTTCTTCTTTGCTGTCAAAATGAGCCAAAATTGCGTCCTTTACTTCATCATCGGTGTGAAATTTTCTTCCCCGCAACTCTTTCTTCAAATTTGGGAATAAATAATAATCACTGGGGGCCAGGTTCGGGCTGTAGGGGGGATGAACCAATTCTTCGAAGCCACATTTGTTCAGGGCAGCCATCGCAATACGACTCTTGTGAACTGGAGCATTATCCTGAAGTAACAGCACACCCTTAGCCAGCTTTCCTCGCCTTTTTTCTTTGATAGCTTCCCGCAACTGCTCCAGTAGCCTAGAGTAGTACTCTCCAGTAATTGTGACATCTTTGCTTTTGTAATCGATCATCAAAATTCCTTGGCAGTCCCAGAAAATCGTAGCCATCAACTTTCCGGCCGATTCTGACACCTTAAATTTCTTAGGTGGGGGGGTACCCTTCTTGTGCCATTGCATCGACTCCTGTTTAGAGTCAGGTTCAAAATGATGAACCCAAGTTTCATCTCCAGTAACAATCCGCTTCAAAATCGACGTACTTTCTTCTCCACACCGTTCTAAAAAACTGCTACACGCGTCGATTCGCTGCTGTCGCTGATGCGGCGTAAGCATTCTCGGCACCCATCTTGCACTCACTTTAATCATGCCGAGGTGTTCATGTAGAATCCGCAAAATAGTGGTTTCAGATACTCCAACTAATGCAGAAATCTGTTTCTTCTTCAGGCGAGCATCTTCTAATACTAATTTTTCAACTTTTCCGTCGGTATCTGATGTGGTGACCTCGACAGGCCGTCCTGGGCGAGGGTCGTCTTCAATGGACTCTCTGCCAATTTTAAAAAGACCGTGCCATTTGTAAATCATTTTTTTTCCAGGGCAATGATCACAGTAAACTACTGACATCTCACTCATGATGGTCTGAGGAGTTTTTCCTTGCTTAGTCAGGAACTTGATGATGGCTCGATACTCAATTTGCTCCATACTTCCAGGATTTTTCCAGATTGACTTGCTTGCTCGACGATATTTTGTAAAGTAATGAGCTCTTCAGGCTGAAAGTTGGTATATATACTCTTAATGAGTTGGCCATTAGTACTATACTAAAAAATATAGTCATCCCCACCCCCATCCCCTCCATTCCGCGAACTTTTGGACCTCCCCTCGTATCTTATTAAGGAAGATATTTTATTTTTTCTTCCTATTTCTCTGTTGTATGTACTATTTGTTATTTCCTGAAATTTTGTTAATTTGTCTATCCTTCGGCATTGTCCTTGCTTATTCTACTCCAAGGTTAACCGGAAGAGATCCCATATGGGATAAGTTCGCCTATGTACATTATTTATATTAATGCAAACATGTCTTGTAATTGTTTATGTGCAATAAAGAGTTTTACATACATACATACAAGAGTGAGGTGACGTCACATTCGTCTTGGTTGTGGGAGTGAGATAACTTATAATATTTTAATCTAAGTAATGTGGATAGAAAGAAGAATGACATTTAAAAAACCGACATTATATTGACGACAATACCAAAAAATGCAGTCGGTTCTTTTTAAAGCTTGCTTTCTATTTGTTATTTTCTTTCTCACTCAAATGTTAGCTGGAGTTCGCCGTCGTACATTCCTATTTTGTAAATTTTGTATTTGAATTTCTATGCTTTGTACACTAAAGTATTCATATACATACATCATAACAAAGATAATAACTATTTAAAAAAACAAAAAACCGCCTTAAAAACGCAAAAAATAACTTCTTTTAAAATGGTAGGTATAGTTCAGTTAAACTATTTCAGTTTACATCTTTATGAACTCGACTGTACCTAGTAGTAGTAAAATGTATGACAGTATGTATTGTATATTTAACTTTATTTAGTTACATTTTAGCTTGTGCGTTTAATATGCAATTTAATTTTAATACGTAAGTAACAATACTGCGGTGCCCTGCTGGGTTACATGGCTGAACTTTTTATCAGAATAACAATTCCCTGTACTATATACCCGTGAAAAGCAATGAATAAATATGAATATGAATATGAACTGAAGTCGGCGAAACAATATTTTTACCAAAAGTTTTTAAAACATTTATTTTATTTTATACATTTTAGCGATCATAATAAGCTGTTTTGTAGTCCCACTTTTTAGTTGATATAAAACAATAAGACAATTCAAGCTCGCCGCAAGCAACGCCGCGGGAAAGTCATAGTCATATAATTGAAACAATTAAATGTTCTTTTTTGTAGTCGCTCAACTATCATAATCGTGATATCTTATCTCCATCCTTGTAATAGGTACCGTTTAGGAGTTCCGATAGCCAGCTGTGGTCTTCATCATCAGTTCCACTTCACCAAATGATATATTCTGAATGCAACTGCTAGACTTCTTACTAAATATACTAAAATCGCTACATGTTTGCCTACAATATTTGAGGAGTTCCCTCAATTCCTCGCTCATCCCCTCATCAGATTCAGATTTGGTGACAGTGAGACCACCCCGGAAGTATAATATATCAAACCAAAAAAGATTTTTTAAAATCGGTACACAATTGACGGAGAAATCAGTGAAATGGAACGTATAAGAAGGGTAGTTGGCGCTGCCATTCAAGTGACACATGACTCCGTGTTTCTAATTGTTTTAAATTATATATTGAGTGTGTCTGGGTTTAAAAGCAAATTATTTCGGTGTATTTATCTATAGCTGTGCTGTGCAAATGTTCTCTCTTTGAACTTTCAAGGGAAAAAGAAGTTTTTTTTTTTTTTTTAATATCAGTGTTAACTTTTTTGTGACTATTAAACCATCTCTGTGAGTGACAAAAACAAGCAAATAAGAAGAACTTCTCATCGTTATTTAATGGTTAAAATTGCGTTAATTTGTATCAGTAGCATCTAGTTGATGTTTTTATACATAACAAATTGTTCGTACACAACGCCATCTAGGAAACTGTGCCGGAACTCTGTTTTTGGACTTGGTGACTATATAATCGGTTGTTGCTGATCAAAACAGGTCAGAGCGCTTCTAATCACTTAAAAATAATAACTACTTTATCTCAGTGCACCGTTAAGGTTTAACACCTTATTTATACTTTGTCAAGAGCGCGCGTGACCGTACAACGCCATCTAGGCAGCATCGCCAATAGTGGCTCGTCACCTTTTGTGTGCAAAGTAAGCCCTGATTGATTGATTTTGCAAGCTTCAACGTAAGAAGTGAAGATGTCACTACCAGTTGCTAAAAATATGAGCTGCTGCGGATGCTCGCATGAAATAGCAGATACGTTATTCCTAACGTGCTATTATTGTTCAAAGAATTACGATCTTTTATGTGCAAATGGATATCATGGCCATTAATGAAACCTGGCTGACGGAAGGGCAGGACTGCCGTGCACCTCAGCCGCCTGGATATCGTCTCCGCCATATCCCCCGCCCTGCTAGTATCCGTTCTCGCGGTGGTGGAATCGGCTTTTATCTCAGGCAAGGTATTAATGCCCGCCTCATAAAGCACCCGCCCTCACCATCCGTTGAGCAAATGTGGCTAAGTTTAAATATGAATGGCCTAAAAATCGCAGTCGGCACGGCATACCGCCCCCCATGGCTTGGCGTGGAGACCTTCCTTGATGCCCTCAGTGAATCCGTATCCTCACTTGGAAAATTCGATAACGTGATCCTTCTTGGGGACTTCAACATAAACTTATTAAAACCTCTGGAAGCAAGCACGAAAAAACTGTCCGACTTTCTTACTTGCATAAACTTTACCCAGTTTGTTACGGAACCTACTCACTTCACTGATCACAGTGAAACATTGATTGATATAATTTGTTCTGATGCATTTATCAGCAATGTATCTGTTAATTTCATTCCGGATCTTAGTAACCACGCTTTTCTAACGTGTGAAGTTAAAGTAAAAAAAATTAAGCCCCCCCTAAAACGTATTCAATATAGACCTTTAAAGGATATCAACCTGGAAGCTTTCAATTTGGCCGTCGATTCTATTCTCTGGATGGAGCCGGAAATCAGTGATGTGAATGTTATGGTGGAGGGTTTTACCAATAAGATACTGGAGTTATTTGATTCGTTTGCTCCCTTAAGAACGGTGACAGTTAAAGAATCTTCCCACCCATGGATCACTCCCACTGTGAAGCTAATGATGAGGTTACGAGACGAGGCCCACACCAAGAGTAAGGATACAAAACAAGATTCACATATAAAATACTACAAAGAGTTAAAAAGTACTGTTAAACTAGCAATTCAAAGCGAAAAATATGCATATTTTAATAGCTATATTAATTTTATTAGGAATCCCCGCACTTTGTGGACAAATATCAAACGTAACGTAGCTGACTTTAAGAAGAAAGTTGTAGAACTGCCCCCACACTTAAGTAATCCCGATTGCATTAACACGCATTTTCTAGATCTCCCTGACGACGGCAGGGTAAGCATATCCCTCTTAACTTATTTCGAATTCAATAGATTTGGTTCAGGAAATTTCCAGTTAAGGCCTGTTTCGGATACAGTTGTATTTAATATCATAAAATCTATTACTACCAATGCTCTGGGCGACGATGGTATTAGTTTGAACATGATCTTGCTGACTTTACCTCGTACGCTTTTAATAATCACAACAATTATAAATAGGTCAATTGAAACTGGTATTTTCCCTGAACAATGGAAAGTAGCCGTTGTGAAACCAATCCCAAAACTTAGGAACCCTGCAAACTTTAAGGATCTCAGACCAATAAGCCTACTTCCTTTCCTGTCTAAAATTTTAGAAAAAGTGGTTTGTATACAATTGACCGAATATCTTGAGGCTAATGACATCCTACCTAAGAAACAGTCCGGCTTTAGAAGATTCCGCGGCACGGCAACGGCTCTCCTTGATGTGGTGGACAATATCTTAGCAGCTCGAGATGTGGGCGAGGGTTCCTTGATGGTTTTGCTTGACTTTTCTCGAGCTTTCGACACTATTAATACTACACTTCTTTTATCTAAACTAGCTTTTTATGGTTTTGATGGTTTAACTTTGAAGTGGTTTTCTAGCTACCTCTCTGGCCGCAAGCAATATGTCAGAGTTACAAATGAAAATTGTACAGAATCGGTCTCTTCTATGCTACCTGTTAACAGAGGAGTCCCTCAGGGTTCGATTCTTGGACCAATTCTTTTTATTTTGTATAGTGCAGACATAATCAACGCCTTTAAGAACTGTAACTACCACATGTACGCCGATGACATTCAATTATATAGATCTTTTAACCCCTCTCTGACAACTACTGCGGTGGAGGAAATAAACGCCGATTTGTGTCGGATAGCCTCTTGGTGTAAAGAGCATAAATTAATTCTAAACCCTAATAAGTCCAAATATATGGTCTTGGGTACACAGACCCAAATAAGCAAAATTTTAGCGAACAATCCACAAGTGCATATACTTGGCAATCCTTTGGAGCGAGTATCTGAGGCTCGTAATTTGGGTCTTCTAATGGATGGGCGGCTAATTTTTGAGGGGCATGTTCTTGAAACGATGCGTAACTGTTTTTACAGGTTGAAAGTACTGTATCGGATCCGTGAATATCTGAGTGTGGATATGCGAATCAAGTTATGCGACTCGCTTATTCTATCCAAGCTTAACTACGCAGACGTAGTGATAGGAGGATGCCTGCTGGCCCGTACCACAAAGGTTATACAACGTATTCAAAATGCTTGCGCCCGCTTCTGCTTCTCTATCCCTCGGCGATCCCACATCACCCCATTTTTAAATAGAAATGATCTTATGAATATGGCTGCCCGGCGTAAACTGCATCTCGCAACATTGCTTTTCGGCATTATAAAAAGATCCGAACCCTCGTATCTTTTCGAAAAGCTCAAGGTGTCACAACGCAAGGTACGTTTCGCAACCCGCCTTATATGCCCCAAGCACCGCACGGCTGCCTTTCGTGGCAGCTTCCGCTTTGCTGCCACGAAATGCTGGAACGACATACCACCGCCTATAAGGAACTGCATATCGCTTAGCTCATTCAAATTGAAACTTAAAAAGCATCTATTATCTACGCAGAAATCACAGATTCGGAAATAGGCAGTCGTGCTTTTCGAAATTTTACCTGTACCTACCTACAGCTTACTCCCAAGACCACTACTCATGTTGCTACGCGTTGTTCAGAAGAGGTCTTTGTATCTGGTTATAAGTACCTATGCATGTGTATTTTTTTTTTTGTTTGTTCTTATTGTATACCTATATATATATTTTTTTTTTTATTTGTAAGTAACTGCTGCTTGTGATATTGTGTGACGGTGACGGTTCGTGTCTGGCTTGGAGTCAGCGCCATCATCCTAGTTAGTTATAAATATTGTATCTGGCTTCACTGAAAACCAGCGTGATGAAACGTTTCCCAACGTTTTATCACATTAGCTGAGTGAAGACCATTTTGGTAGGCTTCTGTAATCATAGTTGTTAGTTTTATATCTATATTACCTTATATTATGTATCTGTATACCTACTAGTGTAAAATGCCTGCCAAATAAACTTATTTTCTTTCTTTCTTTCTTTCTTTCTTTCTATAACCTCCTCCTTTTTTTGAAGTTCGTTAAAAACTACTCTAAGGGCAATAGCAATAGATCTTAAGTGAATGATTATGATGAATTCAAAATGACCTAGACTAGAACGGACATCTCCATGATGAAGTGAAGTCGGGTTTTGTGTTGGGTGTACACGTAAAGTTCGGACCGCGGGAAACGCCACGCGCCGCGCCGTCCCAATCTTCGTTCCAAACCGTACGTGTAAATGCAACTGTCATAGTAAAATAGTAAAAAATGTACGGTTCGGAACGAAGATTGGAACGGCGCGTGGCGTTTCGCGCGGTCCGAACTTTACGTGTAACGGCTGCTTACGTGTCTAGCCGACTATTTCGCTGTTTGTCCATTTTGTTGTTTTGTAAAAACGGTACAACATTGAAACGTCAAAGAGTCTGGCTAAAACTAATATTTTTTGAAAAAAAAAATGTAATGGAATATTATATTGTGTATATTATATCAAAATATGGTAGGTGTAGCTAACTTGCAAGAAAAAAAAAACTAAAACAGACAAAAATGTTGACTTAAAAAAAAGCTAGGACTAATTATTTTTTTATAAATGTATCTTAAATACATGACAATATTCGAAGGACGTGTCAATCGATACAGTAGTTTGGCCAATATAAATTAAAAACTGTTTTTTTCGTAAGTATTTAAGGCTAAGTAAAATTATATTTGACAATGAGGCGAATAAACGTGTATATTCTGTTTTCATATTCAACCAGGGGCGACTTTACTATAGCAGACCGGCCAGTCCCTTTGGAACGATTATAGTATGTACAGAAACTGAAGAAAAACAACAAATACTAAAAGGTCAAATGTGCGTTGCGCGCGCGCTGATTCGATTCGAATTAGATTTCAAATCGGAATATAATATACCTACTGTACGGAGGTACGGGACCCTCGGTGCGCGCGTCCGACTCGCACTTGACCTGTTCTTGGAGTAACCTTCAGCTAGTCCTGAGTTCGATTGCCGGTCAGGGCAAATAATTTTGTGATGAGCACGAGTACTTATTTCAATATTTAGATATAATAAGTTTTTTTATAAGCTTAGTTTGGGACAATTTGCGTGCAATTGTCTGTGTGTTATAATCAGTGATCGGATTTCACGGTGCAACACGGGGTGAATGACCTCAAACATTATGCTAATATGGATATGTCCCGGGATTCCGGGACCGATGATGTTGAAAGAGGGTAATGTTTCAAATTTTATCATATGATAATTTCCTTAACATTGTAACGTTTTGTTTTGGAATAAATATTTTCACTGTACGTATATATATTTTTTTATTTAGTTTGTTTAACACGTCCAAAATCCTATCCTAATGCCTACTTATAAATATCCCAACAATTGCATTTTTTTTCGAACCAGATCCTGGGATTTTGGTCATATCCATATTAAGATTTCTACTCTATATCCCGCAGTGTTGCACCGTGAAATCCGATCACTGGTTATAATGTGTTATTTATAAAAGGTACAATTTTACGACGAGTTTACTTGAGCTGTCACAATCACCTGTATTTTTATTTATTCTATCAAAGTGTCTGCTGGCAACAATGCATAGAAAATATACCGCCTCTCAACAACGCCTTAATCAAAAACAAACGTATCCCTCATTTTACAATTATAGCGAAACCACCCTTCCACAAATCAAACGTCGCTTTTACTTCACATTGCGTCTGGCTGTTGCACTTTTTTATACGGAGGGTAGAATAGCTATTCGAATGACGTTACAAGTTACAAGTCAGCGTATTATTTTTGTCACAGGTGACTTGTGATTGTGACTGAAGAACTAAGTGTTAAATTAAATAGTTACTATAATTGACGAGTTGTAGGTATAGTTATCCTCTGGTTCTGGTGCTGCGCAGGAGTTTATGAATATGAAATTGCGCGTCAGCAAAAGAAGAATCTGACTGGTTGATCGATCAATGCCCAGCGGAAACCTCTGGACCCAAGGACTTGAAATTAGGAGGGAATATTCCTTGGATATCCTAGGGGGGAACTCAGGAATTTTTGGAAACTCATCCCCTAAGGGAAGTAGTGGGAAACTAATTCTACGCGTACGGAGTCGCGGGCGTTCATTAGTTTTTCATGTTAATTTTGAAGTACTATCAGTTATCCGTTTTCACAAGTGTTTATTTTCGACCCCCACAAAACAGAGGGGTGTTATAAGTTAACGTGAGTATATGTGTATTTAGGGCAGAATGAACGGCTGACCGAATCGACTGCCCGCCTGCTTCGGCTGGGCGTCCCCTCTTATCATCATATGTGTATTTGTCTGTGGTGTCGTGGCTCCGAAACGGATGGCGACCGTTGTGGCCGCGGTTTTTTAGGGTTCCGTACAAAAAAAATAAAAACGGAATCCTTATAGGATGACTCGTGCGTCTGTCTGTCTGTCCGTCCGTCTGTCACAGCCGATTTGCTCCGAATGTACTGGACCAAGTCAGGTGAAATTTGGTTGGATGGTGTTATCCTATGACCCGGACACAGACGAGCAAAGTTTTTTTTTTAATAAGTGTCATTCTCGGGGTACGAATTAGGAAGTTAAAAAAAGTTTTGCAAACCTTACTGTGTCATATCATATATCAAATAAAAGGGCTCGTTATGAGAATCTCAAATATATATTTCTTATTATTGTAAAATTAATAGTTTTGATGTTATTCATGAAAGAAAAAGAAAACTGTCCATACCCAGCTGATCTCTGAAACTACTGAGCCTAAAATTAAAAAATATATATATATATATACTTCATTGCTTGAAGATTACAGGAAAACCATCAAAAAAAAAGGAAGGTACTCTCCACGCGAGGTCAACTCGCACTTAGCTGGTTGTTTTAAATAATATAGGATTCATGAAATTAGATACAAATCAGTATAGGTACATATATCCGTCAGTTATTTAGAAAGAGTTATGTATATAAATAGCAATAAAACTAGTGAAGTACTCTTTGATTGGTGGTGAAATTAGATAAGCAATATTTGTAGGCTAAAAAAACGGAAGTATTTCTATTAGGCTATTTCATTAAATTTTAGAAATCTTTTTTAATACATACATACATAAACTCACGCCTTCATTCCCAGAGTGGGGTAGGCAGAGCTACAGAATTACCAACAACCCCAAAAACTTGTTGATAACTCTGTAACCACAATCAATCTTTTTTAAATGAGTCTTTATTACATAATAAGCACACTACATTCATATTTCCTTGAGATACTACGTATTACTTTTTTTAAACCACGCTTAAAACGCTGTTTTTATCGTGGTATAACGATATATACATTGAAAGTCGATAAATGAGAAGTCACTACGACAGCCCAAAAGTGCCACGAAAATTCCGGCCTCTGGTATGTACAGATAAGTTTCGTTACATTTTTTTGTCATAGTATATATATGCCGTGTGGTTGCCGGCTTAGAATAGTGCCACTCCATGTCTTCCCGTGGAAGTCGTAAGAGGCGACTAAGGGAATAAAGGCTTGTAGTACTGTTAGGCGATGGGCTTGCTACCTGTCACTAATATACACTGATAAACATCTTAGCCTAATTGTGCAAATTGTGGTTACAGAGTTATCAACAAGTTTTTAGAGTTGTTGGTAATTCTGTAGCTCTGCCTACCCCACTCTGGGAATGAAGGCGTGAAGGTATGTATGTATATAATAACATGACAAGAAGCAAGCTTTAAAACTTGCTAACCAACTGTAAATCGTTATAAATCCTAAATGATCATTCAAAATGAAAAATGATGAAAGAAACCTAAAGATGATGTTTAAATACCTATTCAACGATACCCCATTTGTCATAATTCGTTTTTTTTTTACAATATGGCGTCTGGTCGCTGCCATATTGAATTTTAATTACTGTCACATTAATTAGTAACACGCACAAGATTAAGGTTATTAGACATATATATATTTATTTCAACAAGTTTTTAGAGTTGTTGGTAATTCTGTAGCTCTGCCTACCCCACTCTGGAAATTAAGGCGTGAAGGTATGTATGTATGTATGTACATTTATTTAATGAAAAAGTCAGAGAGAAATGTGGAATAAAAGATGTAGTGACAATAGTGACTAAGATTGAAAAGGGCATGACATGCTTCAATGGATCGGTCATTTGGAAAGGATGAATGAAAGAAGATTGACGAAAGAGATATACAGATCGAAAGTGAGTGGAAGGGTCGGAAGGGGCCACCCTAGGGTATGTATGTTACTTTAATAATTGTTATTTTTGTTAATTAATTTTATGACCAACTTTGTGTGTTGATATTAAGTTTTGGTTGAATATGATTTTCTGCCTGCTCTTTTTAAGATCTAATTTTTTTAGTAACCGTGTAACTAATTCGTAGTAATACCTCTTTAGAAAGCTAGAAAAACGTCGATGTTTTGTACATAATCTGCCTGACAGATGTCATCGGTTTTTTTGTTGTTTTTGAACTATTTCTGTGGAACTAGTTGTGAAAAAATACGTAAATTAATAACGTTTATGTCTCTTATTCTTAAACTTGTACCGGTAATGCTGATAATAAATGACTGTTATGTCGTGTAAGTAAAACAAAAGAAAAAAATTGATTTAAGTGATTACTTTATTTTATTTTATTTAAAGTTGCTTATCTGACTTTTTTTGAAAAAAAACATATAATGCATTATAAGTTCAAAATGACTGCAAATGACCTCCCCCATAACCCCTTAAGGGGAATGTATGCAATAACCAATAATCCTGTATAGGTGATATACACCTTCAGCTGTCGGGTAAAAAACACTTTCCGCGATTTTCCGTCTTTCTATCTTTCTGTCCGTCTCACCACCGCCACCGTCGTCAGTAAGAAGATAATTTCACATCTATAATAATAAATTCTGGTTTTATGTACGGGTGTTACAGAACAACATAAACCTAAGTCGTCGCTACTAAGAATATAATTACAAAATAAAATATCAACTTTGTATAAAATTCGGCGAACACGTTCGACAAACAAACCCCATATTATTATTAGCAACAAAGTATAAGGCATTTAATTAATGAACTTACTCATTAAACACATGAATTAACACTCTGTTAATGAATAATCGAGTCAGCCATTTGATACATCGTTAAGCAAACAATGCAAAATGGTTCCGTATAAATCCGAGAGTGTTTGCGCGTCGCTGGGTCAGCCCGATGATGGCAAGCTGGACGTCCTTGCACGTTAATTATTGTCTCCTATTTTAATGTTAATTTTAGTTCCTATTTAGTTCCGTGTAATTTTACTATCTCGTACCTATTTAAGATACAATGTTTACTAAGACATTTATGGTCCTCGGTCTGAAATAAATGTATTAAATATTATTATAAACTATATCCCGTTTTGAGAAATCGCTTCAAGCGGGAATTATTATCCGAGTTTTTTTTAAACCGACTGTTGTTGCTAACCAACTTTAAATTGAAAACCGGAGAAGGAAATGTCATAAGTTTTTTTTTATGGCATATGAAGGCAAACGAGTACACAGGTCACCTGATGGTAAGTGGAAACTGTGACCCATAGACATTCGCATTCACAAGACTGCAAATGCACTGCCAACCCTGAGGACTAAGATGGAATGCCTCTATGCTAGTAATTTCACCGGCTGTCTTATCCCCAAACCGGAACACAACAATGCAAACACTGCTGCTTGGCGGTAGATTGATGGATAAGACCTAAAATATAACCTATTCATATATTCATATTCTTTATTAAGTATTGTACCTACATACATTGTCATAGTTAAACATTTAAATAATTAAAATAAAGCCTTATACATATCAAACAGTTGTTACAATGCAATTCCTTAAACACTTATTACATTAATTCAATTTCGTTTAATTTCATTATTAATAATTTTATATAATAATTTTATATTTTATATACTAATTTCATATTTAATATAATAATTTTATATATCAGTCTAGGTACCTATTCACTAAGGAACTCCTCAACCTTACCAAAAAACCTTAATAAAAAATAAAAAAACCCGCAATATTTTGAAAGACCTATCCAACGACACCCCACGCTATGGGAATACGAGAAAAATAAATACATCCCCACGATGTAGGGATACAACAAAAAAAAATTTTTCACAACACTGACTGCTCGGAAATATGGCCATAGATGCTCTTGTTTGGGGTCACAAAACGTCACTTATAAGGACAGACCAAGAATGTTTTTGTCGGCATTTGCTGATTGGTCGAGAACATTGTTGTCCAACTTTAATAACTAATGAAAATTAATCAATCAATTTTTGTGTCATAGCTCCTTAAAATGAAAAATTGGAATCGACCAATCATAACACACCATTTTGTGTCGTAAAATATTAGGTGTATTTTTGCTAAAAGATACACAGACTAAAAACTATGTCACTGCTTTTTTTTATGTAATTCAAACTTGGCCCCCAATCTCTAACCACTAGAGATAAAATTACATGGGAGATAAGGCAAAACAAATACAATTTTATATGGAGTTGACATCTTCATCTCGAATGTTAGTATATTAATCTCGAAAGCCACGAGAATAGGGGTCCAGATTTAAAAAAAAGTTATCTTTGGTAAAATTGGCGATAATACATACAATTTTATTTTATTTTCTCTCAGTAGTTGTGAAAAGCACTATGTCTGCCTCGGTAGAAAGTGCAATTTATGGACTCGTACAATAGAGGGCCTCAACTACGTTTCGGCCCTCTACAGGGTGTCCCAAAATCGGTAACCAACATTGACCCCGGAGGTAGGTCAGCTTAAGAGGTACCGAACCAGCCTAACATGACCTCAGTAAAATGTGCACGGTTTTCGAGTTATTGCCAAATTAAAGGTTTTTATAAATGTTCACCTTTTTTAACACTTTTTGTGCCAGGATTCAGTCGGAAAGCTTTCGAAGTAATTTTTTTTTACATGTAGGGAGGCAGGGATATTTAATTAAGATATAAGAAGTGTTATTTTGTCAATAATTAATGTAAATTTATGAAAAATATTGGATTAGTGTAGATTTAAATTATCAGTAAATCATTAATTTCAACTTTTGCCACCTGCCGTGTTTTTTTTTTACTAGAAACGAAACGAGCAAATGATGTTTAAAAATTGAGCATGTTATGCAGATTCATAAATGGTACAATACAAGTATCTTACTGCGATAAGAAAAGCGTTCAATAACACTTTTCCGATGCCGCAAACCGTTGCTGTCAGGTAAAATCAATGCCTTACGATGTGATATCGCATTTGAGGCCTAAACATCTTATTATTTGCCAAATGCACGTGAGCGAAAGAGATGGAAATAATGTTCATCTCCCTTTTGAAGGATATCGGTGACTAATCTTCCAGTACTATTAGAAGAGATACCGTTGGCACTGAGACAAAGGATGTGGTTCCAACAAGATGGCTGCCCGGCACACTACGCTCGACTAGTCCGCGAACACCTCAGCAACACATTCCCCGAGAGATGGATTGGGCGATTAGGACCAATTTTATGGCCACCGCGTTCCCCGGATCTAAACCCATTGGATTTTTTATATTGGGGATCTTTGAAAGACAAGGTTTATGCAAAACCAATAAGATGTGAAGAAGAATTGAGGCAGCGTGTATTCGACGCAGCCCGGACCATATCGGGTATTACTTTAAGAAAATTGAGCCGATTTTTTTTGAGACGGTGTAATTTATGTATTAGAGTCCAAGGCAGACAATTTGAATATTTATTGTAACAAATTTTAAGCGTTAAAATAAATAATTGAAAGTTAAACCCATTTTTTTTGGTCATCAACTTTTATCCACCCCGGCAGGTACAAAGCCCAAGGTGGAGGGGTCCAGGTAAAAATCCACACGTGAGATTAGTCACCGATATCCTTCAAAAGGGAGATGAACATTATTTCCATCTCTTTCGCTCACGTGCATTTGGCAAATAATAAGATGTTTAGGCCTCAAATGCGATATCACATCGTAAGGCATTGTTTTTACCTGACAGCAACGGTTTGCGGCATCGGAAAAGTGTTATTGAATGCTTTTCTTATCGCAGTAAGATACTTGTATTGTACCATTTCTGAATCTGCATAACATGCTCAATTTTTAAACATCATTTGCTCGTTCCGTTTCTAGTAAAAAAAAAACACGCCAGGTGGCAAAAGTTGAAATTAATGATTTACTGATAATTTAAATCTACACTAATCCAATATTTTTCATAAATTTACATTAGTTATTGACAAAATAACACTTCTAATATCTTAACTAACTATCCCTGCCTCCCTACATGTAAAAAAAAATAACTTCGAGAGCTTTCCGACTGAATCCTGGCACAAACAGTGTTAAAAAAGGTGAACATTTATTTATAACAGGTCACCTTTTTTCTTTGTAACCTTATATATTTTTTATTTTTTTATTTCTTTAAACTCTCTCTCTACCTATTTGTAATTATTTTTTGTTTAATGAATTAAGTATGATAAATGTCAGTACATACACCTCTTCCCATTTCTAACTATTGTAAGATACAACTGGTGGAGGAGCGGTGTTCTCTTAACACAAGTATCTTGTATACTTAAAAAGAGGCACCAGCACAGATATTGTTACACAGTTTAAGTTACTGAATAAATCATTTTTTAATTTTTTAATTTAATTTTTAATTTATAAAAACCTTTAATTTGGCAATAACTCGAAAACCGTGCACATTTTACTAAGGTCATGTTAGGCTGGTCCGGTACCTCTTAAGCTGACCTACCTCCGGTGTCAATGTGGGTTACCGATTTTGGGACACCCTGTATATGACTCGTCCAAAAATCTCGTACTTTCTATCCTCTGCAACAATGTACTATTTTTCAAGACTTTATTTTAACGCTTTGTTGGCGTGACTAATATGTGTATTTATGCCAAATTACAGCTTTCTAGTACTAAGAATCTCAGAGCTAGGCTGCGGACGGACTGACGGACGGACATGGCGAAACTATTAGGGTTCCTTCCTAGTTTGACTACGGAACCCTAAAAACGATCAAAGAAACATAAAGATGATTTTAAATACCTATTCAGTGATACCTACCCCATTTATCATAGTTCATCAACTGTATTTTTTTTTCTTTTTTACAATATGGCTTCTAGATGCCGCCATATTCGATTTTAATAACTGTCATATCTTTTGTGACACTCACAATATTGGGAAAAATCGATTACCATATGTATCAAAATAATAGGCTGATAAAAACATTACCCAGTGAGTACAAAAACATTGTTGGTAAGGGCGCTCGTTTTGCCTATTATTGACTATGCTGATGTGTGCATTACCAATATCAACCAGGATTCCTTAAATAGGCTAGAGCGTTTACTCAACAATGGTATACGTTTTATCTTCGGTCTCAGAAAATATTACCATGTTTCTTCTTTTCGGCGTCAGCTTAACTGGGTTCCTATACGTCACCGCAGATCTCTTCGAATATTATGTACTCTTTTTTCTATCCTGTTCGAGCCTTCTACTCCAGGTTATCTTAAATGTAAATTTAATTTTAATACCCCCCGTCCAGGCTGTGAATTGCGTTCCTCTCGTACTCTCAAACTTTCTATTCCTCTCCACCATACTGGTTTTAAATGACTAATTCGTTTGCCCTTAAGGCGATCCGTCTCTGGAATGAGCTCCCACTGAGCATCAGACAAGCCCCAAGCAAGTTAGCTTTCAAGCGGATGCTTCATAAGCATCTACTGGAACAAGCGCAGTCGTAAATCGATTTAACACACATCGCCACATCTGTTTTTTTATATATTTTATATGTATTATTATATTTATATTATGTATTTGTTGTATCTTATATACCCGTATCTTGTATATATTTTATTTTAACAGTTTTTTTTAACGCTTTTTTTCTTCGCACCGATCTTCTTTTTCTGTTTCGCCTACTGGTTGACTGGTAGAGAATGCCATTGGGCATTAAGTCCGCGATTTGTACTTTATTGTATTTAGTGCAAAGAAGTTTAAATAAATAAATAAATAAATAAATACCCTCCTTCGGCAGTCGGGTAAATACTAGTATTATTTTTTCTTGAAAAGCATATACTTAATGGTCCTATTAAGGAACCCTATTTCTAAAAGTTAACGATAACATGAAGATCGTTACAAAGAAAAGTCGTAACTAAACATCCCGCGTCAACGTAATTTGATCCTTACTTTGCAGTTTATAGAATTGCCGATCGTGTAAACTTCGATCTGACTCATGCTAGCTTGATAAGAAAACAAAAGTGTACCCATTGAAGAGTGTACACTCTTACTAGTACATATTAGTTGTGAGTTCGTCGTTTACGGAGCAGGTTGTTCCTAGACGAATCTATTGAGTGATTTTGAACTGTGACAAACTTTAATATCGGTCTGTGGTAAAATTAAAACCCCAAGGTAAGTTTTCTACATTACATACATTAAATCACGCCTGTTTCCCAGAGGGGTAGGCAGAGACCACTTCTTTCCACTTGCTACGATCCTGACAAATTTCCTTCGCTTCTTCAACATTCATACATCGAGTCGAGGTTTCGGGTACTTAAGATCTATCGTTTTATTTTTTTGATTCATTGTTAATTTAGTTATTTCATTCAATCGGCCGCTAACTTTAAAACAGGCACAGTGGCTTAAATAATGTCGATAAGTGAGTTTTGAAGGCTTTTACAGGAAGCTCTTGTGCTATTGCATTAACTGTATGCCATTTCACAGTGTTATGTATTCCAGTTTATCATTTATTTTGGTTTTCTTCTAAAATAATTAGGCCGCAGTTAAACAAACTTACACATCTTTTGAACTTATTACTAAAATGTTGATGTTAACCCTTTATAATGTAAAAAACCGGTCAAGTGCGAGTCGGACATGAGACGGTTAACTCAATTCAAAATTTGGACCGCCGTTCCTTGCATAAAGCTAGGGAATGCAATAACCGGTTATAACCGGTATTAACCGGTTATTTTCATACAAAACAGTTAATAACCGGCTAAATTGCATTCCCTGTTTTATTGTGATTTAATTAAAAATATTAGTTTTCCGATTTTTCCCTATATTGGTAGTATAAAACGATAGACGAAATAATTACTTGCCAAATTTCATAGTTCTACGTCAACGGATAAAATACCCTATACATTTTGATTCCCTGGAGAGTGTCACAATATACGTGTTTCGCGGCATAAACGGCCCTATCTTTTTTTTACGTTTACTTAGAAGGTTGATTTTTTCACAGCTTCAAGGGACGGTAGACTCGAGTATGTGGTTTTAATTTCAACTCGATACCTGCACGCATTCCTGATATAAATGGTCTTGACAGACAGATAGACGGACAACAAAGTGATCCTATAAAAATTTAAATGTCTATATAGTTTCACGGTGAAAGAACAACATTTAGAGGTTGCAAGAGGATATTATTTTTCCAGAAACAATAACGAACTATCCAGTCAACTTATGTCAAAAACTAATGATACTGACCATCATCATGATTTTTTTGTCCTGTTGCGGCATGATCCAATTATACCAACTAATTTAATTATAAAACACCAGGGGGACAGTGTCACACCAATTGACCTAGTCCCAAACTAAGCTCTAGGCTTGTACTATGGGTACTTATATAGATAAATATATACTTAAATACATAGAAAACATCCATGACTCAGGAACAAATATTCACGCTCACCACACAAATATCTGCCCTTACCGGGATTTGAACCCATGACCGATAGCTTCGTAGGCAGGGTCACTACCAGCGGCGTAGCTAGCATGAGTGGAACCCGGTGCGGATATTGTAGGTGTCACCCCAAAACCCAATCAACTGTTAAAATAAAAAATAAAAGTATATATATTTTTTGTAACAAATAGTGTTAAATTTTAAAAATTAGTTTCATTCGTTTTTTTAATTATTAATCAACGATGTTTGAAACAAATTTAGTTCGTAAAAAAAAAAACATTACACTTGCAAACACCAAAATCAAGTCATCAAAATTTTAATTTTGTGTTGCTTCATTCTATCGTTAATAAATATGTTAAGATTACTTAAGCTAGTTTCAGTCATTGTAGCCCGCAAGTAATATTTCATTAATTTAAATTTGCTAATACTCCTCTCACATGATGCAACTGATACGCATTATTGTTTTATTATAAATAACTTTAGTGCGACCACCACACCACAGACAGGTGCCGTGCCGAGCAATCGCTATTTCCGGGGAATCCCCTCACTAGCGACAGTTATGTAGCTAAATTCGAAGATAAAAACAAATACATTTTGGCGGAATCCCGACCGACCGACAGTGTGCACACTATATTTGTTTTAATTATTTATTTCTTAGGCTCTTGACACCTATTTGAGCTCACCGTGAATAACCAAAACAAAAAAAACACTTTCAATGGTCCTGAATTAAGGAAACTTACTAGGCTAGTAGGCACCGAATCGTTATAATGGCACTCACTACTGATGTCCACGGTGGGGTCGGGTGCCACTCCTAAGCTAGATTTTTTAAAGACGCTATTTTAACGCGAATCAAATTAACGGACCGCATCACAAATACAATACTTCGCTCCAAAACTAAAATAGCTGATGTAGCCCAAGCAGCCGCCAAGCTCTTATGGGCTTGGGTTGGCCATGTCAGCCGCATGCCGAAGGCATAATAGGCTTAAGTGCCACTCGATAGAATTCGGCGTCGCGGCAGACCAAGGTGACGTTGGCGAGATGAGCTTGATACCTTCAATCAAGACGTGGAAGGAAGGAAGGGAGGGAGGGAAGCCTTTGCCCAGCAGTGGGACATTCAATCAATCCTGTCAGCCGAAAGACGTCCACTGCTGGACATAGGCCTCCCCCAAGGCTCTCCACTCAGACCAATCTTGTGCTTTTCGCATCCACCGCGTTCCCGCGATCCTTACAAGGTCGTCACTCCATCTTGTTGGAGTGGAGGCCTACCTACAACCCGTTTCCCGGTCCGCCGACGCAACTCAGGAACATTCTGACCCCATCGGCCATCAGTCCTGCGAGCGATGTGCCCCGCCCACTGCCACTTATAGGCTCTTAAATAATAATAACTATTTTTTTTGGGTCGTCAGTTCAAAACTCATGTCTTAAATTTCAGGATGACGACTTACTCCATATCCTTGGACGATGTAGACCTGGCGCTGCTGCCAGCTCGTGCTGGAGGCTACAACAACTTCCTGAGGAGGGAACACTACGAGTTCCAGGTGTTGGCTCGGGAAGACGAAGGTATTGGATCGATGGATGATATAATTATATCCTGATTGAATGATATGAATGATGAATGATACCCTGAACCTGCCCTAGTTATTAGTGAGCCTACCTAAGAAGATAGTGATCCCGGGTTTGATTCCCGTTATGGGCAAATATTTTGTGTATGTAGTATGTATATACATATATGTATTTTTTTCTGAGTCTTGGATGTTTTCCATGTATTTAAGTATGTGTTTCTCTACATAAGTATTAATATCGTTGTCTAGGACCCCTAGTACAAGCCCAGCCTAGAGCTAGCTAATAATATTGGAACCAGATCAATCTAATTATATAAAATTTCCATGTCACAATGTTAGTAACCGTACTCCTCCGAAACGGCTTGACCGATTCTTATGAAATTTTATATGCATATTCAGTAGATCTGAGAATCGGCTATTATCTATTTTTCATAAGGTTTGTATGAAACCGGGCGGCGCCGGGCTCGGACAGCTAGTATTATTATAAGTTTAACATTTATATTTTTGTGTCTGTCTGTTGCATCGTAGCTTCCAAACGGATGGAGTGATTTGGGCGCGGTTTTTTTTAAAGGAAAGCTAGTTTAATTGGGATGGTTCTTAGCTAGGTTTCATGAAAATTGGTTGGGCTGTTTAAAAGATATCAGCACTGAAAGAAGGGGTCGTCATTCTATCGAGGAATATTATGTATTGAATAGTTATCTCTCTGCTTATTTAAGGTTATAAACACCGTAATATTAAATTGTCATTGGATTTTATACACTCGCCGGCAAAAATACCTGCCCATAATGTTTTTTGTTCATACAATTGTCATCAAGTATAACTAACTCCTTAAATCCGAGAGTAACTTCAAAAATAGTGAACGAATTTCGAATATACAGCACCGGCAAATAATACCACCGTTGCACTTACATCTCATACGATTACCTACCAATATTGCTTACCAAAATTGACAACCAATCAAGAACTAGTTGACCAATTGTATTGCTATTATTCAATGCGTTACCTGATTAAATAAGGTTCTAAATGGTATATAACAAATGTGTGTACATATCGTTATTTAATAAAGTTTAGTACTTATTTAAAAAAACATTGCTGGCGTATTCATACAAATCTCGTAAATTTAGTTTAAACGCGTCGGCGGTTTTTTAAATAATAAACTTTTTAAAACGGTACGTAATTAGCTCTTAAGGTAAGAGTGCCGGGGTTCATTAAGTACAAGTTACATAAATAACCATTATCGTATTCATTCAAAGCTTCTCAAAAACAACATATCATTCCAGATTCACTCCACGCCAGCCACCCGTGCCACATCTGCGCTATCGACGTACCGGCCGCATTCTGGAGCGAGCACAGCGCAGGCGCGAAACACCGAGCGAACGCGCGCATCGCAACCGCGGCCACACAACGCACCAGCGCACTCATCACCGCCACCCTCCCCCCTCCACTACAACCTTCCGGAAAGTTCTGCGACTCTTGCACTGTTATAACAGGAAAGGATCACGAAAAAACAAAGGAACACAGGATTTTTGTCATACAGGATAGAATGCTTTGCGATCTCGCTAAGATTTACACAGGCGAAGATGTTGATGCTGAAGAGATTGTGAAAGGCCATTTGGCGAATGGACACGTGAAAAATGACAACAAAGATATAAAACTCGATGTCAAAGAGGCAAGTGTTGACGCTGTCAATAATATGCCTAAAACTGAACTGAACGCTGTCAATAATATGCCGAAATCTGAACTGAACGCTGTCAATAATAACAAAGCTAACACAGCTAGAGTACTAGAAGATAACACTACTAGTACGAAAGCTGAATTGCCAAAAGAAAAAGCAGTTAGGAAAGCTGAATTACCAAAAGTAAACACCAACAAAATCGTCAACGAAACATACATAAAACTACTTAACCTCCCTAGCATTCCAAAAATACAGATCCAGACATCTGATAACGGAATACTGATACTTATAAATAATGAGAAAATCAATGTCCTGCCTGATAATTTCCACGGTTACCATAGATTTGGAAGTAAAATTCAGTGCAGACCTTGTTGCTGCACCATAGACGCAACCGAAGCGGAGACACATAAGTTGTCTATGATTCACATGAAGAGAATTATGCACGTTGTGGATGATAGTCACTGCATTAGAAAGGTATTTTATTTTTTAACCATTGACAAAAAAACGAGGGGTGTTATAAATTTATATGTTTGTTATTTATGTAAACGGATGGACAGATTTAGAAGCGGGTTTTAATTAACGAAAGGTCAATCGGGATGGTCCTTACCTAGGTTTCACGAAAATCGAACCAGCTGTCCAAGAGATATCAGCTCTAAAGAAATGCGCCGCCATTATATCAGGGATTTTAGGGTTTCCGTAGCAAACGTCAGGAACGCGACTTTTAGTTTCGCCGTGTCCGTCTGTCCGCAGTTTAACTCAGAGTATTTTACTACAACGCTGTCATTTGGCATACATATAACTATATTGAAATTATGCCGTGGAAGTTGTCATATATTTTTTTTTTATCTTTTGTATATTTTTTACATCATGACATGCAATGAGGTATCATTGGATAGCACTTAAATAGTTATTTCTCAAAAATGACCGGAAATGTTGACATTACTAACTCCATACTGAGACGCGAAGTACATAGTATACAGGCAGTTCCCAAATTAAAAAAAAATACATTGCGTGCTCGCTACACAAGCCCGCAATGTTGCATACAAATTTCATTGTTATCTAGTTTGTAACTTTTTAAAAAGTGAAAACGGCCATAATAAAATGAGGGCACAAGTATTATGCATCCATATTTTATTCGAAACGTAACTTTTTTATCTGTGTCTGGAATAGCTTGAGTTTTTTTTTTCTAAAAAAAAAGCTTGCGTTTCTCCTTGTCATAAAAATAAAGGCGGTAAAGAGTGATGTTATTTCACGTGAAGTTTCTGTTTATATGCGATTTGTATCTTTCGATTTTTGAGAAAAGCACTATATATGCCTCGGCAGGAACGGCAACTGCGGGTCTCGTATTTTTAAACGGACTCGCAAGCTCGTCCGTTTAAACCAATTCTCGGCCCGCAATTGCCTGCTTCACTGCCTAGGCAATAATGTACTATTTCTCAAAAATGACCGGAAAAGTTGACATTACTAACTCTATACTGAGACGCGAAGTACATAGTTTACAGACAATTCCCAAATTAAAAAAAAATACATTGCGTGCTCGCTACACAAGCCCGCAATGTAGCATACAAATTTCATTGTTATCTAGTTTGTAACTTTTTAAAAAGTGAAAACGGCCATAATAAAATGGGAGCACAAGTCTTATACATCCATATTTTATTCAAAACGTAACTTTTTTATCTGTGTCCGGAATAGCTTGATTTTTTTTTTCTAAAAAAGCTTGCGTTTCGCCTTGGGTTAAACATAAAGGCGGTAAAGAGTGATGTTATTTCACGTGAAGTTTCTGTTTATATGCGTTTTGTATCTTGCGATTTTTGAGAAAAGCACTATATATGACTCGGCAGGAACGGCAATTGCCTGCTTCACTGCCTAGGCAATAATGTACTATTTATGTAACTGGTACATAATCAAGATTTTTCAGGTACGAGTACCTTAAGAGCTTATTATGAACCGTGGCTTACATAACTTTTTCTACAAGCGCGCTAGCTCAAAATGATAATGACAAAAATAAACAATCAATAACTTACGCTCCGAATCTATTAAACCAAATCAGGTGAAATTTGGTAGGATGGTGTAATCCTATGACCAAGACACAGATGTGCAAAGTATTTTTTTAGGAAAAATTTAAATAAAGTTTTGCAAACCTTACTGTGTCATATATAAAATGAAAGGGCTCGTTATGAGCATCGTAAATATATTTTTTGTTATTATTGTACATTAAATGGTTTTTATTATATTCATGAAAGAAGAGGAAAATTGTCCCCACCCCCCTGATCTCCGAAACTGTAGAGTATATTTTTTTTTTTAAATAGTACATATTGTTCATTACTTGTAGATTACAGGAAAACCTATATTAATTCTGTCAACAACAAAAAAACGCATTTACGGAACCCTCTTCACGCGAGTTCAACTCGCACTTGGCAGGTTTTTTTGAGATAGTATATTTGTGTTTGTCGTAACCGCTTCGGAACCCTACACTGAGCATGGTCCGACAGGCTCTTACCCGGATTTTCTTTTTTCGTAATTTAATAAACTTTTTTTTTCAGACATTTGCGAACTGGAGCCACTGTATACTGTGCAACCTAGTGATCACTGACAACCTGGTCGATTCCCACAAGCGTTCTATGGTTCACCGCGAGAGAAAAGCCGAATGCACCGTGCCTCAAGGACAAACAACTGAAGACGTTACGAAAGTCAGTAAACCCACAGGGAGCAAAGCTGGTAAAGAGGAACACCAACCGAATCAAAACGAGCCCAATGTAACTCTAAATGGAGGAGCTGGAGCTAAAACCGCAGGAGTTGAAGCTAAAGCTACAGCAGCTCAAAATAACAATGCAGGTCCGTCGAACCTTAAAAATGCACCAAATCAAAATGGCCAAGTTTATAAATCAAATAATATGACCGTTTACAAATCGAAAGAAGATTCCAAAATTGAATACCCTTACAAGGCGACTGAGTCTCCTTTAAGCGTATATTGTGTACTTTGTAGATGTAAAGTGCCAAATAATCCATCGAACAGATCCGACCATTTAAAAGGTGCAAGGCACGTTTCAAGTATGAAAAGTACAAAACAATAAGTGGGAAAAATAAACAACAACAAGATTTTCGATGGGCGTTTTTGATGTTAAACGACTACAGTATTATTCATGTCCTATTGTGTCAGTGACAGTTGTCATTTGCCAAAGGTCATTGGCAGACCTAGGAACATACGTGGCAAAATTAAATGACAGGTAGGGATTGCCTATATCGATAAACTCAATTATCGATGCTTTTCCTATATACCAGTGATCGCTCCAAGTTTTGTTTGTAAAAATATTTTTTTATTGAAAATATGCCAATGAAACAAATCAGCAACATAATTCTGGTTACTCTTTATTTTAAAAGACTTTTTTAACCTTTACTCATCATCATCATATTTTTTTCCTTACTGTGTATTTCAGAATGACTGTCCCATTTTGTTAAAATAAACAATCAGAATTTGTGAAGAGTGAAAAAATATGATTATGATTAGTGAAGGTTAAAATATCCTTCTATTTTGTGTTCTATATATAAGAATTATGTTTC
This sequence comes from Acleris emargana, assembly GCA_927399475.2. NCBI lineage: Eukaryota > Metazoa > Arthropoda > Insecta > Lepidoptera > Tortricidae > Acleris > Acleris emargana. The sequence continues at coordinate 3,140,173 of OV656862.1, forward strand.
TATTTTGTTTTCTTTGCATAGTTTCAATAAAAAAATATTTTTACAAAAAAAACTTGGAGCGATCACTAGTATGTGGGAAAAGCATCGATAATTGAGTTTATCGACATAGGCAATCCCTAGCTGTCATTTAATTTTGCCCCGTATATTCCTAGGTCTGGTCATTGGGCACCTAAGTATGGAAAGATTCCGGTGACCTTCGGGGAGGGAAGATGGCCGATTGAAAAATGCCCGGCTTTAACTTTTGTTAATTTTGATTTAATGTGCTATTTACTGATTATACTCTCTCACTGACACTGGCGAAATCACTTGGTGGACCGCCATTAATTTAAAGAAGAAGTATTTAAACCATACCCACGGCGGACACGAACAAAATATATCACAATGTATAATACAGGGTTATTGGTAAGTCGACCTATTCCCCTCTAGGGGTTATGGGAGAGGTCATTAGCAATCATTTTGGTCCCATAATACCCAATGCAAAAGTGAACCATTTCTGAGATAATTTAAATTTCAGTTTTTTGCTATAAAAGGCAGGAACGCATCTTCAACAAATTATTTTAAAAAAAAATTAGCACGTACATGATACACGTACATGGTACACGTTCATGAATGTGAGACCAAAATGTAAAAAAAAAACAAGATTTTTCATCAGTTTATCCAACATAAATAACACAAAAACAAATCAAAAAAAACTTTTTCGTAGGGTATTATGGGACTAAAATGATTGCAAATGATCTCCCGCATATCCCCTAGCAGAGAATAGGTCGACTTACCAATAACCCTGTATATGGCTCTGGTTAGTATGCCATAAGTCCCATTATTGTGAATGTGGGAATTTTAAGTAATCAGGTTTGGCAGGTTAAGTCAGACAGGTAACAATTAACGACGACACGTTAGCCTGGTTGCTAGTGACCCTGCCTACAAAGCTAGTGGTCCCGGGTTCGAATCCCGGTAAGGGCAGAAATTTGTGTGATGAGCACGAGTGTTTGTTCCTGAGCCATAGATGATGGCGCTGGTCGCTTGATGCGTGAATGCAATGAAACTAATAAACTACCCTCAGAGTAAAAACATTCATCATCATCATGTCAGCCGAAAGACGTCCACTGCTGGACAAAGGCCTCCCCCAACAACACACACAACAAACGTAAAGACATTATATATTTATATTCTTCTACCTACCCTTGCTACCTTAAACTATTACACTTTTCTCCCATTGTTTTTGAAAGAAATAACTAATATAACTGTCTTTAATTTAAAACTATTTTGGTTCATGTCCATCACTGGACCCGATTCTACGTGCACATCGCTTAAATTGCCTAAAACTGACTAAAACTAAATTGTCTAATTTTAAGGCATATTTTAGACGGCATATTTAATCAGCGCTATTCCAGAATGTCAAGCTGACAATGTATAAGACCGCCTAAAATAAGAAGCGTCAGATTCAAATAAGCGCTGTCATGGCGCTGTCATGGTGCTGTCATTTGATTATGACAGCTGCTCATAGAATAGCAAAGTGTTTTAGCGACACCTAAATAAAATTAGGAAGTTTAGAGGCCACTGTAGAATCGGGTCCACTGTCTGCTAAGTGGGTAAAATTTCAATCTGACAGGCACAATAAGAAATGAAAATGATTATTATACTAGTTTCATCAGACTACAAAAAAAAACATTATCTTCGTTTGGTAGTCGGGTAAAGAGGTCGTTTATAATTATAAAAGTCTATGTTTGTTTGTTTGACGGTTATTTTCCGCTCATAGCTTCAAAGCTACCTATTACATTTTGATAAATTAAGGGTTATGTCAAAGGACCGGATTTCTTCATAGCAAAAATCAAACTGTAAGAGGGAATGACCAAATTGTTTTATCGACAATTCCACTTATCGATGTTACGGAATATTATCGCATATCGACTTATACGATTATTCTGTAACATTTGACCTCTTTGATAAACAACCTGCATCTCCATTTTAAAATAAATCGTGCCCACGTCACATAAATGTCATATTGCCAGTTACAGAACCTACTCAAAAGAGTGTGTATACAGAGTGTAAGGGACGGCTCACCGAAAACTGAAACCATAGCTTCAGACCATTGTACTGAACTGAAATCCAGTGGAAATTTTCCCGGGAAAACGAAATTTTTCTCGTTTTTTTCCATGTTTTTGCATATAAACCGATCTAGGACAACATATTATGACATACTGAAGCTCATTATGTAAAAAAACTGTGGAAACGGCATTTTCACGTAACAAACGAGAAAATTTTCGTTTTCCCGGGTAATTTAAATAAAACAAATACTTTTGTATGTTACTCAATATATTAGAGGGCATGTTTTGAGTTAGATCCCATCTCTTCTTACTACGTTATAATTTGGAGTCGTTTAATTGATTTTAATCCGACTGCCAAAGGAGGAGATAATGTTTTTGACCTGTATGTATGTATGGTTCTTTGTTCCCTTGTAAAGCCTAACTGACCCGATTGCGACAAGCGAGGTATAGTTAGATTTGTCTTAGCGTCGCGGGTGTCAATGTGTACTTTTTTAGGGTTCCGTAGCCAAATGGCAAAAAACGGAACCCTTATAGATTCGTCATGTCTGTCCGTCTGTCCGTCCGTATGTCACAGCCACTTTATTCCGTAACTATAAGAGCTATACTGTGGAAACTTGGTAAGTAGATGTATTCGGTGAACCGCATTAAGATTTTCATACAAAAATAGAAAAAAAACAATAAATTTTTGGGGTTCCCCATACTTAGAACTGAAACTCAAAAATTTTTTTTTCATCAAACTCATACGTGTGGGGTATCTATGGATAGGTATTCAAAAATGATATTGAGGTTTCTATTATAATTTTTTTCTAAACTGAATAGTTTGCGCGAGAGACGCTTCCAAAGTGGAAAAATGTGTGTCCCCCCCCCCGTAACTTCTAAAATAAGGGAATGATAAATGTAAAAATAATATATGATGTACATTACCATGCAAACTTCCACCGAAAATTGGTTTGAACGAGATCTAATAATTAGTTTTTTTTAATACGTTATAAATCCTAAACCGCATTTTACCTTTCATTCAATCAACTCCAATATAATAAAGAATAAAGAAAAACATTTATTTAGATGTATAGTTGTACGGAACCCTACGTGCGCGAGTCCGACTCGCACTTGGCCGGTTTTTTTAAATGTGAAGTTGGTAAAAAATAAGGTAACTAACATTATGTTGCCGACATTATCCAAACAGCAGTTGGGTTTTTAAAGCTTGCTTTTAACATTTAATAATTCAACTATATTTTTACTTGACGTTATTTAAGATTTGTAAAATTAATTCAACCTGACTGTTCCAAATAAAAGAGTTCCCTATGTTCAACCTGACTTTTAATTGGTCTATCCATTTGCATTGTCCTTGCTTATCCTACTCCTAGGTTAACTGGAACAGATCCCATATGGGATAAGTTCGCCCGTGTACATTATATACATTGACGCGAACATGTCTTGTAATTGTTTATGTACAATAAATAGTTTACATACATACATACTTTTCTAATGCTAAGCAAGTCGGAAATGTTGCCCTATTCCATTTGACATCCTCTTCTCTTATTACAAGACAAATTCGCTATCCCCGTCTGTCTGTCACAACTTGGTTTTTACCGCCTTATTGTTATAAGGGGTGGCCCCTTTTATCACGCGATAAACGCAAGATAGGACCACCCTCACAGTAACCTTGCAGTTGGTAGTGACCCTGCCTACGAAGCTAGCGGTCCTGGGTTCAAATCCCGGTAAGGGCAGATATTTGTGTGATGAGCGCGAATATTTGTTCGTGAGTCATGGATTTTTACTATGTACAGTCAGCGTCAAAAGTAACTGGTCACTTCAAGCTACTTTTGTACTTTATCGCATTAACACATTAGACAATCTTGTTTGACATTGCTTATGTGACAGTAAAGCGACAAGGTATTTAAGTGATCAGTTTCTTTTGACGCTGACCGTACATACATACATACATAAACTCACGCCTTCATTCCCAAAGTGGGGTAGGCAGAGCTAAAGAATTACCAACAACTTTTAAAACTTGTTGATAATTCTATAACCACATTTTGCACAATAAGGCTAAGATGTTTACCAGCGCATTAGTGACAGGTTGCAAGCCCATCGCCTAACAGTACTACAAGCCTTTATTCCCTTAGTCGCCTCTTACGACTTCCACGGGAAGACATGTAGTGGCACAATTCTGAGCCGGCAACCACAAGGCAGAGCCGGCAACCACACGTAAAGTAAGTATATATTTCTCTTTATAAGTATTTATATCGTTGTCTAGTACCCATAATACAAGGCTAGAGCTTAAATTGGGAGGTCAATTGGTGTGAAATTGTCCCCTGATATTTAGTATTTAATATTAAATAGCACTGACCTTAACAAGCATGTGCTTCTCCGAGGGCGTGAGGTACATCTTGGTCTCGAACATGTAGACGCATATGTTGACGACGTCGGCGAGCAGGTCCTCGTAGCCTGGGGACGAAGGGCCAGTTAGAGTTTTAAGAAAACCTGCTTTCAAATAAAAAAAAACGGCATCCAAATCGGTTCACACGTTTACGAGTTACGGTGCCACATACAGACACACACAGATTATTTTTGCGTCGGCGGTTAATAGTAGTTTATGAAATTGTTGCATAAAGAGGGGTATTAAAACACGAGTGTGTGTTTAAGAACCGAGCCGCTAGGCGAGGTTTTTAATAGTATCACACGAGTGTTTTAATACCTAGTTATGTGCGGTTTCATACACTACTTTATCTACTCTCATACATTGCGATTCAACCTACTAAATAAAAGATCGAAGTTAATAAAGTAACTACAGCAAAACGTAATTTCAATGAATGGCGCCAAAACCTAGCACATCACCGCGCATGCGTTAAAGCGGGCGCTGTCACAGACTAGTAAAAATTGAAATGGAAACTTTTTGTAATGCTGTAAAAATGACGTGAACCGCATGTGCGTTCCATTATAAAAAAAAAAATGATATGGGACCTCGTTGGTGACATTAACTTTTTGGATTAACTTGTATCGTAATGGTTAAAAAATTACTTTTCTCAAAAATGACCGGAAAAGTTGACATTACTAACTCCATACTGAGACGCGAAGTACATAGTTTACAGACAGTTCCCAAATTTAAAAAAAATTACATTGCGTGCTCGCTACACAAGCCCGCAATGTTGCATACAAATTTCATTGTTATCTAGTTTGTAACTTTTTAAAAAGTGAAAACGGCCATAATAAAATGAGGGCGCAAGTGTTATACATCCATATTTTATTCGAAACGTAACTTTTTTATCTGTGTCTGCGATAGCTTGAGTTTCTTTTTCTAAAAAAAGCTTGCGTTTCTTCTTGTCATAAAAATAAAGGCGGTAGAGAGTGATGTTATTTCACGTGAAGTTTCTGTTTATATGCGATTTGTATGTTTCGATTTTTGAGAAAAGCACTATATATGCCTCGGCAGGAACGGCAATTGCGGGCCTCGTATTTTTAAACGGACTCGCAACTTTGTTAGAGAATAGTTATTTGTTCAACAAGAGAGCAAAGTTGGTTTTTGCTGCGAGTGATGATTTTGAATCCCGAGTAAGCGAAGGATTCTATTATTGAAGCACGAGCGTAGCGAGTGATTCTAGGTTAGAATCCTGAGCGTAGCGAGGGATTCAAAGATACGAGACGTAAAAAACTTTGGTCTCGTGTGAGACATACAACTTTTCACCTCAGCAGCGAGAACAACACAGCGTGAAGCTGGTAGGGCCAACGCAGGTCTTCCGTTGTGACCATTTGGTGAATACACGACTAAATAACGACACGATCGCATATGCATCAATCGCAAGCATTTTTGCAAAATACTAATAAAATAAAAAGTGGAAAAAATAAACATGAAACAGATAAAACCTGTCACTCAACTTGATAATGCCGTAGTGCAAACACAACTTTATACAGCTTTATGTAGTCTGTGGCTTTAAAAAAAACCTAACTAGGCCTTGTCTATGGCTATTGGCTACAATAATCCCGCTATTTTTGAAATGCGTTCTGAAACTGCCCCCGCGGTTTATGTCACGAAATTAAAGATTTTAAAACGATAACAAAATCATGTAGATACATGATAAACTTCTTATTTTTCATTAATTTTGTCTTCAAAACATTAAATAAAAAAAATGATTGTACCTACTGTATAAAATAGTTATAATTTTAAACACATTTCAAACTTTAACAGATAGTTTTATTTGCAATTTTACGGTTATGTGTGCATCCGAACGTGCGTTTCTTTTTGGGCCTACTATGTGTGGAATTTGAAAATCGAACTTCGAATCAAGTTGTTTCTATCTCTCGCTTTTTTCCTATCGAAGTGAAAGTGACAGAACAAAGTGAAGTTCAATTTTTTCGAATGTTGTGAGTAGCCCCAGCACTGGTCACGGCATTTAAAAAAAATAATTAAAAAGCTACTTTGCCTCTCGCTCGCAGCAAAATTGAATTTTGCTCACTGTTTTTAAGCAGCAAAACCTGCTTGTTTGAGCTGCTGAGGTGAAAATAATGTTATAATAGTACATTATTGCCTAGGCAGTGAAGCAGGCAATTGCGGGCCGAGAATTGGTTTAAACGGACGAGCTTGCGAGTCCGTTTAAAAATACGAGGCCCGCAATTGCGATTCCTGCCGAGGCATATATAGTGCTTTTCTCAAAAATCGCAAGAAAAAAATCGCATATAAACACAAACTTCACGTGAAATAACCTCACTCTTTACCGCCATTATTTTTATGACAAGGAGAAACGCAAGCTTTTTTTAGAAAAAAAAACTCAAGCTATTCCAGACACAGATAAAAAAGTTACGTTTCGAATAAAATATGGATGTATAACACTTGCGCCCTCATTTTATTATGGCCGTTTTCACTTTTTAAAAAGTTACAAACTAGATAACAATGAAATTTGTATGCAACATTGCGGGCTTGTGTAGCGAGCACGCAATGTAATTTTTTTTAAATTTGGGAACTGTCTGTAAACTATGTACTTCGCGTCTCAGTATGGAGTTAGTAATGTCAACTTTTCCGGTCATTTTTGAGAATAGTACATTACTGCACAGACCAGGAAGTAGGCCGTTGCGGGACGAGTAGAGTTAGCGTGGCCGAGACGCAGTCGAGGCCACGCTATATACGAGTCCAGCAACCGCCCTTCCTGGTCGAGGCTTGTATAGTGCTTTTCTCTAACAATGCGAGGAAATTAAACAAAATTTCAGTTTTGATATAATATGTATTCAAATGTATTAAAAAAATGAAGTCAAATACGATGTGATAATATGACGAAGGCAAATGGCAGTAAGTACTTAACCGACTATGCTTCTTCTTTACACTCTGGTGGTGTGCCGATAAACACATCTTCATCACTGGAACTCATTTTACTTTTGTATTTTCGCGAAACAAAAATAATACGTACTGTACTTAAACTTCCCTAAGAAAAAAGTATTCCCGATTCCCGCCTTAATTTTATTAATTCTAAACGCAGAATGTTTTAAAAAAAGTAAAACTATTTGACACTTTGGTAAATACGCTGTAAACGCGATAAACGGCGTTTACCTTTTTAGTCTATGACATTTAAAAAGTAAATAAACATGGAAGAATTTTGAATTGTACGAGTGTTTGGCTGTTTGGAGTTAGTGATCATAGTCCAAATATGGTTTTAAAAAGTAAAAAACCGGGTACGTTATGAAATTTGTATACATTTTCGCGGCCGCTGCCGCTGGTAAATAATAACTTTTTTTTTTTAATTTTGCCCGGGCCTGGAACTCGGAACTTCGCGGGCTGATTTTACAACAGTAAGGTTAACATTTCCGAGCATGTAGGAGAAAAAGTGTTTTTTTATTCTTTATTTCGGTATTGTGTTTATAAAGTATGGCAATATAAATTCGTTTTGAAGTTTATGATTCGAACTTTACGATATGAGAGTAGTTAAAAAAATGTACCAACCGTTGATTTTCTCGAGTGCATCTTTAACCGTGTCCCGTATCTTGTTCTGGGTGGCGAGGAACATGGACAGGTTCTGCGACTCCTGGAGGCTCTGGCTGTCAGACATCACCTTGAGGAACTGCGCTGCCCTGAGGGTCACAAGGTTAAATAAGATATTAAAGTCAATAAGTAAGTGTGACAGGTATCTTCGGATACACTTCGACCCTTTAGGATCTTTTATGCAATTACCCTCATACACACTCTGATGTTCGAATGTGCAGGTTTCCTCACGATGTTTTTCCTTCACCGTAAGAGCATTGGGTAATGCACTTACATACATACATTAAATCACGCCTGTTTCGCAGAGGGTTAGGCAGAGACCACTTCTTTCCACTTGCTACGATCTTGACAATTTTCTTTCGCTTCTTCAACATTTACTTTGAACTCTGTTTCAATAAGAATAAGGTTTATTTTCCTATGTTCATAAACTGAAAATGGCATTTTCGAAATATCGCAATTGAACTTTATTCCCTTGATTGTAGATTCAAAGTCCCAGTTGCCGAGTTCGACTCTAACTTGACCGGTTTTAATCATTTTTGTAACAACCCCCCCCCTCCAAATTACAGGTGTTCAAAAAATCACTCAATATTGCCACTCTACCTACAAAACTAAGTCAGCTGTAACTAGGGTTTCCATCCGTCTGGATTAGTCTGGACATATCCGGACTTTCAGACTCTAGTCGGCAAATTGTACAATCCCCGCCCTCACCCCGCGTCCTACCCCGCTGTAACTAAGTAATGTTTCCATTTCGCGACTAAAAAGTTCTGACTTTATTCGAAGCCCTACCTCCGATACGTAGAGTAGTCGTTCTTGACGGAACTCTTCATGTTCTTCAGCTCGTCGAGCACCGCGAACATGTTCACGAACTTGCCCAGGGTCAGCAGGTACGCCTCCGACACGAAGTCGCGCCGCTTCTCCGCGTGGCAGAGCCGGCGGACCTCTCCGCAGAATCGCTCGATCGCCTTGCGCTGGGGGAAAATACAACTGATGTTTTTTTTTTTATAACGCATAGGAAGGCAAACGAGCACTCAGGCCACCTGATGGTAAGTGGAAACTGAGACCCATAGACATTCGCATTCACAAGACCGCAATCCTAAGACTGCAAATGCGTTGCCAACCTTGAGGACTAAGATGGAATGCCTATGCTAGTCATTTCCCCGGCTGTCTTATCCCCAAACCGGAACACAACAATGCGAACACTGCTGCTTGACGGTAGGTTAATGGATAAGATGGTGGTACCAACCCGGACGGACTCTGCACAAGGTCCTCCCACAAGTAAAATGATGATTGGCTGTGGCTGGTTTTATGAAGAATTGTTTTATGTGATTGGATACTTTGACGTGTGTTAAAGGGCACTAGCATAAAATGTTTGCTCCCCACAGGTAATAAGGGTAATTATGCTCAATGGTTATATTGAGGTAACCTGTATTGTAAATCATTTTATCGCTTTCATTCACTTCGTGGCTAGATGTATGCAGCCACATTTGTCATCGACCCAACAAATTTATGATAGAGCAAAATAAACCTTACTTTCTTATTAAAAAGGTGCATTTTGCTCCTTATTAAAATCGTTACTTACGCGGTTTTGCAGTTTCATCGACGTAATGTCAGTGTTATGGTGCGCTTTACTTATCTAATACATGATGAGTTCTCACCTGAAAGTACATGAATTGCAGCAGTTTGTCCACTTCTGGCGCAAGCACTTGTACCGTGCGCTCGTAAATGTGGACCCTGTCTGGTTGCTCGTTGGATCTGATGAAAAGAAACAATAATAAAATCCATGCTTTCATTGAATCACCCTGTATTCAAAATTTGTTGTAATTGACGACGCGCTGGCCTAGTTGTTAGTGAGCCTGCCTACCCCCGGTAAGGGCAGGTATTTTTGTGATGAGCGCGAATATTTGTTCCTGAGTCATGGATGTTATTTATGTATTTAAGTATATATTTCTCTAATCTATGTATTTATATCGTTGTCTAGTGCTCATAGTACAAGCCTAGAGCTTAGTTTGGGACTAGGTCAATTGGTGTGACATTGTCCCCTGATATTTATTTATTTATTTATTTTTACCCAAAAATAAGACCCGGTGTGGTGGTGGGTGTTTTAATAAAATAATACCCTTACCTAGGCTGCGGGATGGCCCTGGAGCAGCAGCGCCAGGTGTACAGCATGACCGCGTGCGCATTGCCTTCCTCCAGCAGTTCATTCTGAAAAAAAAAACAATAACTACCTGATGTGTAAAAGAGCCTCCTGTATCCAATTCAGTGAATAAATATTTTGATATATATTGACTGTATATTATATTATAACTGTAAATAAAATTACTTTAGAAGACAGTTTTTTTTTCAGCTTGCAAAATACGTTTTTCTAAAAAGTCGGTGAATGATAATGTGCTGGTATGATGATGGAGACAGAACTGGCTCATAGTAGATGCATCGAGTTTGGACTCATTTGACTTGTCTTTTGATAGGGAGTTCATTAACAGTGTTAAAAGTACAGTCAGCAATAGTGTTTTCATTGCTTTTTTTTTCTTATTTCTCTTCTAACATTCGAATGGTCTTTAGATGACCATAAGCTGATCTCGTCGCTTAGAATATAGAGTCGTGTGAGGTGTTCCCATCCATTGACGGGCCACCTTAAATTCTTTCCCTCACAATGTGATGTCCCAAATGTGCTGCCGTTTTAGGCGTCTCTGTTGCAACGATTCTATGTGCTGAGGCAAGGTTGTTTTGGTGATTAACTTAGCTATTTCTGTACGATTTTATCATGCGGTCCGCTTCTATCTTCACTGTGTCAATTTGCAAGCCCTCGTAGTTCCTTTGTTTTGGTAAACCGCGGTGCTTGTGTTCTTTGTTAAACTAATTATTACAAAAATAATGTTATAAATATGGTCCAACAAGCGGACAAGAATCCTAAACATATTTAACCTTTAACTTTCAAATTTATTATTATTTTCAAATTTATGTTGCCATGTCTTAAGGGTTACTTTGAGAGGGCTCTGAAACCACGTTGTCAATTAAAGGTTAAAAATTTACTGAAACTTAATTTACACTTGTACATATTCATAAGTTTACATACCAGGTTGGCATGAACAGTAGCCTCTTCAATGTACTTGGCAATGCCGGTGACAAAGCCATTGCGGTCTTCAAAATTGGTGTCAAAGTTGGCCTGGTAAAGGATCGAGCATGGAGCTGCCTCGATGCATGGCTGCTCATCTAGTTCAAATGACACATATATTAAGGGAAAATTGCACAAAAATTGACATAAAGGAGCGTCTTCACATGGGCAGGTAAATACTTGGGACCAAATAATCATGTTATCGCACAAATATTGCTTAAAAAGTACAATTAATTTCATAGGTAGACTTACTACTTACTAGGCTCACTGCATCATCGTTAGGGTTAGAAATTAGGTGGTATACCCTGGTTCTAGAATCCATGAAATCGCTATTTCCTATTATTATAAAACTTTGAATTTGACCTTCAGTATTGTCATATTTCAAAATAAATTAAGGACAATTTTATTTTGTTTACCTAATACAATTATTTGTTTTTGATAGCTTTTACAGCAGAGATACCAAAATTCATTAATTAAATTAGAGATATATAATAATAATCCATGAAGTTGCTATTTCCAAATTAATACAGAGATAGAAATGCCATTCGTTAACTAAACCTACTGTATTCTGAGAGATATATTTACCTAGGGTAATCAACTTATCAATCTATGAATCATAACTTTTAACCTCCACTAAAACATACAAAAACTAAATTACCTGGCAAAGTAAGTTCATCCAGGACATCTACGTTGCTCAGAGCATCGGATAACGATACTTTTTCACTCACAGACATGATTTTAAAGCTTTAGAACACGTAAATATCTCGCACGAGAATTGCACACAGGAAATGGGAAATTGCGAAGTTTAGAAGCGAATTCACGCCAACTAATGATCAGTTTGTGTTTGATTAGTTGTAATTAGATATTTCACTAATGTTAGGCATTAATTCTGATAATAATATTGATTATTTCGCCAAAAAATAATACAGTACTGAATTTGACAGAAAAACACTACACCTAGTGCTGGCGTACAAAGCTTATATTTCAATTTCGGTATTACACTTTTTATGACATAATTAATTACGAATACAATAAATTATAAATGGCATATTTTGATGAAGTGTTTTATTTTTGTTTTTACCTAACATTAAATCATGATTTTTATTTAAGGATGTTGTTTTGAACGTCTTATCTTTCCGTTATCGATATCTGAGAAATCTATACATCACTAGTGCCCACGCCCAATACACGTTCAGAAACTAATATTGTAGATTCACATCCTTGATAGATGACAGGTTATCAAAATGAGTTCAAAGTGGTTCAAAGAGTTTTAATATTAGTACATAGGAAAAGAGAAAAACGGATCCGTCGTGCAAATATTATTTTCACCTCAGCAGCTCAAACAAGCAGGTTTTGCTGCTTAAAAACAGTGAGCAAAATTCAATTTTGCTGCGAGCGTGAGGCAAAGTAGCTTTTTAATTATTTTTTTTAAATGCCGTGAGCAGTGCTGGGGCTACTCACAACATTCGAAAAAATTGAACTTCACTTTGTTCTGTCACTTTCACTTCGATAGGAAAAAAGCGAGAGATAGGAACAACTTGATTCGAAATTCGATTTTCAAATTCCACACATAGTAGGCCCAAAAAGAAACGCACGTTCGGATGCACACATAACCGTAAAATTGCAAATAAAACTATCTGTTAAAGTTTGAAATGTGTTTATTATAACTATTTTATACGATCATTTTTTTTATTTAATGTTTTGAAGACAAAATTAATGAAAAATAAGAAGTTTATCATGTATCTACATAATTTTGTTATAGTTTTAGCAATCTTTGATTTCGTGACATAAACCGCGGGGGCAGTTTCAGAACGCATTTCAAAAATAGCGGGATTATTGTACTTGTTTAAAAAAAATGTTTTTTGTTGCTTTTCTGTTACGCTACGTCTCGCGAAAAATATCTGAAAGCTTATGATATTTTTAAGCAATGGAGACTTGCAAATGGTTCCAAAACTTTTTCGGAGACTGTACTGTTAGCGTATTTCATAGAGTTATCACAAACAAAGCAACCATCAACAATGTGGAGTATTTACTCAATGTTGAAAACAACAATAAAAACGAAGGATGATGTGCACATTGAAACCTACCACAAACTGATTGCATTTTTGAAGAAAATATCAGTAGGGCACAAACCCAAGAAGTCCAAAATTTTTTCAGCCGCTAATGTTCAAAAACGGCACGGCGGATGGAGGTCGAATATGGTTGCGGAAGGATATATTGAAGATTCACTTGAAAATAAAACTAAAATCTGTAAGCGTATCATAGAGAACATAAGTTTGAAACAGACCTCAGATCCTTGGTCTCGCCCATCTACTTCCAGAGTCACAAATACCGCCACTGAGTCACCTTCTTTCCATATCCTTCCCCCACAATCCAAAAGTGAGGAAGCCGAAACCATGAGCTGGAAAGAGACCTCAGATCCTTGGTCTCGCCCATCCACTTCCAGAGTCACTAATACTGCGACTGAGTCACCTACTTTCACTATTGTGCCGTCACAATCTACAAGTGAGGAAGCCGGTGAAACTATGAGCTGGAAACAGACCTCAGATCCTTGGTCTTGCCCATCTACTTCCAGAGTCACAAATACCACTGCTGAGTCACCTACTTTCTCTATTCCTCTGTCACAGCCCACAACAAGAAAGGAAGCCGAAATCTCAGCCTCATCAACTACTCAAACTCAAGTTTCTAAGACAACAATATCGGTTCCAAACAAAACTGTAACATTTAACTTGCAAAACTGCAGTAATTTTACTTTTAACTTTTATTTTTTGAAATTGTTGGTTTTACAAATATAGATACATGTTATTTAATTTTTATCATATTGTTTTTTTTCATGTCTTCACTCAAAAACAAAAAAAGCCTCTGCTTCGCCATTCCGTTGTGGGTTCATGTCACACCTAAAATCTTCAAGCTTCATCTGGCATGTCTCCTCTTCGGGGTAGTAAAGTATCAGGCCACAGCAACAAATTGCTGGAAAAATCTGTTGCCTGCTTAGGAACCTGAAATGTATACATGGTTTTAAGACTCAGTTAAAGAAACACTTGCAGTTAAGGGAACAGTAACTATTAATTTGGTTCCAGTCAGATACCTGTTTTTTATGTCCCACAAGCATTAAGTAGCATGATGTTAGTAGCTGTTTTTCTTTGTTTGAATTTGTTCAAGTTTAGAAATCCACGTCTTTTGTTCAATTTAATTTATTTTTTGTAGATTATGACTCCACGAGGCTGTCAATGATTCCGTCAACGTAACTACTTTAGCTCATAATCTGCCCCCGTCGCTTCAGAACCTGAAATGTATATACATAGTTTTAAGGCTCATTAAGGAAACACTTGCAGGAACGCGAAAAAGTCGAGAAAATTTCAGACATATGAGACTACCTAGTTGCAATTTAGTTCGAATCACGTATTCACATACCTTTTTTTATGTCCCACAAGCATTCAGGAGCACGGTGTTACTAGACGTTTTTCATAGTTTGATACTCAATTTGGTTTTCATGGTCCTTGACCTACTTTTGCTAATTTGTTCTGCGTATTAAACAAATGTAATGTAATGTAAATGACGATGTAATTTTTGTTAATTTGTCCGCCATAGCCAATAGCCATAGAATAGACAAGGCCTAATTAAAGCCACAGACTACATAAAGCTGTATAAAGTTGTGTTTGCACTAAGGCATTATCAAGTTGAGTGACAGGTTTTATCTGTTTCATGTTTATTTTTTCCACTTTTTATTTTATTAGTATTTTGCTTTGCTTGTGATTGATGCATATACGATCGTGTCGTTATTTAGTCGTGTATTCACCAAATGGTCACAACGGAAGACCTGCGTTGGCCCTACCAGCTTCGCGCTGTGTTGTTCTCGCTGCTGAGGTGAAAAGTTGTATGTCTCACACGAGACCAAAGTTTTTTACGTCTCGTGTCTTTGAATCCCTCGCTACGCTCAGGATTCTAACCTAGAATCACTCGCTACGCTCGTGATTCAATAATAGAATCCTTCGCTTACTCGGGATTCAACATCATCACTCGCAGCAAAAACCAACTTTGCTCTCTTGTTGAACAAATAACTATTATTCTTATGTAAGAGATGTAAAACAAACGTGATACGATTCAAAATCATACTTTCTGTTTTCCCGTGTGGTTGCCGGGTTAGAATAGTGCCACTCCATGTCTTCCCGTGGAATTTATCTGAAAATGGCAAAAAAAAATATATAAAATTATAGCATTAAGCAGCGGTGGGCATTTGCAACGTTAAAAGATGGCGGACGTGTAATTTGTTTTAGACTTTAATTTTTGGGTAATTAGGTGTTCAAAGTTCTTTTCTGATAGTGATTTGTACTTTTTATGCCTTTGTGTCGCACAGTGATTGAAGACTTGGACTTATTTCGTATATCTGGCATCTTTCTTCTCGTTTCAAGTGGACTCGCAGTGGTGCAGAGGTTAAAACTATCTTGACCTCTCTCTGACCTACAAATCACCGTACAACGTTGCCCCCAATCTTCCTAGAGAAGATTGGATTGTGTTTTATTGCTATATTGATTCATACTTATATACAGGGTGTCCCTGGATAAAGTCGACAAACGAATAGGGATGAAAGTAGATGCAATTTTACCGAAAAAAAAAATTTTAAAAAATTGGGGTAATTCCCTTTTTTTTTAAGATTTTTAAAAAGAAACATTGTTTGCTTTGCACTCTATCGGAACAAAGTGAAATATCTCGCCTTATATGAGGTCTATTCAGATGAAATAAACGGTTTTTTAATCCCAAGACATTACCTGTGTCAAATAACAACAAAAAATATGCTGAACTTAAAAAAAAAGGTTTTATTCAAAAAAATGTGTTTATTTATTGTAAATTCCTGATAATTCCTAAAATTGCTTAAAAATATGCCCATATTACCTTATGTTATTAAGTTATTATTAGCTATAATTATTTGTTAACACAATGTCTTTAATTAAAAAAAAGAATTACGTGTCTAATGCAAACACGACATTTTTGATGAGCGGTAAACAAAGACATTGCGTTTACGCTTAATTACTTAGGTCGTCACTAGAATTTACTTGGCATACCTACAGTTAAATTAAAAAGTTAAACAAAACACGGCTTTTTTGTCTGTGACTGAAATAGCTTTTACTATTTTAGCGGAAAAATACACCTGCAACTTTGGTAATAAAAAAAAAAGCGGCAAAGATAAAAAGTTTTTGTAGTGATTTAACAATTTTTGCCATAGACCAGAATTGAATAGCCCAAAATAATTACCCCGGCACTACTCGCTCTCTCTCTCTTTCAATCTACTATCTGAATTTTACAAGATGCCGCGGTTAAGTTCCTGTGCACAGCAAACAATGTTTCTTTTAAAAAACCTAAAAAAAGGAATGACCCCAATTTTTTTTATTTTTTTTTTGTCGGTGAAATTGCATCTACTTTCATCCCTATTCGTTTGTCGACTTTATCCAGGGACACCCTGTATACTTGACACTGGCGAAATCACTTAACGTGGAAAAACGCCATATCCCCGCGGTAGTAGCTGTTCAAGTCGCCGCGGGGGCAAAGAAGAAGCAGCGGTGTGGAGGGCATGCGATAAAAACGGTACGCATACGATGCGTCACTGCGATTCCGTACCGTCACCGTTTTTTAAGCATTGGTGTGGGCGTACCTTTATGGTTTTGCCCAATACAACAGAGGCACTGGGCCCGTATTCAAGGCGGTAAAACGCATATCGTCTTCTTCTTTTGTATTAATGGCGTTCGACCGCGGTTCCACAGTAAACGCATATCGTCTTTTATCTGTTATCGACGTTATCGTATTGTCAACTTGATAGCTCCTATTTACTTGACAGTAATGGCGGCAGAGCTAATAGTTATTTGTTCAACAAGAGAGCAAAGTTGGTTTTTGCTGCGAGTGATGATTCAAAGATACGAGACGTAAAAAACTTTGGTCTCGTGTGAGACATACTTTTCACCTCAGCAGCGAGAACAACACAGCGTGAAGCTGGTAGGGCCAACGCAGGTCTTCCGTTGTGACCATTTGGTGAATACACGACTAAATAACGACACGATCGCATATGCATCAAGCATATTTTTTTTCAAAATACTAATAAAATAACAAGTGGAAAAATAAACATGAAACAGATAAAACCTGTCACTCAACTTGATAATGCCGTAGTGCAAACACAACTTTAGCGTTATGTAGTCTGTGGCTTTAAAAAAAACCTAACTAGGCCTTGTCTATGGCTATTGGCTACAATAATCCCGCTATTTTTGAAATGCGTTCTGAAACTGCCCCCGCGGTTTATGTCACGAAATTAAAGATTGTTAAAACGATAACAAAATTATGTAGATACATGATAAACTTCTTATTTTTCATTAATTTTGTCTTCAAAACATTAAATAAAAAAAATGATTGTACCTACTGTATAAAACAGTTATAAAAAACACATTTCAAACTTTAACAGATAGTTTTATTTGCAATTTTACGGTTATGTGTGCATCCGAACGTGCGTTTCTTTTTGGGTCTACTATGTGTGGAATTTGAAAATCGAACTTCGAATCAAGTTGTTTCTATCTCTCGCTTTTTTCCTATCGAAGTGAAAGTGACAGAACAAAGTGAAGTTCAATTTTTTCGAATGTTGTGAGTAGCCCCAGCACTGCTCACGGCATATAAAAAAAATAATTAAAAAGCTACTTTGCCTCTCGCTCGCAGCAAAATTGAATTTTGCTCAATGTTTTTAAGCAGCAAAACCTGCTTGTTTGAGCTGCTGAGGTGAAAAAACATTTCCATAACGGCGTCGCTTATGTTTTACCGTACTTAAACCTGACATTGGCGAAATCATAGTGGCAACACAAATGACATATGCCACAAAACAAAAATCTATCTCTATATTTTACCGGGGGGCCATTTGCAACGTTAAAAGATGGCGGTCGTGTAATTTGTTTTAGACTTTAATTTTTGGGTAATTAGGTGTTCAAAGTTCTTTTCACCTCAGCAGCTCAAACAAGCAGGTTTTGCTGCTTAAAAACAGTGAGCAAAATTCAATTTTGCTGCGAGCGAGAGGCAAAGTAGCTTTTTAATTATTTTTTTTAAATGCCGTGACCAGTGCTGGGGCTACTCACAACATTCGAAAAAATTGAACTTCACTTTGTTCTGTCACTTTCACTTCGATAGGAAAAAAGCGAGAGATAGAAACAACTTGATTCGAAGTTCGATTTTCAAATTCCACACATAGTAGGCCCAAAAAGAAACGCACGTTCGGATGCACACATAACCGTAAAATTGCAAATAAAACTATCTGTTAAAGTTTGAAATGTGTTTATTATAACTATTTTATACAGTAGGTACAATCATTTTTTTTTATTTAATGCTTTGAAGACAAAATTAATGAAAAATAAGAAGTTTATCATGTATCTACATAATTTTGTTATCGTTTTAACAATCTTTAATTTCGTGACATAAACCGCGGGGGCAGTTTCAGAACGCATTTCAAAAATAGCGGGATTATTGTAGCCAATAGCCATAGACAAGGCCTAGTTAGGTTTTTTTTAAAGCCACAGACTACATAAAGCTGTATGAAGTTGTGTTTGCACTACGGCATTATCAAGTTGAGTTGAGTTTTATCTGTTTCATGTTTATTTTTTCCACTTTTTATTTTATTAGTATTTTGCAAAAATGCTTGTGATTGATGCATATGCGATCGTGTCGTTATTTAGTCGTGTATTCACCAAATGGTCACAACGGAAGACCTGCGTTGGCCCTACCAGCTTCACGCTGTGTTGTTCTCGCTGCTGAGGTGAAAAGTTGTATGTCTCACACGAGACCAAAGTTTTTTACGTCTCGTATCTTTGAACCCCTCGCTACGCTCAGGATTCTAACCTAGAATCACTCGCTACGCTCGTGATTCAATAATAGAATCCTTCGCTTACTCGGGATTCAAAATCATCACTCGCAGCAAAAACCAACTTTGCTCTCTTGTTGAACAAATAACTATTTCTGATAGTGATTTGTACTTTTTATGCCTTTGTGTCGCACAGTGATTGAAGACTTGGACTTATTTCGTGTGTCTGGCATCTTTCTTCTCGTTTCAAGTGGACTCGCAGTGGTGCAGAGGTTAAAACTATCTTGACCTCTGACCTACAAATCACCGTACAACGTTGCCCCCAATCTTCCTAGAGAAGATTGGATTGTGTTTTATTGCTATATTGATTTATACTCATATATACCTTGACACTGGCGAAATCACTTCACGTGGAAACGCCATATCCCTGCGGTAGTAGCTGTTCAAGTCGCCGCGGGGGCAAAAAAAAAAAAAATTACCGCCCAGAAGCTCATGCCTTAATTTAATAATACCTACAGTTTTCATCCGCGGTTTAAAATAAAATTGCTTATTAATTATGTAGGTACAACATTTATTAATGTACTTACTTATAAGTTTACAACTGAAATAATAAACATCAAAGTATTCTAAACAATATAAACATATATGCTATCTTATGTTCAAGGTCGACCAAAATGGAAGAAAAAAAAAACGGCTAAGTGCGTGTCGGGACTCGCATGCGAACGGTTCCGTTCTATTGTTGGGCTCATTTGATTTTGAATTTAATTTATTGTTTTTATAGCGGAACTGAAAAAGCACCAGCGAAACCAGATTCAAAACAGTTATGTATTTCAGCCAATATTACCCTTAAGCTCTCTCCAGACTGTCTTAAGTCTGTCTTTTCTTTATTATAATTTCAATCCTAATAACACAGGGATAGTGTATATCTAACATATTAATATACAAGTTATTACCCTTTCTTACATACATACATAAACTCACGCCTTAATTCCCAGAGTGGGGTAGGCAGAGTTAAAGAATTACCAACAAGTCTTAAACTGCTTGATAATATTTTAAATTACCCTTTCATATATTTATAATTTAAAATATTTGTCTACTAGTGTATCATACATAGTCCATGTATAATACTAGAATAATATGTCACATTTTATACACAACTATATCAGTATAATCTCTACAAATAAACCACTTTAATTCTATTACAATGAATACAGCAACTTAATAACCCTTATATTAACAAATGATATCAACAAGGAAATCATAATGGCTTCCAATTACCCGAGTCCAGAGCCTGAAAAATAAACAAGCGTGCTGTAGCTTTTTTAATTTCTACATATTTAAATGGACCACCAGAATTTCAAAGTCAAACTCATTCATAACATGTATTTGACAAATACACACTGCAACACAACGGGATTCTGTTCTAGCTTGCAAAACCTTACGGCCTGGCGACATCCCCACAGAACGGCATCGTTCAAGTGAAACGGCGCGGCGCCATTGAGGCTAAGGACTCACGAAGCGGTTTTCACGCCGCGGTTGCGGGCCCGCAGCCTTTGTAGAATACAAATATTTATGTAAAAAATTAAAGCACATTTCACGACGCATTTACGCCCGCGGCGTGTTCGATTGTTTCCGGGTCCCGCTGCACCGGCGGTCATCTTGTACTGGCGGGCGCCCGCGCGCTCTGCGATCGATTGGCGGGCGACCGCAGCGGGGGGCGGGGGGGTACAGAAATCTTGCAACCGCCCGTCTTGCGATAATCAACCGCCAAGTTTGCGAGCGATAAAAGCAACCGCGACAGCTGCGTAACCGCACAAAACTCCGGTCTCGTGAGTTTTGAAAATAAAACTCCATACCGCCACCGCGGCGGGCGCGGGTGAAAACGGCTTCGTGAGTCCTTAGCCTGAAAGGCACGTTACCGCGTCGTGCAGATACGGCCTTCAAGCTATTTTAATCTGTACTTGCAGGACATTCGACTTAATATTGCACTTTATAATGACACACGGTACCGAGTAAAGATGCGACCCCACCGCTGCGTAAAATACGGTCGCTGGGTAAACAAAGGGTCGCTGCATAAAATACGGTCGCTGGGTAAACAAAGGGTCGCTGCGTAAAATACGGTCGCTGGGTAAACAAAGGGTCGCTGCGTAAAATACGGTCGCTGGGTAAACAAAAGACGGTGTCATAGTAACAACGTGGCGACGTTTTTGACGCACCGTGATTTACGTACTGTTAAGCAGCAGTATTTACTACTTAAGCGAATGGCCACTCGCCTTAAAAAAATTTTTTTTACAAATGACAACACTTTTATCCAAACCCCTTTAGAAACGTTGTCGCATTGTGAGCTTTATATGAAGTTAAATAGGACTCGACTTCGAATGTGCTGCACCCTTTCACCCTAACCTTATTATTACAATAAATAAAAAAAACAAAGATATTTCTAAATGACAATCCAGGCGCAGTAATAAAAACAACCGCTAAACGCATTTTTACCCGGCTGCCGAAGGAGGAGGGTAATGTGTTTATCAGAAAACAAAAAAACAAAAGAAATGTGGGGCTCTAGAAACTAAGTGTGGACCGATTTTTAACACAAATACCTAAAATATAATAATGTAAAAAATTACAGACTATACAAACAAGAAAGTCCTAACGCATTGAAAGTCTAATTCTAAGTTTAGTCGACGCTAAGGAACGACAGTGTATGTCGATAACCGGTTTCACGCTGTTGTACGATGAAACCATTCGATGCAGAATTGAAAGACGACCCACATTTGTGCGATAAAAGTGTTACCATCCGTATGTCTTGGCCGATTTTAATTATAATTTCACTTTTGGTGATCTCTTTTATAGTATTTACATTTTTTTGAGAAATACGATTTAAAAAATCCATATATTGCATATTCCCTATTCCATCTCCATACAGGACGCTTATTTTAATCGAGTACCGAGTAAAACGGGGTGAATAGAATTCAAGGGGTGAATAGAGTCACAACCTAAAATGAAACATATGTTACTACTAATTATAAGACTGAAATTATTTCCGTGTGGTTGCCGGGTTAGAATAGTGCCACTCCATGTCTTCCCGTGGAAGTCGTAAGAGGCGACTAAGGGAATAAAGGCTTGTAGTACTGTTAGGCGATGGGCTTGCAACCTGTCACTAATACGCTAGTAACCATCTTAGCCTATTTGTGCAAAATAAGGTTACAAAATTAACAACAAGTTTTTAAAGTTGTAGGTAATTCTGTAGCTCTGCCTACCCCACTCTGGGATTACAGGCGTGAAGGTATGTATGTATGTATGTAATTATTTCCAATAGACGTAACGTTATTGTTCATTTAATACTTGTTCTTATTTGTAACAAGTTATGACTTTTTTTAGGTTGTGACTCTATTCACCCCTTGATTTCTATTCACCCCGTTTTACGGTACTTTACAAATAATTCAGTTCTCATGATTCAAATTGAAAATGACAGTTGGCGCACATAACAACCTTAGTAATAAATTTTCATACATAAAAGTATTGAAAAAATGTCGCTCGCACATCTAAACAAAGAATGATGGGCAAAAATGTATGGAACCCAGCCCAATCACCAATAGTATTATAACAATTATGTAGGCTTATTGATCCCACTTTTTGCTGTAATTGTTATTATGACGACTAGACTGTGAAGGCTGGGAGAATCGAGATATTTTATGATGAAATATTTAAGTTCGTACAGACCCGGAATGAAAACGTGGGTGAACTTTCAACTGGGGATGTGTTAAGGACAAACCCTTACATTCAGCAATCTCGTTTTCCATAAGGCTCGTAACTCTGTGCTATGGCACATGTTGAAGATTTGATTTGCAACTATTTAATTAGTGCTATTGTATTTATTTTTAAGAATAAATCTATTCTATACTTATATTTCTTATTCTATATAATAAAGCAGAAGAGTTTTATGTTTGTGGGTTTGTGTGTTTGTTTAAACGGGTTATCTTTCGAACTACCAGTCGGATAGGAAAAAATATTTTTGTACATGATAGTCAGTTTCATGAGAAATAGTTCAGTCAAAAAAAAACGGTCAAGCGTGAGTCGGATATACGGTAAATAGCATTGTAACGCATGCGGGGCACAGATAGTGCAGTACCTAATAAACGTAGTGTGTGTGTGAATATTTGAACGCTGATAATTCTCTTCTCCGGGGTTTTTGAAGTTTGTCCTCGTATATTAGAAAATGAAGCTTATGTAACTATCTTTCACGTGGTATACATGAGATTTGTATTGGTTATATGGGCCAATTTGCCCATCATTCTTTACAAAGTTCTTACATGAATAGTATATGTAGGAAATATAAATTGTACTATTGCTAAACATGACTCTTGAAAACTACTATGTAGACTTAAAATTGGCTATCTCAATATCTATTTGATTTCTTAAACTTAAACATCGAATATATGTGACTTATTTATAGGGGCTCAGCCCCCAGGATGACTATGGTGCTTGCTTCTAACAAATACAGTCGGATGAAAGAGCGAGTGTGAGAGCGATAGATCATAGACAATAATATAAACACTACACATAAAGCACACAAGGTATCAAATACTGTGTTTAAGTATCATTTATGAAAACCGAAAATCCACTTGAAAACGATTTGCCTCATTCCAATTAATCAGTATTTACAAAGTGTAACAATAAATGAAAGATAAATTATTTAATAATAAAGACGCCTCTATATGAGGATTAGAGTTATAATATAACACAAGTATTTTCAAAACAAAATGCTTCAAATCATGGAAAGCAGCTCAGTACAATTAAATCTAAGATAATTTGCAGTATTACTAAGAATTTGTAGATAAATACACTCAGGGACAAATTTAGAGGGTTAGTCTTTATTATTTGAACTGAGCTGATCTTCTACACAAAGGCCATTGTTTGTGTACAATACTATTATCTTTCTTAGTGTCCGTAACCGCAAGCCGATTACATACAAAAAAGTTAGAACTACATTGAATTATCAACCCTACCCTGTTAGTCAGTAGGTTTAAAATGTAAAGTGTGAGGATACAGATATAAGTCTATTATTTGAACTGAGCTTATTCTCTACACAATACTATCATCTACACAAGACTTCTTCTGCGTTATTTTATACGGTGAAAGTAATATATTTATAGCAAATGGTATCATTTTAATCCATAGTCATGTGAATGGTCAACATTTTATGATTTTTCACTTAATACGGTCGATAATGTTTTAAATTTTTCCAATCCCAATGAACCAATAAACCAGTTATAAATTTGAATTTGACGTTTAACGCGCTATTTTGCGACACGACGGGTGCAAGACTCGTTGCTTCCCAAGAATAGTGACACAAAGCAAAATAGGTTAATTTTGAGTAATTGATACAGATCGCTTTAAAATGTGCCGTATACCAACACGGTGGTGGCGATCTGTATCAATTACTCAAAATTAACCTATTTTGCTTTGTGTCACTATTCTTGGGAAGCAACGGTGTGTGGTGCGACCCCGACCGACATACGAAGAATGAAAAAGAAGGGTTCTTTCGTTTGGTTTCATTTGAGTTTTTCCTATTATGTTTTTTCCTTATGAAAGTTTATTTTTGTTGTATTTGTTAAATAGAATACTTGGAAACAAATATCACAGGAAACAAAATTCCAAAGTCTTTTGTTGTCAAAAGGGTACTCAGTCATTTGTTTTTTTTCTTAACGATACAAAATAGACTTTTGAATTATTTACACATCATATTTACACACGTTTTGTTTTCTGATTCTGGTAGAAGGTCATAAGTCATTAAGTTCACCCTTTGTCCTCAAATTTGTAATTATGGGAAATAAAGAGTAAATAAATAAATAAATATTTACTTTAAAAAAAAATTTTTTTGCTCTTCTCTAAATGTGTCCCTAAGCGTATTAACCAACTTTGAGCACATCTGCTATCGCTAACAGTTCTTCGAACGAGACATTGGAATCTCAGCTCTTACTTACGTATTTAAACTAACAATATAAAAGAATACAACATCGATATTATCGAAAACTGTACAATACTCAATCTGCGTAGACGCATAAAGCTTCGGCTAGCGACAGAGATAGATATATGGGAGCGCGTAGCTACCCTGACTATTCACTTAGTTAACACTTCGTCTCACAAAGGTTCAATAGCGCTATGTCCCATTAGGGAAGGCTCTCGCTGCGTGGTCGCGGCAGCGGCGTATGGTCACGTCCGAGGCGCTGCCTTGTAGAGTCGAGGCGCTTTCTTGTAGAGTCGAGGCGCTGTCTTGTAGAGTCGAGGCGCTGTCTTGTAGAGTCGAAGCGCTTTCTTGTAGAGTCGAGGCGCCGTCTTGTAGAGTCGAGGCGCTGTCTTGTAGAGTCGAGGCGCTGTCTTGTAGAGTCGAGGCGCCGTCTTGTAGAGTCGTGGCGCTGTCTTGTAGAGTCGAGGCGCTTTCTTGTAGAGTCGAGGCGCCGTCTTGTAGAGTCGAGGCGCGGTCTTGTAGAGTCGAGGCGCTGTCTTGTAGAGTCGAGGCGCTGTCTTGTAGAGTCGAGGCGCCGTCTTGTAGAGTCGAGGCGCTTTCTTGTAGAGTTGAGGCGCCGTCTTCGTAGAGTTGAGGCGCCGTCTTCGTAGAGTCGAGGCGCGGGCGGCGGTATCGGGTCCAGTTCACTAAATAAAAACGAAAGAGAAGTAACTGCTGCGGCGTTGAGGCATGGACTCAAGACGCCGCGGCCGTGCCTAATGTGAGAACACTGTCATGTAAAAAACCTTAACGCTTGTGCGCCCGCGCCACGACGCCGCCTCGACTTCACCTTAACCGTGTGAGCGACCGCTCTTGTCACTCAATTCACCAAAGTAGATAGTATCAACACATTTTTAATGAACACGCGTGCAACTTAGCACTAGTCGTACCACTAAAACTCAATGGGTACCTCTTGCACTACAACTTTGCATCCATCATAATAGTCCTGACTCTGTGCGTTCCACCCCTGCTCCTCATATTCAGTCAGCTCAACAATAGGAGCTGGTATCTCAAAGTCCACAGTATTCATATAATCATCGTTTATCGGTAGATCATCAAAACCCTGGATTTCGTGTAAATTGTCGAAATGGATCTCCGGCCGCGCGTCGTCGAAAGGTTTTTCGGGTAAGTTCAGCCGAATGCACTTGTGGTTGTGGAGCAGGGAGGGCCACACGAACGTCTCCTCGCAAACCTTGCATTTCAGATTTTCGAAGTCAGAATGCTGGCTGACGATGTGGCGGTTGAGGCAGTAGCTCGTCGAGTAGTACTTGCTGCAGGTCTGCAAAGATTTTATTTGGAGCTTTTATTTAACTTTGCTGCGTTTGTCAACTCTAACAAACAGTTTTAAGTATGAAAGTGACGGGTTGTAAAGCAAGAGCGTTAAAAAGAGATAGATGAACGGTGTGAAGAATGACATGCAAAACAAGGGAGTGAATGCTGAGATGATGGCTGATAGGGATGTTTGGAAGAATAACTACTAAAACTATGTTTATTAATACAATTACAATAAAACTAAATTAAAAACATTGTCACATAATTAAAAACTAAAGTATGAAAAGTAAAACTAATTATAACCATGCTAAATAAGATTAAATTAAAACTGAATAAAAACTAAAAAAGAGAGGGCCCCCGTAGCAAAGTACCTACCACAGATGCTGGCAGCATTTCCTCGTTGAATAGCAATGCTAATGCGCTGCCCGAGGAAGCTGCCAGCTCTGTGGTCTCCGGTTGTTTCTATTAGCCTTTTTGAAATGTCCTTAAAAAGGCTAATAGCACCGGGTCCCCACGGACCAAGGGTCTCGCCGGGTTATTTACTGTTCCGCGAAGGTGTAACGAGGCTAGGGCGTCTACACAAGTAGCGTCCCACACCAGCACTCGCCCCATACTCCACGGAATTAAAGACATACCATCAGGTCTCTTGCCGTCGTCCCTAGCGATACCGGTTGGCTCCAGTAAAGCGGGACGTTGACGGAGGCAAGAGACCGGCGGATAAGGTCATGGAGCGCGACATGTCTAGAGAAGCGGCCTGCGCCTTTTTTGGCATGAAAGTCCGTGGTGACCCAGGTAATCGACTTCGTTGCCACAGGGCCATATATGTGGAGTGCAGACCCGGACACCAAGACATAAACAAGCTGAAATTCGGAGTTTCAGGTTCTAAGAAAGTACCAGTATTTGGCGATGGCGCACCCATCGCCAAATACTGGTACTTTCTTAGAACCTGAAACTCCGATGAAGCCAGTAGCTAGCCTCTTTGATTCCCACCGCCAAAAGCCTGGCACGCTCGGATCCTGAGTTGCGGAAATAGATATATATAGGATTCTCCTTTTTTGAAGTCAGTTAAAATAGTCGCCAAAGACTACTAAATAGATTAGACCCCCGATATAATTGCGACCTCTACTTTATCAGCTGATGTCTCTTAAAAGGCCAAATCGATTTTCAAGCGCCTTAATCGGTTCTTCGATTTGAGAGCTACGCTGTAATGATATTACAGTATAGATTTTGGTAAGGTTATGAGTTTAAATTTGGAACAGCTGTCAAAACTCGAGAGGGTCTCTATTCTAGTATTCATAGATATTAAAACAGTTATCGATTCGAAACGTCAATTCAGTATGTGTTTTTAATATAAACCGCATGACATTTGACCTCGAGTGACATGAGAATAGGAACTTCATTCGATTGTCTATGATTTAAAAAAAAACTTTTTTCTTGACGGAAGAACTAATTGCCGCCATTATTGTTGTCATTTGTTTGATGTTTTATTGCTCTTACGAAAGTAGGATAATTCTAAACTTATGATATGTGTGTAAACAAAGTAATGTATGCAACTGTATCTAATTAGGCCTCAAAACACTCGTGTGATCCTATTATAAAACTCGCTGTCGCTCGTTTCATAATGCCTCTCATTATGAATCAGTTGCATAAACTACTATAATTCAAAACAGTAAATAACCGACCGCCTCAATTTTCATATTATAAACTAGAGGATGCCCGCGACTTCGTTTCGTACGCGTAGAACAAGTTTCCCGCTACTCCCCCTATTTTTACCCCTTAGGGGATGAACTTCCAACACTCCCTTCTTAGTAAACCGCTAGGATATCCATGAATATTCCCTTCTAATGTTAAGTCACTAGGTAGTTTCGGCTGTGTGGTGATCAGAGGTCGGAATAGGCAGTGCCTATTTGCCTAAACTTCGCGGGAGGACGTACGTAAGAGTGGTTACATCCACCAAAAATAATGATTTCTTTTTATTATTACATAAATGTGGAAATACAATTTTACATGATTAAATGACATATATTCTGATTTATTTCTAATGTAAACAATATGTGTATGTAATATTTTACCTCATTACTTTGTTTTACATACCTTGTTTATTTTATCGAGACTCCTTTAGCCGTGTACTTACTACCTGCATTATGCGACCCTGCTGATAATGGGGACGCTCTATAAGAAAATGTTTTTAACATGTGATATTGAGTTTTAGTATCAATTTCCACATTTATACATACATACATACATACCTTCACGCCTTCATTCCCAGAGTGGGGTAGGCAGAGCAACAGAATTACCCACAACTCTAAAAACTTGTTGATAACTCTGTAACCACAATTTGCACAATTAGGCTAAGATGTTTAACAGTGTAGGTATATTAGTGACAGGTAGCAAGCCCATCGCCTAACAGTACTACAAGCCTTTATTCCCTTAGTAGCCACATTTATGTATTATTAAATAATCCCGGAAATCCCGCATTCAATAAAAATAAATCATTATTTTTGGTGGTTGTAACCACTCTTAGTTACGTCCTCCCGCGAAGTTTAGGCAAATAGGCACTGCCTATTCCGACCTCTGGTGGTGATCGATCAGCCAGTCAGTTTCTTCTTTTATGCATAGATTACCTATAGTGCCCGGCAGTTAAGACGTCAATTCTGACACCTGTCATTTAAGTACAAATTATAACCTCAAACCCAAATATAGGTTATGAATTGTACTGCGATGACAGATGTCAGGATTGAACGGCCGGGCACTATACGTGCCGTATTATTCCAGTGATTTTCGAGTCAGATCTCCGTTTCAATGCACTTTAAAGTATCTATCACATAAAACAGACATAACAGAAACCGGTGTAATATGGTTACGGAGTTATAGCACCCCCTTTAATTTTTACATTTATTTTATTTTCCGTACCAACAAAACGGGACCCTATTACTAAAACTCTGCTGTCCGTCTGTCTGTCACCAGGTTGTACCTCAACCGTGATAGCTAGACAGTTCATATTTTCACAGAAGATGTAATTCTGTTGCGCCTATAACAACAAATAATGAAAACAAAATAAAATAAATATTTAACGGGGGCTCCCATACAACAAACATTTCTTTTGCCGTTTTTTGCTAATGTTGTATAGATAATGGTACGGAAACCTTCGCGCGCGAGTCCGACTCGTACTAACGGTTTTTTTATTATTATTTGTTGTTATGGCGACAATACAAACACACATTTATGAAAATTAAACTGTCTATCAGACGGATGAACATCAGAGACGTCAATTAAATTTAATGCTTGAGTAAAGTTAGTGCTGACACTTTCTTGGCTATAGCAATAAAATAAGACGATACGTCACTAAACAAGCATTAAATTCAAATGACGTCTCTGAGTGCGGCAGTCAGTTAGTTGTGTCCTCGTTACAATTCTGAACCTATTCTACCTCGAACTCGGAGGATCGACTTCTCAACAGCCTTTGACCTTTCACAATAAAGTTGACGCATATGCTTGTTGGTTTTACCGTTTTGATGATAGAGCACAAACAACAAAACTTTGAAAAATTTCATGTATATCGGGAATTCTTGATCTTATCTTTTTTTTAATTACAAGCGTTTATTCTTGCAATGTATGTATGTAAGGGTCAAATGTTGCAAGTTAAATTTGACCCAATTCCCGTCAACGGAACGGGCTGAAATTTGGACCACATATGTAAAATTGTAAACCCGATGACAATGCAATGCAATATTACAGTATCTAAGAGCTTATCTGATGATGGAGTCTGAAGGTGGCGACAGGATCTCCACTATGTTATGTTAGGACTCAATAGTTTTGGTCTTGATAAGCAGATAAATAATTTGGAAAAAAAGGACCATCAGCAACAAAAGCTTGTTCCAAAAATGTTTTTTTTCTCAAACTAGGTATTTTTAATAAATGTTTCTCGATACGAGTGTCACTTCTGCTATTGCCTGTTTGTTATAATCTTTCAGTACTTTACCGTCAAATCTTTTTTGCTCCCGCAATAACGACATTTGGTTATAATTATAATACAATATACAGCTCTTTAAAGTTAAGAGGATTAGTAAAAGGGTCCTGTTTGGCAAATTTTTAGTACAGATCCCTGACAAAAAAAAACTTCAATATGAGTATTAATAGATATGGCCGCAGAATGAAATCCTTCATTTATGATTCTATGTTGTCTTTCTGTTGT
The DNA here is from genome assembly GCA_927399475.2 of Acleris emargana. Classification (NCBI taxonomy): domain Eukaryota; kingdom Metazoa; phylum Arthropoda; class Insecta; order Lepidoptera; family Tortricidae; genus Acleris; species Acleris emargana. Next base: position 3,170,603 of record OV656862.1, read on the forward strand.
CCGTCCGTTCATCCAGCTCAGAGACTCTTAATTCTAGAAAGCTTTAATTTGGGTGAATATGCATAATATTAGTAACGCCTAAGTGGGAAAATAAAATCTTGAAAATAAATTGTTTATTGGGCACCTCCCTTACACATAACGTGGGGATATCTTTTTTTTCGCGTTTACACCATGGTGTGGGTGTCGCTGGATAGGTCTTTCAAAAATATTACAGGTTTGAGAAAAAAATTGTGAAATATTAAGATTTAAAGAGCTCATTTTTGCTAGAGTCAAGTGTCCCCCCCTACAGCCAAAACAAGTGCTAAAAATCCTGAAACTATCTTAAATGAAAGCACATATATATAACGAATTTTAAAGAAAATTTATAATGACTAAGTAGACTTGAAGACAGCATAACATTAAATAGAGAATTAGTTCGCATTGTTCTTTCTTGAGATAGTTTTTATGTAAGATAAGATAAGATAATTATTTATTGTCAATAACTAACACACAGCAACATCTGTAGTGACAGCTTTGCAACCCTTCACTGAGCACGGTCAGACATGCTCTTGCCCTTTTTTTTTCTATAACATTATTATGCAACATGTACAGTCACGAGCAATAATATATTATCCTACATTGGGCGCAAAAATATCTGAAACTCGTATAACTCCAGAAATAAACACGTATCTAGGTGACTGTACATGCTTAATCACAATAATGCTGATTAATTACAATTTAAAACTAAGAACAGAAACATTTACAATTTTGCCAGTAAGAAAATTTTAAAGAAGAGAAATGCGCAACAACTAAACTGCATCAAGCAGAGAAACAATAAAATAATTAAAGATTAGATAAAGCTTTATTTGAAAAATGACTGCACTTGTTGTAAAGATATTTAGGACATGGAAGCAATTATTTTGTCATGAACTTTGCAAAGCACTAAATACTAAGATAATGAATGTGAATTATGAAGTTAGTAAACCAAGGTATTCAACTCATGTCAAGCAGATTTATACTTATTAATGCACCAGCACAAAGTTACTCTTTTATTTACGGACAGCCATGACGTGAACCTGGCCTAATAATTGGACTAGTTACAAAGACATTCTCATTGCACTGTTTCCATATAGTGATTTTGGTCAAATGAAGGTCTAAAGTTCAAAATGACCTTATCCCTTAAAGTTTGTTACCTTGTATTTGGTAGCAAGCAATGTATTTGGTTTTGAATAGTGAACTAAGTCATTTTTTATCAGTATTATAAATAACAACATTTGCTGGCAACTCTGTCTGCATTAAATTTTCTCTGGAGCAGTCCTATTTTTGTCTTTCTCTGAGCTATCTATTCTGTACCAAATTTTACATTAATTGTTTGAATTGAAATAATAATCTGTGAAGATTAAACAAACAAACACTAAAAAAATTTTAGTAAGGATGTGGATAAAAAGTTGCACAACAATTATTTTACTTAGGACAGGTCAAGGCAAGGCTGACATGTGCAAGATAACAGTAATAAATTGGTGTAGTGCTGGTTGCATCCCTAAGTGCCGGTAATACGAACCTGACACTGATGCTTTGAAATAATCGTCTTCTTCGACACAGGATCAACCACAGGGTTTTTGATTTCCCCAGTATACTCATCAAAGCAGTTGACATCCACAAAATCAACTGTGTCCGGTAACTCTTCACCACCAATCTTTATTTTTTCTAATACTACTTTCGGTTGCATATACTCTGGAATTTCATCTTCTGCTTTAAACAGCCTCTTAACATTTGGCTTGGACATAAAGCTGTTAGGCCTTAACTGCGAATTGTCACTGGTCTTTAGAAAGTGAGTCCATTTGTGTTGTAACATGTCCGTTTCAACATCAAACTTCTTCAAGCATTGATCACAGAAGTAATAGTCCTTGTAGCCAGTCATAGCGCGATTGTTCAAGTCTGGCAACTGAGCTACATGCGTCTCTATTTCATCTCGTTCAACAGAGCTTTGTTCACAAAAGTTGCAAAGGTATAACCTCTCACTCCCTAAGTTGCGCATTATGTACAAAGATGTTGGGCGTTTCTGCGAGTGTAAAAATGAAATATGGTGCGCTAGAGCACATTTAGATTGATACTGATCTTTGCAAACATCACAGATGGATGAAGTAAGCAAATGGTCATAACTATGGTCTTTCAAATCCATGAAATTGAAAAACGAGATATCACACGTTTTACATTTGTGCAGTTTTCTTACTCTGCACACATTACGTCTGTGCTCAAGATATTGCGATTTGTTTTGAGCAAGGGCACCGCAAATATCACAGTGCAGTTTTATATGCACCTTGAAGAACATTCTATCAACAAAGTTTTTGGTACAATAATTGCAAATATAGCACTTACGTTTCTTGTGTTTCTGTTTCATATGCGATTTGAGCATGCGGTAGTGCTCAAATATCTTCGTACATTTCCTGCATTTATGATATTCCTTCATTTCGTGGACTATCACACGGTCTGAGAAGGACACGCGTTTTGGCGTCTTACCGTGGGACTTATATATAATCATATGTTTATTCTCTTGGTGGTTTTGCAATTTTTTTTCACTTGAATAAACTTTTTTGCATATTTTGCACTTCAATTTGGCTATATTGAATGCAGAGCTGAAGAGAGGATTGTTAGGATCTTTTAGAAATGCCATTTTTAGGTTAATCAGGTCGTTCCGTAGAACGCTGACTGAACAATTATTATTTAAGCGCTTCGCGTGAACCGCGAACTCCAACTTCGAAAGAACCTTTTCTAGATCTGGTTTATCCCCGTATTTATGTCGCATACTCTTGAGATATGGTGTTATATCCGTCCGGGCCAGTAATACTACAGGAGACCTCGCAAACCCCCGAAAAGCATTTTTAATCGGGACACCTTCCGCGGCGGCGGCGTCATAGGAATGCAGTCTAATACCATTCTTTGCTTTACTCCTCTTCTTTTTTCTTGTGGGTATTTCAACCCCATTGCACTCGTGGGACATAGAAATGAAAATTTAATGATGAAAAATAAAACAATAACCGAAAAAAACTAAAAATATCGCTCACAACATCAACTTTTAATATTTCTATTCTATGACTGGTATGTCACCCGTTAAACAGAGCACAGATAAGATAACACGAAGGTAATGAATGACGTTAACTTTCATAGAAAAAACTAGAAGGTACTATATACTTGGGCAAATTGATTTCAAATTGTAATGATCGAAGCTGGCCAACGTAACAAACGTGAAACCAGAAAATAGATACTAGCCTCAATACTAGCCGTTTGGCAGCTTTACTTTTTACCCGACTGCGTCAGAAGGAGGAGAAAAAGGTTTAACCACAGATTTCTCGACAGTTTGCACCAGTTAGCACCAATAAATGCGTGTACGTATAAGCAATATACTGTAATCTGTATTTACTGTATGCGCCTAACAATATATTAGGCCCTACTTTGAAAATAGAAGTTCGAAGCTACGTTAGCTCCATCCCGGTCACTCGTCATTCTTATTACAGAGCAATAAGGTGAAAAATTAGATACATTTTTTTGGAGTCGACTGTTTTTTTCTATTAACGAGAATGCAGAGAAAACTTTGGATTGAGGCCAGAAAGTATAACTTTGAATTTCGTCACGTTTGATACATCTCTTACATAAGGATAAATAATATTTGCACGACGTTTTTATTTATTATTTTATTTATTTATTATTTAATAAGTACAATTTTTATTAAAAATACTAAAATTAGGCATTGCCCCACAAAACTGGAGTAACAGTTTGACTGTGGGAACGGCAGTCAGTAAGATAGGCATTCATTAACAAGTAATAAAATTAAAAAATTAAATAACAGTATTATGCTGTCCATAAAGAATCAGTGAAGTATACTAAACATACATTTCTAATATTAAATAAGTAAATCTAAATAATGCTTTTTTAACAGTCTCTTGAATTTATTTTTATTTTTTTCACGTCTAATGGCTTCAGGCAGACTATTGAGTAGGTATGGGATACGCTTCTTGAGAGTTCTGTCTCCATAGTAATTATTTATCCTAGGAACGAATAGTTTACCAGTCGCCATAGCCTTTGTTTTTCTCTTTTCCAATCTACCTGTAAACAGAGTATAGAATGTATAGAATAGACTTGGCCCGAGCGTATACCTTTGAGATGGAGAATCTCCATTGGAGATAGTATCTATAGATACGTATAGATAGATCTGTATAGATACATATAAGTATGGTATATATGCAATCAATTCTGAGTTGCCAACAATTTGCTAAATTTCCCCATTAGCTACTTTTTACCCGACCGACAACAGGTCAATTGCGAGGCGCAACGTGCTTGTGACGTTTTTTTAGAACATTATACACTATGATTTTCATACGGCGTTGCTTACTGTTTTAAATCACATTTGCAACCACCTAACCTATAAATGTGTGTACATATTTAAATATCGAACGGTCAAAACATCTACAATAATAATATTTTTTTAGGTCTGAAATGCCTATGATTAAAATGCCACTTCAAGTTTATTTAGGTATATAAAAAAATTACAGGACACGGTTCAGTCATTTATTTATTTTAAATACACACAACTATCAATGACAATGTGCTTCGAAGTGTTCTGAGTAGATACGAGAAAACTTTGTTGGTTGCCAATTTATGCGACATGTATCTTTAAATCAAAGTTTCCTTGCTTCAGTATCCGACGGGTATCTGAAAAATATTTTAAAAAAATCTAAAATTTTGCTAATGAAACAAGGTACCTAAATTTAACGGATTATAAGAGTTAATTTGTGAAAAAATACTGTTTAAAATCAAAAAAACTTGTTTTATTACAAAATATCCAATAATATCGTAATTATATATTACCCCGTTTCTTTGGTAAAATTAATTTCAAATGGCTGACAACACAAAATGTTTTTTTCGACAAAATTTAAATGTCAGCAATCACACGGATTACCATGTATTATCGTTATCAACATAAATCGGACGGTTAGCGGACGAAAAATACGATACATTTTAACAGAAAACCGGTCCTTTTTAATGTTAAAATGTAACTAGGACACCTTATCCTTACTAATATTATAAACGCGAAAGTTTGTATGTATGGATGTTTGATACTCTCACGCTGCAACGGCTGGACGGATCGGGATGAAACTTGGCACATATATACATAGATTAGGCCCTGTAATAGGACATAGGATAGTTTTTGTTCCGGAAAATTGGACCGTCCTCGAGGGAGCAAAAGCTATTCTACTATCCACTAATCCTATTAATGCGAGTATCCTATTAATGAGAATTATCTATATTAGTCATCACGTTTGACGTTAAAGTGGCATAAAATGCAACAGGTCAACGGTCAAAAGTTTGTGTGTTAGTTTGTGATGAAGTTTGAAATGGAGAGAGCTTAGGTATACCACGGATTGAGCCCGGATAAAAACATCATCGCAATCTACGCGGAAGAAGTCACGGGCAGAAGCTATTAGAAAAAAATATGATTGTTTTTAAACTACCCCTAAGGAATACAAGGGGTGTGTAGAGTTTTGTATGAATTTCATCATTTTTGTGGTTAAAAAAGTGAAATCTGTATTTAGGCTACAACGCATAAATAAAAAATATTACTTTTAGCGATTCTGAAAAGATATACTTAAGGGGTGAAATGGGGGAATAGAAGTAATAGATATATAGAAGTTTAAAAAAATCATAGCTATGAGCTATAATAATAAAAGTTCAAATGTACTGGGAGTAAGTACAGTTGGTTAGGTTAAGTTTTTTTTACCGAAATTAAATACACGAACTGTTCTTTAATCTTTAAAAACTAATTGGGCACTTACACCTACTATAACTCTTTATGCACTAACATCTAAATCATATAACCCATTCAGTGTGAAATTGTGCGACTTTAGTTTATACATAAAAGTAAAGTACAGCGACAAAGTTCTTCACAACGTCGCGGACGCCGGGGGTTTAAATAGGAGCGGCAAAGCCCGCTCGCGCTCAATGCGCTCATTCATCGAAAAACATCGTCCTTATTGTTTTGATTGAGATATCGTGTTAAAAAATATGCAAACCAAATGATAAAACACAGAAGCTAAAAAAAATGGTAGTCTGGCAAACGAAAGCGTGACCTGAAAAAATGGCAACACTGTAGTGTCATCCCTTTCAAATAAATCTAAGAAAAAAGGGACGACACTACAGTGTGGCCATTTTTTCAGGCCACGCTTTCGTTTGCCAGACTCTATATTAATTATTATCCATTGTTTACATTGTCAATCAGGATTCAAAAGACCACAACTATAGTATAATGTATCCACTTACAAATGAAAGGTTGTGTGCTTACATTTCCGCACACTCCGGCTTTTACAGCCTTAGATAAATACAGTTCACCATCACGAAACTGTTCTTTAAAACACGAAACGTAAACTTGTCCCTGGTATTTTGCGAAAAAACTCCGAAAACAGCGAAAACCTCATCCGACTCGCATCCGCTGTCAGGATTGTCTGCCACAATTTTTTGTGAAAAACGTATACGTGAGAGAGGTACAGGGGATAGTATGTGCATCTCGTTTGTACATACGTAATTATGTATAAACGCATCTCAAGGCCTCATCTCATACGTTGGTGGATCATGGTCGTGCGTAAGGGACGGAGCCATACGTAAGAGTGAGATGCAAGAATATTCTGCTCACTCTTACGTATGGCTCCGTTCCTTGCGCACGCCCATAATCCGCTATTGTAGCGGCCATCAGACTTCACACCTGGGGCTCGTTTGTTAAAGCTACAAGTAACAATTTTACAGGTCTAAACTGGCAACACTGCTCAAATGGCTGGTCGTCATTGGTCCAGTCCAGATTGTGTCAAATGGAAAATTATAACTTGTAAATTGTAATTTGTAGCTTTATAAAACAGGCCCCTGGTAGAGATAAACTACGATAACATGGCACGCCCCTCCAAAATATAAAACGGTAGAATGTATTTGTGAATGTATTTATGTCACAAAGATTCACATTAGATGTGTGCGTGCTGAGATGGCAGTCAAACAAAAAGGTGTCACTAATAAACTCATTGCTAGCAGCATGACGCTGCACTAGCGCACTCTATGAAACTGACACGTGCGTTGTGTCGCGCGGCCGGCTGTATAATGATTAGTTGACCAACAAATCTGGCTGGTAACAAGTGAAATTTTAAGAGTATTGATTGCAAAAAAAATTGTGTTCAAATATTGAAATTGAATTTACTCTAATATTTGCGTGCTTATTTTTTTCAATATAAACTGAAACCTTTATTTTATAGGTATATATTATTTTATTGCTTAGACATCAAAACCATTAACAAAAATACGTAATCACACGTAGGTAATTTTAAGATAAAAAAATGAAAATTAAGCTTTATAAACCCGACTACATTTTTTGTAACTGTTATTAAACAGGTTTATTATGCTACTATATTCGTATATATTTGAGATGGTCACATTAAGACGTTTCAAATGATACTATATTGTAATAATTAGAAGACTTTTTTTGTTGACATAAATAATTGACATTTTTGCCATTGTTGTTATTTAAATTTTAACAATTTAGGTAGCCTATGTCACCCGGGATGGTGAAAGAATTCTAACGATACCACACACATTTCGGCTCAGGCGTTTAGAAGTTATGGTGGAATAAAGAATCGTAAGATACATACATACATGCACCCTAAAACATTAATCTCCTTTTTTTGGGCAGACGTGTAATTAAATCAGCTCAAGCGTTTAGAAGTTATAATGGAATAAAGAATCGTAAGATACATATACATGAACCCTGAAAACATTACACTCCTTTTTTTGGGCAGACGTGTAATTAAATCAGCTCAGGCGTTTAGAGGTTACAGTGGAATAAAGACTCGTTAGATAGGTACATACATACATGAACCCTGAAATCATTACACTCCTTTTTTGGGCAGACGTGTAATTAAATCAGCTCAGGCGTTTAGAGGTTATAGTGGAATAAAGACTCGTTAGATACATACATACATGAACCCTGAAATCATTACACTCCTTTTTTTGGGCAGTGGTGCAAAAATTACAAAAAGTTCAAATTCTTAATGCTTTGGAATTAGTAATTAGAATTTTCTTCATCGCTATCATAGGAGCTTGATGTGTCATTTTCAGAATCGGATTTTCCTATGTGAATAATAAATTCTTGTCCATCGTTGTAGTCTTTCCAGTATTTGGATTCCGTCTCCTCTACATGTCTGCAAGTTTTTTTTTATTTATTCGTATGGCGATTACACAGAAAAGAAATTATTTTTGTTGATGTCATGTCATGTCATATCATATGCAGATATCCAGGTTTCTTAGCCATTTGGCGGCGTCGGTGGTAAGGAGAATGAAGTCGTCAGGGTGACCAGGATAGGACCGCAGTGGGCATTCGCGCGTGATATGCTCCATGGTCTGGGACTCCGCACCGCAGTCGCAGCGGGGGGACTCGGTCCAGCCGCATAGGTGTTTATAGTGGGCGCATCGACCGTGACCGGTGCGGATCCTGTTGAGTATGCACCAATCGCGACGAGGCAAATCAGCACCTTTCATCAGCCTTCCAGGTTGGATGCAGTCGCTGGTTTTCGCACCCAGGGTGTCTCTCCACTGGCGAGCCCAAGCCACCGTCGGCTGGAACATCTCGCTGGCTAGCTCTTGAGCACGGCGGCAAGGGGCACGGCGTGACTTAAGTCGTTGTTTTTCAGGCTGTAGGAACTCTTGCCGGCACGGTAGGCTTGTATTTTTAATTATTTTACCGTACTCTTTTAGCAAGGCTGTACTCCGTCTAATGTCAGGAGGCGCGATGTTGCTCAAAACTGGTAGCCATTGTGTGGGAGTTGATTTTAGTGTCCCAGATATGCATCTCATTGATTTATTCAGTTGCACGTCGACCAAGCTGGTGTGCGCACTCTCCAGCCAAACAGGGGCACAGTACTCAGCAGCTGAGTAGACGAGGGAAAGAGCCGTTGTGCGCAGGCAACTCGCGCTTGCACCCCACGACGTGCCAGTTAGTCTCGCAAGCATGTTGTTCCTGGTCTGAAGTTTTCTTGAAACCTTGATGAGATGTTCCTTATAGGTTAGGGATCGGTCTAAGGTTACTCCTAAGTATTTGGGAAAGAAATTGTGACCAAGGCGCACTCCATTCCACTGCACATTCAGCTCGCGCTTGCATAAGGCGTTGTGGAGATGAAAACAGCTCACCTCAGTTTTTGCTGCGCTTGGAGTTAGTCTCCAGATTGTAAAGAACCGACCCAGCCTGTTGAGATCTTCCGAGAGGCAAGTCTCAAGGTTACCGAAATCCTTATTTTGGGAGACCAAGGCGATATCGTCGGCGTAAATAAATTGTCGGGAGCCAGTCAGAGGTAGGTCGTGGATGTATAGGTTAAATAAGGTCGGGGCAAGAACGGAGCCCTGTGGCAGGCCATTGTTCAGCATTTTCAGCTTACTGACGTTGCTGCCTAGATGTACTCGAAAGAGGCGTTCCGAAAGCATGCTGGAAATCAGGTGGACCACATCCATATTTGGCACAACGGAGAGCAGCTTATACATGAGACCCTGTCTCCACACCGTATCATAGGCCGCCGATAGGTCTACTAGGGCAACTCCCGACTTCAGGCCTTTCTGAAACCCGGACTCAATGTGGGTAGTGAGAGCAAGCACCTGGTCACAACAGCTGCGACCCGGTCTGAAGCCAGCCTGTTCTACAGGCACCCTAGCCTCGATGAGTGGTAGTATGCGTCGGAGAAGAACCTTCTCAAGAAGTTTATAACAATTACTAAGTAGTGCAATGGGACGATAACTCGATGCCACTTCTCCCGACTTGCCAGGTTTGAGAACAGCTATTACTTTAGATAGTTTAAAGGCAAGTGGCAAGGTCTTGGTTTCGAGTAGATTGGTGAAAAAGGATGCAAGCCAGCGACGAGCTTTTGGGCCCAGGTTGATTAAGAACTCGTTGTAAATGTTATCGTACCCAGAAGCTTTACCCTGGTTTAATTCTTTGAGGGCCTTGTCGATTTCATTGGAAGCGAAAGGGTCCGCAAGCTGTTGTTCAGGCATTAAATTGTCTTTTATCTAGCTCCTTGTATAGTTTTTTAATGAGCTTCGTCTCGACCTTGTCACTTCTAGCTCTGGACGTGGCCAAATTGTGGCTAGCGATGGCATTTGGGTGGATGGCGGTCGCTTTAATGCTATTTGCAGGGCTCTTGCCCGTCAGCCTATTCAGGACTCGCCAAGCTTTTCTGCTGGAGCGCTTGAAATCCATTTTTTCTACTGTGTTTTTCCACTTCTCGGTCCGGTTTAAATCCAATGAATTTAGCAATTCCGCACCCACATCGCACTCTCCAGTTCTACGATACTCCTCGTACAGACGATCACTTTCCTTGCTCCATCCCGGGATATATTGCTTACGGTACCCTCTGGCAATACAGGTTTTGGCAGTCTTCGTTATTAATCCCACAAAGCGGTTGTAGTTTCTAGACTCCGGCGGAATGAACCTGATAGCGGCGTCCACTTTCACTGAGAATTTGGACCAGTCGGCCTTCTGGAAATTCCACCTGGGAAGTGGCACTGATGGCACCAGTGGGATCTTGATACCAACTTCAGTCAGGATGGGTCTATGCTGGCTATTTGGAAAGTTGTCTAGGATTTCGCGGTTTGTTGGGAGGGGTTTACCAGCGTCATCCTTCGAGACAAATGTGAGGTCTGGATTGTAGTCTTTCCTCCAACGTGCTGAGTGAAAAGAGCCTTTGTCTTTGGCGTTAAAAACCAGATGCAAATTTTGGCCTTCGGCCCATTGCGCCAAGGCTATTCCGTTTGCATCGTCGGCTTTATACCGCCAGTCCGTATGGTGGCTATTAAAATCTCCAGTGTAGATGCAAGGGTGATTAAAAGCGGGTATGCCTTTGGTACGCCACGGAGCAAGTGGGGGTTTATAGATGTTGCATACTGTGAGATCGTTCACTTTAATTACAATGATGAAGTTGCTCTCCGCTGAGTCGTGGTGGACCAAGCTCACTCCTTCCATGTTGGTTCTGACGTATGTTGCAATACCGTACTGGGGGTGGTTTATTGCTTTTACTAGGGTGAAGCCCGGTATGTTGCCTCTGCCACTAATGTCCTGGTCATCCCTGGTATGTGTTTCCTGAATATTTGCGATGTCTACTTTAAGATCATTCAGTAGCTTTTGCAGGTAGTCACACTTAGCTTTGCTAGTGCCTTCAATATTTAATTGGCAGATTCTGACTGATGGTCCGATGTCTTTAGTCTGAGGGCTCTTAGAAGAGCCTTTTAGAGGTTTGGATACATTCGACATGATCTGTTTTTTTTCTGTGTAGGGCTGTGAGGTCATAAAGACAAGTACAGCCGCCAAGATTTAATTGCTCGTTAGCACCACCCAGGGGGCACGTGCAGGGTAACGGTGGGTAATCTTCCTGCGGACGTGAGCAACCATTCGCCCCCCTGTCTGCAAGTGTTGGCCCACATCGTGCAATCGATCATATCAAGACGCTCATGAAGTAATTTCATAATCGATGTGTAGTTTTGGTCTACATTTATATTTGCCACATAATTTTTTAACACCCCCCAAATTTTCTCAATCGGGTTCATATCGGGATGATAGGGAGGGAGCCTTAAAATTTCACAGTTATATTGTTTAGCTTCTCCATCAATGGCGTAATTTCTAGAACACTCTTTATTTCTTAAAATTATATCGTAGAGTTCGATGTTTTTCATGTTTTCCTCGAAGGCGATGTTTTTATTTCTTAGCCAATCTTTCATGGCCGCTTTGTTGCTGTTGGAGGTGGGAACTTTTCCTTAAATGTGTTATGGTAGGAGGCGTTATCCATAACTATCACAGACTTTCGTGGTATGTTAGGCAGTAGTTGTGTTGTGAACCACTTCTTGTAATTGTCGTGATTCATATTGTCGTGATAGTCGCCTGTCTTTGAACTGGCCTTGTAAATTAGACAAGCATTGGAGACAAAACCGTTTCTTCCACCGGCATGAACAATTATAATACGTTCCCCTTTCGATTTTTTTATTTTTGCTGTTGTACCATCTTTATTTCCCCATGAATTACTTTGTACATGTGTGGTATGAATGTAGCTTTCATCAGTGTAAACAATATTTCTCCCTTCTTCTCGGTATTTTATCAATTGCCTTAAATATTTATAGCGGAGCATTTTAACGTCATGTTTTTCAACAAGCGCTTGACGATTATCTTCGGTAGTTTTCCACTCGTATCCTAAATCATGAAGTATACGCCGTAATGTCTCCAAACATCCATCAAAATTATATTTTTTCAGTGAGCACCCTTTTCAGAGCTTTTAACGAGGGGAATTGTTTATACTGTCTATGAAAGTTAGTGATAGTATGCCTTATTACCCCTTTGTCAAATGCATAGATGTCACGCTTGAAACGTTTGCGAGGATTTTTGATTGTACGCGGTGATCTCATGCCTGTGCCAGGTGCATTACATTTCGCTTTTTCTTTGAGTTTTCTCGATACAGTCGTTTCACTAACTCCCACAGCTTTTGAAGTTCTCCATCTAGCGTCTGTCAATCGCTTAACCCCATTTTCAGCCTCATACTTCATGTGTTGGTATACTGTGGCTATCACTTCTCTTGCCTAAAATAATATATAGAAAAGAGTTTTACATAAATAAAAATAAAACTCCATCATAACGTTACGTAAATTTATTGTTAATATTTGGCCGTTGGACGAATCTGTGTACTCCTACATAAACAAGTCCGGAATAAAAATAAGCATACGATAAATTTGTTTCAAACGAATTCTTCTTGGTAATAAGTGGTCTATTTAACACAATTTTACATTTTAAAGAATTAACATAAAACTCACCTGGCTCCGCATCACTTTTTTTACTGAATTTTCCATGACCAACTTATTTTGCATTTAGTACTTTCGTGTCACTGAACGGCGTAGTACCAATAACTTGACCGTCCCAGTCCGCAGCCGGAGCCGGACTGCTACTGACGGCGAATACATACAACTACATTGAAATAGTGATTTGGAGGGGCGTGCCATCTTACCGTAGTTTATCTCTACTACTAGTCCTATGCCAATTCAATTCTATTCCCCCTCTACGGTCTTAGCGGTTTTTCGGATAGTAGCTGAAAAATTGGCTTCGGCTGAAATCCGTAGAGCGGCCTAAGGCTTTTCGTTTTATAATAAGTTACAATACTATTCTGTTGCTAAGTTGGTTAAACTGTAATTATATGACATTGTAATTATGGTTTTCACAAATCATGCATAATTCTACCATTATTATGCAAAATTACTTTATTATTATTAATCCATGAGACCCATTATATAATAAATTTATTTTTACATATTTTAGGTTTTTACTAGGTAAAGAAATGACAGGCAATAGTTGCGTTCTGAAACTTTACCTATCGTAAATAAATAATTTAAGTAGATTCCAATTGGCGTTAAACCAGTTTGTGATTGTAAGATAAATCTATAAATTAAGGTAGCTTATGGACTCTTTTTGCTAAAGATAGCATACGATGTCCTAATAAACACATATTTTACTTTATTACCGCGTAGAAGGTTCAAACAAGAGCTTAGAAAGCTTATATTCTTAACGCCGCAGTGCTTTTTCTGATCGGCCTTGGCCCTCGTTATCGGACGTTGCTGTCCTCCTCAATTAAATCAATTCGCGAAAATAATCAGATAAACAAATTTATTTTTGAACTGGACGGAAGGCAGGCGGGCGCAAAATGTTTCCGCCCACGCGCATTCGTAGCTGCCTTCCAGTCATAAACCCGATGTTTAAGCAGCGTTTGAGGCCGCACAGACCGTTTCGTCAAACGGCGACGCTCCACAATCAAACAAAGAACGTAGCAGCACAATACCAGAGGAATAAATGGATGAATTTGCGATCTATTATTACACGTTGGGTGCCGCTCGGAAGCGTTATTTATGTAGGCTGGTGTTACATACGTGCAAGCGTTAACTATGAAGTGTCTAAAGTGGAGATCAAATTTTACGAAATGTTTCCGTTTCGTATAACGAGTCGGATATGGGGGCACCTGGCGGCTTGCGAGCTGCCGACGGCTCTGCGTACCATCGTCTACGGTACGTACGCCAAATTCTTCAATGTGAATTTAAATGAAGCAGCAGTAACTGATCTCACTTATTACAAAAGTTTGTCTGCATTCTTCACGCGACCGCTGCGCGACGGTGCTCGTTGCATCGAAGGTGTCCCCTGCGTGTCCCCGTGTGACGGTGTTGTGTTAAACTGCGGTCCAGCCAGCACAGATAAAATAGAACAGGTTAAAGGAGTCACCTACAGCTTGGAAGAGTTCTTAGGCGAAAACAAATGGTCTAAAACCATTGATAAAGATTACTACAACTCCCTGTTAACCAACAAAAACAACATTCTACACCAGTGTATTATTTACCTTGCTCCGGGAGACTACCACAGGTTCCACTCGCCATGTGATTGGACAGCCAATTTTAGACGTCATTTTTCAGGTAAACTCCTGTCTGTTAACCCTTGGATGGCTCGTCTTATACCTGGCCTATTCTCTATGAATGAACGGGCTGTGTACATCGGAAAATGGGAGCATGGATTTTTTAGTATGACAGCTGTTGGAGCTACTAATGTTGGCTCCATAGAAATATATAATGACCCAGCACTACGAACTAATACAAAAGGCAAACGAAACCGGGTTGATGAAATTGAATTGGGACCGATAGCCATAGAAAAGGGTGAATTGTTTGGACAGTTTAATATGGGTAGCACAATAATTTTGCTGTTTGAGGCTCCGAAAGATTTTGAATTTAATTTGATGTCAGGAGATAAAGTTAAGGTCGGTCAAGCCTTGACGACGGCGGCTAAAGCTCAAGCAAGATGACCAGCTTATTCAGATTTAGTTCACATTGTCCAATTTGTGCTGATTTTCTGTGTGGTAATGCTTTTAGTTTGAATATTGTAGATGCTTCGTAGCTTTGACTGATACAAATGATGGGTCTGATTTGGCAATTTTTGCTGCGGAACCAATAAGATCAAAGAAGCTTATAAACTAGACTAGATAAAAACCAGTATTTATTAAACTGGGTGTGGCATTTTATTTGTAATTATTCACCTTTTAATAGAATAATTGCAATGCAACAGAAAACATATTGTGTACAAAAGAGTGTAAAAAATATATCCTGGCCTTGTGTCCATTTTAGAAATTGTTATAGGTGTTATAGCATTTTAAACTCAAGTGTTTATTAAATACAACTTGTGTTATTCAGTGTTAAAAGTTTGTATATTTATGCTCAAGTGAGATTTAGTATTAATGTTTGGTAACTATTTTGTATGTCCATTTACGCATATTTTCAGTGTGTTCATTGTATTATGGCACTTGACCATTTGTCTGTCTTTCAACATATTTCCTAAAGTGCATTAGAAATAATTTCCTGGCTGAATGAGTGAAATCCTTGCCATTGAGAAACAGTCCGCCATTTTTAAATAAACAGTATTTTGGTGGACTTTGCAAATGATGAATTATGTAGTATATAAATAGTGTTTAGGCCATTCTACTTTTCGTTGTACATAATTTTTTAGTCACATTTGCACTAAACAATTTTTATTTCAAAAACGATGAATTGCACCGTTTTCTAACTTGAAACTCGAAGAGGGACGTAAATATGCTTATATTTAGAATTATCCTAATACATAAAAAGTTATTTGTAATAATTATAATGTCAGTAACGCAGTGGATGTTGATGTCCCCGCCTTTTCTATGGAAAGAGTGCAATTTACCACTGAGTTACCAAGATTCTTTAACGATAATTGAGTAATTTAAGAGTTGTTTTTTTGGAAACCGTCAAACTTAAACATTCTAAGTTTATGTTATTTATTTAGAGGCGGATTCATAATTTGGTATACTTTTTATCGGACTATAACAGAAAATGTACACTGAAAAGTAGAATATCTAAATGTGTTCCTGTGAATGCTTGTATTTGGTAAAGAGTAACAAATTGTTTGCTATTTGTATTGTCCTAAGCAACTAGTGAGTGTTGTAGTAGTTTATCCAAGACTCTGTACATTCTTTGTCTTGTCTGTGACGTCAGACATTTTCGCGCCAACTGATCTGTTCAAGTAACAAATGCTTGAATACTCACTCATTAGTCATTACTTTAGAAAATAGTATAAACTGTCTGAATCAGATAATCGATTATTAATTTAATGAGAATGACTGTTCATCAGTGGAATTAAATTCCTTTCCGTAGCAACTTAGCAAGTTAACCTTTATTTAAAAGTAAACAAGACAAATTTACTTTCGCCGTCAGCATTTTTTTTAACATAGCATTTGCTAATGCCGACAAATGTAAGTTTGTTTAAACGCTTATGATATTCAATGATATCATTTTAGTTTATTTTTAAAGGTGTATTAGGATTTAGGAAATCAAATATAATGTATGTGGCGCTTCAGTGAAACTGAAAGACGATATAAATAAACAATTTACATTTAAATTCCGATTGTTTTTTTGTCTATTCCTTTGGGCGTCATAGACCCAGAGGGACGCAGCTACTAATTAGACTGAGAGACATATTACTTTCTCATTCTCACTAACAGTTACGTTGCGTCCCTCTCGCCTGTAAGCCAGACTGTCACTCTATAGGGACATTATACTTATCCGATATTGCCTTGGCAAAGTAAAGGGATGCCGACAAAGATCACTATATCGTCTATATGTATACTACTCAAAACAAAATAGGGGCCACAAAAGCATTCTGCATACAAAAGAAAAAGAGGATTATTATAACAAATTTTAACCTGTAATTTTTAAATTTAGTATCATTCGAAAGCTGCAATGTTCAACTTTTTTTGTAAATTGTTTTGTTTTGAATTGTCACAAAACTAATAGTAATAAAAAAATAGAAATTATATAAGTTATACTTACCTGTGACGGTGCAAGACAACCTGCATAAAAGTTTCGATACATTCTCTTACAAAAAAAGGGTTTCCAAAGCTTGATTTTGGTTAGACTTTGCTAGAATTTAATGATGGCTACTTCTACAGTAGGTAATGTTTATTTTCCGTTCCGACTCGGCACTTTGCCAAGCGCTAAACATTCCATTATAATAATGTGGCAATCAGTTTCCAGCGATGCTCATAAAGCATAAGGCAACATCAAGCTGAACTAGGATGTTGGGAAACTGCGTTAAGGCTGCCTATTGCCTAGCTATAAATAATTCCAAATATATGTGGACAAAGACCTTATTATCAGTGGCATAGGGGCGTGTAGATATTATTGACGCCTTGGTAACGTATATATTTATGATTTTGACTGTAAAGGCTATCAACGGGACCGTGTGGTGTGTGGTGAGCTCTAAACAAAAAGGGCTGCTACAAAAGATCAGCAATGGTCGAAGTGGCTCACAAGGGCCATCTCAACCCCCTCAATAATAATAATAATATCGTATTTTCAACGTTAACATAGCTCTCATTTAGTGTTTAAAATTTAGTCTATTCAACGACACCCTCAACGTCCAATTCGTGCTTAACTGGTATTTTTATAGTGTGGATTTTAATATAGGTATTTATTTATTTTATCTTTGCGTAGTACCTATGTGTGATGTGATGTGAAACTGATTGATAGAGTAAGAAATGAAAAAATGAGAGAGAAATGTGGAATAAAATAAGATGTAGTGACTAACATTGAAAAGGGCATGCTTCGATGTTTCGGTCATTTGGAAAGGATGGATGAAAGAAGATTGACGAAAGAGATATACAGATCGAAAGTGAGTGGAAGGGCCGGAAGGGGCCGCCCTAGGCGTACTTTTTCGAATCAAATCGGAGAAATACTGGAAAAGGGCCGAATCTTAAGTACCCGAAACCGACGCGACGTGCGTGCATGACTCGATGTATGAATGTTGAAGAAGCGAAAGAAATTTGTCAAGATCGTAGGGAGTGGAAAGAAGTGGTCTCTGCCTACCCCTCTGGGAAACTGGCATGATTTAATGTATGTATGTATGGATTTTAATAGCTACTTGTTAATCGTTCAATCCAATAGGTTACATTCAGGGGAAGTTTACTACAAAACGAAAGTGAAGAGCTAATGTAATGACTGACTACTTAAAGAGTACCTAATCAATCAACGACTCCGCTGATAGAAATCTTCTTAATGAGCCCGTGGGTTTGCCACGTGTTTCTGATTAGTACCTAATCAAATTGCTATTTTCACTGTATCTCTATACATAATGGTAATTGCAAGAGAGTTAACATAATAGCTGTTGCCTACAACTCTTATCGCGAAATTCGACTGTATTTTTTGATATTATCGTCTACGTAATATATACCTTAAAAAAATCCGCCATGTTGATTTCCAATAATTTGAATATAGCCTATTACACTAGTGGTTAAGACGAATCTAACCACGTATAAGTACATTTATTAAAATCGGTTTGACCGTTCAGTTGTTACAAGTGAATATAGAGCCGGACATACATACAGGTCAAACACACAACCCTCCTTTTGGTCTTTGCTGCAGTGGGATAAAAAGTGCCATAATTTTGTCCTCTTTCGTTAATTAATTAAAACAAGTCGCTGTGAACTCGTAACAAACAATTAAACAAGAGTCACTGACGCATATATATTTATTCGTTCGAGTATGAATAGGTAATTAAAAAAAACGGCCAAGTGCGAGTCGGACTCACGCACGAAGGGTTCCGTACCGTTATCTATAAAAAATCACGTTTGTTGTATGGGAGCTCCACTTAAATATTTATTTTATTCTGTTTTAATACATCATCTGTGAAAATTTCAACTGTATAGCTATCCCGGTTCCTGAGATACAACCTGGTGACAGACAGACGGACAGCGGAGTCTTAGTAATAGGGTCCCATTTTTACCCTTTGGGTACGGAACCCTAAAAATGTTTCGACTTTAAACAAGTCTGTGTAACTTCTTAAGTGGCCTTGAACTTTTAGAATTCCTAACCAAATTGTCGGTGCCAATCTCCCAGCATTATACTTCGTAACGGACCCGTTTGGTAGTCACGGGCACCCAACACGTAATTAAAAGCAAGCCGATCCGAGAAGACGTCTCCATTTACTCACAATAGCTTGCGGAACAAGTCGCAGTTTTGCGAACAACTCAATGACGGCATTCAACACGATATCGTACAATTAGTGTGGAAGTGAATCAACTTTGCCAAGATATGAGAACTTTGTATTGAAATGAAATGAAATTAATCATTTGCCAGAATACTTATGAATAATGTACAAGGTGTTATTGTATACTAATCAAAACAAAATAGGGACCACGCTATGTTCTACATACAAAATACCTGTTTTCGGAGAAGGATTATCCTAACAAATCTTATGTATGAAATGTTCAACTTACAAGCTGCGTTTTTTTATTTTTTGTCCATTGTTTTGTTTTTACCGTGCGTGTGGTTCTTAAAAACAATTTTCAAATCTCATACGAAATGAGCAAAAAATGCAACTTTTTTAAAAACCACGGTTAAATCAAACAATTGACAAAATTTAAAAAAAACCGTGCTTGTAAGTTGAACATTGCAGCTTCCTACTAAATTCAAAAATTACAGGTTAAGATTTGTTATAATAATCTTTCTCCGAAAACAGTTCTTTTGTATGCAGAACATAGCGAGGCCCTATTTTGTTTTGATTAGTATATTTTGCCGTGGCGTAACTATACCAACTGAGGCCTGTGGTAAATTCATCAAATAGGGCCCTTTCTTTCACCTTAATTAAACCGGGCAAGAGCATGTCGGACCATGCTCAGTGTAGGGTTCCGAAGCCGTTACTACAAGCAAATTACACCTCGCGACAAACTTAACTTTGCTGTTGGAAAACTGTTATCCCCATACATCGACATAGGTTGCAGTCAGTTTACCAACGCAAAGGGTATAGCCGGGTAAGCATGGCGAAACTGCCCTTAGCGAAAAAAATAATTTCCTTTTACTGGGTTATTAACCTTTACATAAGTAGTGCTTTCACCAAAATTTAAGCCTCAAATCCTTCAGGTTTAAAAAAAAACCGCATAAAAAGAAATAACATTTTTATTTTATTTTAGCCAAAGTACTAATCCGATTTCTTTGTAATTTGGATATGTTGTACATACAATTAAGGTCGCTTTCTAAAAAAAAATTAATGAATTATCTCTTGAAAAAAAACAAAAAAAAACGAGTTAATAATATTCAAAAAAAAAAAAAAACATGCGAGATTGCGACAATTTCCAAATTTACATATTTTATGTAGAATTTAATGATGTTTAACATATTTTTATTTCAAAAGCTAAAATCGGGATTAACAGTGTGAAAAACTTGAATTTGTAACATCCCATACATTCTTTTCAAACAAAATAACTTCTACGTATTACACTATGAAGTTATATTTCCAACGCATTTTGAATTTGGAACGCGACTTATTTTACTTAAAAATTAATGAATTATCTCTTGAAAAAAAACAAAAAAAAAACTAGTTAATAACTTAAAAAAAAAAAAAAACGTGCGAGATTACGACAATTTCCAAATTTACATATTTTATGTAGAATTTAATGATGTTTAACATTTTTTTTTTTCAAAAGCTAAAATCGGGATTAACAGTTAGAAAAATCGAATTTGTGACATCCCATAACACTTTATCTTCATACAAGCAAAACCAAGTTGACAATAAATGAATGAAGTATATTTTGAACGCTATCTTAACGAATTTGAATTTAAAATGTGACGTTTTGCACTATAAATTGCTTTTGTGGCTATAATATACATACGGCTACGGAGTACGCATTTTTTAATATCCCATACATATATTGACGGTTCTGTGACTCAACCTCGTATATTGAATTTTGTCCAGTATAAACTGACACACACTAAGTATGCACTCGTGTACTTAGTGAGTGTCAGTTTAAATACTGGATATATTCTATATACCATACCATTTGCCTTTTTGTTTTTTTTTAATTGTCTGAATGCCGTAAGCCCTAGCAGCATACAGCCACGGATTTTAAGGTTCGCATGAGTTCGCAATCAGTAAAATAAGTCGCGTTCCAAATTCAAAATGCGTTGGAAATATAACTTCATAGTGTAATACGTAGAAGTTATTTTGTTTGAAAAGAATGTATGGGATGTTACAAATTCAAGTTTTTCACACTGTTAATCCCGATTTTAGCTTTTGAAAAAAAAATATGTTAAACATCATTAAATTCTACATAAAATATGTAAATTTGGAAATTGTCGCAATCTCGCATGTAATATTTTTTTTTTTTTGAAAATTATTAACTCGTTTTTTTTGGTTTTTTTCAAGAGATAATTCATTTTTTTTTTTTTTAGAAAGCGACCTTAATTGTATGTACAACATATCCAAATTACAAAGAAATCGGATTAGTACTTTGGCTAAAATAAAATAAAAATGTTATTTCTTTTTATGCGGTTTTTTTTTAAACCTGAAGGATTTGAGGCTTAAATTTTGGTGAAAGCACTACTTATGTAAAGGTTAATAACCCAGTAAAAGGAAATTATTTTTTTCGCTAAGGGCAGTTTCGCCATGCTTACCCGGCTATACCCTTTAAGTTTTCGGTAACATGTACAACATTGTCATGTAACATTGATATAAAGTTAACATGTTGTACATTCAGCCCATTCCAATAACGGGAAGGGTTTAATATTGACTTGCAAGATTAACTAATACCTACGTAGATTTAAATAAAAGCTTGTCAAATGTATCAGGAAATAGTTTCGAATCCAAGGTCAACAATCGCGTGAGGTGATTATGTTTATCAATACATTCACATACCTACCTACTCTATTAAATACATACCTACCTAGCCAATATCACTTGAGCTCTCCTTCTAGGCCACTTGATACAAGCCGAGACCAAGGTTAAGCGGTCGTTGGGACAATTCGTTGACAATCAACTTTCAACGGGTCAAAAGTTCAACTATTTCGAATTGTGTGACTGAAGGAATTAAACCTAAAGACGATGGAGGTACAGTTTATTTTAGGCTATCGTGCAAGTAGAACTAATCGTAACATAGCAACAGCCTATTGCGAGCATCGGCACCGTCCTCTATATGAAACCCCAGCTGTTGCAAGCGAAAAATAAAATAAATGTAGGATTCTTATTGCGAAAGATTTTTTCAGATCGGTCCGTAGTTTCGAAGCCTTTTCAATGCAAACAAACAATCTAATCTTTACTATTTTCTAATATTAGTGTAGATTGGAGTGGAGTGACGACCTTGTATTGTAAGGATCGCGGAAACGCGGTGGATGCGAAAAGCACAAGACCGGTCTGAGTGGAGAGCCTTGGGGGAGGCCTATGTCCAGCAGTGGACGTCTTTCGGCTGACATGATGAGTGTAGATTTAATACCATATAGGTACCTAACTGATGGCCGCGACTCTGTCCGCGTAGAGGTCGTTTATCGTTATTGCTTTGGGAAGTGTCCAACTTTAAGGTATAAAAAGTAAAATGTCCTTCCCGAGGCTGAAGCTACTCGTATGTATTCCAAATTTCAATAAAATCAATTCAGCGGTCTATTTGTGAAAGTGTGAGTTATTTATTTATTTAATGTTTATTGCATACACAAAAGGCGAACTTAATCCTTAGTTACGTTCGAATTTATCGTCATCGGGGACAAACGGATTGAGAAACTTAACACAAAGATTTGCTACTCAAGTTTTCTCACCATATATTTTTATCCGACTGCGGCAAAGCCCAAAAGGAGGGCTATGTGTTTGACCTGTATGTTTGTCCGACTTTATGTTCCCTCGTAACTCTCGACTCGATCGTTCCTGACCAATTTCGGCCACAGCGACTGGGATCCGACTATCTAGAGCGCCGCTCGTGAGCTCTGTGGTGACAGACAGCCGATTTTTGCTTTAACCTCGTAGGGCCCGCCATACTGCAAAATGGGAGTTTTTTGTAACTGGGACTTTGAATCTACAATCAAGGGAATAAAGTTCAATTGCGATTGTTCGAAAATGCCATTTTCTGTTTATGAACATAGGAAAATAAACCTTATTTTTATTGTGACAGAGTTCAAAGTAAATTGCCTTGATTATGTACATCCTGCACACTGGGCCTTACGAGGTTAAAAGTTCGACCACATTCGATGCAAGTCAGCCCCCCTCCGATATAGTGGTATTGAATCGCCACAGGATAAGATAAAGATAAGGACATTTTCTCAAACATGCTATGTAATGTCGGCGTTATGTTAGTTATTTTAGGCTTCAAAGTGCCACGTTCCCGACGGAACAACTCGAGAGAACTGTAAAGGAATTTCATACAAAATTGAAGGCCTAGGCCGGGAAGTAATTTTTTTTTAATTTTAATATGGCCATGACAGCTGGTTTTATGAACAGGCTGAATAGCTGAAAATCGTTTTTTTTTTTTGTATCTGTGTTTCGGACCAAAAATATCCGCGTTAATGCCTATTACACAAATGTTTTTTGAGTGATGATTTTTTTTTATTTCATTGCATATGTTTGAGAAAAGCACTTTACATACCTCGCCGTGAAAAGGGGTTGCCAGCCTCGTAACTATCCGACCTCGCTTCGCTCGGCCGTCTATATGAACTCGGCCTGCAACCACCTACTTCCCGGCGTCTGTAGTAATGTACTATTATTCAGTGAGTAGGCCGCACGGGCACTTTTACATGTCAAGAATCTACCAGCGCTTCACAAGGGACACCACTGCTGAGAAGAAACGCCGCAAGAAACTCAGCAGTCAGTATTTTTTTTTAAATATATTTAATATTACAATGGTACTACCTACTTAGTCTAGCATTATATAAATCTATAAATAGTAAATTAAAAAATATATCAAATTTATCCTGCGTAGTTTCCGCAGGAAAACACACCAAAATCTTAAGAGAGAGATAAAGAGAGAAAAGGAAAAAATAAACCTACTTATGTGTATATAAGACGGTGCAAGACGCCCACATAAGATTGATGTTTTCCTACATCAACGGTGTCCCCTAGACAAAATAAAGCTTTTGAATTTGAAAAAATATATATTATTGATTAAGTTTCGGGTTTAGGCCAAGCATTTTTGTCTATCAGGTGTACCTACGGACCTTGAGCTCGTCTCACTTTACATCGAGCTCCTCACGTCTCTTCCTTTCGAACTCGGAGGCCTTAGTGCTCACTGAATGCCTCCAAAACGGCCGGTCTGCTGCCATTGCCTCCCACCGTGACGGGTCGATGTCACCGCTTCATGTCGCTTAAGCACTTCTTTGTACCAGAAATTGGCCTCCTCGTTTTCGCTTGCCATCCTGCCTGCAGTTCCGAGTAAAAGATGCGCTTTGCCACTCTGTCATCTGACATACGGGAGACATGGCCGCCCCTCGTAACTACTAAACGGCTAAACCGAATTTAATGTAATTATAAGTGGTTACTCCATCTTGTGGGAGGCCTACCTACAGCTCGTCTGCCGGTCCGCGGACGCCACTCAAGAACCTTTTGACCCCATCGGCCATCAGTCCTGCGAGCGATGTGCCCCGCCCACTGCCACTTAAGTTTAGCTATTCTTCGGGCTATGTCGGTAACCTTAGTTCTACTGCGGATATCATCATTTCTGATTCTATCACGCAGAGAAACCCCGAGCATAGCCCTCTGAGTGACGACCTTGTGAAGATCGCGGGAACGCGGTGGATGCGAAAATCACAAGACCGGTCTGAGTGAAGAGTCTTGGGGGAGGCCTATGTCCAGCAGTGGACGTCTTTCGGCTGACATGATGGTGATGATGATACGAGGTTAGATTCGCCTTAACCACTAGTGTAATAGGCATAGGCTATATTAAAATTATTGGAACCCAAATTGGCGTTTTTTTTAAAAGTTATTACGTAGACGATAATATCAAAAAATACAGTGGAGTTCTTAAAGCTTGTACAGACAGGCGTGGACAGACTAACCTAAGCATGCTGGCATTTTACCTAACTTGCAAATTTAACTGCCTTCTGACTTGAACGATAAGGGGAGGAGTCAGTATCGTTTCGAAAAAAACATTATGCTTAGCTGAGTTATCAACTGATAAATAATTGTTTAAGTTCCAGTTTCAGCGTTACGTTAACCCAAATAAAGAGTTATTGCACCAAAGTATCGAGGCCGCTGCTTGGATACGGGGCCAAAATAAAGCTACTACGCAGTTCAAATATTAGGTATACGGTCTTCATATCGTTACTACTTTAGAAAAACTCGTATCTGATATTTCGAGATGTATGAGTTTGAATTTAATTCTCCTCACGTTTTCGTTTAAAATCGTACTTCACGAAATATGAGATACGA
Organism: Acleris emargana; assembly: GCA_927399475.2. Lineage (NCBI taxonomy): Eukaryota > Metazoa > Arthropoda > Insecta > Lepidoptera > Tortricidae > Acleris > Acleris emargana. The sequence continues at coordinate 3,195,861 of OV656862.1, forward strand.
GGTTTTTTCAAAGTACAGACGATATGTTATTCACCCTCGAACTTAAAGAGGAATGTTGTAAATTATAAATGTAGGTTTTAGGGGTGGTGCTATTATTACGAGGGTGGTAGTAATAATAATAGTTAACAGATCGGCCAATATTTTCAGAGGTTTCATAGTAAACTTAGGTATACTATGACACGATTTCAAACTGAACAAATAATTTGGCAACCATTCACAGTTTACTGACCTCGACGACAAATCATTTGCATACCGTGGCGATGAGAGTTGAATTTCTGTAACAATTTATTATGTAGATTGATACTACTACGAGTAATATGTGAACGTGTCTCTGTCTAGATAGAGCTAGGATAGATAAAAAATGGGCTATTCCCTGTTACCAAACTTTGTTACCATTAGTAACATCTGGGATTTTTCTCACCGGTGAGCACCACTTTGTAAGATTGTTAACCACGGGGATATTTATTGCCGGTGAAAAAAAAAAAACACGTGCGTCTTTTTGTCTATCCGTCCATCTGTCACAGCCAATTTGCTCCGAATCTACTGGACCAAATCAGGTGAGATTTGATAGGATGGTGTAATCCTATGACTCAAACACAGATGTGCAAAGTAAAGTATATAATTTTTCACCTCAGCAGCTCAAACAAGCAGGTTTTGCTGCTTAAAAACAGTGAGCAAAATTCAATTTTGCTGCGAGCGTGAGGCAAAGTAGCTTTTTAATTATTTTTTTTAAATGCCGTGAGCAGTGCTGGGGCTATTTACAACATTCGAAAAAATTTAACTTCACTTTGTTCTGTCACTTTCACTTCGATAGGAAAAAAGCGAGAGATAGAAACAACTTGATTCGAAATTCGATTTTCAAATTCCACACATAGTAGGCCCAAAAAGAAACGCACGTTCGGATGCACACATAACCGTAAAATTGCAAATAAAACTATCTGTTAAAGTTTGAAATGTGTTTATTATAACTATTTTATACGATCATTTTTTTTATTTAATGTTTTGAAGACAAAATTAATGAAAAATAAGAAGTTTATCATGTATCTACATAATTTTGTTATTGTTTTAGCAATCTTTGATTTCGTGACATAAACCGCGGGGGCAGTTTCAGAACGCATTTCAAAAATAGCGGGATTATTGTACTTGTTTAAAAAAAATGTTTTTTGTTGCTTTTCTGTTACGCTACGTCTCGCGAAAAATATCTGAAAGCTTATGATATTTTTAAGCAATGGAGACTTGCAAATGGTTCCAAAACTTTTTCGGAGACTGTACTGTTAGCGTATTTCATAGAGTTATCACAAACAAAGCAACCATCAACAATGTGGAGTATTTACTCAATGTTGAAAACAACAATAAAAACGAAGGATGATGTGCACATTGAAACCTACCACAAACTCATTGCATTTTTGAAGAAAATATCAGTAGGGCACAAACCCAAGAAGTCCAAATTTTTTTCAGCCGCTAATGTTCAAAAACGGCACGGCGGATGGAGGTCGAATATGGTTGCGGAAGGATATATTGAAGATTCACTTGAAAATAAAACTAAAATCTGTAAGCGTATCATAGAGAACATAAGTTTGAAACAGACCTCAGATCCTTGGTCTCGCCCATCTACTTCCAGAGTCACAAATACCGCCACTGAGTCACCTTCTTTCCATATCCTTCCCCCACAATCCAAAAGTGAGGAAGCCGAAACCATGAGCTGGAAAGAGACCTCAGATCCTTGGTCTCGCCCATCCACTTCCAGAGTCACTAATACTGCGACTGAGTCACCTACTTTCACTATTGTGCCGTCACAATCTACAAGTGAGGAAGCCGGTGAAACTATGAGCTGGAAACAGACCTCAGATCCTTGGTCTTGCCCATCTACTTCCAGAGTCACAAATACCACTGCTGAGTCACCTACTTTCTCTATTCCTCTGTCACAGCCCACAACAAGTAAGGAAGCCGAAATCTCAGCCTCATCAACTACTCAAACTCAAGTTTCTAAGACAACAATATCGGTTCCAAACAAAACTGTAACATTTAACTTGCAAAACTGCAGTAATTTTACTTTTAACTTTTAATTTTTGAAATTGTTGGTTTTACAAATATAGATACATGTTATTTAATTTTTATCATATTGTTTTTTTTCATGTCTTCACTCAAAAACAAAAAAAGCCTCTGCTTCGCCATTCCGTTGTGGGTTCATGTCACACCTAAAATCTTCAAGCTTCATCTGGCATGTCTCCTCTTCGGGGTAGTAAAGTATCAGGCCACAGCAACAAATTGCTGGAAAAATCTGTTGCCTGCTTAGGAACCTGAAATGTATACATGGTTTTAAGACTCAGTTAAAGAAACACTTGCAGTTAAGGGAACAGTAACTATTAATTTGGTTCCAGTCAGATACCTGTTTTTTATGTCCCACAAGCATTAAGTAGCATGATGTTAGTAGCTGTTTTTCTTTGTTTGAATTTGTTCAAGTTTAGAAATCCACGTCTTTTGTTCAATTTAATTTATTTTTTGTAGATTATGACTCTACGAGGCTGTCAATGATTCCGTCAACGTAACTACTTTAGCTCATAATCTGCCCCCGTCGCTTCAGAACCTGAAATGTATATACATAGTTTTAAGGCTCATTAAGGAAACACTTGCAGGAACGCGAAAAAGTCGAGAAAATTTCAGACATATGAGACTACCTAGTTGCAATTTAGTTCGAATCACGTATTCACATACCTTTTTTTATGTCCCACAAGCATTCAGGAGCACGGTGTTACTAGACGTTTTTCATAGTTTGATACTCAATTTGGTTTTCATGGTCCTTGACCTACTTTTGCTAATTTGTTCTGCGTATTAAACAAATGTAATGTAATGTAAATGACGATGTAATTTTTGTTAATTTGTCCGCCATAGCCAATAGCCATAGAATAGACAAGGCCTAATTAAAGCCACAGACTACATAAAGCTGTATAAAGTTGTGTTTGCACTACGGCATTATCAAGTTGAGTGACAGGTTTTATCTGTTTCATGTTTATTTTTTCCACTTTTTATTTTATTAGTATTTTGCTTTGCTTGTGATTGATGCATATGCGATCGTGTCGTTATTTAGTCGTGTATTCACCAAATGGTCACAACGGAAGACCTGCGTTGGCCCTACCAGCTTCGCGCTGTGTTGTTCTCGCTGCTGAGGTGAAAAGTTGTATGTCTCACACGAGACCAAAGTTTTTTACGTCTCGTGTCTTTGAATCCCTCGCTACGCTCAGGATTCTAACCTAGAATCACTCGCTACGCTCGTGATTCAATAATAGAATCCTTCGCTTACTCGGGATTCAACATCATCACTCGCAGCAAAAACCAACTTTGCTCTCTTGTTGAACAAATAACTATTGTTTTTAAATTGGTCATTATCGGGGGACAATTTAGGAAATTAAAAAGAAAAGTTTTGCAATCCTGTGTCATGTCATGTATCAAATGAATCCTGTGTCATGAGAATCTCAAATATATTTTTGTTATTATTTTTTTATTTTATTCATGAAATGGTTGGAAACAAAAAGCTTGTCCTAATGTTTTTTTATGGCAGAAACTCATTTTATTTATTCTATACCTACATAAATCTACTATTGGACAACGCACATGCACGCCACACTGTACACTGCCGTAAATGCCGTAACAGGTAGGTACCGTAGAAGGCGCCTAACTGCAATGTAGAAGTCAAAGAACTCTATACTCTATTGAAACCATATTGATTTCAAAATGCTTATACTACTACAATGCAGTTAGCCGCCTTCTTTGGTATAGAGTACCTACTGGTATTCAACGCATTGCACACAGCACGAATGGGACTTGGAAATCTCGGTTCCTATTATCGCAACATCCGCCGAGACCTAATATAAACTACATGACTCAGTCTTGTTTATCCGACTTCAACAGGCTGCATTTTACGAGGTTTTATTTAACTTGCAGTGTATGTAAGGGTCAAATCTTACAAGTTAAAGTTTGAATGGGCTGAAATTTGGACCACATATCGTCGGTGACACTGCTAAACTAACAAATTTGTGATAGAACAAAATAAATCTTACTATCTTATCAAAGTTTAGCTCTTATTATGAATAGGAACTGGCAAGAAGATTTCTGAAGATTTCAAATTTTGAATAAGGAATTTTATAAATTAAGTTACATTTATATTTGTGGAGTTTTCCTATTTATTCCATGTTTTTAATTCGTTTAACCACCTAGGTGTACACGAGGTAGAGTACAAGTATCCATTTCCGAGTGTTATAATTACTTAATCTATCTGAAAACTCTTTACCTATTAATTACGTTTTAATGCCACACACACACAACGTCTGAGCGTCCTCTAGTGTCACATATCAAATGCTAATTCACTATTCAATAAGTTTCTGTCAAAAAAAACCTTTTTTGGATATTTTTATGTACACACATACATACATACATACACAAACACGTACACACTCACACTCAAACCTCTTACCTATGTACTCAACTCCGGCAGATTCTGGCACTGGCATCATCAAGCCTTTTGCTTAGTTAATTTTGTAATAATAATAGTAGTTTTAATTTTAGTTAAAATTGTTTGCTATCTTAACCAGCACAAGCGCAGGACATTTGTAATCGGTAACCATGGTTCGGGCCCCACGAGACAGGCGTCGCCTAGTGTGGTGGTCATAAGCAATTGTTTTTGAAATGTAAAAATAATGTTTGGTAAATAAACTTTTTTTTTTTTTTCATATATGGCGGCGTGAGCGGCAAAAATACGAGGTGGCAAAGTTGAAATTCGGAAAGAACACATCAAAATCTATAAAATTACCAATTTTCAAAACTCCCGGAAAACTTTCCAGGTAACCTCTATATTTCGAACCAAATGACGGTACTAATAAGCTTTTGTTGCAGTGTACTTTTTTTTGCAAAATCTTTATCTGCTCATCAAGACTAAACTATTGAGTCGTAACACGGTAAGAATAGCGGAGATCCGACGACTTCCGACTTCCGACTCCATCATCAGATCACCTCTTAGGTACCATAATACTGCGATATATTGCAAGATAAATAAAAGCTTGAAAATAATGAACCCCCCCTCTCTTTACTAATATTAAAATATTATACTTACCATATGTCCCTCCAACACGACGAATCTAGCGACACCTCATATGTTAAAATCCATCGAGACGTTTAGGCGACATAGCGTGCCACGGGAATAGACATGCACTCGAAAAATCTAACTCTCCTAAACTCTCCTTCCGCCGCAGTCGGGTAAAAATATACTTCAATAAGCTCAATAACGAACCAGTATAGCTTGACCTTTGGATTCGTATGCAATACGAAGCAACTCAAGTCCTAGTAGTCAAAGTGTAACATGTATAACAAGATTTAATTGAATATAAGCTCTAAACTGGTCTTTCCAGCTGTTGCATAACATTAATTTAGCTTGTTCACTACTACTTTAAAATAAGTATTCTAAAAATACTTCAATGCTAACACAATTGCTATTTAAGAATTGTTTACGAACGTGGCTTCTGGTTAAACATTGAGCGTGAGATATTCGCGAAGTTACAGGATTAGAATTCTCCTCATTATGCTTTCGTTGTACCTATAGGTGAAAAACTTAAGCAAATGACCTGTTGCATGTACCTAGTTGTAACACATCTGTATCTATAGTCTAATGTAACTTACTTTTAAGTATAATTATGTTTTTATGATTGAAAAAATGACCTTCTGCTGGAGTTTCTTGCGGCGCTTCTTCTCCGCAATGATGGTCTTGTCCGAAGCGCTGGTAGACTCACTGTACCTTTCCGACGTGTAAAAGAGCCCGCATGTGGCCAATTTACTGAATAAATATTTTGAATTTTGAATTTTGAATAGACCGTTCGACATTATACAGGGTGTGTTTATATAGCGTTGTCTAAAAGAAACAGGCGAATAGAAGAGGCCATTAGCTACCCATTTCAGGTACTTTAACCCTTTATTTGTCTAGGGGCTATTTAATACCGTTTTTTTTATTTATTAAATGTTACCAAAACTCAACCTTGAAACCCCGAAAAAAAAGGAACTATTTGGTGTATCCACAAAATTATCATTTTGTTTGAAAATTAAAAGTTGTGGTGTTCGAATAAGTGTTATTGGAAAAGTATGGCAACATTTAAAAAAAATGGGGGCTCTGAAAGTTTCAGAAATCAGTACAGATTTTTTTCAAGCTAACTTCACAGTGAAATTAAAAAAAACGAAAGTGATTACAACTCTTCCAATTTCCTTAAAACATCTCCAGTTTATGCCGATTCTAATGGTGTGCCACATGCATTACAAAACTCTTAATAATTTGAGTTATTCTCTAATAACTTCCACCCGGCCGTGAAGGCGGCGATTTTTGGGAGAATTAACTTCTCTATTCAGTTACCACGTCTTACGCAGTTAGGATGTTTTCTCGCTGTAATTCACATATCTAAGATGGGGATGTATTTTTTTTTTGTCGTCTACCCTACTGTTTGGGTTGTCATTGGGTAGGCTTCCAAAAATATTGCGAATTAGTAATAACAGTTTTTCGATTACGGGATCCGTTTATGAAATATTAAGCTTTATAGCGCTAATTTTTAAATAAGTAGAAAATTATTGTATACTTGTTATTTTTGAGATTTTTGTGTAGTAACGGCTTCGGAGCCCTATACTGAGCATGGCCAGACATACTTTTGCCCGGTTTTCACCTATACAACCCTAGCGATCGCCCTCGGGCTTCGGTTAGGTTTATGCGAGTTTTCCGTACATAATCCAGTTTTTTTTTTATGTCATAGACAAGGCAGACGAGCATACAGATCACCTGATGGTAAGTGAATCTGTGACCCATAGACATTCGCATTCACAAGACCGTAATCCTAAGACTGCAAATGCACTGCCAACCCTGAGGACTAAGATGGAATGCCTCTATGCTAGTCAGTCTTATCCCCAAACCGGAACACAACAATGCGAACACTGCTGCTTGGCGGTAGGTTAATGGATAAGATGGTGGCACCAACCCGGACGGACCCTGCACAAGGTCCTCCCACAAGTAAACATCAAAACCTCCAGAGTAAAATTATCTAATTCATGGTGAAAACCGCATCTAGGTAAGTCCGATGCGTGGTTAAGGAGTTAGCGGATATACAGACAGACAGACCTACGCGGAAAGCTACTTTGTTTTATACGGATGTGCAGTCGAGTTCATAGATATGTGTACACTTTAGTACCTTGTCATTTTAATGACATGTTTAAATTGCCATAAATGGGTTGTCACAGCGCTTAGAGTGACAAGGTACTAAAGTGTAAATGTATCGCGTGGAGCCTTATTCCACATTGTCTTTGACCTTGTTGTTATCGAAGTTAAGTTAGTTAAGTTATCGAAGTTTACTTGTGGGAGGACCTTGTGCAGGGTCCGTCCGGGTTGGTACCACCATCTTATCCATTAACCTACCGCCAAGCAGCAGTGTTCGCATTGTTGTGTTCCGGTTTGGGGATAAGATAGCCGGTGAAATTACTAGCATAGAGGCATTCCATCTTCGTCCTCAGGGTTGGCAACGCATTTGCAGTCTCAGGATTGCGGTCTTGTGATTGCGAATGTCTATGGGTCACAGTTTCCACTTACCATCAGGTGGCCTGTGTGCTCGTTTGCCTTCCTAAGATATAAAAAAAATAAAAAAAAATCGCGACTAACGGCGATTCCAAAACTGATTTGAATATTAGTTTAATTTTAATTGTATATTACGAAGTCAAACGAGCACACAGACGACCAGGGCCTGTACTCTAGGCGGTAAATGGGCGTTTCTTCAAAAGGTTGTACCTAGTTAGGGACTAAATTAAGAAACGTTAACTTTTCCACTGAGTTACGAAAATTAGCTAAACTGTAATTCAGACAAATGGTGGTATCTGAGCCAAAACTCCTGTAGCAAGTGCAAGCATATTACTATCGGGTGAGGATTGAATCTACTTCATTGATTGAATTTGAGATACTGCTAATTGGCGTTGAGAGGTAGTATATAAATGTACGACTAATTTTCGTAACTCAGCGAAAAAGTTAACATTTCTTAATTTTAGTCCTTAACTAGGTACAAACTCTTAAAGAAATGCCCAAAAATATTATCGTTAATTTTTTATGGTATTGTTGTGACGTCAGTCGCCATTACTGTCAAGTAAATAAGAGCTGTCAAAACGGTGACAATACGAGAACAGCTCAAACACGATATGGTTTTTACCGTGTTGAATAGGCGCAAGTGGTGAGTGGGTTCTGTGACCCATAGACATTTACTTGTCAAGATCACAATCTTAAGATGGCAAATGCGTTGTCAACCTTGATGACTAAATGAAACGCCTCTATGCTAGTGTACGGTCCTAGTATTACCGACCGCACAATCGCCAACGCATCAGTTTATGTTTTATGTTAATCATGCATTTTACCTTACTTGGATTTCACTTCGAATATAGCTATTAAGCGACACGCTTGTGTTTATCAAAAAAAACGTTTATTAAATAACCTGTGTATCAGTTATCATCAGTATCAGCTAAATATCATACTCGTCTAATATCAGAATATCAGTGTACTTCGGTGCTACCAGCAGTGCAGTACTATCACAGAACAGATAGGTACAGAAGACAATCTACATATAAAGTGCGCTCGAGCAACGCACACATAGACACCGCTCACGGACGCAATATCTCAGACGAGTTGAGACGCGTGCGAGCGCGAGGCGCGAGTGCCGTCCGCTTGACACGCGTCGCTTCTGTGGACTTTTTTGTACGATAATTAGGTATAATGGAGCAACAAAAAATAAGTTATTAAAACTGTTCAGTGGACGGTTGCTTAAATTCCACTTTAAACGGTGAATTGTCCTTTTTCAAGCTACCAGTGGCTTCAGAGAGGTAAGTAGGTATCTACTTGTATTTCAATGGTTCGTTTTAACGTTACACAGAAGAATTAGGTAGGTAAGCGCCCCGCCCCGGCCCCCGAAGAATATATCTAAGATCGATTTAAATAATAGTTTCCTATTTTGAATCAGTATAAACGAAGTACTTACTTAACTATATTTTTGTAAGGTAAATTCACGCCACCTTACGTAAGTTGAAAACATGTTTTTTTGTTTGTGTAGATATTGTGTTGTTTTTACTGTCTTTTGATAGGTTTAGGTCTAAAACGTATATGGTAATGGAAATTGTGTAACTAGGGTAATCCGTTTAGAAGTTATAAGTAATTTTGGATAATGAAAATTGACAAACGTAAAATTTTGTATGTGTCTGCTCTGTAAACTTTTTGTATTGTAATACCTAGTAGGTAGGTTTATTGTTTTTCCTACTCCTGTACTTTTATCTGTCATTTATATAGTCACGAACACTAATATAAGAATATAGATAATATGTCCGCAGAACATTCCGTAGAAAAGTCTGTCTAGTCTATTCCCCTTAACAGCACTTGTGCTTTTTTGAGCCAAAACGATATGCCTAGCTGCCAAAGCTTACACCTAGGTTAATTTGACCAGTCAAAATACTTCACCAAATTAAACCACCAATCACAATACACATTGACTGTCAATCGGAACGTTAGGTTCTTTTTGGTATGTAAACTCTTTTACTAATTTAACTCTTTAAAAAAAACATTTTATTTGGTATCAACCAACCAGAACGCAGCTATAATAAAATCGACCAATCAGGTAAAAGAAATCATTTCTCAAATCATTAGGTGTTTTTTAGTCCCTATTTCACAAGTTAAATCGATTGTGCAACTTTTTTTTTAAATATGAAACCTGGCAAGTGCACATCAATTTAAAAACAAAGTTAACCATAGACACATATTTTGTTGTTTTCGAATGTTTCTCGCTCGTTTGTTGTTCTGTGCTTCGTTCGTTCGTATTCTAACCTAGGTATATTAATTTAATTTTGCATTTTATTTGAAACCTAGTCGTAGAAAAAGTATTGTATGCAACGGTGTATAACTAAGTCAAAAAATACTCGTGGCGTCTTGCTTTACGATGTTCGCCTGCGGCTCACATCGTAACCACACCACTCGTCTTTTTTGACCTCTCTTATACAACTGTTGCATAAACTACTATTTCCTACTCCTGTACTTTTATCTGTCATTTATATAGTCACGAACACTAATATAAGAATATAGATAATATGTCCGCAGAACATTCCGTAGAAAAGTCTATCTAGTCTATTCCCCATAACAGCACTTGTGCTTTTTTAAGCCAAAACGATATGCCTAGCTGCCAAAGCTTACACCTAGGTTAATTTGACCAGTCAAAATACTTCACCAAATTAAACCACCAATCACAATACACATTGACTGTCAATCGGAACGTTAGGTTCTTTTTGGTATGTAAACTCTTTTACTAATTTAACTCTTTAAAAAAAAACATTTTATTTGGTATCAACCAACCAGAACGCAGCTATATTAAAATCGACCAATCAGGGAAAAGAATTCATTTCTCAAATCATTAGGTGTTTTTTAGTCCCTATTTCACAAGTTAAATCGATTGTGTAACTTTAAAAAAAAAATTAACCTGGCAAGTGCACATCAATTTAAAAACAAAGTTAACCATAGACACATATTTTGTTGTTTTCGAATGTTTCCCGCTCGTTTGTTGTTCTGTGCTTCGTTCGTTCGTATTCTAACCTAGGTATATTAATTTAATTTTGCATTTTATTTGAAACCTAGTCGTAGAAAAAGTATTGTATGCAACGGTGTATAACTAAGTCAAAAAATACTCGTGGCGTCTTGCTTACCAACACTTGCTACCACACCACTCGTCTTTTTTGACCTCTCTTATACAACTGTTGCATAAACTACTATTGTTTTGTAGGATACGTTTTTTGCTATTACGGGCTATGCCCCTCCACTTTAATATTAATTCGTCTGGTCGGCTATTTTTGAAGTTACCTACGGTATATTTCATATTTTCTGTGACAAATTTGTAATATAGGTAACAATGTCATTAAATATTTTTTTAGTTATTGTTAATTTATATTTCCATTCTTCCAGTTTCATTCTCAACAATAAATCAAACGACTAGATACCTACGAGTGCCACAACCGCGATAGTTTTTTGTGCATAAGCCATAGTTGATAACCCTAGAGCGACCGCCGAGCGTAGGTATGAAAAGTGAAGTACATACATGTACTTATTCTGTGGTACTATCAAGAATATAACAGAATATCAAGAACATATAGGTATCATTATCAATATCAAATAATACAAAGATCATCAAGCATATCGTCGGTAAAACTGCAAAACCGCGTAAGTAACATTTTAAATAAGAAGCAAAATGCACCTTTTTAATAAGGCAGTAAGGATTATTTTGCTCTATCATAAATTTGTTAGTTACGCGGTTTGGGAGTATCACCGACGATATATCACAAAGGATATCTGAGTGTAACAATAACCCAGACAGCTAGTAATTTCACCGGTGGTCTTATTCCCACACCGGAACACAAGGCATTCCTGCTTGGTGGTAGCGATCCGGGTTACGTTTACCATGTATAAATGTGTTACAACTGTATATGAAGGCGTTTCGTTTGATTCCAACGTCGCCCCGTCAACTATTAACGGATTCACTCCGTCATACGAAACGGTTGATGCGTGCGAGGGAAATCAACGATTGAGTCAGCTAGTACGTTGAATCAACGCCCAAAGGCACGAACGTATTAATTGGACGTCACACGATTGCATATATGGGCGTTAAATTAAAATTTACGGCGTGCCTTTGTGGATCGATAACTATAATTTCAGCCGAACGATGGCCACTGCTATGCAGGGAACGCAATTTTACCGGTTATTAACCGTTTTTGTATGAAATAACCGGTTAAAACCGGTTATAGCCGGTTATTTGCATTCCCTACTGCTATGCCACAAGAACGGCTCTTGTGCCGCTTGCATAACGTCTTCCCGCAACCTGAGCGACGTCATCGGTCCACCTTATTGCTCTAGCAGGAACTCTTCGAGCCCATAGGCCGTCTGTTACCACTTAAGTCTAGCAATTCTTAGGGCTATATCGGTGACTGGTAAAATGTTATTATGATGATATAAAATAAAACGCATATCGTGTTTTTCTGTATATTACCAGCGTACCCTCGTGCGGTACTGGTCGGCGAGCGCTATCCGCTTAATGCTCTCGTAGCCTAGGATTATGCTGAAGGAGAAACAGGCCGACTGTAGCAGACGGGCCGACAGACCCTTCGCATAAAGACCCCATAGACCCTCTTCAGCCCAGAGGTCCCGGAATACTTTTCTCATAGTGCTTACTCCTTCCACCTGAAACGAGGACGTGGTGAGGGTCAGGATGGCCGTGTTGGCAACGAACTATTCTTATTTGTTACCGTATTTTTATTACCAGGGATATAGTAACTAGGGTAAAGTCGCCAGTAGTCAGCCAGAGACCAGTAGTCGACCTTATATGAGTGCGAAGAGTGGGAAATGTATCTTTCGTACTCTTCCCACTGATACAAAGTATAGGCAGAGGACGACTACATAACAGGTCTCTGGTTGAGCACTGGTGACTTTACCCTATTCGTTTTTTTTTCCCACGTGTTACGAGTGTTTACTCCCAGTAGTTACCAATGCCATGCTATGCTAGTGACTTATTACAAGCTTTTAATATTAAATCGTCGGTGAAACTGCAAAAACGTGTAAGTAACATTTTAAATAAGGAGCAAAATGCACCTTTTTAATAAGAGAGTACGGTTTATTTTGCTCTATCATAAATTTGTTAGTTACGCGGTTTTGCAGTATCACCGACGAAATCCTTCTGTCTAAGACCAAGGATCACGGTTGGAAAAGAACTATGAGTGAAAAGGGATTATAAATGTATACAACTGCTCAAGTAACAAGTTTTATATTGATGACGTTATTGAAAGTCATCAGTCTTATTTTCAATGGGCGGCTGACGGATGCAAATTATGTCAAAATAATGTCGAACGATATCCGTAATATAGATATGACTAATGGTTTATAACAAAAAATGCATGTTTTCATACGTAGATAGTACTCGAAATTTAATAAGTCTTATCCATCTTATGCTTTCGTCACCATATCGCATCCGTCAGCCGCCTTTAGCTTATTTTTAAAGACCTATTCCTTTGGATTACACATTTGTATGAGGCAATTTTAACCCGAAGTGTAATCCGCACCACGTAACATGAACCAATATGGCGGCTACCGCGCAGTTCGCAATACAACATTGTTCTGCGCCTTTATTCTAGGCAGAAAAATCCAAATCGTATTTGACCTGCTATGGAATTGTTTAGGCTCGGTCGTCATTATTGTCAAGAAGATAAGAGCTATCAAAATGTTAACAGGTCAAAAACGATATGGTTTTTACAGTGTTGAATGGCCTCTGTTATCCATCAGAATATTGGTAACGAGGAATAGAATAGATTAGAGATTAAATTACGCTTGGATGGTACTCATAGGTATGAAGGTAATGCAAAATCCATTAAACCTTTTGAACGCCACCGACGGCTCTAGCCGTCAACGTAAAGTCGTGCCACTGACGCCACGACGGCTACAGCCGTCACAAGTTCAAGATCGAAAGAGACTTTATTTCGTATCAATAAGGTGTAATTTGCATGGCATAGCAAAAATGTTTGGCGTGTGAGTGACTCATCTTGTATACGACGTAAGGCGTTCAAAAGGTTAATTCGGATTGCTAATAAAAATCCACATTTTGAAAGGGGTCCTAAAGTCACAATTAAATCTGGATTTTCGAACTTCGGATATTCCTAGATTGGACGGTAGTGATCGAGTGGTACCTGCAGCCTGGCTCGCACGATGTCCAGGGGGTTGGTGAGGATGGTGGTGGTGAACCCGCCCAGCGTGCCCGCCACGCACTGGATCAGCAGGTGGGACACCCACGACGGACAGATCTTTAGGAGCTCGTCTGCAACCAAAACAACACATTGTACATACATTAAATCACGCCTGATTCCCAGAGGGGTAGGCAGAGACCAATTCTTTCCACTTGCTACGATCTTGACAAATTTCTTTCGCTTTTTCCGCACTCATACATCGAGTCATGCACGCACGTCGGTTTCGGGTACTTAAGATTCGGCCCTTTTCCAGTATTTCTCCGATTTGATTCGAAAAACTACGCGTAGGGCGGCCCCTTCCGACCCTTCCACTCACTTTCGATCTGTATATCTCTTTCGTCAATCTTCTTTCATCCATCCTTTCCAAATGACCGAACCATCGAAGCATGCCCTTTTCAGTCTTAGTCACAATTATTTTTTTAGTTCACATTTCTCAACAAGCCACAAAAGCTGAGAAGTTTATCGAACTTAAGATATGTAACCAAGTAGCTGAACTTTATTGCCTTGCTGATAGATTCATAGTCCTACTTACAAAGAACTTCCTAGAATACACGGCTAGATAACAAACAAATCTAAGTATAGATGTAATGCATAATCCTTTCGCATCGTTTTTTGTCGGCATAGTTCGTATTTATCCTGCTTTCTCAATTGGCTTATTGATGGGTACTGAAGTAATTGAAACAGCAACATAAATACGAACTTATCCGACAAAAAACGATGGGAAAGGATTATTCACTACGTCAGTGCAGTCAGCGTCAAAAGTGACCAGTTCACTTCAAGCTACTTTAGTACTTTATCGCATTAACACATTAGACAATCTTGTTTGACATTGCTTATGTGACAGTAAAGCGACATGGTATTTAAGTGATCAGTTTCTTTTGACGCTGACCGTACCTATTGTAGCGTTACCGCTACAAAATCGCTTCAAATTCGCGCGTTTATTTTGTTTATTTTTTAGGTGTCGAACTCCTTTGTGTGTTAGAGTTGCTGGCCTGCGTTGTTAATGGTTTCGATTATTATTTTAAAATTTTGAATGTGTTGTCAGATTGTTCGGCATGGTTGTAAGATGTTTCTTTTTGACATTGGTGCTTGAGTCTCATAACCGAAGGGATATATTTTTTGTTCTCGACTTCGTACATTTGCAATTACAAGTACATTTGCAGTTTTAATAGTGACCTAGTTCGCATAGTTGGGTGCACGGTCACTCTATCTGCTGAGCGAAAGGAAGGAACCTTTTTTGCACCAAATAATACCGGCTTGATCCGGGTAAGTTGATATTTATTGAGATCTTTCCCCGCTACGCCCCGTTCTGTTTGTCTTGTCGTTCGTTACTCATTAGATCCTTTTATTCTAGTCCACCTACCACCTGAAGAAGTTGTCCACTAAACGCGAACTGCGGACGATTATTGTGCAATCACACGCGTATAGCGAGACACATATACTTTCACGCGTTGTGTACAACGCACGCGTGTGACTCCGGAGACTTCGGCTACGAGACCTTTTTTTTTCAAGATAAGCGTAGTTTAAGAAACCGTTTTCTATATTTTTTATATTTGCGTACATGTTAAATTTATTTTTGATTTAAAGCATCTAAGATTCCCATCTCCGAACTTCAATGTAAAAGATATGCGCATATTTTTTTTAGGGCCCCTTTGATTATTATTGCTATCGTGCATTGTTTCTCCAAATTCTAAAAGAGTCCGCGCGCTCCATGAACGTTTGTTCTTTTTCGGCCAATATTCGGAAACGTAACTTAAATCATTCTTGGAATACCTTTTTATCTCTAAATTTTTGTGTTAATCCTTAATTTTTCGTCTTTATTAACCTCTAAATTTTTTGTTATTATATTATCGTCACCTCACCTAAACTAGTTACTATTTATTTTTTATACCAATCTTTGTCGCAATTGTCTATTATTCGACACCTTTAATTAATCTTAATAAACTATCTTTAGGTTACAAATTATTTTTTATTTGTAATAAATTTCTACGTTTATCCTAGGCACAGTCCTAGGATCAGTTTGTGCTCTTTTTTCTTTATGGAGCGTAACAAATGGCGCCCGAAGTAAGTTTTTTCATTGTTTTTCTCGTTATATTTAATTGATTCCTTTTCTTTTTTGTGTCCTTTTTGGTGAGATTGGTCTAGAAGACCAATAGTAATTTACCCATTCTACTAATTCTTCACGTTGTGTTCTAGGTTTGCGTCCCCGTTGAACTTCCTGTTGTGTTGAGGTGTTTGTTTCACCACGCTCGCTTACTTCGTCGGGTCGTTCCCGCTTCGACGGTGATTATTTTAATGTGGTGAATTGTAATTGTTACATAACTTTAAAAATAATTTTAAACCATTTCTTCTAAAACTGTTTTTCTCAATTCAAATAAAGTTGAAATCTGTGTTTTAATGATCATAGTGTAGACTTTTGTTAGTGTGTTGTATGCAGGCTCTTTTTAAGGTAAGTCTCGTTGGACAGTTAATTCTTTTTGCCATGTGTTTGTGTTTGTTCACAGGCATATATTTTTTCGTTTAGCGCACGCTTTCTTATAGCTTTTAGTTACCTGAGGTATTTTGTTCTTGGAATTGTTACTCTCTTAGTATGGAATCCGCTGACCATCCCTGTCCCGTAATGGAGACCCCAAAACGTTTGACACCGCCTAATCCTCCGATTAAGAATCCCGATGAATTCTTCGACAGCGAGAGTGGGATTGAACCTACTCCGTTGCCGGCTTTCACAAGTCGACGCTGTTTAAAACAGGAATCCTTAAGCAAATGGGGAATCACCTTCGACGGACAAGGTTGTGTACGAGATTTCTTTCAGCGCGTAGAGGAAGAGTCGGAAGCTAGAGACGTCGGTTATGATTACGTGGTTCGCCGTTTTCATGAGCTCCTTTCAGATAGTGCTCTCAAGTATTTCAGATCAATTAAATTTCCTGGGTTGTCTTATGTTCAAGTGAAAGGCGCTTTTTTACGTACCTTCGACGTTATTGACTACGACTTTAAAGTTGAACGTCAACTTCGACAATTGCGACAGGGTGCGACTCAGACTGCTAGAGATTTCATAATCTCTGCTCGTGATCTCAACTCCAAGCTCCGTAATCCTATTGAGGAAACTGACCTATTTACCATCGTCAAGTATGGTCTTCACTCTCGGTACCATCCGTGTCTAGCTACCAACCTGATTATCGACCTAGATGCACTCTTGCACATAACATCAAATTTCGAGGCATTCCAACCCCAAAATTCTATTTGTGCTGTCTGTAGCTCGGCTAACGTAGCCGCCTCATCACAACAAATGCCTCCTTTATGTCTAAAGTGCAATGTTTCTGGGCATCAGTACCGCGCTTGTCCAACTATCCCTGGTACCTTATGTTTTAGTTGCAAGCGACCAGGCGTTATCACTCGTGATTGCGCCAGTTGCAATCCCCAACCTCAAAAAAAACTTGTAAAAGGTGATACGTGCTCATCTAACGTATCACCTGTCATCGTAACTAATTCTTTGGATAATCGTCTTTTTTTAGAGATTACTCTATCTAATTCTCGTATTAAAGCTTTACTAGATAGTGGTGCACAAGTTTCCCTTGTCGATCTTTCATTATTAAATAAGTTGGAAATTTCTTTTAACTCCCATTTGCGACCTACAGTTATTTCAGCTGATAGTTCACCTATCGAGATACTTGGCAGTGTTGACCTTCCTGTTTTTTTTAGAGGAATATGGGTTCAACATCCTTGTCTTGTTAGTAAGAATTTACCGACACAGTTAATTTTAGGTATCCAGTTCTGGAATTATTTTGGATTAACTGCCCTAATAACTCGTGCCTTTGAATGTGATGATTCCGAAACTCTTTTTGTTCCATCCGTCGAAACTTATAGTAAACCTTGTATAGGTTCTTTAGGAACTCGTTATATACATCCTCGTTGGACATTGTCTCCCGACCAGGAAATTAGATTACAATCAGTCATCGAACAGTTTAATGATATTTCGTCTGATAATAAAGGTTTAGGGTGTACGTCTTGGCTATCCCATAAAATAGTTACCGAAGGATCTCCGATTAGGCAGAGGTATTACCCACTTTCACCCGTTAAATTGAAAATCCTTAATGAGGAAATTGATAAGATGTTGGAAATGGGTGTCATTCGTCCATCCAGGTCACCTTGGGCTAGTCCAGTAGTTATGGTTACCAAAAAAGATGGTTCTGTTCGGTTTTGTGTCGATAGTCGTAAGCTGAATAGTGTTACTATCCGTGATTCCTACCCGTTGCCACGCATACAAGATATCTTGGACAACCTTCGTGGAGCTAGGTTTATAACAACCCTCGATTTTCGGAGTGCCTTTTGGCAGATTCCTTTAGCTGATAACGCAAGCTGCCAGAAAACTGCATTTATTGTTCCTCAACGCGGTCTGTTTGAATTTACCCGTATGCCATTCGGACTTACTAACGCAGCGTCTGAGATGCAGCGTTTGACGGATCTCATCGTGAATTTTGAATACACGACGGACTCGGACAACTTTGTCTTCGGGTACGTCGATGATTTGATCCTCGTCTCCAAAGACTTTGATAGTCATCTACGCCTCATACGCAAGGTTCACGATCGTCTCAAGGAAGCCGGTTTGACGGTTAGCTTGAAAAAGTGTGAATTCTGCAAGCCAGAGCTAAAGTACCTTGGTTATATTGTTAATGAACGTGGGTTACAGACCGACCCAAAGAAGCTTGATGCCATTAATGAATTCCCAGTACCGACAACAGCCAAAGCACTCAGAGGTTTTATTGGTATGGCATCTTATTATCGACGCTTCGTTGATAATTTTTCCTCTATCATCGCACCTTTGACCGCGCTGATTGGTAAAAGGAAGGGTAAGGACCCTATCGAGTGGAATGATGCCGCTAACTCTGCTTTTCTTAAGTTGAAGGCGGTACTTATGGAGTCACCTGTCATGTCGTGTCCTGACTTCACCCTTCCGTTCATTCTTCAATGCGACGCAAGTCTTTCAGGCCTTGGGTCTGTTCTTGTCCAGGAGATAGCTGGTGTAGAGCACCCAATAGCCTACTATTCACGTCTTTTCTCTAAAGCCGAGAGAAACTATAGTACCACAGAGCGTGAGCTTCTTGCAGTACTGGATTCAATAAAACACTTTCGCGGTTACCTTGATGGTGTGGAGTTCACTATAGTTACAGACCATATCGCCTTGAAATGGCTAATGACACTAGATAATCCAAGCGGTAGATTGGCTCGTTGGGCAACGATCATTTCCCAGTTCAATTTCAAGATTGTTCATAGGCGTGGTGTTCTTAATGTGGTTCCAGATGCGCTTTCTAGAGCCCAAGTTGGTGTTATTTCCTTCTGTCGTGGTAATAATCCCTCTTCCGATCCATGGTATGAGCGTGTTTTTAATGGCGTTTTGGAGTCCCCTCAGATGTTTCATGCGTATTGTATACGCGACGGTGTCCTCTTACGTAGAATGGCTGTCGACAATCCTTTGCGTGATAACGCTTGGCGTATAGTACTACCGGCTGAAAAAGTCAGGGAGGCTGTTCTCGAGATTCACAGTAATTTTCCTAATGTTCATCCTGGTGTCATGAAGACCTACAGTAAACTAAGGGATATATATTATTGGCCCTCGATGTATCGGTCAGTCGCTTCTATTCTGTCTGAGTGTCAAGTATGTAAAGCTTACAAAATTGCTAACGGTACACCACATGGTCTTAGGTTGTATCCCAGGTCGGTAAATGCACCACTCGATCTGCTTTCTATCGATCTTATCGGACCTCTTCTTCCCGCTTATTATGGTTTCCGTTATATTTTATCCATGGTTGATGTTTTTACCAAATACGTCTGGTTGGTACCCTTAAAAATCGTTAACGCTCAGAATATTTCAAAAGCTCTGGAATCTGAGGTTTTTCTTCGATATGGTACACCTCAAAATATCCTCTGCGATAATGCGACGGTGTTCCATAGTTCCGAGTTTTCAAGGTTCTTGACGAGTTATCGCATTCCCGATCCAATTTTTACACCTTACTATTCGCCTCAGGCTAACGTTGTCGAAAGGTATAATCAGAGTGTAATTACCACCCTTAGCATACTTTTGGCGGATGACGATCGTAATTGGGCTAAGATGCTTCCCAAGGTTGCGCTTTATTTGAACTCATGTATGAATCTTGCGACTTCCTATACTCCCAATTTCCTTATGTATGGACGCGAAGTTCTCTCATCTCACGAGCGTAATAACGTTCAGACTGTGGACCCAGGTGTGGAACACAGTCGGAATGAACGCGCTGCGTCTCTTGAGACACTTCAAGAAGTCTATGCTAAGGTGTCTGACGCAATGAGTCTGGCTTTCCAACGTAATTCTGTCAGATTTAACCGTAATAGGATTCAGGTTCACTATCGAGTTGGTGACTTTGTTTGGAGGCGTAATTTTGCGCGTTCAGGTCAGGATGAGTTTCTCGGTGGCAAATTTGCGCCACGTTTTATAAAATGTACAGTTAGCCGTGTTATTTCACCACAAGTTTATGAATTGGCCGACGTAGAGACGTCTCACACGGGAACCTACCACGTTAAAGATATTTTAAAAAGTTAAATGTACTTTTTACAGATCAAGAGTTGTTCCTTGTACCTTGTTCTTTTGTTTCGTATTTTTCGGTACACCTTTTTTCCTAAATTCTAAAGGACTCATATGTGTCAACGTTTCCTTTTTCGATTCATCTTCTGGTCATAATTTTTTTTGTATATCATAGGTTTATTCCCAGTAGGCCATAGGTTGATCTGGTCTCGGTAGACATTTCTAATTTTTTTGGTCGCACTGTACTTTGTACCTTTTGTTAAAATATGGTTTTGGCGCTCAATCTCTTATCATTATCACATAACACCAGTCATTTGTTTTTTATTACATATTACGCTCGCCGCGTAGTTATGTATATTATAGCGTGTTGGATAGGTCGTGATATTTGTGTCGAGACTCTGTTGAATTTTTCAGGTTGGCTTGGTATTTTGTTGGGCTATCTTTCTGAATCAACGGATAGGTAGTTTGCGCAAACTGCTTAACCAGTGATTTTAGTATTGTAGTGGTTTGTTGGTCAGCGAACTTAGTGCACGAGGTGTACCTTTGTTTAAGTGTTAGTGCCTGAAAATTTCAAATAGAGTATCCCAATTGTTATTCGTGTTTTCTTTAACTTTGTGCACTCTTGTGTGCCTAAGTTCATCTTTTGCTGCATTGGTGATAATAATATTTCTTTTTTTGTGTGTCATGTAATTCTTAGTTTTTAATGTTAGGAATTAGAATATAAACTTCCACCATGAGTATTGGCTATGGTTTACGTGGATAACCGGTCACGGTTACTGCTGTGATAGTGTACAGCTTATCCGTATTAGGTTGCTTAGGTTAGTTAATTTTGTTCGTAGGTTAATTTAGTCTTGTCTCAAGTTGTTTTGGGTTGGCGATACCTTGTGAACTTGACCTTGATGCTACAGGGTGTTAATTGTTGTCTTAGTGTTTAGTTATGAACTTGTGATTAATTATAGGGTTGTTACTTATGGTAATGGTTAGGGTTGCCTCTTGTAAAATATTTAGGGTTGTTACTTTTAATTAATTCAGGGGAAGTCAATTTTTTTTTTTTTTTTAAACTTTAGTTGGAAGATAATTGTAGCGTTACCGCTACAAAATCGCTTCAAATTCGCGCGTTTATTTTGTTTATTTTTTAGGTGTCGAACTCCTTTGTGTGTTAGAGTTGCTGGCCTGCGTTGTTAATGGTTTCGATTATTATTTTAAAATTTTGAATGTGTTGTCAGATTGTTCGGCATGGTTGTAAGATGTTTCTTTTTGACATTGGTGCTTGAGTCTCATAACCGAAGGGATATATTTTTTGTTCTCGACTTCGTACATTTGCAATTACAAGTACATTTGCAGTTTTAATAGTGACCTAGTTCGCATAGTTGGGTGCACGGTCACTCTATCTGCTGAGCGAAAGGAAGGAACCTTTTTTGCACCAAATAATACCGGCTTGATCCGGGTAAGTTGATATTTATTGAGATCTTTCCCCGCTACGCCCCGTTCTGTTTGTCTTGTCGTTCGTTACTCATTAGATCCTTTTATTCTAGTCCACCTACCACCTGAAGAAGTTGTCCACTAAACGCGAACTGCGGACGATTATTGTGCAATCACACGCGTATAGCGAGACACATATACTTTCACGCGTTGTGTACAACGCACGCGTGTGACTCCGGAGACTTCGGCTACGAGACCTTTTTTTTTCAAGATAAGCGTAGTTTAAGAAACCGTTTTCTATATTTTTTATATTTGCGTACATGTTAAATTTATTTTTGATTTAAAGCATCTAAGATTCCCATCTCCGAACTTCAATGTAAAAGATATGCGCATATTTTTTTTAGGGCCCCTTTGATTATTATTGCTATCGTGCATTGTTTCTCCAAATTCTAAAAGAGTCCGCGCGCTCCATGAACGTTTGTTCTTTTTCGGCCAATATTCGGAAACGTAACTTAAATCATTCTTGGAATACCTTTTTATCTCTAAATTTTTGTGTTAATCCTTAATTTTTCGTCTTTATTAACCTCTAAATTTTTTGTTATTATATTATCGTCACCTCACCTAAACTAGTTACTATTTATTTTTTATACCAATCTTTGTCGCAATTGTCTATTATTCGACACCTTTAATTAATCTTAATAAACTATCTTTAGGTTACAAATTATTTTTTATTTGTAATAAATTTCTACGTTTATCCTAGGCACAGTCCTAGGATCAGTTTGTGCTCTTTTTTCTTTATGGAGTGTAACACTATGTAAAATGTCAAATATTTAAAAAGTTCAAAACGCAAATTACCACACAGCTGAATACTTAAAGACCAAAACGCAAAGATTTGACAATCCTGGTGTCAAGCTTTTTTGACATCACATTATGTAATTTGGACATTAGGCAACAGAGACTTTTTGCAATTTTAAAGTGTTGCCTTATGGTCGTTATGCTAATATGACGTTTGACATTTCGCTTCTTGGTCAGTTTGCGTCACTGGACATATTGCTACATAGACGATTCGGGGCCAGCTTTCAATTTTGTTTATTTTGATTTACTGATTATACTCTCTCACGGACTCTGGCTTAGTCACTTGGTGGACCGCCATTAATTTAAAGAAGAAGACGATTCGGTGAGTGAGGTATTCTACCTAAATCTTCAGGGTTGCCAACGTATTGGCAGTCTTGTGATTGTAGTCTTGAGAGTTTAAGGTCTCAGATGTCAATGTAGGAAGAGATGTTAATAGAGAGATCTCTCTCCAGGCGGGTGTTATGCCTGGGGACCGAAGTCCATTGGGATGAAGTTGGAAGTGGTATATATGTCAGCCGACTGAAGAAACTTCGTTAGCGCGATGTAGAACACTTAGTTCTACATCGTGTAGAACACACACTCGTGTTTTAATACCCCTCATTATGCAACAATTTCATAAACTACTATTTTCCCCCCTTTAACGTACCTTGATACGTGGTATAAAGGCCCCACCACAGGGCCGAGTTGGGCACGTAGGCCGCGAGCGAAGCGAGGTACCCTCGGTAGTACCCGAGGATGCCGTGCTGCCGGTACACCCGCACCGCCACCTCCTTCGCGAGCTCCGCCTTCGTCAGCCGAGCGTCAAGGTTCAACCCTAGAGGGTTGATTTTCTGAAAAATACAAGTTTTTTTTTAACTGAACATGTTTGTTTGGTCAGATGGTCACGGCTTCGATTCCATACGGTAAAACAATATTGCTTTGGACGTGTTATCGTTTCGTCAATGTTACGATAGCTCTTATTTACTTCACTTGTGGGAGGACCTTGTGCAGGGTCCGTCCTGGTTTGTACCACCATCTTATCCATTAACCTACCGCCACGCAGCAGCGTTCGCATTGTTGTGTTCCGGTTTGGGGATAAGACAGCCGGTGAAATGACTAGCACAGAGGCATTCCATCTTAGTCCTCAGGGTTGGCAGTGCATTTGCATTCTTGTGAATGCGAATGTCTATGGGTCACAGTTTCCACTTACCATCAGGTGGCCTGTGTGCTCGTTTGGCTTCCTATGCCATAAAAAAAAACTTGACAGTTTTGGGACCTTCAGTTAAAGAACAATTCGATTTTAAATTATTGTTTATTTAATCAATTAACACATGAACAGTAAATAGGGTGCGCGGGAGCAGAGTGGCTATATTCCCGCTAAACTGTTTTAGTACATTGTGTATTAAGGTCGGTAAGTAAGGAATTACGATCGAGGCTCTAGTAGAAGCCCGAAGTCGAAGACTGAGGGCTTTCTGAGTCGAGGTTCGTAATTCCCGTACCGCCCGTGAAACATACAATGTTTTTCATCACATTTGCGAGTAAATAAATAAAGATTTTCAATCATTGTTTTTGCTGCATGGATATCTGGCGGTGTTGCATTTAAATTACACTCATCGGACGATGACGACGACATTTTTTATAAGTTTTTTACTTGTCTTCAAATATAAAATGTAAATAATTATGAATTATAGCTTTAATACACAAGTCAGCACAAGTATTATTTTATTACGAATTACTTGAATTTTTTTAAGCGGATGGCGGGCGGACTCCACAGATTATACAAATGTTTCGTGCAGAAACGTTAAGGGCAAATACTTGCGTAGGTATACATACAGCCCTGAAGGAGTGTAAATGAAACGACAAAAACGACGTTTTGATACAGAAAACTATAAAATCGATTATTAAGAACATTAATTGAGTATTTAAGTAACATGTAGCGAGATTGCAATGAAATTCCTGTTTAAATAACATTTTAAAACAATTTTTCAATTGCGTGTAAACTCTTTGCTTGAACTTGCATGACCTGTGTGCTGTGCTATAAATTAAAAAAAAAATTACTTAACGACCTTGGGTTTCATGGTAAAAAAAAAGGTCGAGGGTTTTATATGGGGCATTGCGGCCAAGTTAACCTGTATGTTTAGATATCAACAAAGTGTATTCTTTTCGCAGATGATACCACATTATTATTTAAGGGACAAGATATTGAAGTGCTTGAGGATACGGTAAACAATATTTTAATTGATGTCAATAATTGGACTAACGCTAACAAATTGAAGATTAATATATCTAAGACAAAATATGTTCGATTTCGATCACATAGATCCAATTGTATACATTTAAATTTAACTTATAACAATGACACTATAGAAGAGGTTGATAGCGTTAAGTTCCTAGGATTAATAGTTGATCAACATCTAAATTGGAAAGATCACATCACCTCAGTATGCTCTAGACTGGATAGATTTGTTTATACCCTTAGGAGGCTGAGAAGATCTGTCTCTGCTGAAGCGGCTGTAACTGCTTACTATGGTCACGTTTCATCTATTTTAAACTATGGCCTAATCCTGTGGGGAAATTCTGTAGATGTTGATAGGGTCTTCAAACTACAGAAAAAATGTATACGTGCAATATGTAATGCTTGGTTAATGGACAGCTGCAAACCATTTTTTAAAAAACTTTGCCTTTGGCGTGCATGTATATACGTAATATCTGTTTGTTTGTTAGGACCCAAGGCCAGTACTTTAAAGAACGCTCCACCGTGCGCAGTGGCAAGCTCAGGGAGCAGTATAGAAATCTCCTGTATGAACCTCGTTGTAACACTGATATATATAAAAGAAACGTTTATAATATGTGCGTCAAAATATACAATAAACTGCCACCCGAGCTGAAATTGGTACAAGGTAAAACATTCCGAACTATGTTAACAAAATGGCTCTTGGCTAAATGTTTATACACTGTCAATGAGTTTATTCACTAATAATATTAACTAGCATAGTATTGTAAGATAATGTTTGTAATTTAATAATTTTAACATGTATAAGAAATAGTTAATTGAAAATGATACTAGTTAACAAATTTGCAATGAGATTTTAAGATGTACTTTATTTATTAAAATTTGCATGTCTAATTGACGACTGTAGTCTATGTGACGACTGTCTGTGTGTATTTATTAACCACATATGAAACATTTGTACGCCATACTATGGCAAAATAAGGATGGATAACAATGAAATGTAACACCAATTTATACCCTTGTTTCGCAAATAAAATTTGATTTGATTTGATTTGATTTGATACTGTTTACGTGCAAGTGTGATGAAAAACCTCGTAAAGCCCAGTGTGCAATAGGATGTACATAATCAGGGCAATTTATTTTGAACTCTGTTGCAAGAGAAATAAGGTTTATTTTCCTACATTTATAAACTGAAAATGACATTTTCGAACAATCGCAATTGAACTTTATTCCCTTGATTATAGATTCAAAGGCTTACAAAAAAACTCCCATTTTGCAATATGGTGGGCCTTACGAGGTTAAACCGCGCTGTCAGCTCATATCTCGGTGCACATGCACTTGGATACGAGCTGAGATAGCAATGTCTGTAAGCCTCCTACAACTGCAATGGCGGCAAAAACCAACCGGCCAAGTGAAAGTCGGACTCGGGCACGAAGGATTCCGTACCATTATCGAGCAAAACGGCAATATAATAACGTTTGTTGTATAGGAGCCCCAATTAAATATTATTGTATTCTGTTTTTGGTATTTGTTGTTATAGCGGCAACAGAAATACATCATCTTAGAAAATTTCAACTGTCTAGCTATCACTGTGCATGAGATACAGCCTGGTGACAGACAAGGCAGACAGACAGACAGTGGAGTTTTAGTAATAGGGTCCCATTTTTACCCTTTAGGTACGGAACCCACCAGCGAGGCACATATCGGGGGTTTTTATCTAAGTAATTGTCACAGTTGTTGGGAGTTGTTGGCACTCACAGGGTTCCTGGAGCCCCCGGCGCGGCCGCGCACCAGCCCGAGCACCATGAGGTGCTGGCTGAGCACGTCGAACGGCACGATGATGGTCTGCCCCACCAGCGACGCGCAGCCGCCGCCCACGAACGACTGGAACATAACATTTAGTATTCAGTATAAGACAGAATGCAAGAAGTCGACTTGATTTATTTAAAAAAATAGCTGTTGAACGCGGACAGAGTCGCGGGAAACATCTAGTGCACTATAAAGAGACGGTTTGTTTACATTACTCATTTATTTATTTGTTTATGGAAAACCAACAGCTATACAACAAAACACTAATTTTAAAGTAGATACTAAGAGCCAATTACAGGTTCTCAGGTTCTCACCTATAATTACAAGGTACCTACACAGTAAGGTTGTTACACTGTTTTTAGTGATTTACTTTACACCACACAAAGTCACACACAAAAAAAAACACAAAACGATTATAAGTACGTAAAATAAAATAGTTTTTTACGCAACCCAGCCGATTATAGTAATATTCATAGTAATTACCTTAACTTTGGGACTGATGTCATAATTGCCTAATTCATATCTAACGCCCTCGTACGTAGAAATGTAGAATACTCCGGAAATAATCTGAAACTAAAGAGAAAACAATTCTTTAACATTTTCAAAACCATTTCTTAAAACTATTTTTTGATAAAGTACAGTAACTGTAGGCATCAACAGATTAAGAAGATAAGAATGGCGCTTAACGCCCGAAGATAATTATCTGGAGACTATTATTATATAAGCTACTAAAGGATGCCCTCGCGAAGCTAATAATGTCTGTATATATCGTAGTTTAAAAAAGTTTAGTATATATAAAACCATTGTCGACGCGTTCTTACATATACAGGGTTATTGGTAAGTCGACCTATTCCCCTCTAGGGGTTATGGGGGAGATCATTTGCAATCATTTTGGCCCCATAATACCCTAAGCAAAAGTGAACCTTTTCTGAACTAATTAAAACAACACGTTGAACACGTCAGCAATGGTTTTTTAAATACGTAATTACAAACAATTATTATATATAAATTTTAACTTGATTTAATCAGCTAACGTATTGAATAATAGCAATACAATTGGTGAACTAGTTCTTGATTGGTCGTCAATTTTGGTAAGTAATATTTTGTAGGTAATCGTATGAAATGTAAGTACAAAGGAGACATATTATTTGCCGGTACTGTATATGGTACTCAGCTTGATCTTAATTAACCGTAATCGCTCCCCTATTTAAACCTGTATATAGGCACAGATAACAGAATACAAGTACAGATACCCAATCTCATACAGCAAAAGCGTGCCGTCCTAATGTAGGCAATTCGGTAGGCAATTTTAGTCCCGTAGTTACACCAGTAGATGCCGTATCTGAGCCACCACTGGATGCTGGCAGCCTACCTAATAGTTTTAGTAACGTATCACCAGATGGCATTGACTTCAAGAATGAGACGTCAAGAAAATTGTTGACTTAAAATTAATATGTAATGGGTATAATCCTACCGGTGACATTGTGTTAGCGTTTTATTAATTCATAGGAACATCTGCCCTGATTAATGATGTCCAGGACAAATAGGAATGTTTTTATGATTTATATTTTTGTGCAATAAAGAGTTTACATACATACATACATACATGTTTGGGAAGTTTTTTGCTGACAATAAATAAAAGCAAAAGGTAAAAATAACTGGTTTATTAGGTTTAAAGAATTTATTTTCTCATAAGAATTTTACAATTCACTTACAATGAGAATTAAGAATAAGTTAAAAATAGTTTGGTGAGCGTATTTAAGCGTGCGTATTTACATAAAAAGGAAATATCGCCTTCAACTTCAACTTTATCCGAATCCAACGAAACAAAGTTATACACTCGGCCTCAAAAAAATCGCACCTTTTGGTATGTTGACTTCAAGCAGCTATAAACCCTATTTAATCTAAGATAAGGTATGAGTGTGGGGCCTCATTTTTTCCTTTAATTAATAAAAATGTGATAATGATTACTAAGCTTAAAAAAAACGTTTTTAATGAAAAGAGGAAAAACATTTATTCACGCCAAAATTACACAATCTAAAAACATAACAAAATTAAAAAATACAGTAAAACAAATTCTTAAAACGAAACTTAAAACCTAGGCTTAGAGTCTGACTAGCGAGTCGCTGCACAAGCATTTTTTCAGAATTCTATATATGGCAACAATTTTATCTGTCAAACTAATTGTCAATCACAGTTTTTACATAACCTAAAATATAGCATCAGTGTATCTGTTACGGAAGTATTATCGTGTTATAATGGCTAAACCGATCAGAAGCAGTGCAAGAAGCATGTTATTTTCTATGATCTCTAACTACAATCAGGTTAGAAGTGACGAAAATGAGAGATTACTGAAAAATAAACGAATATTGGATGAAATCATTCAGACGACCGGTAAGTTATTGTCAAACAATGTTGATGCTTTTAGTGGCACTCTTTCATTTACATAATAGGAACGTTGGTGTTTTTGTATTATAATACCGTACGTAATTATTTATTTTGATTCTAGCTGGCGTGCGTGATGAAAACATTAAGCATACTATTGAAAAGCTAGTAAAAGAACTGAAGATGGATATTGATAACAAAGAATCAGAATCGAGTTATTTGGCAAAAATATCCATCATGACAGGTAATAAACTATATTTGCTTGTCAAGATTTCTCAATATATGAATGTGTTGATTTCCTGGACTAAAAATGTCTCCTTTTTCAGGTGTAAGCATTAGAACGCTACGTACAATAAAAAAAGAGGGTTCTACTAACCAAGGTGAATGGAATACACCAGGGAAAAAACGTCCCCGTCCATCTACTGTGTCAAAATTAGACAATTTTGATGTGACAGCCATCCGTAATAAAATTAACGAATTTTATTGTGTCAAAAAGCAAGTTCCTACTCTAAGAACATTACATGCAGAATTGAAAGAATCTATAGGATTCTCAGGATGTTGTGAAACACTGAGGAAAATATTACACCAGAATGGATTTCAGTTTAAAAGAAATAAAGAGGAACGCTCCATTCTCATGGAAAATTTTGAAATATCTGGATGGAGA
Source organism: Acleris emargana (assembly GCA_927399475.2). NCBI lineage: Eukaryota > Metazoa > Arthropoda > Insecta > Lepidoptera > Tortricidae > Acleris > Acleris emargana. The sequence goes on from OV656862.1 coordinate 3,225,579, forward strand.
CAAAGATTTCTAAGAAGTATACACAAGAAACGACAAGAAGGAAAATCGATTGTTTATCTTGATGAAACATATGTCCATCAAAACTATAGACCAAAAAAGTCATGGCAAGGGCCTTCGACTTCCGGTGTTGTTGAAAAAATTTCATCCGGCAAAAGGCATATTATAGTGCATGCTGGATCAGAGCAAGGATTTGTGCCAAATTCTCTGCTTATATTTAGCACAAAATCCAAAGCAGCTGATTATCATGATGATATGAATAGTGTAATTTTTTTAAAGTGGTTACGTGAAATGTTGATCCTAAATTTGACGGAGCCGAGTGTGATTGTAATGGACAATGCAAGTTACCATGTCACACAAATAAATAAGCCTCCAACCATGCACAGCTTGAAGGCAGACATTCAAAAATGGCTAAGGGAAAATAAAATCCCATACGAAGAGTGCTATAAAAAAGAGGAATTGATGTGTCTTGTTGAGGAAAATAGAGTTGGTCCTGTATATGCAGCAGAGGAAATATTGAAGCAGCATGGACATGAGGTCCTTAAATTGCCCCCATACCATTGTGACTTAAATGCAATTGAACTCATATGGAGCCTGGCAAAGCGAAAAGTAGCTAGCAGAAATTTGGGACTACATGGTTCAGAAACTGAAAACTTGATCAGATAATGTTTTTCAATGATTACACCAGCAGATTGGAAAAAATGTACAGACCATGTAATCAATGTAGAGGAAAAATACAAGTCTAAGGATAACATTCTTGACACTGAATTGGCTCCATTTATAATACAAGTTCGTGAAAGTGATGATGAAAGTGATGATTCTCTATCAGGTGTTGAATTTTTGGAATCTGATTTTGATTATGACTCATGAATAAATGGCTTTATCATTTTATAAATTTGTTTTAATAAAAAATACATTAGGTATATTAATTTATTATTGACTACTAAGTACTACCTACGTAAACTAAACAGGTATGTTACCAGTTTAGTTTATATAGTACCTACAGTCGAGTTCATAAATATAATTATGAGCAAATCCAAGGCTTCAAAAATAAATGAGCATAGAAAAGTACATATGAACTGATCAAATTTACCAATCAAAAATATGTACACACATCATCTGTCATATTTATCTGAGCATATCACACAATAATATGTAAGCAACTGAAAACTGATAAATATCTGTACTAAGTACTATTTTTCAAAATTATTTAATCAAGGCAAAGTGCACAAATATCTATGCAAAAGTTCTTTCAAATATTTATAAACATGTAGTGGCACAAAAATATCTGTACTGACGTTTTACAATGTTATGTGAACACGTTGCTGTTCATAAGTATCTAAACAAACACAAGACTTAACAATTTGACAATCATCGAAAAGAGTACCGTACTGTCAAATCATACATTTGTCTCTTTCCCTTTCAATGTGACTTCATAGAAGTGTCATTAGTGTTTGCTTGCGGTTTCTAATATAGTAGTACAGATATTTATCAGTTTTCATTTGCTACTATTCTAATAACGTAATAATATAAAATATAATTACATCAAGCATCAAATAACTTTTATCACTCTATACTTTGTGTTACCAGCTAAAGATTTTTTGAATTTGCCGCTTTTTTTTTGTGCAACGACTCACTGGTCAGACTCTACCTCCCCTAGCCCTAATTACAGCCTCCATGCGATCCTTCATTGACCTCACCAAAGTCACGATGCGTTCTTGAGGAATGTCACTCCACTCCTTGACGACGGCGTCCCGAAGCTGTTCAAGGGTGGCAGGGGCAGTATCACGAGACCGCACCCGGCGTTTCAGATCATCCCAAATGTGCTCTATGGGGTTCAGGTCAGGACTTCTCGGTGGCCACTGCATCACGGGGATCCCAACCTGATCCAGATTGTCCCGAACAATCAACGCCGTATGAGAGCGGTCGTTGTCGTGCATGAATGTGAATTCAGGTCCGACAAAACCAGCATACGGGACCACGTGGTCCTCCAGGATCTCTGTGATGTACCGATGAGCAGTCAGGGACCCCTGGCCACGTCCACCTCCAGTGCGGGAGACGCACACAAGGTCGGTTTTGCCCGATTTTAAAGTTTATTAACTGTGCTTTCATATGATACTAATATTTGGTAGGGTACAATAAATAAGTCAAGAGCTTTATTCGCTTGAAGTCAAAATTTCAAAAGGTGCGATTTTTTTGACGCCGAGTGTAGTTTAAATGTTTGTACACAAACTGTCAGCGCGTTTTGATACTTCAATGGTTAAAGATAGCACGTTGTTCGTTCCGTGTTTGTACTAACATTTTAATACACCGAAACCGCCAAAACAGTATTTTGTAATATTCATTTATATTCGTCAAGACATTATTTTCTCTATTGTTTTTTTGTTTTGAATATAAAAGAAGTATTTTGAGTATTGATTTTACGCATCAAACAAGAATTTGTACAAACGAAACGCTTGGGGTCTGTGAGTGCATAGTAGCACAGTATAATAAATAAACCAGTAAAGAAGCTACGAACAAATGCTCGAAACGACGCACTCACACAGACGCACGCCTCTACGAGACCGCTAAGAGGATTTGGCGGTGATGTCAGCCGCGTGTGTCGCGTCTAGACGAATGGGCTCCTTCGCATTTTACGTTCGTTCTTGAGAAAGATGCCACAAAAGTATTGCGTGGTATATACCCTCCTAAGACCCACCATACAATGAAATTTGTCAATGGAATATGAATCTATTATGGATGATCATAAAGTAAATTTTCTGAATTGATCATTAATCATTGAAACAAAAGAAATACCACCTTACTTCCTTTGCACTAGATCTTTATTTCGATGGTCGTATTATGTACTAATATTAGTACAAGGAACCTCAGGAGGATAAGGTTGTTTGAATTCGGCTTCTTCAAACCCGGAACTTTCATTTTTTAAACTCTCTGCTGGTGTTGAAAGGTAAGAATAAATAAAATATTTAAAAAAAAAAATGCTTTTTATAATACGATGACGTGTTGCAAAAGTAAAATTATAAAAATCGTTTAATTTCCCAGCGAAAATTCAAGAGAACTCGGGAGATTTTAGTCGAAATAAAACAACTGTATTTTACACTAATTACTTTAATTTACAAACTATTAAATTATTAAACGATATAAAATAATAAACATCTCTACAATATTTGAACATTGAGTGTTTTTTTTTAAATATTTTTCTCGACCGTGGATAGGTCCTTCTTTGAGTGTCTACCATTGGTGTTGTCGTCTTAAAAATACTGTTTGAATTTGTTACTTTGGTTCGAAATGTAGAAATTCGGGAAACGGGGTCGCTAAATCGTGATATCGGGAGGGAAGAGCCGAAATCGGTAGATTTCCCGATAAATCGGGAACTTTTGCAACACGTCTGACATTTTGTTTATTAGGTTATGAAATATGTCAAATAAGCATACTTCCTCTCGAATGTAGAAAAAAAAGAAACCGCCGCCTTGTTACACTTTGTGTTGTTATACCTATTCCTTCCAAAATCGAAATCTGGGGATCTGTGTGGTCTCTGACAATGATTTTGTTGGCAGCATGAGAAAAAGTAGCCGCCATCTTGAACTCTTTAGTTATTCAACCGATTGCTTCCAAAATCGATATCTGGGGATGTGTATGGTCTCCGACAACTAATCTGTTGGCGGAATGAGAAAAAGTAGCCGCCATCTTGATTTTTTTTATTATTCGACAGGCTGCTTTCAAAATCGATATCTGGAGATCTGTGTGGTCCTAACTCTCGAAATTGACACTTGAATTAGCCTGTCGAATAATAAAAAAGTTCAAGATGGCGGCTACTTTTTCTCATTCTGCCAACAAATTCTTTGTCGGAGACCACGCACATCCCCAGATATCGATTTTGGAAGCAATCGGTTGAATAAATAAATAAATAAATATGGCCTCTACTTTTTCTCAATCTGTCAACAGATTAGTTGTCGGAGACCATACACATCCCCATATATCGATTTTGGAAGCAATCGGTTGAATAACTAAAAAGTTCAAGATGGCGGCTACTTTTTCTCAATCTGCAACGGATTTGTTGTCGCAGATCACACGTATCGATTTTGCACTAACTAGCTGAGATACAATAAACAAGATTTTTTTTCAATTTTACAAAATGTTAATGGACAACCCTTAAACGCTCAATTGGAGCGTAGGTATTTATCTTGAAAAGTAGGCCTAGTTTCTTTACTGGTTTATTTATATACTGTGATAGTAGTTTCGCGATCCGTGATGGCACCATCTAGTGACAGTACCTAATAAGGCGTAGCAAGCTTGAAAGCTTATAAGTTTTTTATGAGTTAGATGGAGTTAATATAAAATTTATTGCATTTATTAAACTTGTAAAATATACCCTACTTTATGTAGAGAAGGATGTTTTTGATGTAATTAAGGTACGTTGAATTTATTAAGGTGCAAAAATCATAAAATCTTCACGATTACTGATTCAAATGTTTCGCTCGATACCTGTGACGCCATCTATGAGTTTATTAAAGTAATAATTATACGTTGTTCGAGTTGGGAGGCCATGATATAGGTAACTTGAATTGGATTTCAAGTGTTTGAACTTACAAAGTAAACTTAATTATCTAACACTTGACAGACCAGCTCTTGATGCAGGAATGTATGTAATAAAAATATTTCCAACTTTGAAGATAAGATAAGATAAGATAATTATTTAGTGTCGATAACTGTGTACAAATGTTATTAAGTAATAAACAGCGTATGAAATCAACAGCTTGCCCATTTCGGGCGTACAATAGTATTTCGTTTGGCTAACAATTGTTAATAATTAACAGAAAAATATTCATTCGGGTTGTAAAAACATTTAGTTATTAGCCATTCCTTAAGTTCCTTTTTAAGCCTTGCACCATCTATTGCTTTAATACATTTCGGTAAAAGATTGAATATTTTAATCCCAGTCACATACTACTACATACTCATACTCATTCATTTATGTCAAAATAATTACAAAAATTTGGTTATGTTATAGTTAGTTGCATTATAGTAGGTACTACTCTAGGTAGTACTCTTTTTCAGAATATGGCTAGTGGGTATACGTTTCGTCCACTTTCATAACTAAGATTTCTTAACTGGTAATGAATAAGGATTTTTATTCACTGTTTCATAACCAGTTATTAAACAAGACTTTTTTTTCATTTTCATAACCAGAACCTAGGTACCACTCTTATTTCAAATCAATTGGACAGTGTCGACGGAGCTCCACTCACGCGGAGCTCCTATTTCTGGGTGGCTTGGCCCTCCGGGCCTGCTGCAAAGCAAACATAACCTAAACCTACCTAGGTTCTGATTATGAATATGGAAAAAAAGTCTTGTTTAATCACTGGTTATGAAACAGTGACTAAAAATCCTTATTCATAATCAGTTATGAAATCTTAGTTGTGAAAGTGGACTCAACTGAACTATACGTAAGTCATGTTTATATTGTGTTCGTAAATTTTTCTTAGTCAGATAATTTATCAAAATTTTCATTACCACATTCGTTCACAAATGAACTTTATTGCTTGAGTCAATAAAACACTGTATTAATTTTAGCAACTTAGCTCTGGTTACTAAGGTATCCCTGGACCGCCAAGTGGCTATACAAAGTATACAAATGACGCATCTTGAATGTTTTAAAGTGTGATTGAACCTGCTTGGAAACACAATCACTAAGATAAGTGGCTTCACACATTGCCCTTATCTATTCTATATTCACTCGCATCATTGGGCCAGACGCTTTATCTCACAGGTCATTGATAAAGTTTAATAACATTAATTTGTATGGGCAATCGTTAGAACTTTATTTGGCTTAAAATACATAGTAAAAGAAACTGGCAGATCGATCGGACAACGTAGAGCCGAAACGGCGGGACCTTAGCACTTGACATTTTGAGGGAATATTCCTTGCATATCCTAGGGTCGCACTGTCCTGTGAAGTACTGCATTATGCAACTGTCACATAATGAAGGCTGTTATGATACGAGTGGCGAATGGACACGAGGGATCCGAGAGTTACGTCGGTTTGTACACACACCGTGCTTTTTTTACTAACACTTCGGCATATTATTATAACTAGGTACATCCATAGAAACTAAGTGGCAGATTAGATTTCTAAATTTTGCAACAAAAAAAAAACTGTTTAGATCAAAGTAATTAAATGTTGTATCTTTGGCATTCTAAAAGGGCCTTTAGAGTTAACTAATAGTCAGTGTCAAATACGTCAATGTTTTCGTGACATACTCACACAATTAAGAGCCTTTACACCAGTTCAACGTGATTAATTGATTAAATTTAAAAATTAAATATCTTTAAAACCGTAAGAGTTATCATTTGTCTGTATTCGGGAAATTAACTTTATTTGACCTAAAGAACGTTCCGTTTAAGTTATCGTAAATAAAATAAAACACGGTGTATATACACATAACTACAGAAACACTTACACTAGACAGCCAAAATCCCCTGTATAGACCCGAGACGCCCTCGTTTCTATATATTTTAGATATGGCGTCCGCGACGCCCGTGTACGCCTCCTTTTTCCGCTGCACCTGAATCTGTGTTTTCACTAATGTCAGTGGGTAGAGCGCACAACGAACTGAAAACAAATCATAAGGATTTTAGTCTGGGGTCCTAGTAACACACGAAAAAGACAATATACATAAACGGAATATCGTCGGTGATACTGCCAAAACGCGTAACTAACAAATTTATGATAGAGCAAAATAAACCTCACTGTCTTATTAAAAAGGTGCATTTTGCTCCTTACTTAAAATGTTACTTACGCGGTTTTGCAGTTTTACCGACGATATACTAGACTTAAACCCTGTTTCAATTGATCTTTAGGAGACTTGTATTGTACCCTTTTTCACTAGTAGGTCCCCAGCAACTCTAACTAAACAGCTGTGGGTTTTTTCTTTAGGAGACTTGTACCGTTTTTACCCTGCTGCCGAAGGAGGGTATTGTGTTTATCAGTCTATATATGTATCTTTGTTCCTTTGTGGAGTTCTAGAAAGTAAACGCGAGGACTGATTTCGATGATTCTTATGTCAATCGATTTGTCTTATCTTTTGAGTTTCACTCAATTTATGGCAATAATGAAAATTCAATATGGCGGCAACTAGATGGTGTATTGTAAAAAATAAAAAGTAGACAAACTATGACAAGTGGGGTATCGTTGAGTAGGTATTTAAAAATCACTTGTAGGTTTATAATTATTTTGAAGGACCATTTAGGATTTAAAATATTTAATTTTAATTACTATCATATCTTTAGTGACAATAACTTTACTCACAAGATTCAGACAAATCAATTGCCGTTCACATTCTAGAGCGCCACAAAGGAACAAACATATAGACTGATAAACACATTACCCTCCTTCGTCAGTCCGGTAAAAAATAAGTGTTGCTAGTGCAAAAAAGTTGTATCTAATGTATGTATGTATGTATGTAAACTCTTTATTGCACAAAAATATAAATATTACAATATAAATATTAAAGTAATGTACAAAGGCGAACTTATCCCTAAATGGGATCTCTAATGGGATCTAATAAGGGATGAAATTAAATAATTGGTCACCTGTGAAACTGCTTAATGTGTACAGGGGGAAGAATTTCGCCTTGTCCATCATACTCCATTCTATGGTCGTTATGAGCTGGGGCGGCGGGGTCTCCACCATTGTGGCTGCCATCTTGTCGTCGTTCCCTTTACCACCTACACCACTAACCTCCTCTACTTGTCTATTCCATAACCGATAAAGCATCTATCTCTTATCACCATACGTTACACTATACATATATATGTATATATATCTTTGGTAACTTAATTAATGATTCTAATAATAAATGGAATTAATTAAAATAAACTTTGTAAACGTAATAATAAAATAAATATTTGTTGAAATGAGACTAGAGATCTCTAATAACAATTAGATTGGTTTATAATAGTCTATATTATGTTTAACATATATTCACTGCTGGTTCCTCCATGGTTGCTCATTCAGAGTGCCTTCAGAGTGGCACTCGAGCTGAAATCAAATTAAAAACATTTTACAGCAAACAACGCTAATCATTTGATACTGCAGCGGCTGGTACAATATTTTGCATGTTTCATCGGAACTCCCATTTTAGTGTATAACCTGCCATCAAACAGTAGCATTTTTTAGTTGTGATTTAGTTTGCGGTTCCTCTACCAGTCTACCACTAGCACAGCGGCCTTCCAGCTTACGACCACACTCAGAGACCAATAATGACAAGTAAGTTGTTTCTTAGTGATGCTTTTTTTTAAACTACTTTGAAAATGAGCACCAAAATTGCGTCCAAAATGTCCCTGAGTATGGCGGTAAGTTCTCTGGGTTGTCGAAGCAGAGTTCTTCAACAAAACACACATACTGGTCAAAAGAGGATATGATATATTATCATCAGTTTCTAGTACTATTTTACAGTTTTGTTTGAATATGCCAGTGGTGCCAGGTGTTTGCAGAATTCCGACGGCAATCAAAATACATGATAATGTATGGCAGATTTGAAATCTTACATTTACCTCAAATACAAGGCATACAAAAAAAAAAACTAGTTTTAGAACAATTATGACATATTACAAATAGCAACCCTCGTTGAGTTGCCATGGGCAACTCCTCATCAGGAACCTACACATATTTTATACACTGGTTTACCTTTATCTTCTTTCTCAATTAAATCAAAGAAGCCTTACTAACATTTTACCCAGATCCACCCAGTCCATATGAGAAATTTAAGTAGGAAAAATTGAATATTTACAAAACCAACAAGTCGTGTTTGGTGCTTATAAGATGCAAATAAAGAAAAAGTCATATATCTAGTAAGAAGACAATTAGGTAAAATCAAAGATCAGTTTTTGATATCAGTCTGGCCTTTATCATACACGGAAACAAGGGACACGGTGATTAGATAAGAGTGTTAAAAACCAACAGACTTAATATGACTACATTATTTGATGAATATGATCTTAATTTTCGAAGAAATGCCCACTTTAGGGTGGTTTCTAAGGACATTTTATTTAACATTTTTCGAACGTAGAACTTGCAAAACATTGTTATCAACTTCCTAGTACTACAAACAGTCATGTAACTATTCTAACCGACGAAGGTTAAGGCCTTATGCTAATAATAAATGGTTTAATCTTGCTAACATACAAAACAGTAGAGACGTTCCTTACCAGTTGAAAAACTCTGTTCCCATTGCTGCTACAAATAAAATAACATTGCCACGATCACGCCTAACACTGAATACACGTTTCAAAAACGTTTTATGTAATAATTTACTCAATTTAGATAATTACACCGTGGAAAAATAGACTTTCGTAACTGTCAGCTGATTGGTCACCCTTCATCTTTGTCCACAGACTCAACATTTATTACACGGGAATCTTTACTTCAGTGATGACTTCGCGTTTTTATCACTAACTTGAGTAGGTTGTTCAAGTTTTTTGTTATTTTATATGGCTTGGACAATTCTACTAGTGTGAAGAGGTACGTTTTTCATTATATTTATTCACTTTGAAAATTGAAGTTCGAAGTTACGTTAGGTCCACGTCGTCACTCGTCATTCGAGACTAGATCGAGAGAAAGAGGTGAAGCTAACGTAACTTCGAACTTTGAATTTTAAAGTAGGGCCTCAGGTAATAACGCTTTGATGACGTGTGTAGGCGATGTCGGTACCGCCTACTTTGTTTCTGTCAAGTTGATTTATTTATTGGCTGGCCCTACCTCTATGGGCTGGCAACACTAAATAGTTAAAACTTGGTCATTCGTCTCGTATAGCAGGCGAGTAATTCCAAATGTGTAAAAGAGAGAAATGCTTTGACTGAGACACTACTTTGACGTTTGCTTGAAGTTTATCTATTGACTATTCTGTGATGTGAAGTGACTGAAACAAAAGCAAGAAACTTTCTTTCTCTAGTTTGTGCTACACTTTTGTAACTGTGTTTCTGTTTACTAATATATTAAAATGGTAAGTTATTATGGCTTAATTTAAGTATATTCCATTGTATGCAGGTTATTCTATTTTTAATATGTAATACTTTAATTTCAGGCCCGTTATTTCAAAGAACAAGACATCGATGGTATGTGTGCTAGATATCTTGATTAGGTTGATTATCTGATAATTCGTTTCCTGTAACATATTTTTAGTATGTTAAAAAGTGAAAGCTTTTCGTTTACGTTTTTTTCTTTAATGATCAATTTAATAAATACCACTTGTCTAAAATGTAGAACTGTACAAGAGGTATTATTTATCTTTGCTTTATTTAGTCCCTTATTAAAACATCTTCACATACTTTACAATTAAAACTGTACACTGAAATGTCCCCTTGCCTTACTACATCTTTTTTTTTAAATCCATTTTAGAATTCCGTGAATGCTTCTACCTCTTTGCACGGTCTGGTCAGATTACCTCCTTGGACGAGTTAACGGTGGTCATGCGATCGCTCGGCATGAGCCCCACCATTCAGGAGCTGGCAGGTTTGTAAGCATGGTGAATGACCCAAGATTGGAAGTTCTGTGGCAGCTTTTGTATGCTGGAATAAAAACTATACTAAATTGTGGTCTCTTTACATTTTTATTCAAACCTATTAATGTATAAAATGATAAAGATGTATGTTTGGTAGTTGAGAGTACAGTTAACGACAAAGTTTTGTGGGCCGTTTTCAATAACAGTTAAAAGCCTCAATTAAAATCCCTTTTTTTCCATTTTGTGACGAAAGTTAACCGTAATTGAAGGCAAAATGACAATTGGCATAAACCATTGAATGAAGGACCTATAGTATTTTTCTTTACGAAATGGACTTAACTGTCCTTAACTATGTACAATGTTTTTGAAAATGGCCCATGTGACAAATTGGATTCCTACATTTGTTTTTAGTTGACTGTACAGAGTAGCAGTACATCCCTAAAAAAATATAATAGAGATGTCTGATTTGTTACTAAAATAAGTATTGGATTTAGGTAAACAAAACCAACATTTCCATACATTATATTTGGGTCATGTCAGGAATGCCTTATTTACTGTTTAGAAAGATGTTCCCAACTAACAATATAATTCCTAAAACATAAATAGGTTATATATTTGAAACTTCCCTGGCATTACCTACCAGTTAACCCGATAGCAAATGTTTCAATTTCAGGTTACCTGAAAGGCAAGGGTGGAAAGATGTTGTTTGCTGATTTCCTGGAAGTCATGCACATCCACTCTAGAGCTGAAAACTTGCCGAGTGAAGTAAGACTGGCTTAACCTTTAGACTTAACCCTTCAGATGCTTGGTTCATTATCCGTACTTACCTGCCTTGAGCACCTTTTGAGGTATCCATCCAGAAAGCATTTAATCTCTGTCACGTGACTACAACTTTTTATACTGGGCCTCGACAGGAACTAATGTGTAAGCCTCTCATGGGCTCCAAGGGTTAAACCAAATACGTAACTAAAAATAAGTGGTTACATAGGTACTATCAGCAACACAGTCACCGCGCAATAAGTAGTAGTCAGTTGTCAGTTACTAGTAGTCAGTTGACAGTGATGCTGCTTGTATAATAGGACCCTACAACATTTAACAAAGAAGTGGCAAGGTTGTACTCATTTGATTGGTCTTGAATAGCAGCTGATGAGATTTCTGTGAAAAAAAGGATGTAGTAAGTATAAAGCTAGTATGGAAAAAAAGTAATGAAATGAAATTTGGCATGTACATACATACATAAACTCACGCCTTCATTCCCAAAGTGGGGTAGGCAGAGCTAAAGAATTACCAACAACTACCATTTGGCATGTAACTTCGAAAATTTCCTTAGTTCATAGTGGTTCTAATAATGCAAGAAAACACTTTTTTTTTATTAATACATTACTTTAGGAGTTTTTCGTAAAACGGATATAAGGAAAAATCCAAAAAATCCGATTAAAATGATCAATATCTCAGAAAATAAAAATAACAATTGCTGAACATACATGGGGGTTAAATCGATAGCTTATGAGCTGCTCTATCACCCTCTTAAAGCTTTGCACCTAGCTACCAAACACCCTGTATACTGATGGTGGAGATCTGAAGACATCGCAATCCTAAGACTACAAATCTGTTGCCAACACAGGAACGCCTCTATGATCTAGTGAATTTGAACAATATTGCATGCACCTTATTCACTTTGAACCTATTGCCGTATTGGACCACCACCAATGATAGTTGAGTTTTTGTGATGGATGCAGGTGGTGAATGCCTTCAAAGCTGGAGACAACGAGAAGCGAGGCAGCATTCCTGCGAGGCAGCTCCGGAACCTGCTGCAGAACTGGGGCGAGGGGTTGTCGGCAAGGGAGGTAAATAAATATAATCATGAAACAATCCTATATAATTGGACGTAGTCCCGAACTAAGGTCTAGGCTTGTACGGGGTAACATAAAACAATACAAAAAAAATACACAGAGATAACTATTTAATAGTTAAAAACCCCCGATATAATGGCGAGTCCTTATTTTAGCCAAACAGAAGAGACGTAGGACGAACATGTGTCGCCGTCGCGAGTCCCCTTTAATGAATTTTCATACAAAACGTGTAGAAGCGTCGCGTTGCAAAAAAGAGACGGGGCGAGGACGCGTCTGTTCTGTTTGGCTTGCGCCTTAGAGATGGTATCTCTTTAACAGCAGGAGCGATTTTCATGAAACTTGACTAAGAAACGCTCAGATTGAACTCGATTCCTTTTTTTAACCCCCGTCATTTCGGCCGTCCCTCTTTCTCCCTCAGGGTTTAAAAAGCAGGCATTTCTCACTCTTGTTTATTTTCGCAGGTGGACAATATTTTTCGCGAAGCCAACGTGTCGAATAGTGGGACCGTCCGTTACGAAGACTTTGTGAAAATCGCTTGTGCGCCGGTCCCCGACTACTATTAAACCACCACGGGGTCCAAGGGGGGAGACATCTACCCACCAGAACGATACCCGAAGACCTAGACCTAGGCTGACCCTAAAAGTCGTGGGAGTCCACGTCAATTAAAAAGTCCGCCATCGAACCACAGATACCTACGTTTCATATGGTTATACAAATACTATGTGGTTACTATGGCGGATCCAAATACATTATAATCTGTGGTAGAATTGGCAACAATGAACTTGTCTATACAAAGGGCCCAAGATATTGACTAATTACTTATGTGTAAAGAGGTGATCTTCAAAACCGCGTAACTAACAAATTTATGATAGAGCTAAATAAACCTTACAGTCTTGTTAAAAAGGTGCATTTTTGCACTTACGCGGTTTTGCAGTTTCACCGACGTTATCCTATAATTTGCAAATGTCTTCTTTAAATTTTACATTGGCGAAAACATAGTGTCAATAGACATGATACAAGCCACAATACAAAAATAAAAATATTTCTTTAAACTTGAAATGAAAAAGTTTTTAATTTTTAATAATCCTTTAAGAATCGATTTATATCATATTTTATTTGTCCCTGTGCAAGTCTTTCTTTATCCTTAATTGCAACACAATGTCCTTATTTGTGACTTCAATATAGTTATTGAAATATTGGTTTACCCTGCGTAAAGTTTTTGCTGCTAAATGTTTTATTTAAATTATTTAAATTATTTCATATTTATTTTCAAATGACTGTACTTAACATTCCTTGATTTTGAAAATTACTTTAAAATGTATAACTATTTTATAATGTGCCGTCCAAATTGTGATTATTTTATAACTATTAAAAATGGTAAAAGGTACTTGTTTTTTTAGAACCGGCGACTCGCATACTTCAACAAAAAATATTCTGTCTCTTCAAAACCGGCATCGAAATTGTGGTTTACCCGTGGTCCTAATACGTAGTCCTTCCTACTCACCAAAATTAGTAGGTATCATAAATATGGGGTAGGTTTAGGTTATGTTCAGAGATAGGATTAGGTAGTGCTATTTGGGGCGAATGACCCGAGACTTCGTGGCGAAAGATTAATATGGATATGAGGATTCAAAGTTTACGTAAACAATAATTCGTTACATACTTTATATACTTTTTATCTTTCTGTGCTCAGCCGTACATGTTATTATTTTTATGTAAGTACACGTGTTATTTATTAAACTGAATTCTGCATTCAACCCTTTACCTGACTCGAGGACGCTTTCTAATTTTCTATTATTTACAACAATTACCATGGTAGGTGCGAAAGAGACGGAAGACGAAAGTATAAAATTTTCCTAAACCTAGAATTAATTATTTTTGTACTCGTCGATTAAAATGTTTGTATTACGATTTCATAGAGAATACTGTAACGTCACTCTTTTCATCGTTGAATAGTCTATGTTACTTCCGAAACAACCGAAATAACTATTTCGATACGCTCTAGACAACCGAAAAAAAATTGAAAATAGAACTTCGTATTTAAATAATATGTGCCCTTGTTTAAGGAGACTCGATGCGGTACAAAATTTGCCAATATTGTATGGCGTTTTGGAACGTAGCAGCATCGCGTCATCTGTCAAAAATCTACTTAAACTTGCTGCTGTATCCAGGACATTAAAAAAAAACGGTGGTGTGATAACTTTTCTTTTAAAAGCCAAGAAGTTTACGTTTTCTCTGTGGAAATAAAAATCATCATTCATAAAGATTTCATAGAGAATACTGCAACGTCACTCTTTTCATCGTTGTTACTTCAGAAACAACCGAAATAACTATTTCGATACGCTCTAGACAACCGAAAATTTTTTGAAAATAGATCTTCGGATTTCCATATGTGTCCTTGTTTAAGGAGCCTCGATCCGATACAAAATTGCCAATCTGTGGCGTTTCGGAACGTAGCAGCGTCGCATCATCTGTCAAAAATCTACTTTTAGTTTTCTTATATACTCGTATTAATGACTTACATTATTAATTTTAATGAACTCGTACAAAAAGTATTGTTCACAATTGTGTCATAATTAAGCTTTTTAATCTCGTACCTTACTTAGGCCACTCAGCAAGCTTCGTGGCCTAAACACGGTACTCGACTAAAAAGCTCTCTATTATAACACGATTACGAAAAATACTATTTTATGTCATACATATTAGCAACCGTCAATAAAATAAGAGTCCGGGATTTCCGGAAATCCCCAGGGCATATCCATATTATGGATAGCGTTTAAGGTCATTCACCCCAAATAGCACTACTAGGTCTACGTCCGTAGACCTTTTTGTCGGGTCATAAATATCAGGCTGAAACTTTCTAGATCGCTTCATTTCAGTGAGTCGGACAAACTTTATATTTGACAAAAATCTCGGTAGTGGGGACTAATTTTGCTAGAGGCCTTGAAACATGTCGATAAGTCCGGGTGCCAAAAATTTACTAATACCAAGCCGATTCTTATTGAAATTTAAAGATTAATTTATGAGAAAGTCTAAAAGTAGATTGTCCGACAAAATTAATGGGGACTATGCGCCAGTCGGAAATACTGAAAATGTTGGAAATTCCAACTCAAAAAAGTGATTAATATCAGGCTAATTTTTTTTTAATGGGTTAATTAATAGTAGATTGTACAACAAGTGCATAAAACGTACCATTTTACCCTAGACGTGCATATAGCCACCCGAGCCGGTACGGCGAGGGTGGATGGTCACGTCGAGGGTAAAATGGGTTTTATGCTCGAGTTTTACACTCTGCTTTTCACTTCGATCGCAAGGAAATAAAACAACGATTAAGCATATACAAGAAAAATTAATTATTTTTTATAATGTAATTAATATGTTCTATCACGCATAAAATGTAATTTCATCGACAGTTCGTCAAATTAGCTTAAAAAACACACTCCGCAAACGTGTTTACGCTTTTTTGGTTCCTCCAAATCATAAAACTTTCGTAGGTATGTGCTGAGATAGATTTTCTTCGATTTAGGCGGCAATATCTGCTCAATTACATTTTTCGCACTTCTGTACATTAAAGTCTCAGGCGAAATCATTTTTTGATCGTCACTATCACTACTTGAAGACATTGTTCAATTACTTACGAATAATTTATTGAATTTTCAACCGCAACACAACAAATTTAGTTAGTTTTTAATTTTGTTTGACGAATAATTAGCTTCCCGCTACACAATTCTTCTTATTTTTTTTTTAATTTTCAACTATGTGACGTTAGACTATGGACACTAGGTTTGAGCCTTAATGCCAAGTTATTATAAATATTTGCGTTACTTATATTTTTTTTACGTAAATGCACGCCCGTATTAATCTTAAAGTATTTAGATAGTATTACATATGTCATAATTAAAATAAGATATAACCTAAATCTCATAAAAATATATCAATTAAATGAAGGTGTATTGTGTATGTGGCTGTAAAGCCTTATTGCCTTAGTCTTAAAAGAAGAAATTACTTTATGCACTAGAGCATAAAATGCGATTTTATGCAGCCTATACCCAGCATAAAGAAGGACTTTACGAGCATGAGAAGTGAAAAATTAATATAATACAACCGTAACGTTGTCCGACAAAATTTATGGGGATATGCGCCAGTCCGACACTCTAAAAATGTCGAAAATACCAGCACAAAAAAGTGATTGATATCAACCTAATTTTTATTTTTTCACTAATAAAATAATGTTTCAAACGTGATTCTACGATTGTCCGACAAGAAATGTGGGGAATACTAATAAAAATCGATAAAATATCTATTAAAATTATTCGTTCTGTATACAGCATTTGAGTATACCTATATACAGGGTGTCCCAAAATCGGTAAACCACATTGACACCGGAGGTAGCTGGTAGGTCAGCTTAAGAGGTGCCGAACTAGCCTAACATGACCTCAGTAAAATGTGCACGGTTTTCGAGTTATTGCCAAATTAAAGGTTTTTATAAATTTTCACCTTTTTTAACACTGTTTGTGCCAGGATTCAGTCGGAAAGCTCTCGAACTTATTTTTTTTAAAATGTAGGGAGCCTGAGATAGTTTATTAAGATATCAAAAGTGTTATTTTGTCAATAACTAATGTAAATTTATGAAAAATATTGGATTAGTCTCGATTTAAATTATCAGTAAATCATTAATTTCAACTTTTGACACCTGCCGTGAATTTTTTTTACTAGAAACGAAACGAGCAAATGATGTTTAAAAATTGAGCATGTTATGCAGATTCAGAAATGGTACAATACAAGTATCTTACTGCGATAAGAAAAGCATTCAATAACACTTTTCCGATGCCGCAAACCGTCGCCGTCAGGTAAAAACAATGCCGTACGATGTGATATCGCATTTGAGGCCTAAACATCTCATTTTTTGCCAAATGCACGGGAACGAAAGAGATGGAAATAATGTTCATCTCCCTTTTGAAGGATATCGGTGACTAATAGCACGTGTGGATTTCTACCTGGACCCCTCCACTTCGGGCTTTGTACCTGCCTTGCTTTACCAATTGTTTAAAGAAAGGGATGGATAGAGTGCTTTGTCCGTTTATTTACAAGTAGCACGATAAGCAGTAGCCTTCGAACCAAATCAGTTCGTTACCTTGCGTTTCGTGCGACACCCGTGTTCTCTGCGTTCCATCTGTGTGTTATTATCGACTTGGCTTTTCTCTGGACTCTGATTTCTCTGAAAACGACAACTCGGCACTCTATTGGACTCTGATTTGCTTTGTGGAACTGCTACGACAACAACGATGGCAAACCGTGATCCCCAGTACACTCATGGCGACTACGCTGACATGCTCTTGATTTACGGTGAAACTAGGCATGTTTCAAGTCGAGGCAATGTTACGTACAACGCAAGATTGGCTACAAGGTTGTACTCGGAACGATATCCAGGTCGAAATCCAACGACTCATAACGTCATTTTAAGAGCCCTAAACGCTTATCACGAGGGCAGGCTACCAGGAACGAGTACCCAAGGAGGAAGACCTCGGACTGTTGACGACGACGTGGTTTTGGAAGAAGTACGAGCGGAGCCAGGAACTTCAGTGCGAATTATTGAACGCCGCACTGGAGTCCCCAAATCATCGGCACAAAGAATTTTAAATCGTCATAAATACCATCCCTACCATATCCAACGCGTCCAAACACTACTTGCAACGGACTACGCACACCGTGTTGAATTTTGTCGGAAGATGACTCAGAAATACAGGGAAAATCCTAATTTCTTCAATGAAGTACTGTGGAGCGACGAATCAGCCTGCAGAAGGGATGGATATCTAAATTTACATAATACCCATAGCTGGCAGCTGTCAAACCCACATGAACAAAGAGAAGACCGGTCCCAATACCAATTCAAAATTAATTTGTGGACGGGCATTTTTAACGGCCAAATAATAGGACCGGTCGAACTGCCAGCTATTTTGAATGGAACAAATTATCTTCAATTTTTGGAAAATGATCTTCCAGTACTTTTAGAAGATACACCGTTGGCACTGAGACAAAGGATGTGGTTCCAACAAGATGGCTGCCCGGCACACTACGCTCGACTAGTCCGCGAACACCTCAGCAACACATTCCCCGAGAGATGGATTGGGCGATTGGGTCCAATTTTATGGCCACCGCGTTCCCCGGATCTAAACCCATTGGATTTTTTTTATTGGGGATGTTTGAAAGATAAAGTTTATGCAAAACCAATAAGATGTGAAGAAGAATTGCGGCAGCGTGTATTCGACGCAGCCCGGACCATATCGGGAATTACCTTAAGAAAATTGAGCCGAAATTTTTTGAGACGGTGTTATTTATGTATTAGAGTCCGAGGCAGACAATTTGAACATTTATTGTAACTAATTTTAAGTATTAAAATAAATCATTGAAAGTTAAACCCGTTTTTTTTTGGTCATCAACTTTCATCCAGCCCGAGATGCACATTATTTCCATCTCTTTCGATCTCGTGCATTTGGCAAAAAATAAGATGTTTAGGCCTCAAATGCGATATCACATCGTACGGCATTGTTTTTACCTGACGGCGACGGTTTGCGGCATCGGAAAAGTGTTATTGAATGCTTTTCTTATCGCAGTAAGATACTTGTATTGTACCATTTCTGAATCTGCATAACATGCTCAATTTTTAAACATCATTTGCTCGTTTCGTTTCTAGTAAAATTTTTTCACGGCAGGTGTCAAAAGTTGAAATTAATGATTTACTGATAATTTAAATCGAGACTAATCCAATATTTTTCATAAATTTACATTAGTTATTGACAAAATAACACTTTTGATATCTTAATAAACTATCCCAGGCTCCCTACATTTAAAAAAAAATAAGTTCGAGAGCTTTCCGACTGAATCCTAGCACAAACAGTGTTAAAAAAGGTGAAAATTTATAAAAACCTTTAATTTGGCAATAACTCGAAAACCGTGCACATTTTACTGAGGTCATGTTAGGCTAGTTCGGCACCTCTTAAGCTGACCTACCTCCGGTGTCAATGTGGTTTACCGATTTTGGGACACCCTGTATATCTCCCCTCTCTCCCTGAACGCTGTCTGTGTGTTTCTGTTCTGTGTTTGGCTGCATGAGAGTGAGTGAGAAAGATGATGGGGCAGAGAGCGCACCCAACTACCCAGAGTTACAAACACAAACACTGGCCGCGTGGCGTCCATAACCTATTCACATGCACGCAGCCACGCCATCCTTTTTGTCAACCCACACCGAATTTTCTTTATTTAAATAAAAAAAAACTTTTTTCGTTCAGCTGTTGAAGTGTTGCCCTTGTATAGAAGAAATTGTTCATCATGCAGTGTTTCTTGTGTGAATTAAAAATAAGTGAAAAAGACAATTTCAAAGAAGTGAAAGAAATTGTTAAAAAGTTCTCCAAAAATATTTTGGAAAATTGTCACAAGTTTAAGAATGCTCGAGAGTATCATCGTCATAAATATAAACAAGCAGAATTACCTGTTTAGCTTCTATTTTTTTAATTTTATACGAATCCTCCTGACCAAAATCTGTAAGCTCGTATTTTGACACGTCTAATGTATGATTTAGAGGAAAACAAGTTTTTTTTTATCGCTTGACTCCATCAGATAACGTATTAGCAAAAAATTGAGCGTGTGGAAACCACGCGCGGTAGAAGGCGTAGCCTTCTTTAACCATTTGTTATATATATACTACTTTGATACTTAATAGTTTTCAAAATTATCAATTAAAATTTGTAAATTTGAGAAGTAATTTATTTTTGTCAAGTTTTTTGAGTCAAGTCTTATGAAAAACTTCTAAATGTGTGATAATAAAGCTAATATTTTATTCATCAAAGCAACATAAATTTATATTATTTTTCTGAGATTATCTAATTAAAAACAAAAAGGGTAGCTTAAAAAAAAGTTAATACATTAAACTTGAGCCAAGTACAGCTACATTTATTCACAAACTTCTAATTGTGGTAGAGAGGTTAAAACCTCTTGTATACTATATACTTAGTGCGACAGATACCTACATTATTCTTGTCGGACTAGCGATATGACCCATTATTTTTGTCGGACATCAGTATATTTCGGTTATAAATGATCTAATCTACAATTACTTATGTTTGTCCGACAAGTATCAATCACTTTTTTGTGCTTGTATTTTCGACATTTTTAGAGTGTCGGACTGGCGCATATCCCCATAAATTTTGTCGGACAACGTTACGGTTGTATTATATTAATTTTAATTAACCCATTAAAAAAAAATTAGCCTGATATTAATCACTTTTTTGAGTTGGAATTTCCAACATTTTCAGTACGTCCGACTGGCGCATAGTCCCCATTAATTTTGTCGGACAATCTACTTTTTGACTTTCTCATAAATGAATCTTTAAATTTCAATAAGAATCGGCTTGGTATTAGTAAATTTTTGGCACCCGGACTTATCGACATGTTTCAAGGCCTCTAGCAAAATTAGTCCCCACTACCGAGATTTTTGTCAAATATAAAGTTTGTCCGACTCACTGAAATGAAGCGATTTAGAAAGTTTCAGCCTGATATTTATGACCCGACCAAAAGGTCTACGGACGCAGACCTATACCTAATAATATCACTGGTTATGTTTGAATAATATTTGACTAGTTGAGCCCTCTTAAGCCAATAAGCAGTATCTCAAATTCAATAGCCAAAGGAGTTTTAACTCTCGTACATCAGTAATAAGGTTGATATTGTTGCAGAAATTTTATCGGAGATACCTGCTTATTGACTTAGGAGGGCAGAGTTGTAAACGCGCTTGTGAATGAGTCCCATTTGTTCCATAGAACATGACGTAATAGAACAATTTGAGAAAATATTATCCCTATTTGTACTATAGAACAGTGTGTACTTTTTGGTCTCAAATTGTTCCATAGAACAAACTATGTATGTAAACTTCTTGATGTAAACTGGCCACTCGAGAGTGATTTGCTAGCACTTGTCTTAGTGACATTGATGATTAGATTGTTACTCAACGACAGAAATTAGAATGCCGAAACGCACCATAATGGATTTCCTATTTTGTTCTACGTCGTCACTAATAAAAAAAGTCGGGTGAAATGCTAGTATGTAGTTCCATAGAACATAGTGGGAAAAATAAGTCTCATTTTGTCCGATGACGTCATGTTCTATGGAACAAATGGGACTCACTCGCGCTTGTCATGTAAACCTGCTCTAATGCTAAGTTAGCGATTATCGAAAATTGTCAAAATATAATAAATACCATTCACGTTAGCTGATGACAGATCGTATCGATCAGATATGTCAACTGCGTACATTCCGAGCCGATAGAAAGCAGAAACGTTAGCAGCGTTTTCATCTTGGCTACGCCTACAGTTTTGCGTGAAGGAACGTCCTCACTGAGAGCATTCGCGTGAATATTAGAGTGGTGTGGACGTTGAGCGGATTATTCGCTCCTTTAGTTATTTTATTTGTTATTTTGCAAAGGAACTAATGCGAAAAAAGGTCTCGGTTGTTCCTTCAGCTCTTGTAAGGGAACAAAAAAAAACAGGGTACCATGTTACACCAATTGACCTAGTCCCAAACTAAGCTCTAGGCATCTACTATGGGTACTAGACAACGATATAAATACTTATATAGAGAAATATATACTTAAATACATAGTAAACATCCATGACTCAGGAACAAATATTTGCGCTCATCACACAAATATCTGCCCTTACCGAGATTTGAACCCTAGCTTCGTAGGCAGGGTCACTACCAACTAGGCCAACGCGTCGTCTAAAGCGAAGGAAAAGTCGCAGTACGTCCTTCATCCCTTGTGAAGGCACTAGTGCGGGAAAAAAACGCAATAGTTCCTACAAAGGAACTACCCCGAATAATCCCGTTGAGCAGAGCGTTACAAAGCTTACACACCACTCGGTGTTCACGCCGAATGCTCATTTATGACGTTTAGACGTGGTCATCGACTGAGGCTCAAAAGTCTAAACACAAGGTTTCCAAAGAGCAATGGAGAGTAGCATACTGCGTGTCCGAAGATACGAGAGGGTGAGGAACGCAGAGCTGCGCTCCAGAACTGGTATTGCTGTTGTTGGGGTGAAGACCGCCAAGTTAAAGTGGGACTGGGCTGGCCATATCTACCGCATGCACCATGTGAGATGGGCCAAAAATACCACCCATTGGCTTCCACGCGATGGACATCGTAGCAGAGGTAGACTTAGTCGTTTGCGAGAGATTGGCAGGAATGCGCTCTGGATAAGGACGAGTGGCGAAAAAGAGGAGAGGCCTTTGCCCAGCAGTGGGATACCAAAACAGGCAAGTTAAAAAAAAAGTCCTGTCATAATTGCGAGTAATGACGCCCATTTGTCCGATCTCTGCTCATTACACACGAATGGTCTCAGTGAGGACGCTCCTTTATTTAGGGACTCGTCGATACAACTTACACGGATCATATGAATAAAACACAGATTCTCAAAACTTATTTATTCAAAATTCAACAATTCCTATAACTTGATATGGCACTAGTTAATGTGGTCCATTTGCTAAATATAGCGTTAAATTGGCTCCAATACCAACTGTTCTCTAAATTGAGCGTCTCTAAAACACTGAGCAGGGCCGTATTGACAAACTGGTCGTGGCAGAGATGCTTCTCAAGAACACGTCAGAAATAAGTTTAAAATTATCTAAACGTTTAAATTGACGTTTCTTGAGACCAGCATATCAGCCAAGACACTGAAACAAATACTCGTAATTAAAACACAAATACTGTCCTTTGGGATGAAGTTGGAAGTTGTATGTAGGTTGTGTTTTAGGAAACTTCGTTAGCGCGATGTAGCGCACTGTCAGATTTAGTTGCGCTGTTTGACGCGGGTGGCGCTGTCAAGTTTGTTGTTACAAGTTTTCGCTAGATGTCGCTAGGTCGCCTTCTTAGGTAGGGTCGCTACCTACTAGGCTAATCGAGTTGTCGCTATGATGCGAACTCAGAATAATAACACCTAGAAACTTAGTCCTCGCACCAATGAGATACCACCAAATTTGGTTTGCTCAGTTGCCCACACTATTTGTGCACTTGTGGGCGTGTCGTACGAGAAAATTACGCCAGTATGCTTCCATTTGTGGCTTCAAGTGCCTCTCCAACAGATCCTGGAACCTGTTTCTGTCTTTTGCAAGGCGGAAGAGTTTGCAATCCCTGTCCACCCTCAGATAATGCGGAGTTTTTTCCTTTGTCAGAGTTGTCGTTTTGTCCACAGCAACCAATGCACGCACACGCTAGACGCGGCGCCCACAGGGGTCCATTGGTCTAGGTGCGTGTGTCAACATGTACGGAACCCTAAAAATTATCTTGAAGTCGTCAATGTCATTAGAGAAGCCAAATCATTTGTAACTTATAAGAGTTATAAGAAACTCAATTTTATTGTCGTCGAATGTCAGTTTGACTTTGGACCTAAGGTAAATTTAAGTTATTGACTTTACGCTGACGTGTGCATGAGCAACACTTCGCAGTAGCCCTACTTTGAAAATCAAAGTTCGAAGTTACGTTACCACCATCCCTTTGTCTCGATGTAGTGTCGACTGACAGGGCCTCGGCACTCGAAGTTTCGGAATTAATGGTTAATCATTTCGTGCGTAGGCTACGCAGCGTTGCATCTTTCTGTGCCGCAGTGGAAGTGTCTTCCATTTTGATTTGAAGCATCGTGCGTAGCTCGACCGTGCGGTAGTGTAGTGGAGTTCCGGTTTAATAATATCAATCGAGACTGAGCACGCGTTCAATTATAAACTTAATATGTTTTTCAGACCTCAAGTTCACTTGAGAGACGCACAATTTTAAAGCTTACAGTTGCGCATTGGCCTTATGTTTGACTATACAAATACCATTACACTTGGGTAGTCGGGTGAAAAGGGAAATATTACAACATGTAAAACTCACACATAATTTAAAACGAGATGGTCATTATCATTATATGTCTAAAACACGCAACACTTAAATAAAACTGGAATAAAATAATATCAAAAAAGAATCGATACAATAACGTCCAGTGTCCTTAAATTTACTGTAAGATTGAGAAAGAAAGCTGTACTGTAAACATACAAACAGAAAGATGGGTATAATCTCTATCACATGTTCTCAACTGTTTCATTGGTCCAGAAATGTATTAGTTAGAATTGTTTTTTTTTCTGAATACATAAACTTTTCAAAATATTTAAAAATATACACTATAAATAAGGCTTTGTATTATAACAATTCTGTGAAGTTAAATGGTTTAAAAAAGGAATTTCTTAATTATGCAAATTCGGACGTAAATGGAACAGTTGGACACGAAAATACGACTAAATGATAGGTAACCCAGTAAAACGTTGAAATAATTGACAATTGTAGACACCATACAAACAAATAGTAAACCAAAACCTACAAAAAACATATAAATAAAAAATACAAGTTCACATTAGGTGCCCGATAAATGGCGCTTTCTTTAAAAAACTCGAGCTGTAAAAGTGTACATAACAATTAACTTAATTTTCCGTACAGTCAAACACTTTAACTTGTCTAACTTAATTTAAAATTTTAAATGCTTAAATCTCTACTGAAAGCACATTGTCTTGAGCTTATTGCTTTATATTATAATAGTTAAATATTACATTACCATTTATATAATCATCCGTCCAGAAATATATAAACTAGGTTATGGCGACTTTAAGGCATAATTGGAAAGGCTACCTGGATAAATATGCTCTACTAACAAACCTTAAGGAATTAATAAAAATATTCGCCCTAAAGACTTACCACCTCAGCGGCTAAAAGTGAAACGCCAGGAAATTCAAAGGTTACAGATAAAAACCCGCTCCATACTCTATAGCAGGTGCTATCAATTTCAATAAGGTTAATCAAAAAATCAACAATAATAATGAATATATTAGCTACCCAAGAGAATCATTCACTAAGTATTTTTTAATAATCTTAGCCTTTTTTGGATTGGGCATAAGAATAAACTAATTTTAGCCTTTTAACCTCACCGTCGCCAACTCGCCAAGTCACGTCAGCGAATTTTCTCCACTGCATAAATTTGTTTGTACTGGCGTCTAAGGCACGTAAATTACTCGACTATGGGGTTGAAAAGGTTAAAACGTATTTTAAATGATTCCTACTACATTATCAGCTGAGACCGCCACTAACACGCAAATAAAGACTGTTTTGGTGATAGATGGAACTATAAAATTCCCAAGTGGTGGTTATCATTATCACATTAGTTGGCTGGCAGTAGTTTTAAATTAAATGTTGCTAATTTCTTCCCGAACAGCGATCTCACTTTTAACAAACTAATAATAAAACTAAAACATATTCAGAGCAAAGCTGCAGGACAACCGGAATTACATTTCCGGATACAATTTATACCAAACCGGCATACGAGGTAAAATAAGTTTTGAGCATATTTGGAAAGATTTCCTAAATTTAGCGTAGGTATGCTTTCACAAAGAGACATGGTCAATGGCCATGGGAAGCGGCAGAGACTAGGCCGGGCATGTTGGCGATCCTTTGTGGAGGTGGAGGACCATGTCTTTTCTACGAACTATGATGTATGATAATGGTGATGAACTGGATATTGAGCTCATTCATTATGAAAGTTAGAATAAGAGTAAGATATACAAATATCTTCTGCTATACGTTGTTACTTTCTTGGACAGATTTAAAGTTATAAAACAAACTGAAAAAATCCCTATTAAGATTATAAAAGTTACAACAATCAACAATACAGTGATTAATACAATTTAAGACGTTTTGTTTATTGAATATTAATTATTTTGATATGGTTTTTGAGAGTAGATTATGATTGGTTTATTTTATTTTGATTAATTGCAATAAAAATGCGCTCGTATTGAATTTATTATTGTGTCAAAGAAATATGGTGTTGAAGAATAAATGCAACGCCATCTATTGGAGGCTTAGTTATTAAACAAAAATAATATTGTTTCGGCCTAGCCGCTTTTAATAATATTAGATAACCGTCTTTATGGGCAATCGAGTAAGATAATCAAATCAAATCAAATCAGATTCTCAAGAGTTAATAGTAGATTGTGACACAAGGGAGCAAAATGATATATCTACGGCGAGGGCGTACATTGATAATCCTGAGCGTAGTGAGGGATGCAAGTGTTAATGCCTACGGAAGAAACATTTTTGCTATGAGGAAAATAAAATATCTTAGTGACGAAACAAATTAAATTATTTACACTCTCTAAAAGTGCTGAAACTATCTTTAACAAGAAAATTTGTGGTTCCTATTTACTACTACTACTATTTAGATTCGATCACGTACCTTTAGTTTCTATTTAAACCTCAGTGACTGCGAAATGTATGTAAAAAGAAAAGACAGCATTATTTTTAAAACATGAGCGCATTTTTAAGCAGATATTTAATATTGTACTAGTTATTGTATATGAATACGAATACAAATATTGTTGTCTATTGTTTTTGGAAGATTGCATTACTATTGGCACTTATAATTGGACTATTGTGATTGTTTATATTTAAGATTATGTGTGTAAATATGTCTCAAGTAAAACGAGAAAAACTCCTAATTAATAGATAATAATCTTGTGACTGAAGAAAGTATCCCCGAAGTGTCACGGCAGAATGAGACAGTCATTCCGCAGAACTTCATTATCACGGTGCGGGGCGTTCTGAAGGGAAAAGCACAGTTCGGTCGAGGGTCGCGCACGCTGTCTGTGAGATGTCAATCATGTAGAGATAAGCCCGCCATACTACCGACCTGACCCGCGCCCGAATGAGGGTTTCCGCGCGTCAGTTTTTTCACTAGATGGCGCCTCTGGGCAGTAAGGTCTTTTTGAGAGTTGATAATACGTAAAAAATATAAAGTGAAATAATTTTGTACCTAATATTTGAAATGTGTATATATCAAGTGAAAAAGTAAATTGTCACTAGTTTGGTCTTCTTGTAGGCATATATTTTAACATCAACTGTCAAAAAGACCTCACTTCACAGGCGCCACCTAGTGAAAAAACTGATGCGCGGAAACCCTCATCCTGTATGTCTCGAGTTTTAGCGGGTGGTCTGGCAGTTGCCAGAGTTGCCAGACCAACCACTTTTGCTCGCAGTACATCCGAATAAGCAGTCTTGATTCTTAAAATACTGTCTAATGGTCTATGACAAATTTTATGCTCGTTATTATAATAAACAACATAGTTAATATTAAAGAATGTTAAGGGTTTGGTGTGCTGTTACCAAATCAAGAACAATAATTGACTTTCAAATGAACCAATTATTGGAGAAAATTGTAAAATTCGCTACAGGAGTTTGCAGAAATTAGCTTGAATTTATTTTGATACAAAAACGATTTTATTATTTTACTACCTAACTACTAGTATTAGTGCTTCTAAGTCACGCTGTGAAGAAAGAGAAAACTTTACTATATCATCCATAGCTACTTTGAAACCCATTTGCGATTATCTTATAAGATAAGAAAGAATCGCGATGAAATTTTAGAAGGTTCGTGTTTTGTTTAAATCTTTATACATTCTCTGAAACATTTTCAGAATGCTACTGCCAATTTGTGTGCAAGCATGACCGAATAGTTAGCATTACCCATAGCTGGGCATTAACTCGTTAATCGTTAATTAACGAAGTTAACATTTTGATTAACGGATTAACTTTTAAGTTAACTTTTTAAAATGTTAACGGACACGTTAACTTCCGTTAATATGCAGAAGTCCGTTAATCGTTAATCCAATGCCTACTATTTACCGAACGGCACCGCGGCGCGGCAAGAAAAACAGGTTCAGACAAGTATGAAACGACAAGTGCCGGGCGGCGCGTAGCAGCGAGTGTGTAGTGTGAGAAACAACGATGATGACACGGAAGACTTTTTCAATTCTGTCACTCAGTCTATAGAAAAACCAAAGAGCTGCAACTCTTTAAGAGTAAAGCGCAAACTCTCGTTAAAATGTGGCTGGACATGAAATCAAAAGACTCGTTCAAAGATGCTGCATTCCTCAGGGAACAGATATTCATAAATCTATTCATTAAATACAATACTGCTATACCCTCAAGCGCTGCAATTAAATGTCTGTTTTCCAACATTTTAACTCCAAAACGAGCCTCGCTTTCAGACGAGAACTTCAACATGTTAATGTTCATGAAAGGGAATATGCACCTTATGCCCTTCTGTATTTTGTTTTGTTCCTATCCTGTTAACTTCCAGAACCTAAACCAACAGGTTTTATAAGTTCACTAACGCAACGATATAAAAATGCATTTTTTTTACACTTATTAACGGATTAACGATTAACGTTAACTTGCGTTAATTCTTCCGAAATGTAACGCTTTAACGTTTAACGAAGCTAACTTTTTTTGTAGCGGATTAACGATTAACGAAGTTAACTATTTGATTAACGGTGCCCAGCTATGGCATTACCAAGTATAGGCGTGTGTGCGACAATTGTGTTCGATTGTTATGTTGATACTACGACAACCTGAGATGATTTACTTATGCCCGGTTTCTGAAGTCACTAGTTAAACCTTTAATAGCTATTGATCCGTTAAAGTTATGTTTAGGTTAAACGACGTTTATCTCTTCGTGCGTTTCTGAGTGCTCTACGAACAGTTCGATAACTATTGACAGATAAATAGTTCCTTCCGCTGCCGCTAGATGGATCTTAATAGTTTGTCATACGTAGACTGCTGTTAATGCCTTAATTCAACATCAATTCCGGTTGATTTTTGTAAAAATAATAATTTGAGAAAACTTAGCCACTTTATAGTAATTAATAAATAAATGATAACGAAAATTAAAATACCTAGTTTATTTGCCAGTGGCTGTATGAACAAAAATTTACAGTTGATACTTCAAAAACAAAAACTTCAATCGTAAAAAACGTCAAATAGTTATGGAGCCGATAAACGGCAAACTTTGGTCAGTTAAGTTAAACCTAGTTAAAACGGAGTTTATCTTTGAGTCGTTGTTCGGAAACGCAGTTGTCAAAGTTAACGGACCAATAGCGTTTACGGACAGATAAACCACCGATAAAAGTACTTCAGAAACCGGGCATTAGTGTTTCAGTTATAGGTACTGCATTCCGTTTAAAATATTTCTAGTATTTCAATTAAAGTCCTCATAATTTCATCGTTAGTTCGAATCTGATCCAATATATTGAACCACAAACGTCGTGGATAGATTGTTGATTGCTTTTACGACAGCCAAATTATAGGACTAATGTTGCCATCCTCTTACCAGAACACGGTTTCAACATCGTTGCACTTAGCCGTGTACTAGAGAAAGGCAGAAAGTGAAACTTAACTCCAAAAAAAATGTTCCCAGTCAACTCACATTAGCTCTGTAGTTCTGTCCCTTTCTCATTGCGTAATAACATTACAAGGAAAGAGATAGAGCTACCAAACTTCCGTAATAATAAATTACCTTCAATATTAGACATTTCCCCACAATCACACAAACTTGTTCTTCGCGTATCCCGCTTTTCGGCGTTTGAAGTTACCCATCTGCCTGAGGATATGTGTGTTCTCATCTTCTATTTCTCTCTCCATGCCGGAAGTGCCAGGGATCGTTCCCCAAAGCTTGAGCTTGGTGGGCAAGTAGATCAGACCGAGGAGAGTTATTACTGAAATAACAGAAGGGATTCTTTTAACATTTCATCATCATCATCATGTCAGCCAAAAGACGTCCACTGCTTGACATAGGCCTCCCCCAAGGCTCTCCACTCAGACCGGTCTTGTGCTTTTCGCATCCACCGCTTTCCCGCGATCCTTACAATTTGCGACATTTGTAACATTCAATATTAACCAATAATAGTTTTTTTTTAAACGGAATTGTCATGTTAGGACCAAATAACATAATAATAGAATCCATGTCTATATTGTCTGCCATAATTATTTTTAGTTATAATGTGTAAAAATACACTTAATTTTATCGTCGTTATGTCGTCGTCGTTAGGGCATAACATAAATTTCCCCCGACATAACGTTTTTTTTTTAGAAACTTTTACTTGATCAGGCCTTTTATAATCAAACTTGACCTAACCTAGCCTTATCTACATGTAGGTAATATATTTAAAAAAATTGAAAAGTTTGCGGGTCCTGTTATATATTATATTTTTAACTACCATCGATTATTGCCCGGTTCCATCGATTCAAGAAACGATTCGTTTTCCTTACGGGCAGTAGCGTTATGACATTTGCTACGTACAAAAAGTGACAAATTTTAACGATACGTCACTATTCTACCAACTGTTTTGAATATAGGAACGCACCATAAGTCAACAAAGTAATTAAGACCAAAAACAATTATGGGAAACCATGGGCTCCCTGTAAATGTACTCACTGTTCAGTATGCAAGGGAACACCACATAGAAGTTGAGATTCGTCGAATGAAAGTAGAAGGCTTCCGTGAAATACAGGATGATCGTTAACATAAGGGACCAGTAGCCCATTGACACCACTCTGTGGAAACAAACTCCTTAGGTTTATTTGTGATAGAGTATGATCTTCAATTTATTGAAGAATAAAAAGATTAGTTTTCGTAAATTTTCAGATATTTATAGAACCATTTTATAGATATAAGATGCAATTTTAACAGGCTTTAGCTAACTTCAGCTTCGATTATAAAATTTGCTTGTATGTACCACTACTTACGGCCTGTAGTGTATGTAGAGGGTACAATGTATGAGAGCCAGCGCTTTGAGCAGAGAATACATGCCAAGCATGCGAGAGATCGTGAAGTTACCTGTAGCAAAAAACGTATTATTATAAATATTGTATGTTAACATTTTTACAGCTGTATCAAATTCATTAGTTTGCATGTTAGTCTCAATTAATATAAAATAATCTTCATAAATACTTTTCATACAACATGAAAACAACTGAACAGGTAGTCTAAAAGTATTTAAGTTAACTCTTCTTAACAAGGCATCACTGAATCTCAGATAAGCTAAAGCAAAAAGATTGAAAAAAGAATGGTCCAGACCAGAAACGTAGTAGTGAAGTTGCTGGTCGTTAGAGGGCGCTAATGACTCAAAACTCGTCACAGGGCGCTAACGACTCGAAAATTCGCTAGAGGGCGCTAATGAATCAAATCGCCAAAGGGCGCTAACAACTCCAAATTTCTCTAGATGGCGCTAATTTGATTGTTCAAGTCCCAGTTATGTCATCAAGTCAAATTACAGTAATTTACATATTTGGCCATTTCCATTTATAACTTTATTGCCAATTTATTTGTGATTAATAAGATAGTGCAAATAAAGAACACTAATTTTAAAAACTTGACTTTACTGTTAACCTACAGTAGTCTAGTTCTGTTTTCAAGATCTAATCAACAAAATAAATGTTATTACATATATACTAGTGTATAGCTCTAGCTCTAATAAAAATAAGTGGGTGACTCAATCAATTTGTCATGTTACATTAATCCAATAAATTTTGTCAGTTTTACAAATATATAGAACTAGAAGCTGTTCCTAGAGACTCCACCTGTGTAAAAATTGTTTATTGGTACTCGAGGTAAAAAATATGCTTCATCCTTTATGCTAAGGACCAAAATTGCATCTAAATAAGCAGTTAAGCGGTGAAAGTGTAACAAACATAACTTACTTTCACATTATAATATTAGTATAAATTAATATATTAGTATAAACTGTCCCCACTAATATTATAAATATGAAAGGGTATTTGCTTAAATCTTACCAGACTAGGGACCTTTTTTACTGCGGGAAATCAAATCATTGCTTAGAGATTTACAGTACCTAGTATAGTTTGGTATAGAAACCTAGTCCACATACCAACGTAATACCACTAATACCAGATCAGATTTGACCTGCTCAGTACAACATTATTAATATCGTAGGCTGTATGCTAGAAGATTCACTCCATATTACCGACGTCCCGACGTGTAAAAGAGCCCTCATGTGGCCAATTTACTGAATAAATATTTTGAATTTTGAATTTTGTATGAAACTATCATTCTTTGTTATTATTCTAAGCAGTAAACATCTTCTGCGCGAAAAGGGTCGCATAAAAATAAACCAACTGTAATAACTACTATATTACACTATAACTCACCGTCTAAGTGCTCATTCTCCCCGTTATGATTTAGAAAAGATCGCCGCTCGATGTACGACCGGCCCGCCGTCCCCATGTCCATGAACGCTACAAACGCTATCCAGCCCCGAAACGCGTATAAAACCTTATTTTGCACAGCCATAATTTACTGTCTAATATTCTACTCTTAAACTAGATCTTCTTCAACAATCTCCAATATCTTTAACTCCTAATTTTAGCATTCAAATGGCTCCTGTTTCACAAGAGGCGTTTTGACTTGTTAACTACGCTAATTAAATTAAAGGAATCACTTTGTAGCTTTGAAACTATAGCCGACATGTACCAGTGTGCATCGCACTGCGGTATTTTACCTGCAATACATTTTTTTATATATAAAAATTATAATTAGACGTGAATTTCCAACAGAGACCGTTCGCGCACAATCTGAAAGTGTCAAATGTCAACTTGACATACAAGCCGACGATTCCGGTTGGGTTGCAATTGAACAAAAATATTTGATTGTAGCAATCGAAAATACCAAATCAAACATATTTTATTTATTTATGTAGGGTTTTATCATCATGTAGGCTATCTGCGAAAATTCAAACGATATTTAAAAAAATCCAAGACTGCAACGATATTTTGTGTCAAAAATGTTGCAACTACGAATTAAAACACTAGAAGCTGCGTAGGTGCACAAAGAGTAAAAATTGAATATTAGGGAATAGGTGCACTCGGAATATCGATAAGAATCAGTCGATTATCTTTAGTTAAACCGGGGAGGAGTGGGGGTAACCATTTTCTATAGTTGCTTATTTTTATACCTTTAGGTAATTATTACAGAGCTAAAAATTGTGTATTTGTAAGTTTGTACATTGGATAATCTCTTGTAATAAACTGTGTTTACAAAATCTTTCACAAATACATTAATCATGATGAAAATATGCTATTTGTTATTTAGTTCAAACCGGGGCGAAGCGAGGGCGGAACGCTTATAATTTGAAGTGTAGTTTTGCTATTTTTTCCCGACTACCCCAGGGTAAATACAGATATACATACATACATACCTTCACGCCTTCATTCCCAGAGGGGTGTAGGCAGAGCTACAGAATTACCAACAACTCTAAAAAGTTGTTGATAACTCTGTAACCACAATTTGCACAATTAGGCTAAGATGTTTAACAGTGTATATTAGTGACAGGTAGCAAGCCCATCGCCTAAGGGTCTCCCCAAACCAGTCGACGCCGTTTCGGCAAATCGCGTACGGAAAAAGCTTTATGTCAACGCAATAAGAGCGAATAAGACGTCAATCGGCTCGGCCGACGCGAAACGACGTCTTTCGACGGGAAAACGGCGTTTTGCCATAAAGCTGTTCGCATCTGTACGACGCTGTTAGCAGCCTACCGCACACGTCCGCATTCATAAATCTCCGAGTACGGCCGTTCGGTGCCGGCAAGAGTTGAACAGTTCCGATCACGGCCGAGTACCTACTATAAGGACCGGTCAGAGCTGGTGGATGCCGTTCAGCGTCTTCGATGGCCGAACAAAGCCGGCGACGGCCGAACAGAGCCGATGACGGCCGAAGTAGGTACTGATGCGTTTGTAATTAAATTATATTTGTATTGTATTTAATTATATGACGGAAAATAATCTTTCACGTCGTCTGTCCGATTCCCAACTCACGTTGTTACGAACAGCCAGTCTCCAAAAATGAGATTTACGATTGCCGATCACCCGTTGTTGCCTACATCTGTTCATCCGACTCAGCGGCTGTATGCGTGCTGTCTGACGACGTCTCGACGACGGCAGTACGGAGCACGGGAGAGCCGACCGTCGGTTTACAACTGTTGCGATAGCAATTCGCAGGCGATCGGGCGTCTCTACGGCCGCAAGGAGGATGAGACTGCTGAACGCAGGTGTCCAAACGCGGAGACGGCCGATTGGCTAAATGCGAATAGTGTGGTGGAAAACACTCGGCGAAAGCCGACTCCGCGTCGACTGGTTTGGGGAGACCCTAACAGTACTACAAGCCTTTATTCCCTTAGTCGCCTCTTACGACTTCCACGGGAAGACATGGAGTGTTACAATTCTAAGCCGGCAACCACACGGCAATACAGTTGTAAGTATGTATTTACCTACATATTATTAAAGATAAAGATAAAGATAAAGGCATTTATTCAGTAAGTAGGCCGCACGGGCACTTTTACACGTCAAGAATCTACCAGCGCTTCACAAGAGGAGACCACTGCTGAGAAGAAGCGCCGCAAGAAACTCGGCAGTCAGTCATTTTTTTAAATATATTTAATATTACAATGGTACTACTTAGTCTAGCATTATATAAATCTATAAATAGCAAATTAAAAAATATTTCAAATATCCTGCGTAGTTTCCGCAGGAAAACACACCAAAATCTTAAGATAGAAAGAGAGAAAAGGAAAAAAGAACTCCTACGTATGTGTATATAAGACGGTGCAAGATGACCACATAAGATTGATATGTTTTTCTAAATCAACGGTGTCCCCCAGACAAGATAAAGCTTTTGAATTTGAAAAAAATTAAATAAAAAAATTATTGATTAAGTTTCGGGTTTAGGCCAAGCATTTTTGTCTATTATATAGTCCTCGATCCTATAATACGCTTTAGACATTAACGACTTTTTCAAGTAATTTTTGAGTGCTGGAAAGGGTAACTTTAATACTACCTCAGGTAATTTATTATAGAAATGAATGCATTACGTACATTAGGTACTTCTATATGAACAGGAATTAATATCTGTTTATCACACCACTTTCGCGTCGTGCGGCTGTTTGGCGGACGCTTTTTATAGCCCGAAGACTGACACAAGATGGGTAGGTAGGTACGTTATTTTTGTTTCCGGCAAATGGTCAAAATATAATAGGATACATTTTGACTTTTGATCCTCTAATTCGGATGCAGGAAACCTGCGATTAAAGCTTTGTTAATTTTAATTTCATGTTAAAAAGTTTTTTCTTGCTGCGGTTTGGCAAAGAAGGGTAAAAACAACGAAAATGAAAAAATAAAAAATAACTATTAAATAGTAATATGTAGTTGTAGTAGCAGTCGTAGTAGTCGTAATAAATAGAAGGAAATTAATACCTTGAATTTGTCTGCTAGTCTGAGAAAGGCACCTAAGCATGGATTTTATATTAACATTTTTTTAAATTAGTTTTAGTTGCTACTCTACACAGTACATATTAATATCCTAAGAGTGTTTTTGAAATTTACCACCAAACTGTTACCGCACTTTGGCTAAGAGGGTTTTGTAAAAAAAGAGTAATTTATCAGAGGAAATAAATAAATAAACGAAAAGAAATAGTTTATTCGTGACAAACGTGTACTTAATTAACACTGGGTATAATTTTGGACACAAATTGATAGGTATGTCACGAAATGCTCACAACTTAGAGTAATGCTGGCAGAGCCAGTGCTGTTTTTGCATTGTGTGACCATTTCGTGGAGAGGGCGCTGTTTAGAGTTATCACTGTTATCAGTGCCCACATTTTACAATTTTCAACTAATAACTGTGCTACCCATGACCAGCGTGATTGCCACTTAAGAATATAGGAGTTCCACTCCACCTGTCGTCACCACGTTAAACATAAATAAGCATGTTATACTGTCGCCACTTTTTCCAAGCTATAATTTAACGTCATATTTGAACAAACATGATTTTGATAAGTCGATTACATCCGATTATTTAGTGCAAATTGCCATGTTTTAAAATGACATAAAATCCATTTGAGGCTGGTCACAAATTCCTAAAAATATCGTCGCCATATTGGTATTGTCAAAAAGTTGGGGCTAAATCAGTGTCTAGGAAAAATGGTTTTTCTCCCAATTTTCACTGTATCCGCACTATTCTTGTGATCTAACATACCCGCGCGTGACTTTAGATGTTTCGTTTTTCGAAACTGTGGTGTAATTTGGTTTGCAAATGATGTTTTCTGCGGAGAAATGTTCGGATCGGAGCACGGGTGCTGCGGAGGAGATGGAGGTCCAGACCGGCGGAGGCGAAGGTCTAGGGAAGGAAGGAGTGCCTCCGGATGAGGTGGCCTCGGCCGTGGCGGCGGTCTCGGACGAGATCGGGGACATCCTGAAGGATGAGCTCGGTGACGCGGATCGGGCTGACCGCATCGGCGCCGAGCTCGCGGGCCTCAGCGCAGAGCTAGGCCTCCTTGCAGGCCTGGCCGACGACGAGCCTCAGAAGGACTTCCCATCCCTCTTCGAAATCGCAGTAAGTCCAGCATTATATACCACCAAAATGGCTGACTAATTGTTTCTCTTTCTAAAGTGCATTTGATCCAAGTGACGTTCCCACGGTAGGAAAATTGACTATTCGCACATTTTCACGCCAAAAGTTGTTGTAGAATGTGTCATTGACCTTTACTAGTCGCATTATGTGTATTTTGGACATGTGACAAGGCTGCCTTAGGCAAGGGCAGTCAAATACGAATTCTAGTAGTAACTAGAATACAATGAATGTATGCATGCAAAATCGATTAATTATTGATCAAAAATGTTGGTGTGAATCTTGTTATTTATAAACTATGAGATCTTTATTTGGCTAAAGTACAATATAGTGGACATTTTGTTTTTTCATAATATTATTGGAGTGGAGTTGCTGTATGTATTTACTATTGTATTATTCAACTGTGTTTTCTGGCCTCATTCTTATAAGTTTGAATATTTACATGTTTAAGTAACAATCATACTTAGTTTGAATCAATTTTATTTGCCACTAGAAAGCTGCTATGTAATATAAACAAGTAAGACTTGTACATATTATAAAGCTTCTATTATGCATAACATTGTGGCATGAAACAAAGAAATCACTTAAAAAGTATTTCATGCATCATATGTTTTGCCTAAGTGATGTTGATGATGATGATTGGTCTGACCGATCTTGGTTTTAAAAGGATGTGTTATGACTTTAGCAGTTTATGTATGTTTGTTTGTACTTATGTTTGTTCCACCATAGCACCTACACTTCTTGTCAGATTAACGGATGAGGTGTCTATCTATTCCTTATTATTATGGTTCAGGTTACATAACACTCAGTGATACTGCATAAGAAATAAATTAAATTAGGTGAAAAATACACTTTAGCAAGTAAATCATTAAGGTAAATTTGTGCTTTTGTTAAGGCCAGTCACTTATCGAATTTGTTAACACGTTGAACGCCAGACCAAAAACCATGTGTAGCCCAGTGGGCCGCGGCGGACACCTTGTGACCGCCAATATGTCGGGATTTACGGTCAGGCCCCGGAGGAAAGTATGCTGTCAGACACATGGTGTCCGTCATGGCGTTCAACGTGTTAAACTAAGTCTTGAAAATGTCAGAGAAATGTGGACTAAAAGAAGATGTATTGACTAAGATTGAACATGGCATGCTTTGATGGTTCGGTCATTTGGAAAGGATGGATGAAAGAGATATACAGAGCGAAAGTGAAATATGAAATATAGTGAGAAGCATCAGAAAGGCATACTTTTTGAATCAAATTGGAGAAATACCGGATAAGGGTTGAATCTTATCGACTGGGTCAGACCATCAGTATAACCATCGGCTGCATCAGAAACAAAGGGACACAGATACTGACTGACCCCTACGACGCCACACGTGGTTTTTTCTTTTCTCATATTGGATGGTTGTTTGTCGTCGTACCCGAAACCGACGTGCATGCATGACTCAATGTATGCAAGTGGAGGAAGAGTAAGAGATTTCTCAGGATAATGTTATGTGAATTTGTTAAATGTCAGTTGTAACAGGCCCTAAAAGAAAAGGGTCTAGAAAGAGAGTCATGGAAATTGCTTCACCAACAAGAGCCTAACTCCTATGGTTACCGCTTTTAAATTTAAAAAGAAGAAGAGTAGAATAGAGTGTCTGGTTTTTTAAGCTTGCTTCTGTTTATTAAATCTGCATGAATATCCATTCAGTCATTTACAGAGGGACTCTCAGAATCAACTTTATTTTATAATATGTAGCGACAATAAACTAAGAATTTCATAACATGGCAGGGCCATTAAAAAAAGTAGATAGTCGTAAATCATTGATGAGTAATGAGCTAATTCAAATTAAGTTATTCTTTCTTTGAAACTCATTTAAAACATCCAACCAACAATTGACATAACACAACTTTATGAAAATGTCATAGATCCTCAATAAATCCATATTATTACCATAAATATGAAAGTAATTTCGTGTATTTGCTAAACCAATTTTAATGAGATCTGGAGATAATTAACCCGAGGGAGAACATTGGGCACTGTTTACCCTGTAAAATGAGACAGTTCCCAAAGGAAGAGTGATAAACAATAGTCAACAAACTTAAAGAAACTACAGAAAATGGAAAATATTCCTAAACAAAACATTTTTATAAAACTGTTGCATAATAGCCCTCATTATAAAACACTTGTGTTGTTACAGATGGTTCCCCGCAAGTCTGGCAGCGGGTCGTCCACCTCGTCCTTGTCTGGGGGCTCGCGGCGTTACTCGCGGCCGCAGCGGACGCCCCGCCGGAGGCCTATTGCCAAGGGCAAGGAGGTACGTAGGGCTAGGAGGGTTCATGGCCATGGTGATGGAGATATCCCTTACTCCTTTATCCCAAATGCTTCCTGTGACAGCTGATAACGCGTATTATACCTGTTTTGTTCCCCCGTCCCGCTCCTACTATACTTATATAGAGAAATATATACTTAAATACATAGTAAACATCCATGACTCAGAAACAAATATTCGCGCTCATCACACAAATATCTGCCCCTACCGGGATTTGAACCCAGGACCGCTAGCTTCGTAGGCAGGGTCACTACCAACTAGGCCAGCGCGTTGTCACGGGACCTTTTTTACTACGGGGTCTATCTCTTGTATAGCTGCGCCGGTGGGACAAGTGCCTGGGCCAAGGCCACCGACGCACTTATGCGCATAACGTAACATAACCATAATTTGTATGTTTTTGTGTTATCAGATAACTCAGCGGCGCAGCGTGGCGGCGCGGCGAGCGGCGTCGATGCGTGTGCGATGCGTCGAGGTCGTGTCGGACGCGTCCGACGTCGGCGATGAATCCGACTCCGAGGGGCAGTGGACAGAGCTCGAGGATGTTTGTGAGTGTCAGATTTATGCTAAAGTCTAATTCTATGGAACTTGCTAACTATGTAAACAAACCGCCATATTGAAATTGTCTCAGAATGATGAATTTACTAGTGATGGGCAATACTCCTTATATACTATACTTATGTCAAACCATATTGAATAGTAAAATAACGAAAGTAAAAAACAAGTAGTTACTTATTTTTAATTTGTTTAATCACAATCTGAAGAAAAATCGGTACTTGAAGATGATATATCTCCAGTATTTATTACAAAAGGTGCCGTTATATCATCTCATCTCTGAGTGTGATCAGCGTGAGTTAGGTAATGTGTAGGGGCCTTATTATATCGCCAACTTTAGCCACAACACTACCCA
Organism: Acleris emargana; assembly: GCA_927399475.2. Classification (NCBI taxonomy): domain Eukaryota; kingdom Metazoa; phylum Arthropoda; class Insecta; order Lepidoptera; family Tortricidae; genus Acleris; species Acleris emargana. The sequence continues at coordinate 3,265,465 of OV656862.1, forward strand.
TCATAGACAATTGTAGAATTTAAAAGAAACAAAAACGTCATTCCATCAGGTCCTAATAACCTAACTTATGAAACCATTTAAACTTTTAATGAAATATCCAAGATAGAGTTTTATATTTGGTGATTTTGTATTTAACAGGAACAACCGTTTCAATAGTTTATGGTTTCATTGGTGTTTGATGAGGTGGTGTGAAAATTCAAGGAGAAACAGTGACAAAACAAAGTCAAGTCTTTTGTTTACATAGTTAGCAAGTTCCATAGAGATACACTATAGTTTCATGAATCCCAGCGATGTAGGGACTCTTCGATCTTACAATGTACACCGATTGTTACTGTCCCACTATGTCTCAAACCGTAAATCGTGATCATTATCAAATTGGTAACACTTATAGGAGCTCTTAGAGCCACTGTGGACTGTGACTTTCTATAGTTTATACCGGTGTTCACACTTGTTCACCTGTTGCCCGTCTATGTTTTGGTCACCGAGAGACCGAGTTACCTGCGACCGGTCTACAGTGCGTAATGGCTCTTATTGACTTGATAGGATAAGCAACTGTATCGTAATTATGTCTTTATCTTTATATATAAAAGAGAAACTGACTGATCGATCGACGCACAGCTGAAACCGCTGGACATAGGGACTTGCAATTTGAATGGAATATTCCTGGTACCCTAGAGGTGCACCAAGAATTTTGTCCAAAAAAAAATAGAGGGAGTAGCGGGAAACTAATCCTCGAATAGAGGGCTAGCAGTTTTTAGGGTTCCGATTTTTCGTTCAGAGAAAAATCTCATTTCTCACATTTCATGACGTACGATTTAAAACTTAAACGTGAAGAGAATTAGGTTCAAATTGATGCATCTCGAAGTATCAGATACAAGTTTTTTTCTAAAGTTGTAACGATATGTGTTCTTCGCAGGTTCGTCGGACAATTCATCGTCGAAAGAGCCTCCGTCGTCGATGGACGCCGCCTGCAATGGTTACCAGCATGAGGGGGCGGTATGTTAATTTTAACCCCCAACTAGAAAAGAGGGGTGTTATAAGTTTAACGTATGTTCTGTGTCTGTCTGTGGCATCGTAGCTCCTAAGCCGAAGCGCTAGTAGATTCACTCCATGTTACCGACGTGTAAAAGAGCCCTCATGTGGCCAATTTACTGAATAAATATTTTGAATTTTGAATTTTGAAACAGATGCACTGAGATAGCGTTTTTTTTTAAAGGAAGCAGTTTATTCGGGACAGTTTTTTAGCAACGTTTCATGGAATCGGTTTGGCCGTTTAAGATATCGCCATTATATTTGGGGAATTTATCTTTTTAATTGTTATTTACTCCCGTGTGGTTTCCGGGTTAGAATAGTGCTTCTCCATGTCTTCCCGTGGAAGTCGTAAGAGGCGACTAAGGGAATAAAGGCGTGTACTACTATTAGGTGATTGGCTTGCAACCTGTCACTAATACCCTGGTAAACATCATCTGGTCAGAGAGAAATGTGGAATAAAAGAAGATGTAGTGACTAAGATTGAAAAGGGCATGCTTCGATGGTTCGGTCATTTGGAAAGGATGGATGAAAGAAGATTGACGAAAGAGATATACAGATCGAAAGTGAGTGAAAGGGTCGGAAGGGGCCGCCCTAGGCGTACTTCTTCTAATCAAATCGGAGATATACTAGAAAAGGGGTGAATCTTAAGTACCCGAAACCGACGTGCGTGCATGACTCGATGTATGAATGTGGAAGAAGCGAAAGAAATTTGTCAAGATAGTAGCAAGTGGAAAGAAGTGGTCTCTGCCTACCCCTCTGGGAAACAGGCGTGATTTAATGTATGTATGTACATCTTAGCCTAATTGTGCAAAATGTGGTTACAGAATAATCAACAAATTTTTAGAGAAGTTGGTAAGTCTAGCTCGGCCTTCCCCTGTCTGGGAATGAAGGCATGAGTTTATTTATGTTATGTATAGTTATTTAAAAATGTATTTATGATTTGTATCATGCAAGCCTGACGCTCAGAAAAGAGAGACATGAAAAAAAACGTTGAATACATGAATTCCAAAAAATATATAGATTTTATATGTGTTGGCCTGTATGTATGACTGTCAGCAGCTAGGGCTATGAATGGCTAAATCGAAAAGTTGTTCTAGAGATGGGAATATATACCCTTATAAGAATATAAGTTTATCTACCATATGTTATATCCATATGTTATGTGGTTGTATTTTAATGTTAACATTAAAGTGTTGCATGTCATTAAAGTGTCGGTCACCGATATTTTAATGTAGACATTAAGATACAGGTACATTAAGATACATGGCAACCATAGATACAGATTTCTCACATATTGTAGATAATTATGATATGCTTGTAGATAAAGTTATGTATGCGACTGTACACATAATTAGGCATTAAAACACTCGTGTGATCTTATTATGAACCACACTCTTGTATTAATGCCTCTCATTATGCACTAGTCAGGGTCGTGTAGCGTTATTAATTTGACATCTACCCCTGAAGTTAACAGTGTTAGGTTTAACTTGTGTGTCTTTCTGTAGCACCGTAGCTCCAAAACGGATAAACCAATTCGAGAGCGATTTTTTTGACAGATTACTTTTTCAACTGGGATGGTTCTTCGCTAGCATTCATGAATATCGGTTCAGCCCTCAAATAATAGTACTATTCGATAGTAATACACATATTTATCTTTGACCTTTAATAATGTTTTTGTTCTTTCACCTGGATACTATAGTATCCAAGATCTGTTAGATAATGTATACAATTTCGTATATCGCAGGAAGCCGAGCCGCCAGCCATGGGCCAGTTCCTGCTGCCGCTACTCACTGCCGACCCTGTGCCTGAACGTACTGATCTCTTCATTCGGCACGAGGATATTCTTCAGGTATGAATATTGCAAAATAAATAAAATACTGGAAAAGGGCCGAATCTTAAGTACCCGAAACCGACGTGCGTGCATGACTCGATGTATGAATGTTGAAGAAGCGAAATAAATTTGTCAAGATCGTAGCAAGTGGAAAGAAGTGGTCTCTGCCTACCCCTCTGGGAAACAGGCGTGATTTTATGTATGAATATTGCAATATAATATTTTCAATAAAGTAGCTAAGGCTTCTTTTCCGTAACACCCGTACTGACTCAAACTGACTTGAATGCATTATTTTTTCTTTTTACAGGCCGTGAGGCTGGGTCCGTTACATGTAAGTATTTGATTTTTTCATTGACTAGATTTGGATTAGTCTGTATATATGGATATTATGGGCCACACTCATCGGTCTGACTAGATTGCTTTACGACTACATCTCAAATAGTCGCTGAATGTTCACCTCGTTTCGACTTCAGCTCCCTATTTCACCTCTAACAATGACACGTGACAGGTCACATTTCGGTATACTTTGCAAAGTTAACACGCTGGTACATCACAGAGTTTAATATAAGCTGCGCCTTGTACACCGAAATAGGGGGCAGACCTCGGAATTTTCGGGGTGAAATTAAATGAGGAGGGTAGGTATATTGATAAACTCACATATAGATACTAGTCTCGTAAACTTGTGATCGCTCCCGGTTTTGTTTGTAAAATTATTTACGTAATGTCACATGAAATCTCCTTAGATACGAGTGGTAAAGACAGGACACGAGGCATACCGAATTTTCCGATAGCAAAAGCTAAAAAGCTTAAAATGGAGGTAACAAACAATCGAAATGGGTGGATCAACTTTTTCTTGTTGTTATTCTGTCCCGTAAGCCAGGAGACAACAGTGATAGAGTTTCTTAGAAAAAATGTTATAATATATACTTCCAGTACACTCAGGAGAAAGGCCATAAAAGAATGGGTGTGTAATTGCCAATAAAACAGTTTTTTAGTGGATTTATATCCTTTGAAATCATAGTTTTAAAGAGTGACCCAGGAGACGTCACCATGGCAACGAGCTACAAAGAAAAGTTGATTGATCCAAATACATTTTTTCTTGCGTCCTACCTCCTTTTTTTGATATCTACCACGTAACCAAGTAATAACAACACTGTAGTGGTTATTATGGCACCGTTTTTACCATGGCAATCCGTAGTTTTTTACAAGCGTAGATTAAATCTAATTTATATTGGTGTTTGTGCCTAGCTGCTGTCGGAGGCCGAGGAGGATACTGGCCGGCTCGACATGCCTGGCCACGATGACCTTTATCCGGACGATGCTGACTCGTGAGTATTATACTATACGAATATTCATTATAGAACACCACATACAAACATCATGTGTATAATAAATGATACAAAGTGGGTCTATATTGCAAAGTTTAGCATCAAATAATAAAAATCATATAAAGTTAAATAAGTTTTTGTTAAAAAAATAATTTTTGGGACCATGCCATTGTTGCCGACTGTACCTATTTTTGTAAAATCTTTATCTGTTTATCAAGACGAAACTATTGTGTCCCACCACGGTAGGTCTACGTTAAGAATAGCGGAAATCCTGTCGCCACCTTCCGACTCCATCATCAGATCAGCTCTTAGATAATATTGCATTGTCATCGGGTTTACATATTTGGTCCAAATTTCAGCCCATTCCGTTGACGGGAAGTGGGTTAAATTTAACTTGCAAGATTTGACCCTTACATAAAAAGATAAAAAAAGATAAAAGATACATACATACATACCTTCACGCCCTCATTCCCAGAGTAGGGTAGGCAGAGCTACAGAATTACCAACAACTCTAAAAACTTGTTGATAACTCTGTAACCACAATTTGCACAATTAGGCTAAGATGTTTAACATTGTATATTAGTGACAGGTAGCAAGCCCATCGCCTAACAGTACTACAAGCCTTTATTCCCTTAGTCGCCTCTTACGACTTCCACGGGAAGACATGGAGTGGCACAATTCTAAGCCGGCAACCACACGGCATAATAGATAAGATAAAAGATAAAAGATGTTTATTCAGTAAGTAGGCCGCACGGGCACTTTTACACGTCAAAAAAATCTACCAGCGCTTCACAAGAGACCACTAAATCTAATATACATACATACATACATTCATTACTAGTTAAATAACAGCTTGTAAAATTAAAAATGGTCGTCATACAAGAAACGGGTTTTTGCGGCGTTTTTTTGGCTTATTTAAAATATTGTGCGGTGGTAACGTCAAGCGTAATAAGTTTCTGTCATTCATTTCTGGGACAAGCTTTGGTTGCCGACTGTACTTTTTTTAGCACAGTCTTCATCTACTCGTAAAGACCATTCTAACGAGCTCTAACACGACGGGTTTATCTTGTGTAATTCAGGAGTTCCTATGGCCACCCTGTCTCCATCATCAGACCAGCTCGGTGATACTATATTATTGTATTGTCATCAGAACTACAGGAGTATGCAAATTTTCAGCTTCATCGGAAACCGGGAAGTGGGTCAAATTTAACTTGCAAGATTTGACCCTTACATACATGCATTGCAAGTTAAATAACAGCTTGTACATTATTGCCTAGGCAGTGATGCCTTTTGTGAAGTATTTTTAAACGGACTCGCTCCTGCCGAGGTATATATAGTGCTTTTCTCAAAAATTGTGTTGGAGTAAAATCTTCATCACTCTTTACCGCCTTTATGTTTATGACAAGGAGCAACTCAAGCTTATCGTTACTACTTTAGAAAAAACCAGGGCTCGGAAACGTTATTCAAAATAACGTTTTAAAAACGTTTCGAACCGTTCTTTGTTCAACATTTTGTTCGGAACGGAAACGAAACGAGAACGTTATCAAAAACCGGTTTAATCCACGGGACGCGGCCGCGCGCGGCGTTCGGCTACAAAGCGGCGACAAGCATGAACTTGTTTAGTAATCTTAGGGCCAGTACAGACGGACAGCATTTCAACTGCAACCCAGCTGCTAAGTGGCAGTTCCAGGGCTGTTCTGATGCAGTTGGTGCAACTGCATCGAAACTGCAAACCCATTGCAAACCAACTGCACGACACCTGCAAGCGGACTGCACAATGGGTTTGCAGTTTCGATGCAGTTGCACCAACTGCATCAGAACAGCCCTGGAACTGCCACTTAGCAGCTGGGTTGCAGTTGAAATGCTGTCCGTCTGTACCGGCCCTTAGATCTGCCCTACCGACCCTACCGTGTTTTGATTGCATTTTCATTTCATCTTTCATCCCGATGCGTGTCGTTGTCGTTTTGTGCGACTTGTGATTGTGAGTGATTATTTAATTAGTGAGTGGTGGTCCTTTTTTGGAAGGATGGGCAGCAGCGTCCTCCGCGGACTACATGGTATAACTGCGGTCGCCAACCCGCCTGCCAAGCGTCGCGACTACGGCATTTTCCCCCCCAACGGTTCTAGATCAAACCAATTATTATGAATGTACAACAACAGCCCAGACCCCTCGTCCCCGGCGGCCCCGCTATTCCTGGCTCCGGTAGCGGCCATGGAAACGGCGACGCAGGGAGTGCTTCAGGTAATCTCCGGCAGAGACCCGGCTACCAGAAACGACGACCTTTGGCCCTGGCAAAATACAACTGCCGAACATTGCGGACCGACGAAAAGTTGCTGGAACTGGAGGAGGAATTGAGCAGGTTACGATGGGGAATCATAGGGTTGTCAGAAGTCCGTAGAGAGGGAGAGGACATGATAACCCTGAAGTCCGGTAACTTGCTCTATTTCCGGGAGGGCGACCACCAGTCCCAGGGAGGTGTCGGGTTTATCGTCCACAAGTCCCTCGTGAACAACGTGGTGAAGATTGAGAGCGTGTCGAGCAGGGTAGCGTGCCTTGTACTCAGAATGACCCAACGATATTCGTTGAAGGTCATACAGGTATATGCTCCGACCTCGACACACTCCGACGATGAGGAGGAGGCTAAGTATGAGGATATTTCCAGAGCCATGCATAGCTCCAAATTTCACTTCACGGTTGTTATGGGGGACTTCAACGCAAAGCTGGGCAAACGAGACGGTGAAGAGCAGAGAGTGGGGAAGTTTTGAGTGGGGCATAGGAATCACCGGGGCCACCTACTGGCCAGTTTTATGGAGAAGGAGGGACTCTATATGATGAACTCCTTCTTCAGAAAACGTGAGCATAGGAAGTGGACCTGGATGAGCCCTGATGGTGTAACGAGGAATAAGATAGACTTTATCATGACGACGAAAAAGCACATATTCAATGATGTCTCCGTGATCAGTGCGGTTAAAACCGGGAGTGATCACCGTATGGTACGAGGCTCATTGAATATTCAGTTCAAGCTTGAAAGGTCTCGACTGATGAAGTCTACGCTCCGCCCGGCACCCGCTCAGCTCCAAAACCCCGAGAGCTTTCAGCTCGAACTTCAAAACCGTTTCGAGTGCCTTGGTAGCGACGTGGACGATTACAACGACGGATTTGTGGAAGCTGTCCAAACGGTCGGGTCTAAGTTCTTCAAGATCCGCCGTACAAAAACCAGGAAGCTCTCGGACTCCACCCTTAGGCTCATGGAGGTGAGGCGCGAAATGATTCTGCAGTCCTCTGATGACGCTAGTCGCTATCGGCAGCTCAACAAACAGATCTCGAAATCTCTGAAGCGTGATATACGCCGATTCAATACTAAAAGTATTGAAGAGGCTATTGAGCGCAACAGAGGCTCTAAGGTGTTTGCCAGGGATCTGTCTGTTGGCCAAAGCCAATTGGTGAAGCTGAAGGCCGACGACGGCAGAGTCATTTCATCCAAACCTGAGCTATTGGCGGAAGTTGAGACGTTTTATGGACAGCTGTACACGACAACCCGAACACCCGTCGAAAATCTAGCTAAAGATCCGAGGGCTAGATTAACCCGACACTATACCGAAGATCTCCCCGACGTCAGCCTGTACGAGATTAGTATGGCCCTCAAACAGCTTAAGAATGGCAAAGCCCCAGGTGAGGATGGAATTACAGCCGAACTCCTGAAGGCGGGTGGTAAACCCATCCTTAGGGGCCTTCAGACGCTGTTCAGCTCCGTCCTCCACGAAGAGAGAACGCCGAGAGCATGGAACAGAGGTGTGGTGGTTCTCTTCTTCAAGAAAGGTGACAAATCTTTGTTGAAGAACTATAGACCCATCTCACTTCTGAGCCATGTTTACAAGCTGTTTTCGAGGGTCATCACAAATCGTCTCGCGCGCAGGTTTGACGATTTCCAGCCTCCCAAACAAGCCGGTTTCCGAAAAGGCTATAGTACCGTACACCACATACATGCGTTGCGGCAGGTTATACAGAAGACCGAAGAGTATAACCTCCCCCTTTGCCTTGCATTTGTGGACTACGAGAAAGCCTTTGATTCGATCGAGACATGGGCTGTGCTGCAGTCTCTCCAGCGGTGCCAAGTTGACTACCGATATATCGAAGTGTTGAAGTGTCTGTACGAAAACGCCACTATGTCCGTCCGACTACAGGACCGGAGCACGAAGCCTATTCCCCTGCAGCGGGGAGTCAGACAAGGAGATGTGATCTCTCCGAAGCTGTTCACCGCTGCATTGGAGGATGCTTTTAAGGTTCTGGACTGGAAAGGACGAGGCATCAACATAAATGGTGAGTACATCACTCACCTTTGATTCGCTGACGATATCGTAGTCATGGCTGAGACCATGGAGGACCTCAGTGCAATGCTCGCTGACCTCAGTAGAGTTTCCGACCGAGTTGGCTTGAGAATAAACATGGACAAGACGAAAGTCATGTCCAACGTCCATGTCGCGCCAACTCCCGTGATAGTCGGAGGCTCTGCGCTCGAAGTTGTTGACGACTATATTTACCTGGGACAAACGGTCCAGTTAGGTAGGTCCAACTTTGAGAAAGAGGTCATTTGTCGAATCCGACTCGACTGGGCAGCGTTCGGGAAGCTTCGCAGCACCTTTTCGTCCAAATTACCGCAGTGTTTGAAGTCAAAAGTCTTTGACCAGTGTGTGTTGCCAGTGATGACTTACGGATCCGAGACGTGGGCGCTAACGATGGGCCTCATAAGAAAGCTCACTCAGAGGGCTATGGAGAGGGCTATGCTCGGGGTTTCTCGCAGGAGAACTAAGGTTACCGACATAGCCCGAAGAATAGCTAAACTGACGGGGCAGTGGGCGGGGCACATCGCACGCAGGACTGATGGCCGATGGGGTCAGAAGGTTCTTGAGTGGCGTCCGCGGACCGGGACACGAGCTGTGGGTAGGCCTCCAACAAGATGGAGGATCGAGGATCGCGGGAAAGCGGTGGATGCGAAAAGCACAAGACCGGTCTGAGTGGAGAGCCATGGGGGAGGCCTATGTCCAGCAGTGGACGTTTTTCGGCTGACATGATGTGTCCAATAATAATCTAAGCTCTAAAGAAACAAGCAAAGAAAACCGCGTCGCGTGGCTGCTAAATACTAACTGACTGGATGATATTTGTAGTATTCCTACCGAACCCAGCAAATGGGAAAAAAACGGTTAAAAACGTTATATGGATCAAAAACGATTTCAATTTCGTTCTTGTTCAAAATCGTTTTCTATAACGTTATTTGCGAACGAAACCGAAACAAATCGTTCCTTAGGCATTTAAGACGAAACCGTTTCGAAAAAAATACCGTTTTCCGAGCCCTGGAAAAAACTCTTATCTGATATTTAGAGATGTATTAGTTTGAACAATTCACTTCAAGTTTGAGTTTTAAACGGTACGTCACGAAATCTGAAATACGAGGTTTTTTTCAAAGCAATGACGTTATTTAGAAAAAAAAATCTCATGCTATTCCAGACACAGATAAAAAAGTTACGTTTCGAATAAAATATGGATGTATAAGACTTGTGCCCTCATTTTATTATGGCCGTTTTCACTTTTTTAAAGTTACAAACTAGATAACAATGAAATTTGTATGCAACATTGCGGGCTTGTGTAGCGAGCACGCAATGTAATTTTTTTTTAATTTGGTAACTGTCTGTAAACTGTGTACTTCGCGTCTCAGTATGGAGTAAGTAATGCCAACTTTTCCGGTCATTTTTGAGAAAAAAACATTTTCTTCCAACAGTTGGTAGCATTTTATTTGAATCCTAGCCTATTCTGAGCCTTCCCTTGGATACACTGATAAGGAAATCACTGACCAAACAAGAGCCCGGCTCTCTTAGAGGATGTGTTAACCTCGTAAGGCCCAACGCACAGTGGTCCCAGTAAGGTCTAATTCTATGGAACTTTCTAACTATGTAAACAAACCGCCATATTGAAATTGTCTCTGAATGATGAATTTACTAGTGATGGGCAATACTCCTTTACTTATGTCAAACCATATCGAATATTAAAATACCGAAAGTAAAAAACAAGTAGTTACTTATTTCTAATTGGTTTAATCACGATCTGAAGAAAAATCGGTACTTGAAGATGATATATCACCAGTATTTATTACGAAAGGTGCCGTTATATCATCTGTGAGTGTGATCAGCGTGAGTTAGGTAATGTGTAGGGGCCTTAATATATCGCCAACTTTAGCCACAACACTACCCATCATAGACAATTGTAGATTTTAAAAGAAACAAAAACGTCATCCCATCAGGTCCTAATAACCTAACTTATGAAACCATTTAAACTTTTAATGAAATATCCAAGTTAGAGTTATATATTTGGTGATTTTGTATTTTAAAGTAACGACCGTTTCAACAGTTTATGGTTTCAATGGTGTTTGATGAGGTGGTGTGAAAATTCAAGGAGAAACAGTAACAAAACAAAGTTAAGTCTTTTGTTTACATAGTTAGCAAGTTCCATAGAAATACAATACACTATAGAAGACAATATTCAAAAAAGTCGCTTAACTATAAAACCTTCTTTTTTTACCAAGAAGGGTAGCTAAATACATGTAGGTTTAGAAAACATAAATTATTTCACATGTGTCGGAACAAAAATGTCCACTTATATGCATCCGAAGTTGTCATACCTCACGCACTCGAACCGTGTTATCACAAAACAGTAAAAACATTGATTTGTTTACGGATGATTTTCACTACTATTTTGTTTAAAAGTGTCTTTGAATTTTATAATGGAGATTCAAGGAGGTATGTTTAGTATTTTCTTAAAGGTTATGTTTGATTTTTATGCTTCGTTTTATTGTTATAATTGATTTACGCAACACGTCGGAATAACCTATGAAAATTTCAATTTAGGAAATATATCGAAGCTTTTACTGTAGATACCCCGTGAACCCCCTGATTATTTATATGTCATTTTGAAGCAAAAAGTATGAACTTTAATATTCTTATGACCAATTTACCGAGCACTTCCGAAGGTCTTGGTGATAGTCATTTTACGTCATTATAGTTTTACGGTGAAAATACTTCATGTTTTGTTTAATTTGTTTAAGATCAAGAAATCAATTATTCGTTGTCACGTATGTTTGTATTTGAACAATGGATAGGTGCTAGCTATCAAAGATAATAATGCTGAAAAATGCAAATACGTCATCCAGCAATTATCTAAGCCGTTTTTAGAAAATAATATTAATACCCAAAATTTAGAGAAAAGATGTCGCTATACAGATAGCGAAAAAACTAATGGAGTACTACAAAAAAGCATCTCAGAACAAGAAAGTATTATTAAATAGACATTCGGACTGGCTTAACGTAAGAGAACGAGAGAGAAGTCTTGTGGGAGGACCTTGTGCAGGGTCCGTCCGGGTTGGTACCACCATCTTATCCATTAACCTACCGCCAAGCAGCAGTGTTCATATTGTTGGGTTCCGGTTTGGTGATAAGACAGCCGGTGAAATGACTAGCATAGAGGCATTCCATCTTAGTCATTTGCAGTCTTGTGAATGCGAATGTCTATGGGTCTCAGTTTCCACCTACCATCAGGTGGCCTGTGTGCTCGTTTGCCTTCCTGTGCCATAAAAAACAATGCTGTCTACTTTGCATACTTGGATACGTGTCAAAAAATGCCAAATGAGATCTCCAGAAGAGAAATGTTGTTTTTTGGAAAGAAAAAAGCTGCTTCAAACACTTTTTAGACAAAAACTGGGTCTTATTGTCGACAAACCACAAAGTGGAGGTAGTGGTTCCACAAATGACGGAAACACGGCACGTGCATTCTTTGACAATCCTAGAATAACTGCGGAAATAACAGGACTAAACGAAGATTTGATATACAGATGTTCTGTGATATTAAAAGTTTTAGCTTCTGGCCATAGGATTAATACAAAAAAAAACGAAGAATATGCCATAGAAACAGCGAAACGCCTCGTGACGAAATATCCGTGGTACTACCTTCCTGCTTCAGTGCATAAGGTTTTAATTCATGGGTCAGAAGTGATAGAATATGCTCTTTTACCTATAGGCGAGATGTCAGAAGAGGCTGCAGAAGCAAAAAATAAAGATGTGAAATACATTAGGCAACATAACACCAGAAAACAATCTAGGGTGACGAGCAACACTGATTTACTGAATCGACTACTATTAACATCCGATCCTTTCATCACTGGCCTGCGAAGTTTGCCCCAAAAAAAGAAAGGATCACTACCGAAAGACTGTGTTTCTCTTAATTTTAGAACAAACATAACGTAATGAAGCGTTTAACACTATCTATCATATTTTTATTGCAACTTGTTTATTTTCGTCCGCTGTTGTATGAACGCGGGACCACTGTGCAACGTCCTAAATCTAGGACATTTGTCAAAGTGACTTTTGACTTTAGTCGACTGATACAAGATTCTTTTTCGAACTAACGAAATTTGACGGAGGCCTTACGAGGTTAAGTGGAGGAATGACAACGAGCGCATTATTGCATTGTCACCTAGTTCTGGGCTTGGGGAAGTAAGTTTAAAATTTATTGCATAATGTGTCCTCTACAAATACATTTATAAATGTCAATAAAAAGTAAACATTTTCAAACAGCGTTTACAGCGTATTTAGAAGTGCATCAAATAGTTTGACGTGTTTTTTTAAAGAAAATGTGTTCATAAACAAAATAAACTGCCGAAATAACAAACGCGTAGGTATGTATGTAAGGGTCAAATCTTGCAAGTTAAATTTGACCCACTTCCCGGTTTCCGATGAAGCTGAATATATGCATACACCTTTAGATCCAATGACCATACAATATTATAGTGCCATGGAGCTGGTCTGATGATGGAGACTCATGGTGGACGAAGGGACTCCTAAATTACACATGTTAAAACCGTCGTGTTAGGGCTCGTTAGAATTGTCATGACGAGTAGATGACGACTGGGCAAAAAAAAATACGGTCGGCACCAAAAGTTTGTCCCAAAAATGAAATTTTTGACAGAAACTTATTGAAACTGAGGTTTATAAACAGCCCGAATTGTACTGTTTTAGGGCACCGATGTCAAACTAGGAACCTTCATAGTTTAGCCATACCCGTCTGTCCGCGATCTAGCTCGGATCTGTAATTTGGCAAAGTTATACATTTAAGTTTAAAAATTAAATTTGAAAAAAAAAGAAGTATTTTCGTATGGTGAAAAATAGGTTGCGTGGTACCGCATATTGCCTGTCGAATAGATATAAACTCAATTAAGTTTCTGTCGAAACATATTTCTTGGGACAAGCTTTTGCGGTTGACGGTACTTTTTTAGGGTTCCGTACTCAAAGGTAAAAACGGGACACTATTACTAAGACTTCACTATCCGTCTATCTGTCACCAGGTTCTCTCTCATGAACCGCTATAGCTAGACAAGACAGCTAAAATTTTCGCAGATGATATATTTCTGTGGCCGCTATAACAACAAATGATAAAAACATATGGTACGGAACTTGCGCATGGCCGGTTTTTTTTTAAAGTCTTATCAAGACCCCTAACTATTGGGTGCCAACACGGTGGGTCTACGTGAAATCTCCTCCACCTTCCTACTCCATCAGCTCAATACAGGCGATCCCTAGCTGTCATTTAATATTGCCCCGTATATTCCGTGGTCTCATTATTAGCGTAACAAATGAAGTGGCAGGTATTGACTAGCATTTGTTTTGCAGTTTGTCGGAGTTCGACGAGGAGCCGCCCGTCACCCCGGAGGAGGAGGCGGCGCTCCTGCATTACGTTTGCGGTGAGTCCCATCATCGACACACACAAACAATCATGTCAGCCGGAAGACGTCCACTGCTGGACATAGGCCTCCCCAAAAGCTCTCCACTCAGACCGGTCTTGTGCTTTTCGCGTCCACCGCGTTCCCGCGATCCTTACAAGGTCGTCACTCCATCTTGTTGGAGGGGCCTACCTACAGCTCGTCTCCCACGCAACCAAGGAGCAATATAAAATACCCGACTGCGTAAAAAAACTGTGTGACTTATGTACAGTAATACCTCTGCACTGCACAATATCAAGACCTTTAAATCGTTATAAATCCTAAATGATCATTCAAAATGAAAAATGGTGCAATTAACTTAAAGATGATTTTTAATACCTATTCAATGTCAATGATACCCCACTTGGCATAGTTCATCGTTTTTTTTTGTTGTTAAAACAATCATCTAAATCGGTCCACGCGTTTACGTTTCTTTAAACATACATTCATAAATAGGCTGATAAACAGATTACTCTCCTTTGCTTTTTTTTATTTTTATTATAGCATGGGAAGGCAAACGAGCACACAGGCCACTTGATGGTAAGTGGAAACTGTGACCCATAGACATTTGCATTCACAAGACTGCAAATGCGTTGCCAACCCTGAGGACTAAGATGGAATGCCTCTATGCTAGTCATTTCACCGGCTGTCTTATCCCCAAACCGGAACACAACGATGCGAACACTGCTGCTTGGCGGTAGGTTAATGGATACGATGGTGGTACCAACCCGGACGGACCCTGCACAAGGTCCTCCCACAAGTGCTTCGCGTAGTCGGGTAAAAAAGAGTAATATTTTTAACGTGTGGATTTGTGTCAGTCTGCGGCATCGTAGCTTCGAAACTAGTGTAATCGAAATGGTTCTTAGCTAGGTTTCATGATCAGGTCGGGCCGTTTAAGAGATATCAGCTCTGAAAGAGGGGTCGCTATTATTTGCTTTATCTTGCTTTTCTAAATGGCACCAGATACTAACACTGCCCTGCTAAGCCAAAAAGCAGCATCTCAAATTCAATAACCAAAGTAGTTTGAGTTCTCTTTTGTTAGTAATGAGGTTGATATTGCTACAGGAGTTTTATCAGAAATACTGCCTATTGGCTAAGGAGGGCAGAACAGTCGACTGACAGTGTTGGCACAAGTTGATAGGCTGTACGTTTGCAGAAGCGGAGCGGCTGGCCAGTTCGTCCGAGGAGCAGTTCAAGCCGGTGGACGAGTGGCTGCTGGGTGTGTTCCACGCCTGGTGCGAGATCAGCGCGCTCGTCTACACCCTCATCGGGTCCAACATGTGAGTCAATGGGAGCTGATGTGTGTGGAATGTACCTCCTAAGACCCACCATACAACGAAATTTGCCAGTGGAAATAGTACATTATTGCCTAGGCAGTGAAGCAGGCAATTGCCGTTCCTGCCGAGGCATATGTAGTGCTTTTCTCAAAAATCGCAAGTTTTTTTTTGTGTTGGAGTAAAATCTTCATCACTCATTTTTTGAATTGCATACATGCAGAAACTTCACGTGAAAAAACCATCACTCTTCACCGCCTTTATGTTTATGACAAGGAGAAACGCAAGCTTTTTTAGAAAAAAAAATGTAAAGCTATTCCAGACACAGATAAAAAAGTTACGTTTCGAATAAAATATGGATGTATAAGACTTGTGCCCTCATTTTATTATGGCCGTTTTCACTTTTTAAAAAGTTACAAACTAGATAACAATTAAATTTGTATGCAACATTGCGGGCTTGTGTAGCGAGCAAGCAATGTATTTTTTTTAATTTGGGAACTGTCTGTAAACTATGTACTTCGCGTCTCAGTATGGAGTTAGTAATGTCAACTTTTCTGGTCATTTTTGAGAAAAATACATTTTTTTTCTCTATCGACTAGTATATAAAACTCATAATTGACAAAATGCTACTTAACGGCCTTTTAGTGATCGGACGGCAGAAGGGCACTTTCTACGCCCCGTATCTTCATAAACAACATCCCGCACGAGAACACAAGTAATGCGCACTCTGCGCTGGCTTCCAAGCTACTCCCGAAACTATACAAAACAATGAGTCGCTGTTCTATTGAATCATTTGCTTTTAAATTTAAATAATTAAAAGCAAATGAGATTGTATACAAAGTACAATACAATAAGGTTTATTTTAGATGTTATAACCTTATTGTATTACAGTACATTGCCATATGTTTATGTTTGCGCGTGTGATGACGCCAAACCGCACGCCACGCGCGACGCCCCGCGTCTCCGTGACCAAGCCCTTACTGATGTGTTGCACACAGGAACGTGGAGATGGTCCGCGAAGACTGGGTGTACCGAGCGCGGTTCGGCTGCCACTGCCGCCTGTGTTTGTCCCTCGCGAACAGCGCGGAGGCGTTAGCGCGCTGTCTGCGGCCGCTGCTCGGGGCACTTGCTCGAGGTAATGTATACAATACATTATAATCGTTATTGAACACATAAAAAGACAGTACTGAAGCAAATACATAATAGTAGTTTATGCAACAGTTGTATAAGAGAGGTCAAAAAAGACGAGTGGTGTGGTTACGATGTGAGCCGCAGGCGAACATCGTAAAGCAAGACGCCACGAGTATTTTTCGACTTAGTTATACACCGTTGTATACAATACTTTTTCTACGACTAGGTTTCAAATAAAATGCAAAATTAAATTAATATACCTAGGTTAGAATACGAACGAACGAAGCACAGAACAACAAACGAGCGAGAAACATTCGAAAACAACAAAATATGTGTCTATGGTTAACTTTATTTTTAAATTGATGTGCATTTGCCAGGTTTCATTTTTTTTTAAAGTTGCACAATCGATTTAACTTGTGAAATAGGGACTAAAAAACACCTAATGATTTGAGAAATGAATTCTTTTACCTGATTGGTCGATTTTAATATAGCTGCGTTCTGGTTGGTTCATACGAAATAAAATGTTTTTTTTAAAGAGTTATATTAGTAAAAGAGTTTTCCCCTCTAGTCCCAGTAGTTCGGTTGATTAGTCCGGGGCCGAACTACTGCCACACTTTTCTTCCCATTAGTTCGGTTATGACGTCAAACCGAACTACTGAGAATTAAAACGACTCAAAAGTACGGTTAAGGATGCAGCTAATTAAAAAATCAAAGAGGCATTTTCATTACATTATTTTTTTTAATAACAAAAGGTAAAGTAACTTCTAACTTCTTCTTGTTTTAAGAGAAAATGGACTCTCTTCTCTATCTTTAACACTTATGTAAAAAACAGGTAAGTCAAAATTTTAAATAATTTTTTTTTACTTATAATTGAGGTACCGCTCTATTTGTTATTTCTAAATAAGCCTTACTTAACGATCTATCACACATATTACTTTGATGGATTAAATCGGAAAGCAACTGTGTCAAAATTAAATAAATAATTGGGTTGGATTTCATTACATTATATTAGTAAGCTATTCTGACACCGCCAAAGAACCAAAGCATAAATCCTCTTTACAAAAAAATATACATCAAAACAAGTTTTGACAGTTACAGTGACGTCAGCCTTTTCTGATTACTAAAAATGTCACCATTTTAGCAAATGAAATAAAATACGCTTATTCTAGAATAAAATATAATATACAGTGCCCTGACCTCTAGAAAATTACTGAACATGCTATCCTAATCTACAGGAAATTTGACATTAATCATAATATTACATCACAATAAAAATAGTTTAGTTTGTAATTACAAACTAAATTGCAGTTTACAAACTAAACACGACCTATTTCGATGGATATTGTAGGTAGGTATAGGGACAATCTTTTTTCAATGGCTAAGTTAAGTTTGTCCCTCAATCCAAAATACAGATTTTTTGGCGTATCCGATTCGCACTTGGTCCGTTTTTTTAAAAATAAAAGTTGTTTGCACATCATTAACCGGACTACACACCACTTCCCAATAGTACGGTTTGACGTTATAACCGAACTAATGGGAAGAAAAGTGTGGCAGTAGTTCGGCCCCGGACTAATCAACCGAACTACTGGGACTAGAGGAGTTTTCCTACTCCTGTACTTTTATCTGTCATTTATATAGTCACGAACACTAATATAAGAATATAGATAATATGTCCGCAGAACATTCCGTAGAAAAGTCTATCTAGTCTATTCCCCTTAACAGCACTTGTGCTTTTTTGAGCCAAAACGATATGCCTAGCTGCCAAAGCTTACACCTAGGTTAATTTGACCAATCAAAATACTTCACCAAATTAAACCACCAATCACAATACACATTGACTGTCAATCGGAACGTTAGGTTCTTTTTGGTATGTAAACTCTTTTACTAATTTAACTCTTTAAAAAAAAAAAATTTGGTATCAACCAACCAGAACGCAGCTATATTAAAATCGACCAATCAGGTAAAAGAATTCATTTCTCAAATCATTAGGTGTTTTTTAGTCCCTATTTCACAAGTTAAATCGATTGTGCAACCTTTTTAAAAATATGAAACCTGGCAAGTGCACATCAATTTAAAAACAAAGTTAACCATAGACACATATTTTGTTGTTTTCGAATGTTTCTCGCTCGTTTGTTGTTCTGTGCTTCGTTCGTTCGTATTCTAACCTAGGTATATTAATTTAATTTTGCATTTTATTTGAAACCTAGTCGTAGAAAAAGTATTGTATGCAACGGTGTATAACTAAGTCAAAAAATACTCGTGGCGTCTTGCTTTACGATGTTCGCCTGCGGCTCACATCGTAACCACACCACTCGTCTTTTTTGACCTCTCTTATACAACTGTTGCATAAACTACTATTACATACCAAAAAGAACCTAACGTTCCGATTGACAGTCAATGTGTATTGTGATTGGTGGTTTAATTTGGTGAAGTATTTTGATTGGTCAAATTAACCTAGGTGTAAGCTTTGGCAGCTAGGCATATCGTTTTGGCTCAAAAAAGCACAAGTGCTGTTAAGGGGAATAGACTAGATAGACTTTTCTACGGAATGTTCTGCGGACATATTATTTATATTCTTATATTAGTGTTCGTGACTATATAAATGACAGATAAAAGTACAGGAGTAGGAAAAAAATCTAATCGAAATAATAATTTCACCTTTTCTCTAAAAACCACGTTTTTGTGGATAACGTGGATAATGAGACACTTTTTAAAAATGGTACACGTTTTACGGAATTTCTGTTAAATTAGACAATTTTTCGAGAGTATGTTTGGATAATGACTAATGAGACATTTTTTAGAGGGGACGTTTGGCTAACGAGACACTTTTCAGATGGGGCTATTAGCTACAGAGGCTATGTTTAGAAAATATAGTACATTGTTGCCTAGGCGGGGAAAGTAAGGGTTTTCCTGACGAGGTGGTTAGCAGGCCGAGCAACAGCGAGGCGTGCTAAAATACGAGTCAGGAAATCCTCGTTTCCGCCGAGGCATACATAATGCTTTTCTCAAACATGTGAGGAAATAATACAAATACATTTCTAAAAAGCAAGTAATTTAATTTTCATTTTTGTTTGCCCTCCACAGCATAAATTGGTCATAAGTTCGGTTATATTTTTACTTAGATTTAGCGGGAAGCAGGTTTTGCCTAACCGAGGCAGCTTCAGATTTTAATATAGGCGGTGTGGTACCTATTTCGTCGCTTTCGTCGCTTGAGCTCATTTTTTATAGTAAGTATTTCACACAACAAATAGTTTAATATTCGGTTTCACAATTATATTATGCAGAATGAACGAATGTTACCGACTGTCAATTGTTTTTAAATACTAACCATAGACATTGGAATGCAAATTCAAAAAGAAACACACGCACTGTGCTAAAAAAGCGAGCAGTTACCTTGGCTGTTTGGAATTTTTGTCTTGGTCCTTTTGATTTTGTATGCAAATTGACAGCATTTTTAAAAAATATATGGACATGGACGGAAAGTGTTTTCATATAGTTTTTTTACTCCTAGGAGTAAAATGAGGCTCTTTCCGTCCTTGTCTTTCAATCGGAATACCGTTTTTTCCGAGCATGTTTGAGAAAAGATACTTTCCAGAGGGGAAGTTTGCTAAATTGAACACTTTTTACGGGACGTGTTGCAAACGGAATGTAATTGTTTGCAGGCAGCGACACGATACCGCTGGCGGTGGGCATCATGCGCGCGCTGCGCGTGGCGGACGCGGCGGCGGCGTGCCGCTACACCGGCTGGCGGCTGCCGCGCCTGCGCCGGCTGCACGTGCACGACGCAGGTACACTATTTATTATTTATTTATTTATTTATTAATTATAACAAACACAAAGTTCATATATTATTCATTGTTCCACAAAACTGTTTGCACAGTTCGACTGCGGAATCTTCGGTCCAGCTTGTTGATCACTACCTAAAAGTACTTAATTAATAATAATAAGTACTTAATTAATTGGATTTATGCTACTTTCGGAGCGATTATTTCTGAAAAAAAAGATTACAAACCTTAATTATCTAAAAAAACTGTGAAAATATGTGTCACACTAGACGTTGATGTTTGGCAACGGAACCCTGATGCAGTCGGTTTTCTAACGCTCGTTTTGTATCATTTATATTACAGGACAAGCCATAATCCACGAGCAGCTGTTGAAACTAGAGTCGGAGAACGAGCTGACGAGAGATATCGTCAACAAAGTCTGTCTCTGTCGACCTGCCAAAGTGCCGCTCAGGAAAGAGTAAGACATAATAATTTTTACCCACTTCCGCGAAGCCATAAATGAGTTGTAACAGTCTATATTATGTCATTATTTACCTAAGAGCTATGCTCTTGTCGGTGTAGTTATTTTCATTCTGTCCCACTCCAAGCTTTCTCTTTCTCACGCTGATACGGTACGACGCCTATCACTGGCTAACTTTACTTGAGAGCCAGGGTAAGGATGAGATGCGAAGAGAGGGCAATGGTGACTAGTCGAACTTTATCATACATCACAACTAGTGATCGGCGGCTTGTAAGTTTCAAAAGTGAAAGTTTCACTTAAATTTCTGCAATATTCTGAAAGTTTCTAAAGTGAAACTTTCACCTAAAATTTTATGCAATGTTCTGAAAGTTACTAAAGTGAAATCGTTTAATTTCCGAAAATTACTAAAGTTTTTTAATGTAACATAAGTAACGGAAACTCTTCGTGAAATTTAAATGAAATGCCATAAAGGTCGCACTCAAAGTCGAGACGATTAAGTCGTTCCTTAGGGCCTGTTGTTTGATCAGTAGTTAAACTAAGTAATCATTAAAAACCGTAACTAAATTTCAAACGGTTAAATCTCAAGGTGTCAAATGTTCGATTCTTTTTTCAAATTTTAACAATTAGTTCAAACAACGGGCCCCCTTAGTGTCTATTTTTATTAATAAAATTCGATAAAATAACGATTTATTATCTCTTAAAATGTCTCTGAGAACTGTGGGTACAGATTTTTGATGTGTGTTAATTTTAAATTAGTTTTTTTAGTCCCTATGTGTGCTTATGGCTGGTTTTTTTTTCAGGAACGCGATGGACAGGCTATGCATGATACTGGAGAACTTCAAGGCTGCTTCATCCATTACTTTTTCGGTAGGTCTTCCAGCTGGTGTGTGATGAATAATGGTCGGCCGACGGATGCAAGTTACATCAAAATAATGTCCATCGATATCCTTAAATAAGATCGGACAATGTGGCGTCAATACTTGCAATAATGTGGACATGACTCCAATTATTATAATAAAATAAAAAATGTTTTCTTACCTAATCTTGATCCTGTAATAAATAAATAATACAGAGACGTGAGGAGTGGCCATTAATATTAATCCACTCAAGTTTGCTCCATTAACATCAGTGGAAGGATCTTGCGTAATGAAATGAGCTTTTCAACCTCATAAGGTTATTTTAGCTGTGAAAAGAAATAAAGTAACCGCGGGAAAAAAACTAAAAA
The DNA here is from genome assembly GCA_927399475.2 of Acleris emargana. Lineage (NCBI taxonomy): Eukaryota > Metazoa > Arthropoda > Insecta > Lepidoptera > Tortricidae > Acleris > Acleris emargana. The sequence goes on from OV656862.1 coordinate 3,287,334, forward strand.
TTACTGTTTATTTTCTTTAATAAATCTACACACTAAACAAGTCTTTGTACTATTTATTTATTACTGTCTTGCAAAGCATCATAATTATTTTTAGGGTTAGGTTAAGTTAGGTTAGTTAACCGCGAGTTGTTAGAAGAAGGTACTGAGCGATACAGAGCTATAACGCGGTGTACGGCGATTTTTTTTTGGCGACGTCTCAGACGTCACGTCAGTCGCAGAGGGTTAAAAACTCTGGAGTCATGTCCACATTATTGCAAGTAATGACGGCCACTTGTCCGATCTATATATATTTTTGCCTTTATCATATGTGGCATCTTAACCGTTTTAAAAATGTGAGAAGGTTCTCCATTCGTCTGGTTTTTTCGTTTGTGTAACATACACTCGATTTCTCCGCCAAAAATAAAGTGGAATTTCCCTTGTTTTTACGACTGACTATTAAATAAGAAAATTGTTTCTATTGCGTCCGTAGTAAGTTCGTATTTCATTGGCAAATTGCGTTGTATGGTGGGACTTGGCTACATTTGACGACGCGCTGGCCTAGTTGGTACTTTGGTAGTGACCCTGCCTACGAAGCTAGAGGTCCTGGGTTCAAATCCCGGTAAGTGCAGATATTTGTGTGATGAGCGCGAATAATTGTTCCTGAGTCATGGATGTTTTCTATCTATTTAAGTATATATTTCTCTATATACGTATTTATATCGTTGTCTAGTACAGTCAACAGCATAAATAAGTGATCATTTATGTACCTATAGCTTAGTTTGGGGCTAGATCAATTGGTGTGACATTGTCCCCTGATATTTATTTATTTATATAGATAGTGATGGTTATTGTTGTTGTGCCAGGTGGACATCATCCCGGGACAGATGTGCACGGACGAGCTGTGGATGGCGGAGTGGCGCACGCGGCTGAAGCGCTACCTCTCGCCCTTCCAGCGGGCCAACACCGCCGCGCGCCTGAGGGACATGATGTCGCGCCCCTCCCCGCCCGACCGTGAGTTATTATGGTGGCATTGGTGGCGTCAGCTGGACATCGTCCCGGACAGCAATACAATACAATACAAATACTCTTTATTGAACACCAAAAAAAAAACTAAACACGGAACAGTACATTTTAACTATAGGTATACAACAGGCGGTCTTACCGCTAAATAGCGATCTCTTCCAGACAACCTTGGACAGAGAAATAATAAAGACAAAATGGCAGGCGGTCGAAACTAAATTCTTCAGAACTCAAACTAAACTACAAGAAACACTTCTGTAGCATTGTGACGTTTAGGGAAAATACTTAATTAATTTATTAAAGTAACCAGTAAAAATCTACTATAGGTCGCGGGTAATTTAATTTTCTCAAACATGCTATGTAATGTCGGCGTTATGTTAGTTATTTTAGGCTTCAAAGTGCCACGTTCCCGACGGAACAACTCGAGAGAACAAAGGAATTTCATACAAAATTGAAGGCCTAGGTTGGGAAGTAATTTTTTTAAATTTTAATATGGCCATGACAGCTAGTTTTATGAACAGGCTGAATAGCTGAAAATCGTTTTTTTTTTTTGTATCTGTGTGGTTCGGACCAAAAATATCCGCGTTAATGCCTATTACACAAATGTTTTTTGAGTGATGTTTTTTTTTTATTTCATTGCATATGTTTGAGAAAAGCACTTTACATACCTCGCCGTGAAAAGGGGTTGCCAGCCTCGTAACTATCCGACCTCGCTTCGCTCGGCCGTCTATATGAACTCGGCCTGCAACCACCTACTTCCCGGCGTCTGTAGTAATGTACTATTACTGAGCATACTGAGTAAATTATGGATTAATTTACTGGGGTCACTTTTCTGCACTGCTCGCGTTTTGCTCGCAGCTGGTGTCACTTCCGGATCGCGGGATTCTCGGGATAGGCCGGGAATGCGCGGGGGCATACCGCACCTTCAGAACAATACTGACATAATTCAGAAATTTTGAATTTCGAGTTACGGCTCTATCGTAATCAATTTATTTATTTATTTTATGGCATAGGAAGGCAATCGAGCACACAGGCCACCTGATGGTAAGTGGAAACGCATAGACATTCGCATTCACAAGACTGCAAATGCAGTACCAACCCTGAGTACTAAGATGGAATGCCTCTAAGCTAGTCATTTCACCGGCTGTCTTATCCCCTAACCGGAATACAACAATGCGAACACTGCTGCTTGGCGGTAGGTTAATGGACAAGATGGTGGGGTACCAACCCGGACGGGCCCTGCACAAGGTCCTCCCACAAGTATAATGACTAAAAGTAAAGTTTGAAAGCTGAAATTTTGAATTAGGTCACTATCGTTCTAACTAAAGGTGCGATACGCAATTGGTCGGTGTGGGTCTATTTGAACCCCAGACTTGGTCCCTGAAATTTTCGGAATTTTTTTTCATGAAAAGTCTAATTTTATGTTAGTGACTACGATGTCGGGATTTTTCGGTATGTCATTTTATGCAGATGCTTTAGGGTGGCTGGTCAGGTGAACCACAAGCACTAAATGGTGTTCCTTGATGTTTCAATCACAAACAAAATCAACTTCTAGAGTGAGAAAGAAAGATTTGAAATTACAATGAACTTTAGCGGGTTTTATTTAAAAAAAAAAATGTACTAAAAATTGTATTTGTTTTTGTGGAATAGTAAGAACGGTAAAAAATACAAGCGGTAAATTTTATCGCTGAAGAGAATCAAATGGTCAAGTGCGAGTTGTGCTCGCTATGATTCGATTTGAAATTGATTATAAATCGGAATATAATAATAATACATACTTTGGGGCGGTGCGGAAACCCCGTTGCGCGAGTCCGACTTACACTTGACAGTTTTTGTTTTTTTAAATAAAATAACTGTACAAAATATGTCAAGAATCTTGTTGTTATAACATGTTTGTTTTCCAGTAAGCGCGTGGGCGGGTCAACGGCACAAGTGCGACTGTCTCACGCCGCGCAGCGTCTGCGCACAACAACGGAAGCTGCTGTTAAGGTACAAGCAACCTTCAGCCTTAACGACTATACTCCAATTGTTTAGGTATTTAACTAAATGTAAACAAAAAAACCACGTGACATAGTTCGTCAGCCAATAGAAGCAGAACACTGATACTTCAAAGCTCGACCAAACAGTTTTGATTGGCTGTTGGACAGGGTTAGGTTTGTTTACATTTAGTTAAATACCTAAACAATTGGAGTATAGACTGAAACATTTTCACTACCATCAAGGCAATAAAGTTTAAGTGTGTTCTATATTGCCATTTTCAGTTTTTGAACACAGGAAAATAAACCTTATTCTTATTGAACACAGTTTAAATTAAATTGCCTTGATTATGTACATCATATTGCACACTAGGCCTTACTAGGGTAACTCGTTCCTTTTTAACCGACAGGAAAAAAGAAGAAAGTTACTAATACGAGTCGTTATAAAAAAGGATTTTCATTTTATTTTGAATCTTACATAGCGAGTTAGGTTTAAAATCGATTCTAGGTTAAGCCAATAAAGTATTGAATTTTACAAAAATCGCTCCGTACATAAAAATATTCAGTATGGCCGCCATTCCTGTGGGTTTGATCTCACGTGACCGCGTCACAGTATATTAATAAACCAGTAAAGAAACTAGGCCTACTTTTCAAGATAAATACCTACGCTCCAATTGAGCGTAAGGGTTGTTCACTAACATTTTGTAAAATTGAAAAAAAATCTTGTTTATTGTATCTCAGCTAGTTAGTGCAAAATTGATACGTGTGACCTGCGACAACAAATCCGTTGCAGATTGAGAAAAAGTAGCCGCCATCTTTAATTTTTTTGTTATTCAACCGATTGCTTCCAAAATCGATATCTAGGGATGTGCGTGGTTTCCGACAACGAATTTCTTGGCAGAATGAGAAAAAGTAGCCGCCATCTTGAACTTTTTTATTATTCGACAGGCTGCTTCCAAAATCGATATCTGGAGATCTGTGTGATGTCCGATAACGAATCCGTTAACATAATCAGTAAAAGTAGCCCCTGCAGATAAAATTGGGTAGGTAATAAACATAACTTTAGCATTTCAAGAAGTCTTTATTCTTCGTTAGTTAAACATTTCAGATTAACTAGCGACTGCACTACCACAATATCAAATAAAACTGAAGAATAAACAAACCTAATTTATTTATTGGCTGCTTTTAACCTTTATTACAAATTACTCACTGAAAAAAACTTTCGTCTGCTACGACATGTTCGGAACGCTTTATTGTTTAATTTTATTGTGTAAAAAATCCCCAGATATTGATTTTGGAAGCAATCGGTTGAATAACTAAAGAGTTCAAGATGGCGGCTACTTTTTCTCATTCTGCCAACAGATTAGTTGTCGGAGACCATACACATCCCCAGATATCGATTTTGGAAGCAATCGGTTCAATAACTAAAGAGTTCAAGATGGCGGCTACTTTTTCTCATTCCGCCAACAGATTAGTTGTCGGAGACCATACACATCCTCAGATATCGATTTTGGAAGCAATCGGTTGAATAACTTAAGAGTTCAAGATGGCGGCTACTTTTTATCATTCTGCCAACAGATTAGTTGTCGAAGACCATACACATCCCCAGATATTGATTTTGCAAACAATTTTTAATTTTTTACTTTTGCAACACGTCATCGTATTATAAAAAGCTCTTTATTTAAAAATATTTTATTTATTCTTACCTTTCAACACCAGCAGGGAGTTTAAAAAATAAAAAAATAAAAAAATAGTTCCGGGTTTGAAGAAGGCGAATTCAAACAACCGTATACCACGCAATACTTTTGTGGCATCTTTCTCAAGAACAAGCGTAAAATGCAAAGGAGCCCATCCGTCTCGACGCGACACACGCGACTGACAGCACCGCCAAATCCTCTTAGCGGTCTCGTAGAGGCGTGCGTCTGTGTGAGTGCGTCGTTTCGAGCGTTTGTTCGTAGCTTCTTTACTGGTTTATTTATATACTGTGACCGCGTCGCCGCACTGAGCCGTCAAATTCTGAAACGGCTCCCGTATACGAGGGGGTATATTATTTACTGTTTTATCAATTAATATTGTGTGAGGGCACTTTCAGAGTCACACTTGACCTATTTTTTTTGTGTGCAGGATATCCTTCTTTGGTATGATGCAAGCGGTTAATGATTTCGATGACAAGCCAGACGAGTGCGCTCATGCGAAAAAGGTATGTTGTTATTCCCTAGATAACACCGGGAACCAAATTGGGCAAAACTTTAGTTTGATGAGTCTTGTTTCAATGTTTTCTGTATGTAAAATTTGGTGTAGCATTGTCATGTAAGTTTCATAGTAAAAATTTAGGGTTACTTCTGACTTTCATTTATTTTCCAATAATAAAATATATGTGAAAAAATGATACAAAATGCAATTGTAAGATCGTTACCTAAACGTGTTGAATATTGTATTGAAAAAAAAACGATGGTCACTTCGAACACTTACTAAAATAAATTAAAGTATGTGAAAACAATGCATTTTTTTCATTGTAGACGTCATGTTTCAAATAGCCATTTACTGCTTAACCTTTTGAACGCCACCGACGGCTCTGGCCGTCAACGTAAAGTCGTGCCACTGACGCCACGACGGCTACAGACAGACTTTATTTCGTATCAATAAGGTGTAATTTGCATGGCATAGCAAAAATGTTTGGCGTGTGAGTGACACATCTTGTATACGACGTAAGGCGTTCAAAAGGTTAAGACCTACACAATCGATATCTAAATAGAAATAGTGTAATTTTATTTTTTTCAAAACATCCAGGGTCGATTCCCGAGCTTAGTACAGGTTTTTTTTAAATGTATGAATGCGGTTTTCCTTCTTATTAAAATCGATGACATGGTTCCTAAGAACAGATCTTCGTATGTCTTACGGCCGAACCCTATATTCAAACCGAGGATAGATAAGGCTTACCTCGGGTTAAAATTTGACATTTGCCCATACAAAATGTGTCAAATTTTAATCCGAAGTAAGCCTATCTGTCCGCGGATTGAATATAGGGTTTGGCCGTTATAGTTTCAGCCTATCCCATACTGACCGATTTATATGAGCACGCCCGTATATTAGCCTGTGTCCCACAGCTATGCAGTTTTGATATGATTTTAACCTTTTCAGGCACCAAACATGGAACCGGTAGAAACGGGTAGCAGGGAGTTACAGCAGGGCGACGGGACGGGGGCCAAGTGAGTACCATCGACGTCTTTAAAGGTTGATCCACCAAAGAACCTTCTCATAATGACAGCGTCAAGAGACGAGATAGGAATTGCATAGGGTTTAATCGTTGGTTTTATGCAACAAGGTTCTATAGTGGTTCATCAATGAAAGTCCGTGATGTATTCAAAACACGATCAATGATAGATCAATTTTTAAAGTAGAGGGATGAAGTGTTGATTAACCTTTTTAGTGCAATGGTTTACCACGAATGACTGATTTATCCGTATCAGTCAAAAGTAAAAAAAAAAAAACTGATAAGTACATTCAAACGTGTTGATATTTCTCCCCCGACAACGTGTGTATCTGTGTATGTGTCCGTATGTCTATTTGTGGCATCGTAACTCCTAAACATGCAGTTCAGTTTACGCTGAGAGAAAAGGACGGAGCGATATAAGTGCTATAGGTGTGGTCTTTACGCTCGCCATAAAATGAACTACATTGCTATGTCATAATAACCCCCCTGATAGACCGATTTGGAGGTGTTTTTCTATCAAGTAAGCTAGTTGAATCGGGATGGTTTTTAGCTGTTTCATGTAATGACATGTCGGAGGAGACGGGGCGACTGCTATTTATTACTATTACGATAATGTGTATTTATATTAACAAGTTATATTTTGCTCGTAGGCCTCCGGACAGCACTGAGGGGCAGCCGGCGAGCCCCGACAAGGACGAGCAAGATGACGAGAGAGAAAGCGACTCCAAGTCGGCAGAGGATCTCGATGACTGTAAGTAGCTCGCCACGTGGTTTAATAATCGCATGACGAGATGACGTAACATTCCCAACATATTTTTTATTAATTTATTCCAAAAACAGTGACGTCAATATTTAATTTAACCATTTGTCAAACGTAAATTGAATGGCATTTATTGCACTCTCTTTCACATTCTGCTTGCACCTTACAACTAATACCTAGTTGGTATTGTTCAATCAAATAAATGTTGTATTCTTTCCCAACATGACGTACCAATCCTAATATGACGTATCATTTCTCAACATGACGTAACATTCCCATCATAACACGTCACATTCCCTATATGCCGTAACATTACCATCATGACGTATCACTCCTAAAATAACATATCAATCCCAACGTGATGTTTCATAACTAGCATGACGTAACATTTGCTTCATGACATATTCCCAGCATTACGTGCCTAACACGACATGTCGGTAATACATGACCATAAATTGCTGGTTTCTATGGAATATAACTGTATATATTTGGTGGGCAGTGTCCGCGTCCGACGGCTCCGGCTCCCTGGGCCTCTCGAGCTCCGAGCTGGACTCAGCGTCCGAGCTGCTGCTGTGCGCCGCGGCCGCCGTCGAGTCGGGCTCCGAGGACGCGGCGCCCGGCGAGCTGTGCCGCACGGTGCGCCACCTCATGCGGTCCATCGCGCACATCGAGAGGTACCATTATGAGTTACTATACTCCATTTTCTCAAAAATTACCGGATAAGTTGACATTACTAACTCCATACTGACACGCGAAGTACATAGTTTACAGACAGTTCCCAAATTAAAAAAAATACATTGCGTGCTCGCTGCACAAGCCCGCAATGTTGCATACCATTGTTATCTAGTTTGTAACTTTTAAAAAAGTGAGAACGGCCATAATAAGATCAGGGCACAAGTCTTATACATCCATATTTTATTCGAAACGTAACTTTTTTATCTGTGTCTGGAATAGATTGAGTTTTTTTTTCTACAAAAGCTTGCGTTTCTCCTTGTCATAAACATAAAGGCGGTAGAGTGATGTTATTTCACGTGAAGCTGTTTATATGCGAATTGTATTTTGCGATTTTTGAGAAAAGCACTATAATGTACTATTAATATTTATGATGTATTCGAACGATCCAGGTGTACAGAAAAACCTTGCATGGTTTATTTTACATTTGTTATAATGTTTTAAACTTTTTATATCAAATAAATTGAAATTGAATGTAACAGGTCGGCCGTATAGACTCCTTGTTAAATTTTGTTTATTTAGAAAGACAAAGGAAACAACTATTTGTTGACTTATATCTTGGTTTTTTTTATAGCTTTTCAAAATCTCTAAGTGTATGATGTCGTTCCAGGCTAATGGACCGCGTGCTGAAGCACTGCGACGAGTGGCCGGCCGCCGCGCACTGCCACCGCGACGCCGACGCCGACGACCGCAGCGCACGGTGCGTACACACAACACACGCCGCGTACACACAACACACGCCGCGCACACCGCACACATGACACGAACACACTTTTGCAACATTGACACCACTTTTTAGGGTTCCGACCTCAAAAGGAAAAAACGGAACCAGTTAGTATTTGATAACACGTATAGTAAACACTTGTTTTTAGGGTTCCGGACCTCAGGAGGAAAAAAACGGAACTCTCGTAGGATCACTTTGTTATCCCTCCACCTGGCCCTAGACCCTTTATCTCGGGAACACGTGGTATCCAGTTGAAATTAAAACCGTATACTCAAGTCTACAGTTTTTTGGAGTTATGAAAAAATAAAACTTCTAAGTGAACATACAAAATAGATACGGCCGTTTATGCCGCAAAAACGTATATTGCCACACTCTTAAGGAAATCAAAATTTATAGGGTTGTCTCCGTTGACCTAGTCTTATACTACGACCATAGGGAAAAATCGGAAAACTATACATTTTTAATAATATCACAAAAAAACGGGGTCTTTATGCAAGGAACGGCGGTCCAAATTTTGAATTGAGTTAACCGTGTCATGTGCGGTTCCCTCGTTGGGCGATTTCGACTCGCACTTGTCCGTTTTAAAAAATAAATAAATTTGTCACTAAACAAACATGGCCTTCCAAATTAACTTATGGATTGCTTTCATAATCGATGAAATCCATTTTGTTTATTTTTCAGATTCGTTTCTCGGGAACCACACAAATCTAACTAAAAAAAAACTTTTAATTGAGAGGCAACCCTAGCAATCAATTGTATAATTTAATTTTGTCTGAACAAGTAGGTCCAGTTTCTTTTGATTTAGCTACTGCTACTGCTTTATAAACTGTGGTTAAGGCATCGTAGGCCCATGAAACACTTACTAGAAAATCAGATTTTAGGTTTAGTGAAATAGCTCACACTCTGAGCACTTAGGAGGTACTACGGCTTTGTGCTTCTCTCTCAGTCGCTCTTAATAAGAGCGTATGAGAGCAAAAGAGAGACCAGTACAAACCCGAAGCACCTTGTAAGAGCATTGTACTTTGGTTACATGTTTTTCGTGTGGGTCGTTGTAATTGGTTGGTTTTTAAATATGAAACTAATCATTTATTAACAGGAAAAGGGTGGATATGGGCCTGTCAGAGGTGGACCGGAAATTGATGGCGATGTACCAGCGCCTGCCTGAGGTGCATCGTCGCCAGCTGCAGGTCTACCGGAAACAGAAGAAATTGTCCACGGTAAGTTAGCTGAAACCACGACTTGAGAACTAGAACTTGAGATATAGATAAGTTTAATACCAGGAGCGGAAACAGATTTGTTATCAGACTTTAAGAAAAAAGTGCTAAGTGCTAATCATTACTAAGGGCGAATCCAGGGAGTCCGAGTTGTGTATGAGTTGTGTTCCCCCAGGTGTGTAAGTCCCTGTTGTGTATGAGTTGTGTTCCCCCAGGTGTGTAAGTCCGTGTTGTGTATGAGTGTTGTTCCCCTAGGTGTGTAAGTTCTTCTTGTGTATAAGATGTTCCCCCAGGTGTGTAAGTTCTTCTTGTGTATAAGATGTGTTCCCCCAGGTGTGTAAGTTCTTCTTGTGTATAAGATGTGTTCCCCCAGGTGTGTAAGTCCATGTTGTGTATGAGTTGTGTTTCCCCAGGTGTGTAAGTCCGTGTTGTGTATGTGTTTGTGAGTGTATGTCCGTAATATTTTAATGTTGTAATTAACTGACAATACCTATTTGAAAAAAATTAAAAGTGACTTGTAAATGTTGAGCAATAAATAGTGTGTTCTGTAATGTGTCGGGGGCAGGTGTGCATGCAGCTGGTGGGCGGGCGCGCGCCGGCGCCGCCGCCGCCCGGCTCCCCGCCGCCCGCGCCGGCGCCGCAGGCGTGCCGCGCGCTCTGCCCCGAGTACCACCTGCAGCGGTTCCAGGAGGTCAGGCGAGCCTTCATCTATTTCATTCTATTCTACGAACATCTTACGCTCGATCAAAACGTTCCCCAGAATTATTTACAAAAAAATGGTTTAATGTTTTCTAAGACAATTTTCCTGTATTTTCACAGCATCATCGAACCCGATGAAATTAATAAAAATTACATTACCTATAGTGTCAAGACCATATCGTCTTCGATCTGCTATAGTATTGTATTCGTTTCTTTCTGCTCAGGTTCACATTGTCCATATTCCCATCTCGTCCACATTCTCATCACGTTAAACATTCCCATTTCGTTCACCTTCCCATCTCGTCCACATTCCCATCTCGTCCATATTCCCATCTCGGCCACATTCCCATCTCGTCCACATTCCCATCTTGTCCACTTTCCCATCTCTTCCACATTCTCATCACGTTAAACATTCCCATTTCGATCACCTTCCCATCTCGTCCAAATTTCCATCTCGTCCATATTCCCATCTCGTCCACATTCTCATCACGTTAAGCATTCCCATCTCGTCCACATTCTCATCTCATCCACATTCCCATCTCTTCCACATTCCCATTAACTAGTGACCAACCGAGTGATCGAATTGATATCGAACAGCCCTACAGTCCAAAATTATGTTGCAGACGAGTTAAGAACAAGGACGAGTTAGGAATAAGGACGAGATAGGAATATGGACGAAATAGGAATGTGGACGAAATGAGAATATGGAAAAATTAACCTGAGCGTTTATTACGGCCGCTATTACTATCAAGAAGGATATGGTTTTTAACACCTAGAATCTCTGCTCTGATCTGATGATGAAGACGCAAGGTGACAATAGCATTTCGTTACTACTTTATATGTACGAGTTTGAACCTAATTCTCTCTACGTTTAAGTTTAAAATCGTACGTCACGAGATATGAGATACGAGGTTTTTCAAAGTAAAGACGATTTCCGATGCACTTAACGTAATCCCGAGTTTGTTCTGTTAAATAGTTATCACATATGATGATTGCGAAAAAACGATAGTAGGCTACTATTTAAAAATACAAATGAACTGATTTCAATCTCGCAAATTTCGCAGGTCCGGCGGAAAGTAATGCACATGCGAGACCAACAGCTGTACTACCACCGCCTGCGCATGTGGCTAGAGGAGCAGCTGCGGTACGAGCGGGAGAGGGAGCGAGACAGGTACATTAACAAAATAAATTTTAATCACTTTTCAACTGACGCGGGTGTTATAGGAGTATCGAGTTGTCTTAATTTTTAATTGACGAGGTAGTTTCAGAGCAATTTCAAAGTAACACTTACTTAAAGTTCAAAATAATAGTCATGACATCTGTGAGACGTATACCTCGTTAGTTAAAGGTTAATCTTGTGAGAGTCACTAAAGATATGACAGTAATTAAAATTCAATATGGCGGCCACCAGGCGCCACATTGTGAAAAAAATAAATTAGTTTAACCCTTAATAAGGCAGAGGCAATATATTTACCACATATCAATAAACTGAAATTTGACTTTACTACCTACATTTTATGATACAATTTTAATTGTATTTTCCCGAAAAATAACTTCATGTATTTTTACTCTTTAGAGACTTGCGATTCCATTACTGTATTTGATGTTGGTCTAGTATTTTTAGTTAACGAGGCCCTATTAAGGGATAATTAGTATTTGAAAAAAAGGACGATGGGCAAAAATGTCCCCACCCACCAACAGGGATGAAACATGTCCCAGTTTATACATCTTGACAACATGATGTATTTTTACTATGGCGACGATCGCCATATGTATGGGGTTTTCTTGGAAAATCCATATGGAATTTGTTTAAAAAAGAACACATTCTTGGCTTGCTTGGCTCTTGAAAGGTTTTTTTTCATTGAAAAAATCCCATCGATTTAGCTAGTAAAATAGGTATTTGGTCTTTTTTTGGGTCCCAATAAACATATAGACATGCATCCCGTGACTGTTGAAGGGTCCGTACAGAATTGCCCAACACCTTTTTTTAAATTTATTTAATATAATAAAGATTACAGTAGCATATTCTAATATTACTCGCCAAACTGTTACGTTTATCGGCGAGACGCGCTCAGTTTTACAGTACTTAACTTATCCTTATATCTAATCGGCTGCTAAATTATGTTTAGTTATACATAAATAGACACAGCGGCGATCACAGGTGGGTATGTAGGTGTTCGCTTCCCGTCGACCGCAAGCGTCAGCTGTTTTTATAATACCTACATATTATTGTCCTTTTTTTTTTGTGTGGTTGCCGGGTTAGAATAGTACCACTCCATTTCTTCCCGTGGATGTCGTAAGAGGCGACTAAGGGAATAAGGGCTTGTAGTACTGTTAGGCGATGGGCTTGCAACCTGTCACTAATACGCTGGTAAACATCTTAGCCTAATTGTGCAAAGTGTGGTTATAGAATTAACAACAAGTTTTAAAAGTTGTTGGTAATTCTGTAGCTCTGCCTACCCCACTCTGGGATTACAGGCGTGAAGATATGTTATACGCTGGCTTACTTTACTTTCATATCAGCTGAACTGTATCTTTAGCTGATGATATGGCACGAAAGGGAGTGACTACCGAGATGACGACTAATAGAGAAGTATGGAAACCCCAAATAAGTTGGGATTACTTGGGATAAAGACAGGAGCATGATGATGATCTGCTGAACTTTTCATTTCCCATCGATTTAATATCGAACCCGAACAATAGTTATTTAATCATCTTAGGTTTCTTTCATTATTTTCCATTTTGAAGTATCATTTAGCATTTATAACCATTTAAAGTTGATAAGCAATAAGTTTTGTTGAATTTGGTCGGTACTTGTGGGAGGTCCTTGTGCAGGGTCCGTCCGTGTTGGTACCACCATCTTATCCGTTAACCTACCGCCAAGCAGCAGTGTTCGCATTGTTGTGTTCCGGTTTGGGGATAAGACAGCCGGTGAAATGACTAGCATAGAGGCATTCCATATTAGTCATTTGCAGTCTTGTGAATGCGAATGTCTATGGGTCACAGTTTCCACTTACCATCAGGTTGCCTGTGTGCTCGTTTGCATTCGTATGCCATAAAAAAAATTAAAGGAAGGTTTCATACGTGCCTTATGCTTATTTCCACAGCATGCCAGAAAGCAACGTGACCCTAGTAGACGAGTTCCCGCGACGCAAGCGGCGCAGCAGCTCGCCCAAGCCGCGCGTCGGCGGCGCGCCCAAGCGCAAACTCAAGCCCCCCTCCAAGCCGCAGCGGATCCTCCAAATGCTCAAGCACAAGACCCCAGCACAAACCCTCCAGGCGTTAAAGTTCGACGACGAAGTCGACCCGCCCGAAGCCTTCCCCATAGAAAAGGACGACGTCAGCGACGCGGAGACGATAGTGGGCGAGAAGGAAGCGGACTTGTGTAAAGAGATGAAAGAGTGCTTGGTCAAGTTTGCTAACTTCGCGCTGAACAGTCTCGATAGTAGTTTGCAGCAGGAGTATGATATCCAGGTGGAGGAGTTGCCGGAAGCGGTCAGCCCGCCGCTGCAGGTATGTCGAGACACAATCTTTATCTTTCCGCTTCCCGTCGTCTGTCCATATGTATGTACGCTTAGTTATTTTAAACTAGGCAACGGATTTTAATGTCGTGTTCATCAAGGAATGTTTTTATGTTTAATAAAGTCTGGTTTATGTACGCGTAGTGTTCCCGAGGCTTTTAGCCTTTTTTTGGAGGCTACACTCGTAATTAAGGGGCTTGAAAGGCTAAAAACCTATAAAAACTTATAGTCCTTTAGGCTAGGCCTATTCAAGACTACCGGTTGGAGGTGGAAAAGGTCTTGCTAAGGCCTAACCTATTTTAAGGCTAGTCTGACAACAGTAACGCTTAACCCTCTGAAATGGCTATGAAGGCTATGAAACTCTTAGTCGTCAAGGCGAAGCTTCTATTCAAGATTATCAACTTTAGAAAATTGATTAACTCTAGTAATTAAACTATTAATTACCTTAAATTGTAAGGTATTTATTAATTACGGAACATTTAAGATATACAAAAAAAAAACGAATTACGGAATAATAATTATTTTTTAAATTGCATTAATGCTCTGTACAGGGATATGGTGGATCACACCTGTACCCACAGCCTTTCTGTGTATTAATTTGATGGATGATGGCATTAATGGCTTTCTTTGGCTTAGTCTCAAAAAAAGCCTAAGCCATAAGCCTGTAACTTGAAAAAAAAAGACTCCACACAAAAAAGGCCTAAAGGCTTTTATAAGCTCATAGGCTTTTTAAAATGACGAGTCTTTTAAAGCCCTGCTTTATTAGCATAGCCCTAAAACAGAACCAATAGACTTAAATTTAGGGCTAAAACCCTATAGTCCTCGGGAACATTATATACGCGTGTAACAGAAAACTCACATAAACTGAAGAAAAGTGAGGAGGCTCGCTAGACTATTACAAATTTTTTTAATTTTTTTTTCAGGAAATGTCGCCAACAACGTCTGAATCTATGCCCGTGTACACTCCAAAGCCCAGCCAAAGGCTATTGCAGGTGAACAAGTTCCTAGCCCGCGACGAGGTCGTCGACTTCCAGTCTCAAATCACTCCAGAAATCCTCAACGTCCCTCTCAACGCTCGCCGCACGCCCATCCTAGTAGAAGAAGAAGAAAAGTGCATCAAAGTAGAAGCTGACCCAAAAGACCCCAACGTTTACAAATATGTCACCTTCGGACTAGAAATTAAAAAAGCTATGGAGGAGTGCCAAAACATAATCAATTCGTACAACAGTATTAATAAGGAGGAAGGCAAGGAGGAGCAGGACGGGCCACTGTCCTTAGAACAGATCTGCGAGGTTATGATGAGCTTAGACAAGAATTCAGCAGAATTCCTAGAAAAAAATGACGCTGAAGAACCAATAGATATCAATTCAACTAACACTAAACTCGTCGAGCTTGTTGAGAACATGCCGCAGATTCTAGCTAACATGCCAGAGATTGCGTCGAAGCTGTCAGAATTCGCGAATGCCTCCTTCGAGCTCCCTGAATTCGCGTCCATTATGAATAGCCTCCCCGAAGTGAATAACGAAACGCAACTGACGCCTGACACTTTAAGACAAATCAGAGAACTTAAATTAACTAAGAGTAAGGATAATATTAAAGTAACTAAGAACACTGCCAAACGTAAATCAAACCGTAGAGTTAAGGCTAGCGTAGAGGACGAGGAAATCGTAGGCACTGTGACACTAGAACTGGATAGTACAGAAATAGAGGTGCTCAACGACGAGGATCCGCAGGCTCTAGTGAATAACAAATCAAATAACAAAGAAAATTTTAAGGATCTTCTATTCTCTATATCCGCTCAAGTAGTTATTAATAAAGTGTTTGAATATTTAAAGCAAAACAAAAGCCCCGAGTTAGCAAAGTGCTTGGAGGAAGACAAAGACTTTTTCAATGTTTCCAAACATATGAAATCTGAAATGTATACAAACGCTTCTACGCTTTTTGACAATTCTGTTAAGGATGCACTAGATATGGATGAATTGCGGGAAGTGGTGAAAGCGAGATTTATATCGTGGAAATGTTATGTGGCTAATAAGTTTAATGGGATACCGGTCGAGCTGCTCGATGTCGAAATAGACGCGATGCTCGAGAAGTTTCAGAATTATATACAAGATCTATCGGGGAAATATCACGGGACCGAAGAGAAACTCGCGGAGAAATTAGAAGATGACGACGAAGAATTGAAATCTGAGTCGGACAGTGAAAACTGTGAAGCCTCTAAAGAATCGTTGAAGCAGATATCGAAATTGTTGAGAACGTCCGCCGGGAACACGTTCGATTTGTTAATAATGAAATTGTCGAAAATGTCGCAGGAGAGGAATTGTTCGGTTAAGAGTCTGAAGTTAAATTATATGGACGTTATCAGGAGGTGCGCTAACTCCATGCAGCTCACCGGGTGGATCCTGCTCAACCCGGAGATCGCCAGTAATGTGATAGAAGATTTAACGGGCATACCAGGGAAGAATAGAGATAACGCGCCCGATTTCAGTACCATGCCTGAAGAAGAAAAGAAACAATACTTTATCGAACGACTAAAAGAGATGAATAAGACTTACATGCGCACGATGCCGAAAAACGTCTTGTCCACCGACGACTGGCTTGTTATGTTATATAGATTAGACAAACTAGAAGAAAAAATTAAGGAATCATTCATAAAATTCAATTTATCATCAAAATATTCAGCGACGCAATTGAGCGAGGCTGAGGTAATAGCAGCTAAGGGCCTAAGTAAGATTATAGATAAGATAAACGCGCGCGTCGCGATAAAACTAAATCAAGAACCTACGAGCAAAAAGGAGGAGACGACGGACGTGAAAGAGACGGAAGAAGACAACAAAAGTAAAAACGAAGCGCTACTAGCGAAATGCGAAGTAATACTAACGTCGAAAGGAGAGAAATCATTACTAGACAGCTTTTACACTATCAAATCATACATAACGCAAGGCTTGCCAGTTCCGAACACGTACAAAAATCACGTCATATCTATTTGCTCAAGCATTGACGCGAAACTTCTAGAAGACGACGTGCAAGCTTTGAAACTGGAGGACGAGGAGCGGGAGAAGTCGTCGCTCCCCGTGTTAGATTCTCAAAACCCTGAACTGTTGGCTAAATATTCGGCGCAGGCGCTGAGGAACGCTAAGCAAACGCTTAACGCTGTTGCGTTTAGGAATATGATGAGCAACGGTCAGAGCAAATCGGAGTCGGACACGTGTGACACACCCTTATCGGATTGTAAGTGGACCAAGGACTGCAGTTGTGGTTCCTGTAAGGCGGTCGAGGCGGCGGCGGTGGCGGAGGTGAAACCGTTCTGCGAAGAGAGCAAAAGTAAGACCGGGCTGGAGGAGAAGAAGAAGGAGGTCAAGAGCAAGCCGCCGGTGAAGCCGAAGCCGCAGCCGAAGGTGTGCGAGAACGCGTCGCATCAACAGCACGTGTGCAGAGGTAAGATGCTTGTTCCAGGGTTCCGTACCTTATATTACGACGACGCGCTGGCCTAGTTGGTAGTGACCCTGCCTACGAAGCTAGCGGTCCTGGGTTCAAATCCCGGTAAGAGCAGATATTTGTGTGATGAGCGCGAATATTTGTTCCTGAGTCATGGATGTTTACTATGTATTTAAGTATATATTTCTCTATATAAGTATTTATATCGTTGTCTAGTACCCATAATACAAGCCTAGAGCTTAAATTGGGACTAGGTCAATTGGTGTGACATTGTCCCCTGTTTTTTTTTTTCTGTTGTTTCGATGTTGATTAAAAATACCCAGTGTGCAGCGGTACGGAACCCTCGTTGCGTGAGTCTGAGTATCACTTGACCGTTCTTTTAATACATTTGATGGGTTTTCTCTTGACCCTAGTCCAGGTAGAATCAGGACAAGGTCAAGGATTGAGCGGTGAGAGTGGTGCGCATTCAAAAAGTTTTCCTGAAGCGCTAACTTATATGAGTTATAATTAGAATAATATGGTTAACATTTTTGAGGTGTCATAGTACCCCAGTTCGAACCGTGTAGTCGATAGACGAAATGGAGCTAACGCGTGAAAAATTCGGTGCCATAATTTATCACAACTTTCGTCGAGGGTTATCTCAAGATGAATGTCTCAGTGACGTTGTTTCCTTGTATAATGTGGAAGCACCAAGCCAAACGACTATTTTTCGCTGGTATTCGAAGTTTCGACTAGGTCGTGAGTCTGTCAGCACCAGAGCTCGGCGGGGTGAGCTATTTTTACGTCATTAATGTCAAGTGTAGATATTAATATAGACACACCTTAAAAATAAATATTAAAAGAGAATAAAACTTTATTATAGCCTGACAAGTTCCTATTTAGCCCTGATGTAGTGTCGCTACAAACAGCTTACATATGGCAATTATACGTGTACGTCATGAATAGTCGGGACAGTGAGTATTGGCATCGTGCAAGAACGAGTGAGATATACAATTAAGTACTTGTAGATTGTGAAACTATGTTTTCATGGATGTAAGTCTCATCTAAATAAACAAGAGGTATATTTTTGTCCCTTGCTTCTTTTATTTCGTCTAAATAACTTTCCCGCCAAACCACAATATCCGAACGCTCCTTCAATATGTACCGTTGGTTTCTGCACTTTTTGTATTTGAACCCCATACTATGCAATAGCAATCGCAAGTACTCCCTACTACCGGTAAAATCAATATCTTTTTTCAATTCGGTAAGCAGACTTTTGAGTTGGTACTTGCTTTTGCACAGCATAGAATTCATGAATTTTGTGCCTTATGGCACATTTGTCGAAGTCGTCTATTTGTATTCTTTTTTTTGGTTGTTTTTTTTTTGGTACCGATGGCAATGGCTGTAACGGCTCATTCTTTTTGTATATATTCTTAATTGTAGCACTACAGACGCCTTGAATGAGAAAAAAAATAAAATTTAATAATTAATATACATATTTAGTACCAAGCTAACCAATTCATGACAATCGCACTATGAATGTCATACCCGTCATGTCAACAACTAATTTCAAAACATTGTTTATTGGAATGCTGCTGAATCCTTCGTCCTTTTTCTGCCGCAACCATTTGAATGTATTTATAATAATGTTTTTTGCATCGGGGTGAAATTTCTTGGGCATTTTGATTTTAAAATCGATTTGTTTACATCGGTGACATTCAATGACTTCCAACGTCCGTTGTCAAAAAAAAACGTTGCCATTTAAATAAATTAGTTCCACTGAAAATCCGCAA
Organism: Acleris emargana; assembly: GCA_927399475.2. NCBI lineage: Eukaryota > Metazoa > Arthropoda > Insecta > Lepidoptera > Tortricidae > Acleris > Acleris emargana. The sequence goes on from OV656862.1 coordinate 3,306,383, forward strand.
CATGGCGAGGGCTAAAAAGGAACTTGTCAGGCTTTAATTGTAATTAAACTAAAATGACAATAACTTATGTACAAAACGAGTAGGTACTAAGATTATTTATTTATTCTACATTTTCTTTGTTATTGTAAAATAACAATAAGTTTTACTATATTTTAAATTTTTAACACATTTCTGCTTGAGTTAATATCCACTTATAGATAAAAGTGATATTTCTACATCCACTGAAGTGAGTGCAGTGAAATTGAAATGCTGTCCACATCGGTTCCTTTAAAGAAGTTTGCTAATCACTACATAGTATAAAACAAAGTCGCTTGCGCTGTCTGTCCCTATGTATGCTTAAATCTTTAAAACTACGCAACGGATTTTGATGCGGTTTTTTTTAATAGATAGAGTGATTCTTAAGGAAGGTTTATATGTATAATACATTCCACGCGGGCGAAGCCGCGGGCGGGTCGCTAGTAAACTATAAAAATCAGTTCTTTGGATGGCGACGTAAAGATCGAAGCCTGAATAAAATAATTTCACTAGTTATTAAATTACAGCACATCTACCAGTGAATGATAATTGATAAGGTATATCCATGTTATGCAAACTCTGAAAACAGTTCACCCCTGCCGAGCTCTGGTCAGCACCATACCTTCACCTGTTTAGTTCGTCTTTGTACTTGTTTTTTTTTTGTTATATTCCCTGTGTTTTGTATTTATTTTTTATTCTTGTACAATAAAGAGTATACGACGTCACCATGGCAACGAGCTACAAAGAAAAGTTGATTGACCCTCATACATACTAGTGTAACCGTCAGTGGGCGACTCCGACTCGCACTGATCCTGTTTTTTAAATATATTGTTTTAATTTTCCAGTGGGTCATTCGAACGGCGCGAACGCATGCGCGGGCGACGGCGCGGCGGACCAGCCCTGCAATTGTTGCTACTGCACCGTCTTCGGTCATGCGGTAATGGTCACTAAAGTTTCAAATTCATTTTTTATGTAATTCAGTTTGTATTTCTCTATATAAATTGTTTGGTATGGCCCTAGGCGTACTTTTTCGAATCAAATCGGAGAAATACTGGAAAAGGACCGAATCCTTAAGTACCCGAAACCGACGTGCGTGCATGACTTGTCAAGATCGTAGCAAGTGGGAAGAAGTAGTCTCTGCCTACCCCTCTGGGAAACAGGCGTGATTTAATGTATGTATGTATGTATAATTATATGGTAATATACCGGATTTTTTACTATGGGTAATCTCTGGATATAAAAAGAATGCTTATAGAGCGAAAACAGCGCATTCGTAACATACGAGTATGTGATGTCTCTCCTATAACTTCGTGTAAACTTCTTTTTTCAAATATTGGACCTTTTAACAATTGCACGTTTATATATCTTTGAAGTACATACACATACCATCACGCCTGTTATCCCAGAGTGGAGTAGGCAGAGCTACAGAATTACCCACAACTTCAAAAACCTGCTGATAATTCAGTAACCACACTTTGCACAAATAGGCCAAGATGTTCACCAGTGTATTAGTGACAGGTTGCAAGCCCATCGCCTAACAGTACTTCGAGCCTATATTCCCTTGGGGACTCCCCAGACCTATCGACTCCGAATCGGCTTGAGCCGGTAAGAAAAAGTTTTATGTCCATGCATAAGAGCGAAAACGACGTCACTCGGCTCTGCTCGACTCGGCTCAGCTCGATTCGGCGTTGCGAACGGAACGACGTCGTTTTCGCTCTTATTGCATGGACATAAAACTTTTTCTTACCGGTTCAAGCCGATTCAGCGTCGATAGGTCTGGGGAGACCCTTAGTCGTCTCTTACGACATCCACGGGAAGACATGGAGTGGCACTATTTTATCCCGACAACCACACGGAGTAAACGGGGGTCTTTGAAGTAGAAGACAAAAAATCAAGCATGTCACTTTAACACGAGATACTTACCCAAACCGATTAGGCGATTACTATACCCCAAATATAAAACGTATTTGTAATAAAAAAATAAAAAATAAAAATAAAATCATTTATTCTGTAAGTAGGCCCTGTAGGCACTTTTACAAGTCTGAATCTACCATCTACCAGCGCTTCAAGAGACCATTGTTGAGAAGAAGCACCTCAAGAAACTCAACAGTAAGCCATTTTTTTAAATAAAGAACTTATTACAATACTAAACATAAGCTATCTAATTTAAATGTCACAGGGATGTACAGGTCCCAGTAGTAATAATAATTAAATTAATAAAAATGTCAGGTTAAAATAATAATACAATTCCGGAGATGTAAAGAGTCTCCAAATGTCAAATTAAAATTAAATATAGGTAAGTAGGTAATTAAACAAAAAAAACAAAACAACAAACACAAACAAGGGAGATGTAGAAAGTCTCCACGGTCAATTTTGGAGATGTAAAGAGTCTCCAGATGTCAAATTAAAATAATAAGCATTCAAGGAGATGTATATAGTCTCCACGGTCATTAATAATTGTAATACAAATAATTCAGTCCCAAGCATTGTCATCATTTATATAATACTATAATACGCTTTAGAAATTAGTTGACGTTTAATATAACTAGAAGACGCCCGTGACTTCGTCCGCGTAGAATTAGTTCCCCGCCACTCCCCCATTTCTTCCCGTTGGGGGTCGATTTTGGGAAAATTATTTCTTAGTGCTCACTTACATCATGAAAGGAACCCCGGTACAAAATTTCAAGTTTCTGGGTACAGTAGTTTCGGCTGTGCGTTGATATATAGGTCAGTGGGTCAATTTTGCCTTTTATCTATACAGGGTGTTTGGTAGAGCGTTGTCTCAAAGAAACAGGCGAATAGAAGAGGCCATTAGCTATCCATTTCAGGTACTCTAACCCTTTATTTATCTAGGGGCTATTTAATACCGTTTTTTTTATTTTTTTATTAAAAGTTACCAAAATTCGACCTTGAAACCCCGAAAAAAAAGGAACTATTTGGTGTATCCACAAAATTATCATTTTGTTAGAAAATTAAATGTTGCGGTGTTCGAATAAAACTTTTAATAAAATAAAAATTAAATCGGTATTAAATAGCCCCTAGACAAATAAAGGGTTAGAGTACCTGAAATGATTCAGATTCAGATTTTATTACTCAATATAACACAGTATAAATTACATGGCATGTCAAATTATATGCAGTTAGATTGAGGCCGTCAGAAATAGAATTAAATGATAATATCAAAAGTCAACACAAATAAAGAATAAAGTAAAAATTTAAAAGTCAATCTTATTTATAAGTCAAGTTCCATATACTCATCCACCGAATAGACTGGGTTATCCAACAAAAGATTCCTAAGCCGGCGCCTAAACATTTCGTCAGATGGTTCGCGTTTGAGTTCGGCGGGTAGACGCTCGCAGTAGGTGGGACCGATGACGCGCGGGTTCCTACCTGCAAGTGCCATGCGACGAGGAACAGTTCTCAAACGCCCTGTGTGGCGGAGTTGTTTGCCGACGACGTTTACTGTTGCAAACGAAGAAATATTTGATCGGACAAACGTAATAATTTCGAATATGTAAAGTGAATAGTGCGTCATTATGCGGTGCGTTGTGAAAATGCCCCGACAAGTATGTCTTGGCTTCGCCCCGACCAGCGTACGTACGGCACGTTTCTGCATCAGCATTACCCTGTTGGCATCCGTAGAGTTTCCCCATAAGAGTGTGCCGTGCGACAATGGATAGCTAAATGGCCTCTTCTATTCGCCTGTTTCTTTTAGACAACGCTCTACCAAACACCCTGTATAGATTAAATGCGTTTTTAAGCAAAATATTTGCAAGGCGATTACGGTTAGACATGACTGTGTTCGAGAAATGTTTTATTTTACGATCAAACATACCATACATACATACATACATAAACTCACGCCTTCATTCCCAGAATGGGGTAGGCAGAGCTACAGAATTACCAACAACTCTAAAAAATGTTGATAATTCTGTAAACATACCATGTCTAGAGCTAATAAATAATGTCATTATCTAGTTATATGTTTATCGTTGTACCTGTAATACAGGCTTAGAAGTTAGTTTGGGACTGGCTCAATTTGTCCCCTGATATATATTTGTTTATATTGTTAACGTTACTGTAGCTCTTATTGATTTTGCAGTAAGAGCTAACTTGGCGTCAGTATGATTACACTGTCGTTTTTGTTTATTATATTAATACTAATCGCTCATTGAATTCAAAACGGACACATTTCAAAATAAATTTCTCTTGCATTGAAAATCTTATACGTTCTAATTTCAAAATTCAACACTGACTGATTTTGGAATGTGTCCGTTTTGTGTTCAATGAACGACTTATTGACGAAACATATTCTGCCAGCCTGCCCTGACGACGCCCGTGCCGCGCAACTTCAACGAAACTAGAGAACGGCTCCGCTCGATACTCAACAAGAAGAAACAGAAATGCAAGACTGCCAATGTAAGTGGTATCATGTTTACCCGACTGCCGAACGAGGAGGCTATATGTGTTTCTATGTATGTTAGTTCCTTTGTGGCGCTCTAGGATCTAAACGCGTGGGCTGATTTTGTTGATTGTCTGAGGTTTGTGAGTGTCACTAAAGATATGACTAATCATTAGGGTTAGGATTTTGGTGGCATTTCGTGGTTTTAGAACCCATGGAGCCGCTATTTTCTAATTATTATTAGTACATTGTTGCAGAGGATAGAAAGTACGAGATTTTTGGACGAGTCATATAGAGGGCCGAAACGTAGTTGAGGCCCTCTAGTGTACGAGTCCATAAATTGCACTTTCTACCGAGGCAGACATAGTGCTTTTCACAACTACTGAGAGGAAATAAAATAAAAATTCATATTCAAAACTCAAATTTTAATTCATGTTAATGTGAATAGTGTTAGTCAAATGGCGTCGGTTTTTTCAAAAGTAGAATAGAAGCTGTATGTATTATCGCCAATTTTACCATAGATAACTTTTTTGTAAATCTGGACCCCTATTCTCGTGGCTTTCGAGATTAATAAACTAACATTCGAGATGAATATGTCAACTCCATATAAAATTGTATTAGTTTCGCCTTATCTCCCATGTAATTTTATCTCTAGTGGTTCGAGATTAGGGGCCAAGTTTGAATTACATAAAAAAAAAGCAGTGACATAGTTTTTAGTCTGTGTATCTTTTAGCAAAAATACACCTAATATTTTACGAAACAAAATGTTATGATTAGTCGATTCCAATTTTTCATTTTTCATATTTTAACACAAAAATTGATTGATTGATTTTCATTGGTTATTAAAGTTGGACAACAATGTTCTCGACCAATCAGCAAATGCCGACAAAAACATTCTTGGTCTGTCCTTATAAGTGACGTTTTGTGACCCCAAACAAGAGCATCTATGGCCATATTTCCGAGTAGTGTTGTGAAAAATATATTAACACTTTGATTTTGACCTTCAGTATAGTCATATTTCAAAATGAACTAATTACATTTTTATTTCGATTTTTCCGTCCCTACTAATATTTGCTTGTTTGTAACGCTTTCACAGCAGAGATATTCTCCATACCAAAATTCATTTAAATTGGTTTAGCGGTTTAATGAATAAATTAATCAAAGTGGTATGTATCACAATAAATAAAAAATAGAGACTCCATGGATTCTAGAACCACGATTTGCCACCAAAAGTTCTAACTAGTAATAATAATTCAATATGACGGCAACTAGACGCCATATGGTAAAAAAGGAAAAACGTCGACGAACTATGACAATGGGTATCATTGAATAGCTATTTAAAAATCATCTTTAGGTTTTTTTCATCATTTTTTGTTTTGTATGATGATTTAGGATTTATAACGATTTAGAGTTGGTTGGCAAAAGTCGGATTTTTATAAGCTTGTTTTTTTTTTTGGGTTCCATGCACAAACTGACATATTGTGGTTCTACAATCCATGGAGTCGCTATATCCTTAATATTATTATGATTTTGATCGTTACATTGTCATATTTCAAAATTAATACGTTTATTGAACCACTAAACCAATTGAAATTAATTTTGTACGGATGATATATCTCTGCTGCAAAAGTGTTACAAATAAACAAATATTAATTAGTAGGTATGGATAAACCGAAGTAAAAATGTATTTAAACCATTTTGAAATATAACAATACAAAAGGTCAAAATGAAAGTGGTATGTGTTATACCTCTATTACATAGGAAAAAGTGACGCCATGGATTCTGGAATTACGATATGACACTAGAAGTCCTAACTGTTTGTCACGTGACATTGTTAAACAGCCAATCAAAACTGTTTTATCGTACTTTAACGTATCAGTGTTCTGCTTCTATTGGCTAATAAACTATATCACGTGGTTCGTTTACATTTTTTAGGTATCTAAACAATCGAAGTATAGTGATTATAAAGAGTATGAATGCATTGAACACTCGAAACCTACATGCTTGAAAATTGAATTATCAGATCCTGCGTTTAAAAATGTGTGGTTATAGGGCGAGCCGGAGGCGGCGGCGCTGAAGCCGGCGCCCGCGCCCAAGCCGGCGCCCGCGCAGCCCGAGCCGCCGCGCGCCAAGCCCGGGCCCGCGCCGCCCGCGCCCAAGCCGCCGGTAACTACTCCTTCCGACACCACTGCCGCTTGCGGACCCCAGCTGTCTTCATCATCATGTCAGCCGAAAGACGTCCCCTGCTGGACATAGGCCTCCCCCAGGGCTCTCCACTCACACCGGTCTTGTGCTTTTCGCATCCACCGCGTTCCCGCGATCCTTACAAGGTCGTCACTCCATCTTGTTGGAGGCCAGCTGTCTTCCCGGATCTTATCTATGCCAGATTGTTTGTTTACAAGCTAATTGGAACCCTATCTTGTATGTGGTAAATTCCAATTTTGAATATCAGTATTGAATACCTTGTGGACTGATACGTGATGAGGTAGGCACTAGGCTGAAAAATTGCGCTTTGGAGAAATCAGAATAGGTTAATATGCAACTAGAAAAAAAATGCGAAAGGAAGTTTATTCTTAACAAAATTGAATTTTTGGAAATTGATATTAAAAGCAAATTACAGGTAAAATGGGTCAGCGAGATTTAAATTTGTCCCTTAAATTCTGCCTCTTTGCAAAAGTCTCGGTCCAACGGACTATGTTCAAGGTTCCAGCCCGCTCCGACTAAATAACCTAACAGTTCGTGTTCCAGGCGTTGCCCAAGTCCCTCCCGCCGGCGACGTCGCCCGCGCTCACCGCCGCGCAGATGCAGGCGCAGCTGCGGCGGCAGGCCGAGCAGCGGCAGCTCACCGACAAGATGGCGGACAAGGTCGCCGACAAGATGGCCGACATGACGGTGTCTGACAAGGACAAGCCTAAGGTATTACTTTAGGCTCCTTTTATAACGTAAGCGTGCGACATATTATATGAGGATTCATACTGTATCCGGTTTGGCTTTAATGTCCATCCGTCCGTGGAATGTCAGCAGGCTGTATCTCTTCGGTTTGCATTACATGTTGGTAAACCAACGGTCCCGGGTTCGATGTCTGGGCAATGATTTGTGTAATGAGCGCGATTAGTGCTTCCCGAGCATTTTTTTTATTTCAGTTTTTTTGTGTATGTCCCTGAAGGAGTGTAAAAAAAAAACGACGTTTTGATACAGAAAACTATTAAAATCGGTTATTATAGTAGTTTATGCAACAGTTGTATAAGAGAGGTCAAAAAAGACGAGTGGTGTGGTTACGATGTGAGCCGCAGGCGAACATCGTAAAGCAAGACGCCACGAGTATTTTTTGACTTAGTTATACACCGTTGCATACAATACTTTTTCTACGACTAGGTTTCAAATAAAATGCAAAATTAAATAAATATACCGAGGTTAGAATACGAACGAACGAAGCACAGAACAACAAACGAGCGAGAAACATTCGAAAAAAACAAAATATGTGTCTATGGTTAACTTTGTTTTTAAATTGATGTGCACTTGCCAGGTTTCATTTTTTTTTTTAAAGTTGCATAATCGATTTAACTTGTGAAATAGGGACTAAAAAACACCTAATGATTTGAGAAATGAATTCTTTTACCTGATTGGTCGATTTTAATATAGCTGCGTTCTGGTTGGTTGATACCAAATAAAATGTTTTTTTTTAAAGAGTTAAATTAGTAAAAGAGTTTACATACCAAAAAGAACCTAACGTTCCGATTGACAGTCAATGTGTATTGTGATTGGTGGTTTAATTTGGTGAAGTATTTTGATTGGTCAAATTAACCTAGGTGTAAGCTTTGGCAGCTAGGCATATCGTTTTGGCTCAAAAAAGCACAAGTGCTGTTAAGGGGAATAGACTAGATAGACTTTTCTACGGAATGTTCTGCGGACATATTATCTATATTCTTATATTAGTGTTCGTGACTATATAAATGACAGATAAAAGTACAGGAGTAGGAAAAGAACATTAATTGACTATTTAAGTAACATGTAGCGAGATTGCAATGAAATTCCTGTTTAAATAACATTTTAAGACAATTTCTCAATTGCGTGTAAACTCTTTGCTTGAACTTGTATGACCTGTGTGCTGTGCCATAAATTAAAAAAAAAATACTTACCGACCTTGGGTTTCATGGTAAAAAGAAAGGTCGAGGGTTTTATATGGGGCATTGCGGCCAAGTTAACCTGTATGTTTAGATACTGTTTACGTGCAAGTGTGATGAATTAAATATTTAAGGGCTCCCATTCAACAAACGTGATATCGTCGATTGAACTGCAAAACCGCGTAAGTAACATATTTAATAAGGAGTAAAATCATCATCATCATCATCATGAAGTAAGGTAAGGTTTATTTGGCGCTATCATAAATTTGTTATTGACGCAGTTTTGCAGTATCACCGACGATATGGTACGGAACCCCTCGTGCGTGAGTCCGACTCGCACTTGGCCGGTTTATTTTAATTAAATACCTGTCAAAATTCAAATGTTCGTAGGATCTTGTTACGGTCGGTCCGGATAGCTACCACCATCTTATCCTACAGCCAAGCAGCAGTGTTTGCAGGGATAAGACAGCCCGGGAAATTACTAGCATAGAGGCATTCCACCTTGGCCCTCAAGGATGGTAACGCATTCGGAGTTAATGGATTGTAGTCTTGACAATTAAATTCCATCAGATCCCACTTAGGTAGGCCTCCAACAAATGGTGGATGCGAAAAGCACAAGACCGGTCTGAGTGGGGAGCCTTGGGGGAGGCCTATGTCCAGCAGTGGACGTCTTTCGGCTGACGTGATGATGATGATGAGATCCCACTTATCATCAGGTGGTCTTGTGTCTTCTCCTTGTCATTAAAAACCAGCAAACTTCCACCCATATGATAGAGTAATCTTTTTCAGGCGTTACAACGCACGGTGCCGGTCCAAGGGAGCGTGCCGCCCGCCCTCAAAGCAGAGGGCAAGGTCAACCCCAACGCCATGGAGCAAATCCGATTACAGGTAAAAAAAAAACACCATAAAGTGCCTAGAACAGCGTTCATTGAATGCAAAACGGACACATTCCAAAATCAGTCAAGTGTTACATTTTAAAATTAGAAGCTGTTCGTATAAGAATGAAATGTGTACGTTTTTCGTATTCAATGAGCGAGCTATGATGAAAATTCAACCATAATGTAGTCTGCCCATACAGAGTGTTCAAGAGTATAAGGCAAGTGGTGATCTCCCAAGTGCTGTGACTGCGAATCTTTATTATTTCCACGTTTTTTTATGTAATCCTGTATACTGCTACAATATAATAAATGCGACCGAGTATAATCACGAATGGGGAAAAACACCACTAGAAAAATGTATAATTTGTTTGGAAGCGTCTAGGGTATTAAACTCCGGATAAGCTCCGATATGCCCCTCATGTCAGTAAGTTAAGATCAAAATTTGCAAATCAAACTTAGCATTTTTTTTTTTTTCAGCAACTTAAGCAGCAACAACAGGCTCAATTCCAAAATAGGCCACCGCAACAACCGGCGCCGGCGCCGGCTCCCGCGCCTGCGCAGAAGAAACCAGAGCCCATCTACGACCTTCCTATACACAACAAGCCCACGCTCACGCCGCAGCAGCAGCAGCAGATCCGCCAGCAACAGCTGCAGCAGCAGCAGCAGCAGCAGCAACAGCAGCAGCAGCAGCAACAGTTGCTGCAGCAGCAGGTATTATACTGCAGTAGTTAGAAGCCAGCGCCCATCTACGACCTTCCAATACACAACAAGCCTACGCTAACGCCGCAGCAGCAGCAGCAAATCCGCCAGCAACAGCAGCAGCAACCGTTGCTGCAGCAGGTATTACACTGCGTAGCTAGAAACCGGAGCCCATCTACGACCTTCCCGTACACAAGAAGCCCACGCTCACGCCGCAGCAGCAGAAGCCAATCCGCCAGCAAAAGCTGCAACAGCAGCAGCAACAGTTGCTGCAGCAGGTATTACACTGCGTAGCTAGAAACCGGAGCCCATCTACGACCTTCCCGTACACAAGAAGCCCACGCTCACGCCGCAGCAGCAGAAGCCAATCCGCCAGCAACAGCTGCAACAGCAGCAGCAACAGTTGCTGCAGCAGGTATTACACCGCAGTAGTTAGAAGCCGGAGCCCATCTACGACCTGCCCATACACAACAAGCCCACGCTCACGCCGCAGCAGCAGAAGCCAATCCGCCAGCAACAGCTGCAACAGCAGCAGCAACAGTTGCTGCAGCAGGTATTACACCGCAGTAGTTAGAAGCCGGAGCCCATCTACGACCTGCCCATACACAACAAGCCCACGCTCACGCCGCAGCAGCAGAAGCCAATCCGCCAGCAACAGCTGCAACAGCAGCAGCAACAGTTGCTGCAGCAGGTATTACACCGCAGTAGTTAGAAGCCGGAGCCCATCTACGACCTGCCCATACACAACAAGCCCACGCTCACGCCGCAGCAGCAGAAGCCAATCCGCCAGCAACAGCTGCAACAGCAGCAGCAACAGTTGCTGCAGCAGGTATTACACCGCAGTAGTTAGAAGCCGGAGCCCATCTACGACCTGCCCATACACAACAAGCCCACGCTCACGCCGCAGCAGCAGAAGCCAATCCGCCAGCAACAGCTGCAACAGCAGCAGCAACAGTTGCTGCAGCAGGTATTACACCGCAGTAGTTAGAAGCCGGAGCCCATCTACGACCTGCCCATACACAACAAGCCCACGCTCACGCCGCAGCAGCAGAAGCCAATCCGCCAGCAACAGCTGCAACAGCAGCAGCAACAGTTGCTGCAGCAGGTATTACACCGCAGTAGTTAGAAGCCGGAGCCCATCTACGACCTGCCCATACACAACAAGCCCACGCTCACGCCGCAGCAGCAGAAGCCAATCCGCCAGCAACAGCTGCAACAGCAGCAGCAACAGTTGCTGCAGCAGGTATTACACCGCAGTAGTTAGAAGCCGGAGCCCATCTACGACCTGCCCATACACAACAAGCCCACGCTCACGCCGCAGCAGCAGAAGCCAATCCGCCAGCAACAGCTGCAACAGCAGCAGCAACAGTTGCTGCAGCAGGTATTACACCGCAGTAGTTAGAAGCCGGAGCCCATCTACGACCTGCCCATACACAACAAGCCCACGCTCACGCCGCAGCAGCAGAAGCCAATCCGCCAGCAACAGCTGCAACAGCAGCAGCAACAGTTGCTGCAGCAGGTATTACACCGCAGTAGTTAGAAGCCGGAGCCCATCTACGACCTGCCCATACACAACAAGCCCACGCTCACGCCGCAGCAGCAGAAGCCAATCCGCCAGCAACAGCTGCAACAGCAGCAGCAACAGTTGCTGCAGCAGGTATTACACCGCAGTAGTTAGAAGCCGGAGCCCATCTACGACCTGCCCATACACAACAAGCCCACGCTCACGCCAGCAGCAGCGCAGATCCACAAGCAACAGCTGCAGGAGCAACAGTTGCTGCAACAAGTATTGTATAAATCGGGAGACAGTGTCCTCAGCGTACTATAGAAAGTGACTTCAGTTGCATGCCTACCTGCTGTTAGGGTTCTTCATCGTAGCACTCGCAAACGGCTGTTTTTCCATCCCCACCACCTCGATGGTAGTCTACTTCTGTGTGTACAATACAATACAATACAAATACTCTTTATTGAACACCAAAAGAAAACAAAACACGGAACAGTACATTTTAACTGTAGGTATACAACAGGCGGTCTTACCGCTAAATAGCGATCTCTTCCAGACAACCTTCACGCCGACGAGCACAATCTTTTCTTCAAGGTCGGCAACGCATCTGCGATTCCTCTCCAGATGTTGCAGGTGTTCATGAGCGGTGGTGATTAATTTACATCAGGTGACCCGCCAGCTTGGTTTCTCCCTTTAGCATTTAAATTTAACTATAGCGCTCTCTGTCTTCAACATCTATTTTACCAAGTTGTGTTTCTCCCCAGCAGTTGCAGCAGAAGCGAATGAGTCGGCCGGCGCAGGCGAGAGGGCACGGGTCCCTCTCCAGCAGAGACACGAGTGTATTCTCCACGTCTAGCGGGTGCTCCGGGTCAGTATCATGTTACTCATTGAATGAGCAGTTGAGTAGCAGCATCGACTTTCTCCGGGGTGGGGACAAGACAACTGAAAACTAGCATAGAGGCAATCCACCTTAGACGTCAGAGTTGGCAACGCATTTGTACTCAAGCTGCGTTACAAATGACAGTGAAGGCTTGACGTTTACGACGTATCTTGTCTCGGTCTTGGGGTTTCTTGAGAATGCAAATGTCCAGATCCCACTTGCCATCACGTGGCCTGTGTGCTCGTGTGCCTTTCCGTGTGGTAAGTTTTTAAAAGTTATCGGCAAATTATGTTTTAAGTAAAGTTTGACGTTCTTGTATTTGTGTGTGTGGCATCGGAGCCCATTTTTTTACCCGATGGACTGGGATACTGATACAAACGCGACAACAATATCGTACTTATCCGTACACCGTGTTCGGACTCGTTAGCTTGCTCTTGATGATTGCACAAAACTACTGTCATCAACAAAAGCCGGTCTCAAAATTGAAATTTTAACTTTTTTTTTTCTAGTATCACATCTCACAGCGGGTCGTGCTGGCGAGGCGCCGGCTCCCACCAGGACCCGCGCGACCTGGACGCGCTGCTGCAGTACATCGAGGGCCCCTCGCGGCACGTGGACCGCGGCAAGAAGCGCGCCAAGAAGCAGCGGCAGAAGGGCAAACGTGTACGTCACAGGGTACCAGGGTACTAGGGCTACAGGTCTCTGGAGAGCATACAGCGAGAGGTTAAGAGGTAGATAGGAGATCGAAGATTCACTCGGCGAGCTAGACACAAAATAGGTTGCCGGAGAAGTGCGTGGAGAGATTTTTCTGTAATTTATAATGAAAGGACTATTTTCTGTTTTTTTTTAAATATTTATGTATGGAAGTGAATATTGGCAGAAGAAGAACGCAAGCCGGATGAATGCTCTAAGAATGAAATGAGAGCTCTAAGAAGTATGTGTGGAGTTAGGATGATAGATAGGTAAGAAATAGTAACAGTAAGATCCGAGAACGATGTGGATTGAAAGAAGATGTAGTGACTAAAATCGAAAAGGGTATGTTAAGATTGTTTGGTCATTTAGAAAGTATGGATGAAAGAAGGGTTACGACAGATATATGGCGAGCGAGAGCGAGCGAAGATGTCGGTAGGGGACGTCCTAGACGGACGTACGGTGATCAGATTCACGATGTACTGAATAAGGGCCAAATAAAAAGCACCCGAAACCGTCGTACGTGCATGAAGAGATTGATGAATGTAGAGGAAGCGAAAGTTGTATGTTTAGATCGGTGCACCTGGCGTTCCATAGTCTCTGCCTACCCCATTGGGAGACAGACAGTCAGACAGGCGAGAAGTTATGTATGTATGTATGTATTTTTTAATATTATAGTTTCGGGGAAAGTTACCATTTCTTGATGTTGGTCCTTACCTAGGGACCGATTAAAAAAAAAAACTAATAATAGTAATGAGGGCGCCACTGAAGGCAGTCTTAACAAACTATCCAACTATAACATACCCGTCTCGTGTTAACAGATGGAGTGCCGCTTGTTAGAAGAGCACGGCGTTGTGTCGACACAGCTGCTGCGGATCCGCGCGGAGCTCCGCGTCGTGCAGGCGCGGCACGCCAACCACCTGCGGCAGTGCGAGGAGACCAAGATGCTGCTGCGGCAACAGCAGAACCTCAAGAAAGGTACCGTTACGCAAGTGGTTCACTTGACGCACTAAGATATAAGCAGGTAACCAGCAGGCAGGCAGCCATTGGAAACATATACTACCTCTACACTTGCTTTGAAAAAAAAACAATATTTTTAAAAATCCATACAATTACACCATCTTTTCTATTAAGGCTTATCAAAATGGACCTTATTGCATGGCAAATAAAGTTCATAACAAATTGTGTATTTTCTCGAGCCTTATTCTTCTTCACATGCTATCAATCTACACTAAATTTCCTTTTCCAACCCTATCATCTTAAATACGGAACCCACGGTGCGCGAGCCCGACTTGCACTTGACCCGTTTTTTTTTTTTAAAGATTTAGGTTAATTGGAATGGTTCTTTGCTTCGCTTTCATACAAATTGGTTGGGAATATCAGTTCTAAAGGAACGGGTCGCCATGATATCAGAGTTATTATTTAATATTTATTTTTGTTTGTTTCGCAGGAAAGAAGGGCAAGCTGAGTGCGGCGCAGATGGCGAAAGCGCAGCTGCTCGCGGAGCGGCTCGGCGAGCACAACAACCTGGTCAACATCACGACCAAGGTCGGTCCACTTAAACCCTCGACGAAAATATAGGGGTATATGTTTAATGTATATCTGGGTGTGGAATCACAGCTCCCTTACGAATGGACCGATGCGGACACATTTTTATAGAACTGGAATGGTTCTTAGCTAGATTTTATGAAAATAGGTTGGGCTGTTTCATAGTTAGTTTAATAGAAGGATTGTATCGCCACATCTTAACTCTACTATCCAGTATTTACGCAAAGTCGTCGACATAGATTAAAAAGAATAGGGGACCCAAGTGCGATCCTTGTGGTACTCCGATAGGAATGTCGATAGCACGAGATTTATAGCCGCGAAGATCCACTAACTGAGACCGATTTTTAAGAAAAGACTGACACTATCGCATCAAGAAGCCATGAATACCTATATGCTCGATTTAATTAAAAATAATTCTATGGTTAACTAAGTCGAAGGCTTTGCTGAAATAACCTGCACCTCTTTACCTCTATGGTTGCTCGTGGTCGAACTACTTGGTATGTATACGTGCTGAGCTTTAGTTGTTTGTTTAACCGTAATCTATCTCGCAGGAAGTGGCAGTAGAAGAGAAGAGAGTGCAGGAGTACTCCGAGCGCCTGCTCGAGTGCGAGCGGCAGCTGCTGGCGGCGCGCTCGCTGCAGGGCGAGCCGCTGCGTGCCGCGCCCGCGCCCGCGCCCAGCGTCGCGCCGAGCGCCGCGCTCAGCGCGAGGAAACACGTGAGTGCTAGCTGCAGGTGCAGCTGCAGCAGGCGAGGAGAGAGTGCAGGAGTACTCCGAGCGCCTGCTCGAGTGCGAGCGGCAGCTGCTGGCGGCGCGCTCGCTGCAGGGCGAGCCGCTGCGTGCCGCGCCCGCGCCCGCGCCCAGCGTCGCGCCGAGCGCCGCGCTCAGCGCGAGGAAACACGTGAGTGCTAGCTGCAGGTGCAGCTGCAGCAGGCGAGGAGAGAGTGCAGGAGTACTCCGAGCGCCTGCTCGAGTGCGAGCGGCAGCTGCTGGCGGCGCGCTCGCTGCAGGGCGAGCCGCTGCGTGCCGCGCCCGCGCCCGCGCCCAGCGTCGCGCCGAGCGCCGCGCTCAGCGCGAGGAAACACGTGAGTGCTAGCTGCAGGTGCAGCTGCAGCAGGCGAGGAGAGAGTGCAGGAGTACTCCGAGCGCCTGCTCGAGTGCGAGCGGCAGCTGCTGGCGGCGCGCTCGCTGCAGGGCGAGCCGCTGCGTGCCGCGCCCGCGCCCGCGCCCAGCGTCGCGCCGAGCGCCGCGCTCAGCGCGAGGAAACACGTGAGTGCTAGCTGCAGGTGCAGCTGCAGCAGGCGAGGAGAGAGTGCAGGAGTACTCCGAGCGCCTGCTCGAGTGCGAGCGGCAGCTGCTGGCGGCGCGCTCGCTGCAGGGCGAGCCGCTGCGTGCCGCGCCCGCGCCCGCGCCCAGCGTCGCGCCGAGCGCCGCGCTCAGCGCGAGGAAACACGTGAGTGCTAGCTGCAGGTGCAGCTGCAGCAGGCGAGGAGAGAGTGCAGGAGTACTCCGAGCGCCTGCTCGAGTGCGAGCGGCAGCTGCTGGCGGCGCGCTCGCTGCAGGGCGAGCCGCTGCGTGCCGCGCCCGCGCCCGCGCCCAGCGTCGCGCCGAGCGCCGCGCTCAGCGCGAGGAAACACGTGAGTGCTAGCTGCAGGTGCAGCTGCAGCAGGCGAGGAGAGAGTGCAGGAGTACTCCGAGCGCCTGCTCGAGTGCGAGCGGCAGCTGCTGGCGGCGCGCTCGCTGCAGGGCGAGCCGCTGCGTGCCGCGCCCGCGCCCGCGCCCAGCGTCGCGCCGAGCGCCGCGCTCAGCGCGAGGAAACACGTGAGTGCTAGCTGCAGGTGCAGCTGCAGCAGGCGAGGAGAGAGTGCAGGAGTACTCCGAGCGCCTGCTCGAGTGCGAGCGGCAGCTGCTGGCGGCGCGCTCGCTGCAGGGCGAGCCGCTGCGTGCCGCGCCCGCGCCCGCGCCCAGCGTCGCGCCGAGCGCCGCGCTCAGCGCGAGGAAACACGTGAGTGCTAGCTGCAGGTGCAGCTGCAGCAGGCGAGGAGAGAGTGCAGGAGTACTCCGAGCGCCTGCTCGAGTGCGAGCGGCAGCTGTGCACGCAGGCGAGGAAAGCGTGAGGCATGTTTGAGGTTATATTTTGTACGACATTAACAGGAGTCTCAGAACGGCATGACTTTAGCTACAAGTCTCAACAGACGAGAATAAGTGAGTGCATTGTAGGACTGCGAGGGTCGCCATGTTGTTGAACGTTAAATCAAACTGACGCCTTTGTCTTTATTCAGCCTGAGATGTCATTTTACAGTTTTCGCCCATCCCATGTTGCGGGTGATTTGGATTTTCGTTATTTCCTCGGGAACTTTTAAGTTTACCGAGATAAAAGGTACTCTTTGTATTAATCCAAAGTATAAGCTATATCCATTCCAAATTAAATCCAAATCCGTCCAGCTATTGCAGCGTGAAACTAACGAACTAACACACACACACACAACTTTCGCATTTATAACATTAGTAGGATTTACTTTATTGATAGATTCAAGAGATATAGAAGTGTATTTTGCATTCACATTTTTAACTCATCTAACTGTAGAGTCGTGATTCGAGCATGCTAGAGACGTTAGAGAAAAGAAGAAGAGGAGAGAAAGGCTTCAACGCTGAACAACTGAAAATCATTGACTCGCTTCAACCGCTTTACATTATTCTTATTTATGTCTTGAAATAAAAGCGTCTCGTTACAGCTGGAAAATGCGGCGCTATTGCACCGGCATCATCTGGAGCAGCAGAAGTTGCATCAACAAATGCAGCAACAAGCCCTGGATCTCTCCACCTCGGACAAAATGGACAGGCAGAAACAGCAGGCGTTTATAAGTGAGTTATTAGGGTGGATCAACTTTTTGTTGTATGTTATTCTGTCCCGTAAGCCAGGAGACAACAGTGATAGAGTTTCTTAGAAATAATGTTATAATATATACTTCCAGCACACTCAGGAGAAAGGCCATAAAAGAATGGGTGTGTAATTGCCAATAAAACAGTTTTTTAGTGGACTTATATCCTTTGAAATCATAGTTTTAAAGAGTGACCCAGGAGACGTCACCATGGCAACGAGCTACAAAGAAAAGTTGATTGACCCATTAGCTTTTTACATTTGAAGGAGCCATTGCTGGGTGTATGTCGCACCTTTAGAACAATAGTGACCTAATTCAGAATGTTTAAATTTCGATTTTGGTCTCTACACCGTGGTTTTTTTGATTTATGATATCTTTAATGGAACGTTCTTTAGGTCAAATAAAGTCAATTTCCCGAAGACAGACAAATTATATCTTTTACGGTTTGAAATATATTTATTTCTTAAATTTAATCATAATCAGTTAATCACGTTGAACTGGTGTAAAAGGCTCTTGTGGCTTGTTGTAGGCTTGTGTGTGTATGTCACGCCAACAATGACGTATTTAGCTCTGCCTACCCCACTTTGGGAATGAAGGCGTGAGTTTATGTATGTATGTGTAGTTAGTTCACTATCAATGTTAGAAATAGTTTGTAATAAAAGTGTATCATTATAACAGTTTTAATTTTTAATTTACTTGTATAATTTATGGATAATTATATATAATTCTCGCATTGTTCTGCCTAGATGCGCACGGCGTGCGGCGCGTGGTGCCCCCGCCAGTGACCGTGATGCACAACGGACGACAACTCACGGGTGCGTAACAAGCATACACTGCTAGAGGTCTTGAAAAGTCATTCGGGTAAACTCGGTTAGACTTCGTGAGAGCGTTTGTAAGCGAATGGGAGGGAAGAATGATAACAGATGTCTTTTTAAGGTCGCACTGGGACTTTGTTTTACGGCTACACGTAATTTGCTTTTGAAATTAAATTATATTCATCACACTTGCTCGTAAATGGTGTTCTTCCATGCCTGCATACAGAGGGAGAATGGCCTAAGTTGTTCCCGTGGGAGTTATGGCGAGTTTTAATACCTTGGGAGTAATGACTTTCAGGTTTCATGTTCAGCCAAAAAATCAAACGGTTTCTAATTTCATCTTTATAAGTTATCTATAGACTAACTTAACATCGCAACCTATACGAGGGTCAAACTGAAAGATTCGGGAATAGAAAAAGATATGCAGTTAAATTGAATAAAAGTATTTTTATTGTTTTTTTAAAGTATTCTCCTTTTTATTTTATGCACTTTTGCACGCGTTCAAACCAGTCGTTAAACCACTTATTGAACTCTGAAATAAGGGTCTCCACTGCTGCTTCCGGCGTCTGAAACCGCTGACCACGCCACATATCCTTAATTTTGGTAAATGTGAAAATGTCATTGGGGTTCAAGTCGGGGCTGCATGGAGGATGGTCCAGTAATTTGACTTTTTCACCGTCCATATACTCAGTTGTTTTCTGAGTGGTGTGAGAGGTGGCATTGTCGTGGTGAAGGATGATGCGGCGACTAGGGATTTTTTTGTCGGAGTTCAACAAATATACTCGGCAAACGAATAGTGGTGTACCAATCTGCATTGACCGTTCTATGATCTTTAAGAGGGATAGTAGTCTCGTGACCCGATTTGGACACTAAAGTAGCCACCATCTTTTTGAGCTCGTCTTCGTAGACCCATACTCGAGATTGGTTTTTTCTCAGGCTCATATGCATATATCCAACATGTTATTGTCTGTGGATACTTTAATGTTAACTTACTGGAATCGTCAATTAATACTATTAAGATCTTAAGTTTATTTACATCTTTTAATTTAAGTAATTTGTTCTTTGAACCTACACGGATAGGTGTTTCAAGTGCTACCTGTTTAGACAACATTTTTTGTAATTGCGAATGTTTGGATAAAGCAATATTTAACTGCTTTAATTCTGATCATAGTGGTCAAAAGGCTTCTTTTTTAAATGATTTTCATCAAGTACCACAGACAATAACATACAGACCCATAACTAGCAATCGTTTGGAATTATTCAAAAATAAAGTTCAGAATAATCTCTGTAGGTTATCCTTTTCATATAATGACTCTAATAGTATTTATAAAGATTTGTTTGGTGTAATTCTTCATCAATTTAATAATAATTTTAAGATGAAAACTATTTCTGGGTCAAAAACTAAGTTTAGTGAATGGGCTACTGTAGGCATTCATAGAAGTAGAAATAAGCTTTATGAATTATATAGAGAGAGGGAGGAGAACAAGAACGCGGACTTCTTAGTTTATGTTAAGAAATATTCGAGGACTTTCAAGCAAGTTTGCTTGACTGCCAAGTCAAACTTTTTAAGTCTTAAGCTTAAAGCTTCTGACAATAAGGTGAAAACTGTATGGAAAATAATAAATAGAGAAACGGGTAAATCTAAAACTCGGGATAATCAAGTCACCCTAAACAAGGGAGACAAACAAATCACGTCAAACAAAGACGTGGCGTTAGCGTTCGTCACCTGATACAATGCTAAAAACCGCATTTGAGCTTCCTCTGTTGAATTTATTCAAAGTTCTGCGGCACCAATTGACACAGAAGTTTTATGCTCGTCAGAAAATAAGTGAGGGATCAAACGGGAAAACAACTTTGGCACGCCTAATTGTTCCTATAAAATAATTTGTATCTGTCTCAAACATAACAGAATCTCCCGATATGGCACATATCGGTATTCCTTTATCAGCTGACGCACAACATCGACGTCTTCTTGCGCGACTGCCGATTTTGGTCGACCTTCACGCACGTCGTCCGTGAGGGATACATGGCCACGTTGAAATTCTGAATACCACCTGTATATTGTCATCTTTGAAGGTGCTTCATTACTAAAAGCAGCAATCATCCGGTCGCCATATTGTTTTTGAGTTAATACACTTTTAAAGTCGTAATAAATCTTAAATGTTCACGGGATAATTATATTTTCAGCAGTGACTCAATGACTTCAAAAAACAATTGAAACTGATCCATGTTTTTTTAAATGCCCGTAGTGTTAAGGTAACGAAACTTTAGAGATCATAAAAAGGTATAATATTTGTCAAAATTACGATTGTAAGTATTAGATTCCCGAAACTTTCAGTGCAGCCCTCATACGTTGCATTAAACTTCATTATTTTTATATATAAAGTTTATATATTTATCATTCATTTTAGTAAATTCATTTTTAACAAATTGGCAAAATCTAAACTAAACACAGTTCTTAGCATTATCTGTGGTAGATGTAGATGTGTCCAACACTCTCTTTAGTAATCCCCTTCTTACTACCCTTGATGCACAATATACTTACTATTGTTGCTACTGTACACAATTATTACAGTTTGTATAACCTACAATAATATTGACTGGAGCAAAATATTTACGGTACTAAAGGAGCAAACACTTAATAACATTGTCAAAAACGCGTGTCAGTGTGACGAGTTGGCCTAGTTGGTAGTGACCCCTCCTACGAAGCTAGCGGTCCTGGTTTCAAATCCCGGTAAGGGCAGATATTTGTGTGATGAGCGCGAATGTTTGTTTCTGAGTCATGGATGTTTTCTATATATTTAACCCTTTCGAGTACAGTACTGTGATTAGAGATCAATTAGCGATACCCCCGTAGAAGAGTTAAGTATATATTTCTCTCTATAAGTATTTATATATCGTCGTCTAGTACCCATAGTGCAAGCCTAGAGCTTAGTTTGGGACTAGGCCAATTGGTATGACATAGTCCCCTGATATTTATTTATTTTATTTGAAAAGGTGTTTTTACACGTGTCATACTGCCTTTTTTATTGAATGTCAAGGTTATTGAGCAATGACTAACCGTTTGTTTTGAAATGGTATCGTATGTACGTAATGATATCTCTTATTTACTTGACAGTGTAGCGAGAGAGGACAATAGAGAGACGTCGATCACGTTCGGGTCACCAATGTAGGATGACGATCGCGTCGGGGTCACCAATGTAGCGAGAGAGGACGAAAGAGAGACGTCGATCACGTTCGGGTCACCAATGTAGGATGACGATCGCGTCGGGGTCACCAATGTAGCGAGAGAGGACAATAGAGAGACGTCGATCACGTTCGGGTCACCAATGTAGGATGACGATCGCGTCGGGGTCACCAATGTAGCGAGAGAGGACAATAGAGAGACGTCGATCACGTTCGGGTCACCAATGTAGGATGACGATCGCGTCGGGGTCACCAATGTAGCGAGAGAGGACGAAAGAGAGATCTCTCTCCAGGCGGGTGTTGTGCCTGGGGACTGAAGTCCATTGGGATGAAGTTGGAAGTTGTATATGTCAACTGACTGGAGACACTTCGTTAGCGCGATGTAGAACACTTTAGTTGCGCTGTGTGACGCTGCTGGGGCTGGCGAGTTGGTTGACAAGTTGTCGAGAAATGTCGCTAGGTCGCCACACCAGCCCCTCTTTGAGACCGGAGGTTGATGGTGAGACTACGGTGTCCATATATGTCCAATAAATGCCTATCCAACGATAGTTTTTTTTTTCTTTTGGACCGACTTAAAAAAAGGAGGAGGTTTCTCAATTCGACCGTTTATTTAAGAACCGATTTTGATGGTTATTTTCATGTTGGAAAGGAGATATCCCATGGGTAGTACCATGATTACCATACTCAAACCAGGATCTGATGATGGCATCCCAGCGAAATAGAGGGGAACCTTCGGAAATCGTAGTGGCGACTAGTGCGTTGGTGTAACAAGTCTAGGATTTGCATTCAGAAAGTATCATTAGGTGAACTGGAACTGATGATGAAGACCACAGGTAGCCACAGCAACTCCTCAACGGTACATTTCTAGAGCGCAAGGGAACAATTATAAATATACAGGCTGATAAACACATTACCATCCTCCTTCGGCAGTCGGGTAAAAAAATTACCAGAGGGGTTATTATGACATAGCTATGCAGCTCATTTTACGGCGAGTATAAGGGATAGAGCTATAGCAATTATATAGCTCGATACTTTTCTCTCAGCGTAAACTGAACTGCTTAGTTATGTCATAATAACCCCTCTGCTAGATTTTTTGCGGCGCTTCCCTGCGATTATGGTCTCGTCCGAAGCGCTAGTAGATTCACTTCATATACCCTCCTAAAGCCCAACGAAAAATTCAGCATGTAGTCCCTACGGCCCGTAGTTCTACCAGTAGTACTATTGTTTTATACTCATTCAGACCCAAGTACTTAATAGTACATTGTGTATTAAGGTCGGTAAGTAAGGAATTACGATCGAGGCTCTAGTAGAAGCCCGAAGTCGAAGACTGAGGGCTTTCTGAGTCGAGGTACGTAATTCCCGTACCGCCCGTGAAACATACAATGTTTTTCATCACATTTGCGAGTAAATAGCAAACAAGTCAGCACAACTATTATTACGAATTACTTGAACTTTTTTTAAGCGGATGGCGGGCGGACTCCACAGATTATACAAATGTTTCGTTCAGAAACGTTAAGGGCAAAATATACTTACGTAGGTATACATACAGCCCTGAAGGAGTGTAAAAAAAAAACGACGTTTCGATACAGAGAACTATTAAAATCGATTACTTATTATAAACATTAATTGAGTGTTTAAGTAACATATAGCGAGATTGCAATGAAATTCCTGTTTAAATAACATTTTAAGACAATTTTTCAATTGCGTGTAAACTCTTTGCTTGAACTTGCATGACCTGTGTGCTGTGCCATAAATTAAACCTTGGGTTTCATGGTAAAAAGAAAGGTCGAGGGTTTTATATGGGGCATTGCAGCCAAGTTAACCTGTATGTTTAGATACTGTTTACGTGCAAGTGTGATGAAAAAGACAAAATGGCGGGTTTTCTATTTAGTCCTACTGGTAGGCCCGTGGTTACGCTATTGGCGGGTTTTCTATTAAGTCCTACTGGTAGGACCGTGGTACGCTATGACTACACAACTGTCGAAGGAGCTGGGTCTGAATGACAAAGTTAATAAGTACTATGGGACCTTGGGCCGTAGGAGGATACCGTGTGAGGAACATTATAAAAGCAAATGTGTGTGTGTTTGTTTGTTTCTTCTTGAAATGATATCTTGGATTAAAAAAATCCCAAGAAAATGCACGATAATCTAAGTCGCGGATAAAAGCTAGTTTAGTAAATAAACGTTTGTAATGTTGACCGTCTGTCTGTGTAGTGCTGAACGCGCGCGTCGCGCCGGCGCCGGCGCCCGCGCCGCCCGAGCCGCCGCGCAAGCAGACCTGGGAGCAGGCGCTCGCGCACATCAACCAGCTCGCCAAAGGCGGCGCCAAGGACAAGGTGAGCGCTGGGAGATCGACACTAATGGATCTGTGGCAGGTGGCTATCTGGTCGCATAACAACTATTGTCATCATTTCGATTGTCATATCACATTACGCATAAAGTTGATGCTCATATATTTTATTTGGCATAACTTGTACTATGGCATAATTGTTCCCTGTCATAATTATACGGAGTCATCATTGGTTTAACCATAATGTAGAATGTCATACATTTATTTAGTCATAATATTAATAAAATATAAAGTTAGTGGCAAAACCGATTTAGATCGCGGATAGGTTAGGGTTATTTTTTTATAAAAGAGCGGAAAATCTTTATGACCATTATAAATAATGGTTAAATAATTTTATGCGCATCAAATTTATGCGCGTTACACAATATGTTCTTAAACATTATGATTAACAACGTTATGCGCATAAATGTATGACTATTTACAGTTATGCGTAATGATGAGTATGACGAATCCACGTGTGCCTATCAAAATTATGACTTGCAACTTAATGCAACCCGACCCCTACCCGATCTGTGGCGTGTTAGAACGATAGCGTTCGTCCGTTTCGAAAAGAGCGGTTTCTTTTTTGAGCCCCCAGACAAGATGCATAACCAGCGTTTCTATTCGTTTCGTTTTTAAACCAATCGCGTCACTTGTGGATGACGTGATACGAAAAGTCACGTGATCTAGCTGTGACGTGATTTGTTTAAAAACGAAACTAATAGAAACGCTGGTTGGCGTAATGAATCTTGTCTGGGGGGCTCTGGTAAACTTAAAAGCGGCAACGATGGTGGGCAAAAATGTCCCCACCCACCAACAGAGATGAAACTTGTCTCAGTTTATACATCTTGGAAATGAAATGAAATTTATTTATTTGCTGTAAATGTGGTACATTAAGATGTCGTTTAAATTGCAGTAAACCGCACGCTTTGCTGTGTTCAGCATTCAAAAATTGTATTACTTAAAACTATCTTACACTAAATTTATTATTTTAAATTACAATTAATTATTAATTGGCAAAGTGATGTATTTTTACTATGACGAGGATCGCCATATGAATGTGGTTTTCTTGAAAAATTATAATTGTATCGTATGGAATCGGTTTAAAAATAAACACATTCTTGTCTTGCTTGTCTCTTAGAGTTTTTTTTTCATTAAAATATCCCATCTATTGTGCTACTAAAATAGGTATTCCGTATTTTTTTGGGCCCTAATCCAGTGTCTGTTGGAGAGCGGGGACGGGGTCTATACAAAATTGCCCATTACAGTAAAAACCCTAAATAAAAACAACAAATACTAATAAAGGTCAAGTGTTATCCGAAATCGAATTTAAATCTGAATATAATAATACCTACCGTAGGCGGTACGGAACCCTCGGTGCGCGAGTCCGACTCGCCCTTGACCGGTTTTTTTATACAAATCTAGTTTAACTTGGGTGGTTCTTACCGGAGATCATTTATTTTAGACATCATTTCATTGTTTCCTTAATTGTTAAGTGTCATAATTTTTAAATAGCTGGAATTGTAAACTCTTCAGAATTTCTCAATATCTGACGTGTAGATAGGTTTCAATTACAAAAATCGTGAATAACTAACAGTTTCTTTAAAAATAAACGTTACGATCAAAAATAATTACAGCAGAAAATTATACCCTGCTAAACGATACGTTACGGCCTTACAGAAAAAATCTAAGGAAGTGGACAAACAAGAGAAATCGGAAAAGCAAGAGAAAGCAGAGAAGCAGGAGAAGATAGAGAAGCAAGAGAAGCCCGTGAAGGTGGAGCCGAAGCAGAAGGAGCCGCAGCGGACGCAGTCGGACAGCCAGCCGCTGTCCAAGAAGCAGCGGAAACTGCTCGCCAAGCAACAGGTAATGGGCTCTTAGAATTACTTACAACACAACTGATATGGCTTACCGGTGTATGCGCAGATGACGAATTTTCGAAGCGCGGGAACCAATCAGCACGATCCACGCGTTGCGAGTCTGTATTCTGTGCTATTATTGGTTATTAGCAGACCTAGGAACACACGGGGCAAAATTAAATGACAGCTAGGTATTGCCTATATCGATAAACTCAATTATCGATGCTTTTCCCATATACTAGTGATCGCTCCAAGTTTTATTTGTAAAAATATTTTTTTATTGAAAGTATGAAAATTAAACAAAATAGCAACATAATTCAGGTTACTCATCATTTTAAAAGGATTTTTGAACCTACACTCATAATCATTAAAAAAAAAATCCTCATTGTGTATTTGAGACTTACCGTCCCATTTACTATTGTTAAAGTAAACGATCAGAATTGGTTCCAGGGCAAGCCAAAATAAAAAATACACACTTACAAACAACGCTGCGGGCGATCGCTAGTATATGGGAAAAGCATCGATAATTGAGTTTATCGATGTAGGCAATCCCTAGATATCATTTAATTTTGCCCTGTATATTCCTAGGTCTGGTTATTAGAGACTCCATGTTGACGCGCGCCCGCGTGTCTTTCAGTCAGCCGTGAGTGAGATGGGAAAAATAGATGCAATTTAATTTGCACCTTCTAACTATTACGTACAAGTCTGATCGTGGGTTTTAATCGTGCTTTCGGAAACCATCGGAATCGTTGTTCGTGTCTGCGCGAACGAAGATTCACGACACGCCATATAAATTGTGTTCTACTGTACATGCTTCTAATCTTTACATATATAGAACTGTTTCTTGACTGATTGGTGGACAACTTGATTTATATTTATTTGATTTAGCTTGTTTTATTTTTCAGTTAATTATCTACCCAGGTTCGGACATTGCGTTGTTCGATATGTCTTTCAAGTGACTTATGTACAATTGTCATTTCAAAAAGCGCTATTATTGGTACGCCATATTGTGCCTAGCTTATTTAGCTGGAAAACAAAACAAGCTGAACTGAATTTGGTTGATTATTCTTGACGTTATTATCTGTTTTAAGATAGTATGTTCGTTAACATCTGTATGAACAAAAGACTGGCCAGACCATCATTCGCCAAGCGGTTGTCTGGACATAAAAGTCTTCATTAGCAGTGCATGGGACGATTTGAGACTAAACTACAGCTTGAAGTTCAATTACAAACCAAATTCTATTATTCCAGGCCGAAGAAGAAGAGCGAAAGAGACAACAGCAGGTGCAGAAGCAAGAGGCCAAGAGTAAAAAAGAGAAGGAGAAAAAATTTGAACCTCCCAAAGTGGAGCCCAAGAGGGTGGAGAAAAGAGAAACCAAGAAGACTGAACCGGTTAAGGAAGAGAAGGGTAAGAAAAAAGAAAAGAAGAAGGAGGAGAAAGGGAAGGAGAAGAAACAGGAGAAGACTAGTAAGTATAGAGCGTTTAGCTTGTAATGTAAAAGGCGCCTAAGCCGGTGAAATGACTAGCATAGAGGCATTCCACCTTAGTCTTCAGGGTTGGCAGTGCATTTGCAGTCTTGTGAATGCGAATGTCTATGGGTCACAGTATCCACTTACCATCAGGTGGCTTGTGTGCTCGTTTGCCTTCCTATGCCATAAAAAAAAAACTCGCGCTCAGTTACTCAAATTGATGTTTGATGGTTGCGTGCGTTGATGGACTTGTGTAATTTTTTGGAGTGGGGCGCGACTTTCTGGATTAAAAAGACTTTGTTTTAATTGGTAACCCATCGCAAATCTGAGGTTTCGGATTCGGTCTGTAAAATTTGCCAAATTGTCACAAATTTGTTTATGCATTTTACTAGCAGGTCATCTGATGGCAAAGGGTATCTTTGCTGCCCTCCTAAGCACATATTAATAAGCAGTATCCATAAATCAATAACCGAAGCAGTTTTAGTTCTCTTCTCTTAGTAATAAGGTTGATATTGCTACAGGACTTTTATCTGACATACCTCGTATTTGCTCAGGAGGGCTGTATGTATGACTGATTTACGATAACTTTAAGGGAACGTTCTTTAGGTCAAATAAAGTTAATTTCCCGAAGACAGACAAATGATAACTGTAACGGTTTTAAAGATATCTAATTTTAAAATTTAAACAGTTAATCACGTTGAACTAATCTAAAAGGCTCTTAACTGTCTGTGTATGTCACGTCAACATTGACTTATTTAACACTGTCTATGAGTTAACTTTAAAGGCCCTTTTAGAATGACTAAAGATACGACATTTAATTTTTTTTGCAATATTTAAAAATCTAATCTACCACTTAGTCTCTATGGATGTACCTAGTAATATGCCGAAGTTATCGTAAATCAAAAAAAACACGGTGTATAAGATTTTTAAAGATAATCTATAGATAAGGTTAGTTTTATAACAATTCTTATAAGTTAAACGTTGTCAGTTTTTTTTTAAATAAAAGTTTGGCTTATTAGTACGAAAATTCCAACTAAAGTTACGAGTAGATAGCCCTTTTTATAGTCAAGGACTTTAAATGTTGTGCCACTATGGAACCCTGTCATAATGACAGCGTCAAGTGACGAGATAAAAATTACATGGGATTTAATCGTCGGTTTTGTGCGACAAGGATCTATAGTGGTATATCAATTAAAGTCCGTGACCGTACCTATTATTTATTTTCTTTGTTTATTGAAACATTCGTTATGTAGTTTCAGCCCCGGCGCCCGCGCAGCCGAAACAAAAGCCCAAGAAAGAGAAGAAGGAGCAGAGGCCGCAGGTCATCAACATCACCGCGGACACCACCATCGAGGTCGTCAGTAAAAAGGTTCGGCTTGGGTTTGACTTGCGAACCCGGGTAGATAAAATCCCTCCTTAGTTTCTTTGTTTTTGCGTTGAGCTCTAATGACCAGGCCTCCGAAGCTAACGGTATCTGGTTCGATTCCCGGTATGGTCAAATGTTCGTGTGATTGTTTGCTTGTATTTTGCTATGGAATTTGTTTGTTTATTTAACATTTGCACAACACATTAAATGACATACGCATACTTTCATTATCTTAAGAGGCTCTTAAGGACCTTTTCCTCGTCGAATCCGACTCGGCTGGGCAGCGATCGGGAAGCTTCGCAGCACCTTTTCGTCCAAATTACCGCAGTGTTTGAAGTCTAAAGTCTTTGACCAGTGTGTGTTGCCAGTGATGACCTACGGATCCGAGACGTGGGCGCTAACAATGGGCCTCATAAGAAAGCTCAAGGTCACTCAGAGGGCTATGCTCGGGGTTTCTCTGCGTGATAGAATCAGAAATGATGATATCCGCAGGAGAACAGGTTACCGACATAGCCCGAAGAATAGCTAAACTGAAGTGGCAGTGGGCGGGGCACATCGCTCGCAGGACTGATGGCCGATGGGGTCAGAAGGTTCTTGAGTGGCGTCCGTGGACCGGGACACGAGCTGTGGGTAGCCATCCAACAAGATGGAGTGACGACCTTGTAAGGATCGCGGGAAAGCGGTGGATGCAAAAAGCACAAGACCGGTCTGAGTGGAGAGCCTTGACATGATGATGATGAAGGATCTTTTTATAGTAATCGAGAATTATCAATGAGCACATGTATATCGACATCTTTTTTATCGATATCAAATCCCAGGTATGGCTATGTTCCAATTCTTATTATTTCAGAGTAATACGAACTTAACATATTTATGAGAAGATTATTTCGATACATGTTTTTGCACTAGAGTGTACGTTTTGGCGATTAATTTTGATTTATGTAGATACATTTTGATTTATGCACCGTGTTTTTTTTTAATTTGCGCTTGTGTAACTAGGGAGCGTTATTTAGGTCAAATAAAGTTAATTTCTCGAAGATATTAAGATGGTAAAAGGGCATGGTCACGTTTAAACAACCGACACTATTGGTTTATACTGAACTCAGTTTTCATTGGTCGTCACAAATGGGTTGCTATGGTTACGTTTCAATAAATATGATAATGTCTCAGAATTGTTGTGGAATAATTTCTTGGTTTCTATACTTAGTAACATGCCGAAATTAATACATATAAAAAAAACATACAGGTGTTAAATAAAATTCACATACATTGAAGCGAAGCGATCAGTGAGATTAAATATGTGATTGTTGACGTTTTGGAGCATAAATACTTTTCTCTCGCCGTAAAAAAAATATTTTGGCGAGGTATCTAAAGTTATCTTTACAGGGCTGCAGCAGTTCGCCGGAGAACCCCTCATCGTGCAGCATCATGGAACAGCTGAGCTGCGGCGTGCAGGTGTCGGACCTGCGGCTGCCGCCCGGCATCACGCTCACCAGGGTGCAGCCCAACGAGAAGAAGGAGCCGGCGCCCATCAGATCTGTCGTGAGTTCAACTTTGTAAACGGCACAGCGGCGAGGAAATATCCAGTTGGAACTGGTCCGATCCGCAAAGTGAATGATTGGTCGCTATGGCTCATGTGTGTGTGTTGCAGCCGCTGTGGAAGGCGGGCGCGCTGGCGGCGGCGCCGACGCCCGTGGCGCGCCCGGCGCCCGTCATCAACGCCGACCCCGGACACATGATGTTCTCCGCCGCGCAGCCCGGTCAGTGTCTAACTGGGAATGCGTCCTACTGTACCACCACTTTGTTTTTCATCTCACTAACTCGGAAAGCCCTTTTTGTTTGTTTGATATCTATTGAGAAAATAGCTTTTTATCCACATGTAAAGAAATACTTTTGACATTTGAAGGCAGCTTAAGTGATATTTGACAGCTAACCAAACGTAAAACGTTACAAGTGCTGAATTTTTAACATCATAATGAATGAATTGCATCGAGTAAAAAACTGTAAAATACAGTCTTACAACTTTATTTTAATTAATAAATATCAGCATTCCAGATTAACCTTCATTCTTGTTGTAAAAACGGATAAAATGTTCTAACAGTCCAAGTACGTCGATGTGCGATCAAAACGCATCCAAAATAATAAAAAAAACTCGAAACTTTTCAATTAAGCCGTCAACGTTAAATATTCGCATGTTTTTCTAGTTTCTTTTGTTATTAAAAATGAGTGATTCAAGTAATGAAGACGTATGTGGAATTACGAGAAACCGTGCAAAATACGGAACTGAGCTTAAAGTACAAACCCTTTTTCTTATTTTCATTGCTGTAGTGAGGTGAAAAGTTTTGTGTTATACACGGATAAAAAGTTATTTTACGTCTAGTGTGTTTAAACGCTCGCCACGCTCAGGATTCTATTTTTGAACCACTCGCTTCGCTCGTGGTCAATCATAGAATCCTTTCACTAGCCCGTGTTTCAAATGAACACTCGCAGGTAAAATACAACTTTCCCCCTTGTATAACAAATAACTATTACCAGTCAGAAAGAGAGTTATGTTTTTAGAATGTATGTGTGTCTATTTCTGTGGCACGCTCTGCAGCTTAAACGGCTTAACCCGTGGAATGTAATTTCATATACATCAGTATTACAATATAAATCTTAGTTAGAACCATACTGAGTTCCAAATTCATACATTCTTATGGACCGCCGTCGGTTCACAAGACGAGCCACGAGTTAATGAATTATCAATATAAGTGGCCATTAAATTTGCTTGGTTGTATGACAGGCTATTATACCAATCAAATTGAAATGAGCGATAAGAAAGAGATTAGTTATTTAAGATTAGTTATTTATTTAATTACTCCACATAGTATGTACTCGGACGATATATTTGTTTATTTAGTTTCATAATTTTGTATATTCAAATTGTAATAAAGTTACTAATAAGCAGTGATCGTACTTTTTCCAGCATTTTTGGTGCAGTGCTAGGGTTGTCAGTAGCGCCCAATATTGAATTGTTTGAACCAAGAATCAAATAAAATAAAAATAAAAATAAAATAGCGTATTAAACAAATCGGATATACAGAAAATATTCTCAGAACATGTTAGGCCTACAGAAGGGTTCATTTACTACGAGTATATGAGAAAATGTAACACAGTCGCAATTAATCCTTATCTCAGGTTATATAGTTCATATTTATGATTAGGAATTGATATACTATGTATTAGCATAGACAGTATAATGCGTAGGTAATGGCAGTACATAAATATAGAAGACATTTTGTTTCTTCGCTGACGTCCCGTCAAGTGCTAAATTATATTATAATAAATGATTAAGTAAAAAAATTGTAATTCATTTTCAATGACCACATAATATTACATAATTTTAAACGTCAATCATATTATATACACGTCTACAACCCTAGGTCGCTGTCGTGTGTCATTTGACGTCATCGCACCAAGAATGCTGGAAAAAGTACGATCACTGCTAATAAGTTATTTAACTATAGACGACATTTAAAAAATGCAGTCTACTTTTCTAACCACATGATTGTATGACTCTCGTTACACAATTAACCATAATCAATATTTTCTAAATTCACCCTTACACACCCTTATATTGCGACATTCAGGATTTTCTGACAATATTCTTTCAATTTCCAGAACCACCGAAAACTATAATAATTCCAGAACCCCCGCCACCCGCGCCCGGCCGCTCCAAAAAGGCTAAAAAGAAAGCCAAAAAAGCCGCGGCGGCCGCCGACGCGGAGCCCAAACAAGAAGGAACCAAGATGGTCACCCTACGGAACCCCATGTTCCATCCCAACCTCCCACCGTCCGCGAACCCTGTAAAGAAACCAGAAATACGGATCCCTGATCCCATACCAATGCCGCCTAACGCTTGCCAAGCAACAATCACCCCTACTTCCAACGGCATGTATACCATCAGAAACCCATTGATGAGTATCATGCATCAGCAAAGCCTCATGGGAATGAACCAACCACAAATGCCCATGTATGGTCAGCAGTACAACTACGTCAACCCCAACACGTACCCCACCCAACCTGCACCGACCCCGCAAGCATACGTGCTGGATCCTTCTAGAAACTCCCCGAAACAAGACGAGTTCCAGAACAGAATCATGAACTTAGCCTCATTCACACAAAAAAACGAAGAAGGTTACTCATTATTTAAAACTAACGAAGATAATCAACAGAGGAACTTTCTAGCGCCAGAATATTATGTAGAAAATTCTAATCCAAAACCGGTGGTATCACCGAATCCTATAGGCACAAGACCTACTAATGAAACGAACAGATCCTTCGATTCTAACGATTCTTCCCTATTCACAAACCCAGTGCGGCCGGAACCCATAGGAACTCCTGTGAAGCAAGAAAACGACTATGCTGGCTTGTATACGCCCTTCGGACAAGAAGATAGAAACGTATTTAGAAATGCTTTATTTAACGATAATAATGTACCGAGCTATGGCAAATACGATGATGGGACTCACATGGTCAATGGAGACGCCTTGCCATACTTTCAGAGACTACGAGTTGGGTCCAAGCTCAACAACGAAGTGACCATACATCATGTGACAGAGTCCAAGTTTTATAAGGGACAGGTGAGTTAGATTTTATTTTTTAACTGATATTATGTTATAAGTAGAGTTAGGACTTTTGGTGGCAAATCATG
The DNA here is from genome assembly GCA_927399475.2 of Acleris emargana. Taxonomy (NCBI): domain Eukaryota; kingdom Metazoa; phylum Arthropoda; class Insecta; order Lepidoptera; family Tortricidae; genus Acleris; species Acleris emargana. The sequence goes on from OV656862.1 coordinate 3,339,721, forward strand.
GTTCTAGAATCCATGGAGTCGCTATTTCCTATTTATTGTAATACATACCACTTTGATTTTGACATTCAGTATATTCATTAACCCTTCAGAACCCTCCGTCATCTATGAATGACATCGCAAAATCTCCGTTGGTACCCGCCGACATCTATAGATGACAGCGCAAATTCTCGTTTGGGCCCGCCGAAATCTATAGATGTCGGGCGTACTGCGCCCGATTTTATACCGTTTGACGAACGTATATGGCTTATTTTAGCATAATTTATGCGGTTTTTGAACGGGAATGAAATGAACTATCTATATGTTTTTAAGATGTCAGCGTTTAGTCGTCATGCAAGGAAGTGTAAGGGTCCCTTTTTTACCTTTTTGGTCAGGAACCCTAAAAAAAGATGAAAAGACGACAATGACGGCAGTTAAATTACCGAAGACTTACGCTGGTTGTAGGAACCACAGGATCTATCATCCTGGCATTTCTGGCTATACTAGCAGTATACAGGCTTGATGATGATGATGATGACGATGATGATGGTGGTGATGATGATGATGATGATGATGATGATGATGATGATGATGATGATGATGATGATAAATTATTATTGTAATTGCAGGAAATACCGATGGGCGACCGCGACGAGTCGTTGTTCGCCCGCGCCTGGCCCACCGGCTACCGCGACCCGACAAGTAATTAATTACAGACTACGTATTAATAATCGACTTAGTTATTTTGACGATTTCTAAATGATGAAGGCTAACGAGTAATATTATGAAGAGGAAACTAGGATAAAAACGAATAAACCGATTTAAAAAAAACATAAGAATTCTACATTATCCCTCAGTAACATAGGCTATGTTTTATTTTAAACAGCTAGTGTGTAAATATAAAGGTACGATGTAACGCAGAGCCGTCTTAAGGTGGGTACAGACTGGTGAAACGTAACATGCAATGTGTCATGAATTCACCGTACACATTGCTGCAATGTATCATGAAAGGTAACACACTTTGTACGGTGAATTCTTTCATTGCATGACACATTGCATGTTACGTTTCACCAGTCTGTACCCACCTTTATTGACCAGCATCCACCGCTAGCAGCCCCTAACGCGTTTTCCTTATTATTTATTTATTGTCTCAAAAATTACCGGAAAAGTTGGCATTACTAACTCCATACTGAGACGCGAAGTACATAGTTTACAGACAGTACTCAAATAAAAAAAAAACATACAAATTTCATTGTTATCTAGTTTGTAACTTTATAAAAAGTGAAAACTGCTATAATAAAATGAGGGCACAAGTCTTATACATCCATATTTTATTCGAAACGTAAGTTTTTTATCTGTGTCTGGAATAGCTTGAGTTTTTTTTTCTAATAAAGCTTGCATTTCTCCTCGTCATAAACATAAAGGCGGTAAAGAGTGATGTTATTTCACGTGAAGTTTCTGTTTATATGCGATTTGTATCTTGCGACTTTTGAGAAAAGCACTATATATGCCTCGGCAGGAACGGCAATTGCGGGCCGAGTATCGGTTCATGGCCCGCAATTGCCTGCTTCACTGCCTAGACAATAATGTACTATTACTAAAAACAAAGCACATGGTGTAATATTAACAAACGCCCTGCAAAAGTGTTATAACAGTTTGACTGCAGGGATATAGTGATGTTGCTATGTGGCCGGGGCGCGTGTGTTGTATGTGTGGTGGTCCCGCAGCGGGCGCCGGCGGCGCGCCGCCCGACGCCGGGTTCGGGCCCGTCGGCCGCCCCGCGCACCTGCCCCAGGCCTGAGGTACCCGGGAGGAGACGAGCTAGCCTCCGAAGTCAGTAAGCAGTATCTCAAATCCAAGAACCAACGCAATTTTAACTCTCGTACATTAGTAATAAGTAGGCATCGGAGTTTTTGTCGCACTGTAAGACTAATAGAGCAAGCTATTCAAATTCAAATTCAAATATTTTTTATTGTATGGTTATGGGTTCTACAGATGATCTTATAAATAATAACAGTTCTCCATATCCTACCTCACGGAGGTGTACAATATTGTCAGTCTTAGGTCTAATATAATTCTAGTCTTTATTTTAATGTAATTTCACGCACATGTAAAAGTCTTGATAAATTTGAAATTGGTCCATATTTTTTTAGATGTTTATATTATTCATTTATAGTTAATTTAGTATTACATATAATATAGTTAATGTTCAGATATAGACAATTATAAATACCTAGGAGCTTTTTAACTTTGCAGAAACTCATTTATACTATAAAAACATTTTTTCACTAGCCAATCAAACAACTTTCTCTTAAAAGGTATAGGTGGTAACCGTTTAAGTTCTACGGGAAGTTTATACATACATACACATACATACATACCTTCACGCCTTCATTCCCAGAGTGGGGTAGGCAGAGCTACAGAATTACGAACAACTCTAAAAAACTTGTTGATAACTCTGTAACCACAATTTGCACAATTAGGCTAAGATGTTTACCAGCGTATTAGTGACAGGTTGCAAGCCCATCGCCTAACAGTACTACAAGCCTATATTCCCTTAGTCGCCTCTTACGACATCCACGGGAAGACATGGAGTGGCACTATTCTAACCCGGCAACCACACGCGGCAGAAGCGGCGGGCGGGGGAAGTTTATTATAAAGTTTAATGCTCATACATATTACGCTCTTAGTAAGGAACGCAGATTTAGACGGGACACACACTATGTCATGCCCGTATTTCGATCGTAGCCATTGTGTAGGGTTTCTTACAGTAAACATATACATATTATGTTTTATAAATGTACAAACCTCATATATATATAAAGCAGGGAAAGTGAGGATATTATTTTTCGCAAATATTGACCTACATGAGTCAGTTTGGCTTAGGCCGAATACAGAACGAAGGCATCTCTTTTGCAATCGGAAGAGTCTATCTTTGCTGCCACCATTACCCCACAAAATAAGTCCGTATCGCAGATTGGACATGACATACGAGTGAAAGGCAAGTAGGGCTGTTTTTTCTGAAGAAACATCTTTTAGTCGTCTTAAAGGGTTATCTACAAATTTTTGAGATGACATGATCAGAATGGCTATGCCAGTTGGTATGTGAATCTATTATTATTCCCAAGAATTTTATTGTGTTAACATTTTCCAGTACAAACCCTTTATAGCAAATTTTTGGTTGAACTGGTTTACCTTGTGGTGCGTAAAATTCCATAAACTTGGTTTTTTACCCGACTGCGTCAGAAGGAGGGTTATGTTTTTCGAGCGTATGTATGTATGTATGTATGTATGTATGTGTGTATGTATGTATGTATGTATGTCTATTTCTGGGCACGCTCTGCAGCCTAAACGGCTTGACCGATTTTAACATACTAGGTGTCATTCGATTCGTCTTAATTGCTGAAGTGACATAGGGTATATAATATTTCAAAATGGCGTCTGCAAAAAAAGAGGGGGTTTTAAAAAAAAAATTGTTTATTATAGCAATATGGGTCTCAAATGAAAGCTAGTAAATAGCCCATTCCAAATATATATACATTATAATACTTTGATGCTACCATTTAGACAGGGAAATCGAAAAGGACGTTAAATGTTAAGTAATAAATATTTCTTGTTGAGCTGTAAACGCCTACAATATAAACCATTAAGAAAGTAGTGTAATAATTAATAATTCACGAATACCTACTACATACTTGATTAATGCACATTGATGTTATAGTATAAATTGCTGGGTAATACCTACCTAATGCGCCATCCTGCCTACGCATGGACAGTTTATTTAAGTAAAGATACACGGAATAGGTAACCTCAATGTAGGTACTTAGTCTAGTACCCAGGTACACGTATGACGTACTGACCGTTGAGGAACTAAATTGTTAGAGATTAAGAGAAGTTTAGTTGATTTATACCTACTTCAATTTCTCGGCCTAAGTAGGTAGGTATCTACAATCTGTTCGATCGGCCTCCATCTAACCAAATGAACTAATCTTACGTTACTACTGGGGATCGATTTTTGAATGCACGATGCTTCTTTTGCTAAAAGGAGAGTTCCGCTTGTAATTTGTTACTTATAGCTTCGTGACATTAAAAAATCGGGCTCCAGAGCTCATTTAACGTTTGGTTATATTAATAAAACCACTATTTTATTAATAAAAACTAAAAAATGTGAAATAAACTAAATTATTTAAATAAAAACAAAAAACCCGACTGCAGTAAAAAAAACAACTGTAAAGCGGGAAACAAGCTATACAATCGATAGGTAAAAACTTATAATGTACCATGCAATGATTTTTTGTTTGATACCTCGTTAACAAGTAATGCAATTTATACCAATATACATACAACTTGAATAGTGGAAAAGGTTTTCCAGGCGGGGACAAGCTATTAATCCAAATGTTTTTTGTTTCAAGAAAATACTGAAGTACATTTTATAATTCATTGCTTGTCCCCGCCTGCAATACCTTTTCCACTATTCAAGTTGTATGTATATTGGTATAAATTGCATTACTTGTTAACGAGGTATCAAACAAAAAATCATTGCATGGTACATTATAAGTTTTTACCTATCGATTATATTATGTTTTATAAATGTACAAACCTCATATATATATAAAGCAGGGAAAGTGAGGATATTATTTTTCGCAAATATTGACCTACATGAGTCAGTTTGGCTTAGGCCGAATACAGAACGAAGGCATCTCTTTTGCAATCGGAAGAGTCTGTCTTTGCTGCCACCATTACCCCACAAAATAAGTCCGTATCGCAGATTGGACATGACATACGAGTGAAAGGCAAGTAGGGCTGTTTTTTCTGAAGAAACATCTTTTAGTCGTCTTAAAGGGTTATCTACAAATTTTTGAGATGACATGATCAGAATGGCTATGCCAGTTGGTATGTGAATCTATTATTATTCCCAAGAATTTTATTGTGTTAACATTTTCCAGTACAAACCCTTTATAGCAAATTTTTGGTTGAACTGGTTTACCTTGTGGTGCGTAAAATTCCATAAACTTGGTTTTTTACCCGACTGCGTCAGAAGGAGGGTTATGTTTTTCGAGCGTATGTATGTATGTATGTATGTATGTGTGTATGTATGTATGTATGTATGTCTATTTCTGGGCACGCTCTGCAGCCTAAACGGCTTGACCGATTTTAACATACTAGGTGTCATTCGATTCGTCTTAATTGCTGAAGTGACATAGGGTATATAATATTTCAAAATGGCGTCTGCAAAAAAAGAGGGGGTTTTAAAAAAAAAATTGTTTATTATAGCAATATGGGTCTCAAATGAAAGCTAGTAAATAGCCCATTCCAAATATATATACATTATAATACTTTGATGCTACCATTTAGACAGGGAAATCGAAAAGGACGTTAAATGTTAAGTAATAAATATTTCTTGTTGAGCTGTAAACGCCTACAATATAAACCATTAAGAAAGTAGTGTAATAATTAATAATTCACGAATACCTACTACATACTTGATTAATGCACATTGATGTTATAGTATAAATTGCTGGGTAATACCTACCTAATGCGCCATCCTGCCTACGCATGGACAGTTTATTTAAGTAAAGATACACGGAATAGGTAACCTCAATGTAGGTACTTAGTCTAGTACCCAGGTACACGTATGACGTACTGACCGTTGAGGAACTAAATTGTTAGAGATTAAGAGAAGTTTAGTTGATTTATACCTACTTCAATTTCTCGGCCTAAGTAGGTAGGTATCTACAATCTGTTCGATCGGCCTCCATCTAACCAAATGAACTAATCTTACGTTACTACTGGGGATCGATTTTTGAATGCACGATGCTTCTTTTGCTAAAAGGAGAGTTCCGCTTGTAATTTGTTACTTATAGCTTCGTGACATTAAAAAATCGGGCTCCAGAGCTCATTTAACGTTTGGTTATATTAATAAAACCACTATTTTATTAATAAAAACTAAAAAATGTGAAATAAACTAAATTATTTAAATAAAAACAAAAAACCCGACTGCAGTAAAAAAAACAACTGTAAAGCGGGAAACAAGCTATACAATCGATAGGTAAAAACTTATAATGTACCATGCAATGATTTTTTGTTTGATACCTCGTTAACAAGTAATGCAATTTATACCAATATACATACAACTTGAATAGTGGAAAAGGTTTTCCAGGCGGGGACAAGCTATTAATCCAAATGTTTTTTGTTTCAAGAAAATACTGAAGTACATTTTATAATTCATTGCTTGTCCCCGCCTGCAATACCTTTTCCACTATTCAAGTTGTATGTATATTGGTATAAATTGCATTACTTGTTAACGAGGTATCAAACAAAAAATCATTGCATGGTACATTATAAGTTTTTACCTATCGATTATATTATGTTTTATAAATGTACAAACCTCATATATATATAAAGCAGGGAAAGTGAGGATATTATTTTTCGCAAATATTGACCTACATGAGTCAGTTTGGCTTAGGCCGAATACAGAACGAAGGCATCTCTTTTGCAATCGGAAGAGTCTGTCTTTGCTGCCACCATTACCCCACAAAATAAGTCCGTATCGCAGATTGGACATGACATACGAGTGAAAGGCAAGTAGGGCTGTTTTTTCTGAAGAAACATCTTTTAGTCGTCTTAAAGGGTTATCTACAAATTTTTGAGATGACATGATCAGAATGGCTATGCCAGTTGGTATGTGAATCTATTATTATTCCCAAGAATTTTATTGTGTTAACATTTTCCAGTACAAACCCTTTATAGCAAATTTTTGGTTGAACTGGTTTACCTTGTGGTGCGTAAAATTCCATAAACTTGGTTTTTTGTAAGTTAACCTTCAAATTATTGGTTTCCATCCATACATTAACATCGCCAAAAACTCCGTTAAGCTCACTCTCATAATTCTTGGTCTCATCACTTCGAACTATTACCGAACAGTCATCGGCAAACAAAAGTATCTTATGTTTCGTAATGGTTGGTAAATCATTGATATACACCAGAAATAACAGAGGTCCAAGGATGCTCCCCTGTGGTACTCCTGTCCTTGTTGTCCTATAGGTCGACCTATGGGTATTAAAAGTTTTATTACTTCCGCAAAATGCCTGAACTTCTGTGCACTGTTGCCTTTTTTCGAGATACGATTTGAGCCATGCGTAACAGGTGCCTCTAATTCCATAACCATGTAACTTGTCCAAAAGCCTTTTATGGCACACTCGGACTCGGCAAAAGCCTTTTATTTATTTATTTATTTATTTATTTATGGAGTCGTCATTTGCCATAAATCTAAACTCTTATTCATATTCATACTCATTTTTTTTATTTATCTTAAAATGCCTCTATAGCGGTCGGTCGTGTATTTACCTTAGTCAAGTTTTATAAAAAAAAAAACTATTAGATTATAAATACATAACTTGAACTATTTTAACATACAATTCGCCACTAGTGTGGACTAAAACATTCTCTTCTGCCGTGTTTTAATGTATCTTTTGTTAGTTTATAAATTTTCGTAATTAAATTAATATAAAAATAGTGATTATTTTTTATTTTAATATTTATTTTCCAAATATAACATTAACTAATCGTTTTTGAACTCGTCAACGTTGTTGTCCTTGATTATAAAAAAAAACCTTAATAATTAAATAAATAAATGAGTATGAATATGAATAAGAGTTTCGATTTATGGCAAATGACGACTCCATAACTTGCTATTAGTCTTACCGTGCGACAAAAACTCCGATGCCTAGTAATAAAGTCGATATTGGTACAGAAATGTTAAATGCTATACTGCCTATTGGCTTAGGTGGTAAGAGTAGTCCATAGTTCGAATCTTAGTATGGGCTAATATTTTTGTGATTACTGCTAGGATTTGTTGCTTATTCTTGGTGATTTACCATGTATGTATTTAAGTTTGTATTTCCCTATCCTCGTACAAAAAATTGTACGTAATACATTCACAGAGATCCATTGCAAAAGGATAGAGTGTGATTTCCCTTCTTCAACCTTTCGTATGCCTTGTTCCGTATCCGTAACTAAGGGGCTTAATCGGGTTATTTGAAATTGGATTCTAGTAGCTCAAAGATAGGGTTCTAATTTGGCTGTAACAAAAAAATAAAAATTCAATCTTCCATAAATAGCATTCAGTTGCTTGAAACGTCAAATCACTTTCGAGCTAGGAGCTATTAAACTCGGTCACGTGACACAAACGTCATAGCCCGGCAGACGACGGGTACAAGTATAGCCTCTCCGGCATACGAAAGGTTAATGGTGGCCCGCCTATTTGCTCGTTGTTCAGCTGAAGTAAAAATAACTCTATTTCTATTCTTTACGACCCTCTACACGAGCAGTCTGTGGGTCTTATACGCGGAAGCAGTACAGCACCTTACCTGTGCAGCACAATAATGCTTTTAGGGTGGTATTGGGGCTGCCCCGTTTCTGTAGTGCGTCAGGGATGTTCGCGGATGCCAGAGTTGACTGTTGTGATCTGTGCACATCACTGGCGCGCAGGGTGCGGGCTAGCTCCAATGGTATCCTGAGGGCATTTGCGGACAGGTTTGAGTGTCAGTATCTGAATCATTGTCATACTAAGTAATAAGTGCTTTCGTCCGTACTTTTACTTTTATTTTACAGTATCTATAATTAGGTTATATTTGCTAACATTAGGCTAAGAAATTTAAACTAACTTAACTATGATCCTAGTTGGTCGAAATAAATGTTTTGAATTTGGATTTTAGACTAAAAAAATAAATAAATCGACCATCTCACACAAATTGACCTAGTCCCAAATTAAGCTCTAGGCTTGTACTACTAGACAACGATATAAATACTTAAATATATAGAAAACATCCAAGACTCGGAAACAAATACTCGTGCTCATCACACAAATATTTGCCCATACTGGGAATTGAGCCCAGGATCGCTAGCTTCCTAGGCAGGGTCACTAACTACAACCAAACAATAAACTAGGCTAAACTATCGCGAAGATTGAAAACTAAATAAGAGAATTGACTATTGCATCCGTCATAGGTTTATATTCCATTGGCATATTACATTGTGTTATAGGTCAGGAGACTATGTAAATATATGTAGCGTTGTGTAGTAACCATAGAACAAGACTAGAGCTTGTTTGTTTTGATTTTTGGAAATGTATGCATAGAAACTATAACATTTTTGTTTGTTTGTCCACAGACAAGCCCGTTTCGCGCTCCGACGAGCCGAAACCAACAGAATCCAGCATCTTCCATTCGCAAGAGAGTTCTAACGGTAACGGTGGATTACCACGCCACAGTGCATACTGGACCCAAGTATCGCCGGCTTATAAGCCGTCGTGATTTTGGAAGTATAACTATATCTTGGAAAGGGAATGGTATGTTTTCAGTTTTACAGGGTGTGAGTTTACAATGCTACATGAAGGAGAACATCTTGTAGAAAATTATTATTCAAAAGGTACTTTGAATGGTTTTCAAAAAATAAACGTCTTATTTTTATTTAACATGCGCATGTTAAATAAAAATAGCTTCGCTTTGGTTTAAATGATCGAATCCGTGTTAAAGCCTGATTTTTTTATTGAATCTGTATAGCGTGTTTTTATTGGTAACACTTTTGTAATTAGCTGTCGCTGTTCCCCTTCAAGTGGCGCTGGTATTCCCCACCTGTCTATTTCTGAGGACATTTTCATTTATTACGGAACTTCCATCATTTTCAAATCGTATTTTTTTAAATTGTAGTCTACACAATTGTTTCGGCAAATAAAATACTCAATTCTAAATTATAAAAAATTATGTGCAATAACAAGGCTATATAAATATATATTCATTAATGCACCATATATCATCTTGAGTCGTTTTAAATTTAAAAACTTGACGAATTGTTTGATACAATCAAGTATCATATATGTATAGGTGTACCAAAACATTAAAATAAACTATTGCAACTCACATAGTCATCCAATAAAAATGGTGAGAATTGGAACCTTATGGACGACGTTGATAGCCTAGTTGGTAGTGAGCCTGCCTACGAAGCCAGCGGTCCCGGGTTCGATCCCCGGTACGGGCATATTACCGTGATGAGCGCGAGTTTTTCCTGAGTCTTGGATGTTTTCTATGTATTTAAGTATGTATTAGCTTATTTTTATTTTCGTAATTATTCTCATCATTTTTGTTGGCTTACTCTAAATATAAGGTATAGCAAAGCGCTGCTTGGCAGGTACCACGTATCGTCGATGAAACTGCTTTAAAGTAACGTTTTAAATAAGGAGCAAAATGCACCTTTTTAATAAGACAGTAAGGTTTATTTTGCTCTATCATAAATGTGTTAGTTCGCGGCTTTGCAGTAGCACCGACGGTAGGCTACCGTCGTAGACTGTTGTGGATCACGTTGCCGTTAGAAATCTGCGAATAATCTTATTTCTTATCTAGTCTTTTTCTAAATCTTATATTCAATGTCTTGAAATTTACGCACTACTATTTATGAATAAGAAATTTAAAACAAGAGTGGCTAAGTTACCTATTAAGTCAATATTCAAGTTATTATGGATGTAACGGATCTGTTAAAGATCGTAGAGTCTGTGTGAATCAATTTAATTGTTATAATTTTGATTTGCTTATTTGGGGACTTGGTCAATTTGTGTGAGATCATCTCCAAAAATTACACAAAAAAAAACAAGTATAAACTTGCGGACAGTGGAGTCATTTTAACCAATGTTTCAGTTGTTTCTATTGTCAATTTTGTTTATTTGCATTATTATTGAATTGAGTTGACACAGACTTTAACCAACTGAACTACACAACCCGAAGAGGTCATTAGTTCAGTCCCGGAGAAAACAATCGGACTAAGGAAACTAGAAGTAAGATATAATACGTTGTTAATGTATTATAGTATTGTGTAGTGTTTTAAATCGACAAAAGACACCTCACCATTCTATTTTAAGTATTTAGTCGGTGGATTTTGTGAATTTAAAACACTATTTTAAAATAAAAAATGTATTAAGACGCGAGTGGATAGCTCTGCTCACTTATAAATGGACAAACAACTATTTGGATATGACAAAATAAATAAAATATGGTTTGCGCGTCTGACACCGGCGTGTGATTAACGATACCGCCAATATGGAGGAATCTGTCATGGTGACACGCAAAATTAACCTTTATTCCGACACTGTCAGTGACGATTTTTGTATTTGACATGGCGTTGACTAAGTTACTACTATGCCTTGACTTAGAAGGGCGTATCTGCTACTTAATAACTAAGGCAAATTGAACTCTAATGTTGGAGTAATTGTACATACAATTTCCTCTAAAGAAGATAGATTAAAACTGCCTGAGTCAGACGGCAACATAAAACGATTAAAGCTTGAAAAGCTCCGTCTCTTTTACTCAACCGTTCCTAAATCGAGAGGAAGAGGGGCAGCTAGCGTGCGAAAACTTTTGCAGACTTTCCATTGTCCAATTTCTGTTCAGAAAATAATAATTGGCAAAATGGTAATTTCATTTGATAGTTTTTGACAGAGCCAAGACTAAAAATTCCGGATGTTATTCCAAGTAAATCCAGGCACATGGGCAAAGTTGCAAATAGTTTTCACTGTGCTTCAAGTTTTAACCCTTTTACCATCTTTCTTTGGCAGTTGTATAAAAACGTATGGCGATTAAAAAATTACGTTTTTTTATATTGAATAACCTGAAAATGATTACTGACAATGTGTAAGAAACACGGACTGATGTATCTATGTGCGGTCTGACGATGTCTTAAATGTCTTGGAATATTTACAGCGTGTTTGGCATTTAGGTCCTTGTCACACTCAAATGACATTTGAATTGACGTTTATATGTAGAAGGATAAGTGATGTAGCGCCGAGAGCGGCGGCAGGTTGTACGGAGTAACGATAAGTAAAATGTATATTATAGATGACTGCGATTTTAATTTTTTTACCCCTTTTCATCCCCCAAAATGGAAAGTTATGCCAAACCCAGGCACTAGGAGCCATGGTGGTTTCCGCGCATCAGTTTTTTCACTAGATGGCGCCTCTGGGAAGTAAGGTCTTTTTGAGAGTTGATAATACGTGAAAAATATAAATTGAAATAATTTTGTACCTAAATATTTGAAATGTGTATATATCAAGTGAAAAAGTAAATTGTCACTAGTTTGGGCTTCTTCTAGGCATATATTTTAACATCAACTGTCAAAAAAACCTCACTTCACAGGCGCCATCTAGTGAAAAAACTGATGCGCGGAAACCCTCATTATTGACTGAACGATTTGCTCATGTATAACCTCCTAAGTACAAAAAAATTACATAATACGGCCATTGCAATAAAATTTCAATTGTAAAGAAGATAAAGTAGAAGTTCTCTTGTTTTTATGACTGGCAATTAAATTAGAAAATAGACCTTATTGCAATCGCAATAAGTTTATTTTCCACTGGCAAATTTCGTTGTATGGTGGGTCTTAGGAGGTTAAATAACAGTGAGAGAGAATTGATGTGCGTGAATTGTTTTAACCCTATATAAGGCCCCAGTTATACAGTTATGCTTCGTAAAATTACTTCCTAGGGAATCATTTAAAAGAAAATCATTTTTCGTGCAAAAACAACCGAATATGTATCATATTCTGTAGAGTTTTTTTTCTCGTTTGTTCAGTTGACTGAACCTGGTCAAAACGCGTACCGGTAAACTGGGGTTACTTTAAACATTGGGGTAACATTGACCACGCTTAAAACTATGACTATTTTAGTGGTAAACATCTTTAATTGTTAAAATAATTTTAGAACAATATAAATAGGTTGTTTCTAATGGAACATTAAAAGGAATAATTAAATTTTTAAGATGATTTTTGGGGTAGTCAATGTTACCCCAATGTTTAAAGTAACCCCAGTTGACGGTATCCTAAAAGAGAGGTCGGTGTAGGTTATGTTAGATGTTCAGCAGGCCCGAAGGGCCAAAATCACCCAGAATTAGGAGCTCTGCGCTAGCGGATCTCCGTCGACACTAAGCATTTACCCCCTTCGTCCACGTTCGTAACTAAGATTTCACAACTGAACAAACGAGAAAAAGAATCCCACTACTTCAGTCTACTGAACTGGACAACTAAACTAGTGGTAATAGAGGTTCTGTAGTACGTAAGGTTGAAATACTAAATAAATATATGTGGTCGCGAAATCGCCTCTACCTTATAAATGGTTAACTCAGTATACGGTAAATTTTACTAAAATAAAACTACATTGAAATAAGAAATATCACTTTCTTCCTTAAAATTACACGCAAAAATTCAAGACGACATTTTTTGACAGAATTTTGGATAGACACACAATTGAACACACTTATACACAATAGAAGTAAAATAAATAGAATAGAGAGTAGAATAAATAGGGCTGCTCGGAGTACAAATGGTAACATGATCCAATTTTTATTGCTGTTTACTGCAATGGTTGCCAGTTGAAAATATTATAGGTAGTACTATCACCACGTGATATATATAATATATATACCTTGTTGCCGAGCCATAAATTATATTTATAATTTTTCAGTACATATTATAATGAATTCATTAAAAAAAATACCAGCTATTTAATAATAGCTACACACGCTTATAAAACAATATACTAGAACCAAAATCAATAAAATCAAACAGAGTTTAAATTAAAAATAACGATGACACAACCGTTTGATCACTACTTAACAGCTTTTTAAGTCTGTTTTAATATTATGCTATATGAAAAACGGTTATAATATAACCTATGGAGAATGCACAGAAACAATTGAAGCTAGAAAATACCGGCCAAGTGCGAGAAGCACTCGCAAAAGAAGCCAACAACCATACAAGAATGGTACGGGATTATTAAGGTAGAGTATAAAACGCCGAAAGATGTCCCTTGAATTTTAACCAAGTCCTAATGCAGGGTTATCTTTTCTACCTTCATTCCTACGTCTGCTCTGCAATCTCCACAGTGCATAAAGTTCTCAGTATATTAAATTATTGTTACATTACTTTCTTAACACGAGCAGGTTTCCTTGATTTCCTCCACTGGGGAGGTCTAGTTTGGATCTTAGGTTCAGTTCATTTATCACCGAGAAAAGGTCAAAGTTAAAAATACTAATTTACCTCCCTATTTACATTTTTGGCAAACCACGCATCCCGTTTTACTATACAGGAAGTAGAGAAATAGAAATGGGACTACGAGCCAGTTCTCCCTCGTGGTCCCATGGGACAACGGAAACACGGGGTAATTTATTGACAAAGTTCGGAAACTTTCAAATTTTCCGGGATACAATGTCTCCGGGGTAAACTATATAATCTACAAAAAAGTCCTCAATCGGTTGGGTCGATGAACCTTGAATTAATTAACAACCAATTTTGAAATATATATATCTATAAATACAGTAGCTAGTAGAACCCGCTTAAGACGATTCTGAGGGGACCTAGCAAAAAAAGTGTCTTAAACGGGAAATCGTATTAAACGTGAAAATAAATCTAGTATTATTTCATGTACACACATTTACACGTAATTTGTTTATTTAAAACGGAAGACTCAAAAAATATGTTTATGTAAAAGTGTATTAAGAACAATTGTTTTACTTAAAGTAATTATTTATTTTACATTGACGTAATGATTTGGATGCATTTTTTATAACAAGATTTTCAATATATTTTAATTTACGGATCGCTTCTTCGCATTACCCATAGACGATACATAGCGTCTTAAATCTGCTACAACTGACAACGCCTGAGCATTTGACAATTGGAAGCGTTTCTTCTCTCTTTTTCACCCGCGTACATAACTTGGTATTATGGTTTTAGCAGACGTATTAAGCGGGACGCGAGTCGTATTAACCGAGAAAAAATGTATGAAAACAGGCCTTAAGTTGCAGGGACCGGTAGAAAATGGCGTATTATGCGGGAAATCGTATTAAACGTGATCGTATTAAGCGGGTTCTACTGTATTTCATTAAAACACACAAAAAAATAGAACAGTATAATTTAACAAATATTTAAAAAAAACTAGCATGACATGACTGACTTAAAAAACCTAGTTGTACCTTGCAGCATAGTTGTTCCAACGTGAAGCGCGTGCGCCTAACACGAACAATTTCGTTCATTGACCCCACCATGGCATCATGGATTGTAAACCTTTTCCTTATATAATACGGTCGTTACTCGTTACAAATAGCTCTGGGTTCATAAACAATTAGCGAACAAGGATGGGCAACGCAATGAAGGTAGCACTTGTTTATCGATATTTCACTTGTTTTCAATTTAGTTTCTGATTTAATAAATGTTTTTATTCGTTTTTTACTATAAATTTCGTTTATTTAAAAAAAAAGTTCATTTTACCAAACATTGTATATTTCGAAAAACATTGCTTATGACCACCACACTAGGCGACGCCTGTCGGTCGAGTGGGGCCAAAAAATACGGTAACCCAAAACAAATGACCTGCGCTGTCCGATGTACTGGTTAAGATAGCAAACAATTTTTAACTACTTTAAAACTTCTATTATTTATTTCTACTAGTATTTAACTAACTAAAGCAAAAGGTACAAAAGTGAAGACAATGGACAATGGTGGACAATTTAATGAATGCATTGATAAATAACGTTTTTTTTCATATTTTATTTATAACATTAGTATCATAAATGTTTTTAATCATATCGACGAAACATTTACGTTGTAACGAACGTCACTAAAGCCACTCCATAAGTGCGAGCGTGAGGTCCGATAAAAAGGTTTTATAGCCCCGGAGCGCAGTTGGTAGCAACCGCACTAAGTAATGCACTCGCGCTTTTAGTATGTAGTACAATAAAAGTTCAAAGTATACATACGTAATAACACTTTGAAAACACAATTGTTTATTAAATAAAGACAAACCCAGCAGCAGTAATATCTTAAGACAACATTTGGCTCAAAAATATTTGATGTCTTTTATTAACTAAATACATGCAAATCTTATACTAACTACTAAAACCACTAAAAATAATGTCAGGTTAAAACATTATTCTCGAAGATGAAAACATTCCGTTATTTTCATCAAAACTGTTAGAGTCGTAGATATGCACGCATAACTGGGGTTCTAGTAAAAAAGGGATACAAGTCTTTACAAGATCAAATAAAAAAGGGTTTGTCTAAGGTCGGATTTTTAATCCCACATAAAAAATGTATACAAAGTTACGTCACTGTCAAAGTGACATTTCGGGGGATCTCAATGTTTGGACCAGCAATATATTGAGATATTGAGTTATCTTTTCGCTCAAAACGTGAATATAAAAATAAATTCGAGAAATAATTGAATTTAAAATCGCACAAATGACTGAAAAGCGTTTACGATACGGGAGCACGAATTGTGAAACGAAGCGAGTGAAGTGACGTCTCACAGTCTCACATTATTCAATCGGCCCTCAACTTGGTGACACAGGTGCATCGAGTTAATGATACCAGTGCAATAAATAAATTATGCATACAAAAACAGTTTTCTCGTTTTAAATTAATCAACAAAGAGTTTATATCAAACTAAAGTTTGCCATCAACAATTTAAATTCTTCAATCGTGATTACAAAATAGTTTTTTTATAAAAAGTCGATTTCTTATAAATGTGGAAATTATAAATATTTTAAATTTTGCAAATCTATTTCGTTAACGGCAACACCTTTGTTTACATTTTTCTGTGGGAATAAAAATCCGACTATAGTATACTCCGTTCAAGTCGACTTGTACCCTTTCACAACAGGACCCCTTCTGGGAACATTGGTAACTTAATCTAGATTAGCTAATTGAAATACGTCCTAATTTCCAAAAACATATCTCCTAACTCGTTCAAAACATGAAACAGTATCATTATATTAACAGAGTGATTGATTCCATCAATCCAACCTTTAATATTTGAGCCACCTGAAAATTTCATTACAATTCATAAAACTTAATTATTACCCCGCAATGCAGAAATACAAACACGACACAATAATTATACACATCTATTACCTTAACTAACTTGTATTCCTCTGTGGCGACTCTATATTGCATTTTCAACAACCAGAAAAAAAGAGGGGTGTTATAAGCAGAGCACGGAAAGGGTGAGCTTTTTTGAGAGTTTTCATAACATGGACATACCCTGTCATTTAATGGTAGTCCTCCCATGAATAATTTAATTATGAATGAAATGATTTTATTCAGGCTACCATTCTGCTACGAGCTTTACGTCGCCGTTAGAATGAACACAAGTGAATTAGAATCCACGGAATGTGATTGGTCGATTTTGCACCGCTCCGATGCAGTACGCTCAAGTGGGAAGACAGTTTTAATTAGTATTAAAGCAAACCTCTTTATATAACGTATCCACATTGGACGTGACTAAAGTATTTTTATTATTGATATATACTAATCCTATGGGGGAGGCCTATGTCCAGCAGTGGACGTCTTTCGGCTGACATGGTGATGATGATGACTAATCCCCGGTTCCTATATCAAAGTACCGAATCGTTTTCCTTACGGGCATTAGCGTTATGACATTTGCTACGTACAAAATGTGTCAATTTTTAACGAGACGTCACAATTCTACCAACGGTTTTGAATATAGGACCGCACCGTAAGTCAGTGTCAATCAAGTCTCTTATAATATACTCAATTAAAGGGATGTTTACAAAAACCACAAAAGTAACATTTTTGGAGGATTCGAGTTAGTTTTATCAGAATGAATGGTTTTTATTTGTTTTATTATTTATTTAAGTTTTTGGAGTTGTTGGTAATTCTGTAGCTCTGCCTACCCCACTCTGGGAATGAAGGCGTGAAGGTATGTATGTATGTATGTAATATTTATTTTCAGGGTGTAACCATATTAATATCTACACATGACATTCATGACAAGAATAGCTCACCCTTTCCGAGGTCTGGTTGTAAGTTTAAGTATGTATTTGTGTGTTTGTCTGTAACATCGTAGGTCCCAAACGGATGGACTAATTTGGATGCGGTTTTTAAATACAGCTCGATAATTTAAGGATGGTATTTAACTTAATGAAATAAATATATTGAAATTACGCCGACAAATTTGTAAAAAAAAACTTAAATAGAGTAAGATGTCATGGATAGCTCTTAAATAATAATGGTATATTTTTTTAGATTCAGGGGACCGTTTAGGAAATATTGTTACATGTCGTTTTATAGTAACCAGCAATTATTTGAATCCGCTGCCATCAAGGCGCGCGAAAATTATCTCCATCTCTCGTTCTTTGCGCGAAAGCATATAAAGCCATCTCTTTTCATTCTTGGGCCGTGACACTATATCTCCTCTTAAACCGTACTAATTGAACCCGTTAACTTCGAATTTATCATATTAGTTGCTGTGTGGTTGCCGGCCGCCTAGAATAGTGCCACTCCATGTCTTCCTGTGGAAGTCGTAAGAGGCGACTAAGGGATTAAAGGCTTGTAGTATTGTTAGGCGATGGGCTTGCATTGCAACCTGTCACTAATATACACATTGTAAACATATTAGCCTGCTTTTGCAAAATGTGGTTATAGAATTAATAACAAATTGTTAGAGTTGTTGGTAATTCTGTAGCTCTGCCTACCCCGCTCTGGGATGAAGGCGTGCTGGTATGTCTGTAGTACGGATACAACATTAGTCGCCACACAGGACCCAAGCTTTGTCACAATATATTATTATAAGAATCAGACATATACACTTCAAAACACACAATTATATACAACTTGCGACCCGCCGCTTCGCTCAGGTTTACGTATTTCTGTAACACCCGTACATGATCCAGAATATACATAAAAACCGTCCTCTTAAAACCGTTCGTCTAAGTGTACATACGACGCACGGCAAGAGCGACAGACGGCGGGAAGACATTTTGTTTTATTCTATGTAATTAAAATTATTGACTTCATTTAATTCTATGGTACGTTTACCGCAATTAAACATTTGGTACGGACGGCCGTCTTACACTACATAGGCAGTCGAAATAAGGATGTCTTAGTCTATATTGCTTTAAGTCGTAAACTTGTTATACTATTGACTGTTGAGAGAATATAATCTACCATTACGTCAAGATTAAAAAAATATTATTTTAGAAAAAACAGGGTGATTCAGTTAAAGACGAATAGTGTACATTAACTTAGTTGTTTAAATTAGCCTTATTTAACTTTCGTTAAAACTTAAAGTATTTAAGTGTTCACAACCATTCAATTGAATGCACCAGTGTCTTTAATTTTAATTTTTCTAATTACCTTTGTACTATGAGTTCCGTACCCAAAGGGTACGATCGGGACCCAAATACTAAGCCTTCGCTGTCCATCTGTCTGGCAGCGGACTGTATCTCACAAACCGTAATAGGTATACAGTTGATATTAACACAGAGTGCATTTGTTTTGCCGCTATATCACACAATAAAAAATAAATTAAATTAAACACTACCCCATGAGTCCCACGACAGAATACGTAACCCTTCGTGTGTGAATTGGACTCTTACCTGGCCGGTTTTTTATGACAGAGATAAAACCTAACAGGTTACCTGATGGCAAACGGACTAAAAAACCCCACGGACTATTGCAATTTGAATTGTTTAAACAATAACAATAACATAGTTATTTATTTTATTTATATATTTAAACTTTATTGCACAATACAAATGTAAAAAGTACAAATGGCGGACTTAATGCCTAAAGGCATTCTCTACCAGTCAACCTCATGGTTAACAGAGAATACATGGTGCAAACAGATGGTTATTCTTGCGCTAAAAGTCAATATCGACATAATAACGGGTCTTTATTGGAATCCCTAATCATCATTTATCCTAATCTATTGTTTGTCCGAATTTTTATTTGTCCTAAAGCCATGATTTCATTTCCGCATGAATTTTGTTTTTTTAGTGTTATTAATACAACCCCAACCTAACTTATATCTTTGAATTTAACTTGTCATTTTATTAATATTTGCACGCCTGCATGCAGGCTGAATACATTGGACGTTTATAATAATGTTTACTACCACTTTAGAAACTGTATTCAGCAAATAAACAATTAAATAAATAAATAACCGCAGGTGGGTAAGGACCAAAAAGTTGGACCATAGTTAAGCGCAGTTAACCATACAAGCAAAGAGGTCGAAAAAAAAATCGGTGCGAAGTGCGACGAAAACTATGCCTACAATGGTATGGCTAATTTTCGTATCACAACGGAAAAGTTTCATATAAAATTTCATTGAGTGAGTCATAAAACGTATTTTTGGAAAACTTAAAAGTTATCTGTCTCCAGTTTATGTCAAACAATAATTCGGACAAACGACGCGCAAGGGCCCGCTGTTTGATCAGTAGTTAAACATACTAATAGTTAAAAAACCTAGCCATTTCTTACATCTGAACGAAATGTATCACATTTTAAATTCGATTTTTGAATTTTAACTATTATTCAGTTAACTACTGATCAAAGAACTCTCCCTTAGGAAAAAGTCTATTAAGGATTCAGAAGGAAACGCCATAATAATGTTTATAGTAACCAGTTTCCTGCACATCCCTTTGCCATTTTGTGTGTGGCACTCATTAGCGCTTACATGCATGTCGATATCAGAGTTGCAATCGACAAGATTCATCGATTTTAGGCTGTTAAACTAACACACAACTTTGCATTTATAGACATCACTATTCATAATATTATGAACCTTCTCCAAATTCCTAACGCAAACAAAGACGAAGTATCTTATAATTAACCAGCTGCCCATTCTGAAACACAAAGCGAACAATGCTGCCACACAGTCTCAAATACCATGCTCTCATAAGGCATTATCTCAAATTCACTAGCCAACAACCATTCTATTCTCTCCCTATAGTAATAAGGCTGCATTTGCTACAGTTCTGTCTGAGATACCTTTTGTCTCAGCAGGGCAGCATACTAGACAGTTTAACAGAACAGTTTGGAATATAAATATCTTCCTCATCTGGGACCGTGTCCTCGGGCACGCATAAGCCAACGCGTCATACGCGTTATCTCAAATTCAAACCCAAAGCAGATTAAATTCTCTCGCATTGGTATTAAGGTTGCATTTGCCAAAGTTCTGTATGAGATACCACGTTCTCCACCCATGTTCAAGTCGACACTGTCGCAATAGTTAAACATTTTGGATTATAAATCTCTCCCTCATCTGTTACTGGGTCCCCGGGCTCCGGCGGCCCGCTCCCGCGGCAGCGAGGGCGCCGCTACCGCGAGCGGCGGAGGCGCGCCGCCGCCAGCGGGATGTCGGCTTGGGCTTCTGACAGGAGAGCCAGCTCGTTTAGCGTCTGTAATCAAAGAAGAAATAGTACATTATTGCCTAGGCAGTGAAGCAGGCAATTGACAACAATTCATTATGTGCTAAGGTAGTAAAATAAAATACCGTTTCTAGATTTTACACTGCTGATTACAGTAAAAATATCTTTGGTTTTTTTTATGCGGTACCTAGTTTTTTTTATATTAAGGAAAAACAGTAAAAAAAGTTGGATTGTGAATGTTAGGAATACACTTATAGTGCCCTTAGTCCATTTATTACCAAAGGAATTGAAAAAAATATACAACTGTCATGTTCATTGTTTATCTGTCTGACGGATTACTTGATTCTAACGACACGCTTTCGATTCTACGCAAAATGGTTTATTTATTTTAATGGCGTCTACAAATTATGTAATTAATTAAATTACGCAAAATAACAAATTTATGAATGAACAAGTGAGTGACATGACATGATTTTTTTTATTTTATATCATGCTAAGATCACGACATCAGTATTCCTAACTTTGTATATACGGTCTTTTTAACGACGAATTTAAGTTAAATAAAGAAAAACCAAGAAATACGGGTAGTCTAATTTTTAACCAGCTATTATAAACGCGAAAAAACAATAATGCTTTTTTTTTTAAATGTTGTCAATTGCGGGCCGAGTATTGGTTTAAACGGACGAGCTTGCGAGTCCATGTCTATCACATACCAGATTATCAAAATTTCGACCAAGTTGCCGTTGTTTTCAAGCGCCTGAAACATGTTTTCAGTCCGTTTCACAGATTACGGCATAACCTGAAAACGCATTTTCAGGCGTTTTCAGGACCCCGTATGGGCTTTGAAGTACATTTCAGTATATGGAAATTTTCCACTAAGAGTGAAAGAGATATCATGATTAGAAAGAGACAGCGATACTGACAACCTTCCAGAAGCGTGCGAAAGAGATAACACGATTGGAAATGAGACAGCAATACGCGGAGACCCGTGAGCCAAGGACATCGCGATTGTAAACAAAACTAGGTGGAAAGGCTTATAACATTCCAGCAACCAATATGATCGATCCTTTTTTTTTGTTTGATATCTATTTAGAAAATCGTTTTTTATCCACATGTGAAGAAAGAGTTTTGACATTTGAAGGCAGCTTAAGTGATATTTGACAGCTAACAAAACGTAAAACGTCAAGTGCTGAATTTTTTAAATTACAATTAATGAATTGCATGGAGTAAAAAACACTAAATACAGTCTATTTTATTTTTATTCATAAATATCAGCATTCAACATTAACCTTCATTCTTGTTGTAAAAACGGATAAAATGTTCTGACAGTCCAAGTAAGTCGATGTGCAAAAACAAAGGTGAACAAAACGCATCCGAAATAATAAAAAAAAACTTAAGTCAAAACTTTTCAGTTAAGCCGTCAACGTTAAATATTCGCATGTTTTTTTAGTTTGTTTTGTTATTAATAGGGTTAGGACTTTTGGTGGCATATCGTGGTTCTAGAATCCATGGAGTCGCTATTTCCTAATTTTTAAAATACATACCACTTTAATTTTGACCTTCGGTTTTTAATATTTCAAAATTCATTCTTTTATTGAACCGCTAAGCCAATTTAAATTAATTTTGGTACGGAGGATATCTTTGCTCTGTGAAAGCCTTACAAACAAGCAAATATTAGTAGGTATGGATAAACTGAACTAAAAATATATTTAGTTAATTTTGAAATATGACCATGCTGAAGGTCAAAATCAAAGTGTCACGTGTTATAATAATTAGGAAATAACGACTCCATGGATTCTAGAACCACGATATGCCACGAAAAGTTCTAACCCTAGTTATTAAAAATGAGTGGTTCGAGTTATGAAGAAGTATTAACACCTGTGGAATTACGGGAAACCGTGCAAAATGCGGAATTTAGCTTAAATGTTTAGAGGAGGAGGGCCTCCTCTTTTGTTCCTTTTTTTATTTATTGTCGTTACCTCCTGCCGCAGCTCCTGCGCCATGTGGAAGATGACGTGCTCGTGGCTGTTGTACATCAGGGCGTTGGAGAACATCAGCAGCAAGTCCCGCTTGAACTCCTCCGTCGTCCTGAACAAAATAAAACTTATTATTACACCTACAAAGTATGTGTCAAAATAGTCCATTGTCTGAATGTCTCAGATCGCAGGTACATGCGAGTTTCGAGTCGCAAACTAGGGCCATTATACCACATTATTGCCTAGGCCCCGAAAGTAGGGGATTGCCTGACGAGGTGGTTGGCGAGAGGAGTCATGACGAGGCCTGCTAAAAAAATCCGAAATTATTTTCTCAAACAATGCGAGG
Organism: Acleris emargana; assembly: GCA_927399475.2. Classification (NCBI taxonomy): domain Eukaryota; kingdom Metazoa; phylum Arthropoda; class Insecta; order Lepidoptera; family Tortricidae; genus Acleris; species Acleris emargana. The sequence continues at coordinate 3,363,228 of OV656862.1, forward strand.
AAATGACACAAATACCTGACTAACATTAAGATTTTCAAGTATTTGAGTGTCAGGCACAAGAAACCGTCACCGCAAAACGTTGCACCCAGCTTTTACTAAGTTGGGTGTCTGGGATTATTTTCATGGTACCTTCGATTTTATATGCCATAGGAATAAAGATGCATGTCCTTGTCTTACTATGTACTATTTCAAAGCTCTTCAAGTATTACTTTTCAGGACCTCTCGCTGGATATTCCGCCGGATGGTGGCCAGGTCCATGGGCCGGGTCACCGAGCCACTGTAGCCGGGCGCGAGCTCCTCGCCGCGCTTCAGCCTCGAGCTACGTGTACCTGATGACCCCTCGCTGGATGTCCCACCGGATGGTGGCCAGGTCCATGGGCCGGGTCACCGAGCCACTGTAGCCGGGCGCGAGCTCCTCGCCGCTCTTCAGCCTCGAGCTAAGTGTACCTGATGACCCCTCGCTGGATGTCCCGCCGGATGGTGGCCAGGTCCATGGGCCGGGTCACGGAGCCACTGTAGCCGGGCGCGAGCTCCTCGCTGCGCTCCAGCCTCGAGCTACGTGTACCTGATGACCCCTCGCTGGATGTCCCGCCGGATGGTGGCCAGGTCCATGGGCCGGGTCACCGAGCCACTGTAGCCGGGCGCGAGCTCCTCGCCGCGCTCCAGCCCCGAGCTACGTGTACCTGATGACCCCTCGCTGGATGTTCCGCCGGATGGTGGCCAGGTCCATGGGCCGGGTCACCGAGCCACTGTAGCCGGGCGCGAGCTCCTTGCTGCGCTCCAGCCTCGAGCTACGTGTACCTGATGACCCCTCGCTGGATATTCCGCCGGATGGTGGCCAGGTCCATGGGCCGGCGCACCGTGCGGCTGTAGTCGGGCGCCAGCTCGTCGCTGACAGGCTTTCGGAAGTGGACCGCGTACTTGTGTGCACATAGTCTGAGGAACACAACGCAATAAGGGTCCAATCCAAGAAAGAATTCAAAGGGGATGTTATTAAGTTTAACATTATTAAGTCCAAAGTGATGAACTGATCGATATAGTTTTTAGGTTAAATAAAAGTTTTTTGTAAAGTTCCCGGCTCACCTCTTGAAGACCAGCATGACGGAGCTCTTCCAGCGGCGGTGGCTGCGCTGCTCCTCGGAGTCCGTCTCCGACTTGATGGTCACCCTCGCCGCTGCAATCGTCACCATTATGCGTAACCGTTCTTGGGGCAGTCGGGTAAAAATTAACGAGAAGACTCCCGCAAATCGTATGAGCGGACAATAATCAAAACTTTCCTGGTGACTTATCATTAATAATAATGTATGAATATTAATATCAGACCACCAAATTTACAGACCTTACACGTTAAACACCTCAAATATTATTTAATCTTCGAAAAAACCTGGTAACTCAGGGGAAAATGCACATTTTCCATACAAAACCTAGGGACAACATCGTCCGCTGCGTTACCAACTATATTATTATTTCAAACTACTATTTTTCAATCAAATCATTTCAAATGCTAGCCTAATTGTCTTATTTAATAAGCGTGTAAGCTACGTCGTTGGCAAATATATAGTTTTTCTAAAAACATATAATTTGTGAAACATGTCGAAAAATGGGGAGTACCTTAGAAGTTGATTCACCCTACATCTTTACGTCTAAGTAATACATCTTACGTAAAGTTTTATAGTTAATTTTTTACTGAAAAAATAAAAAAGCAAATTTCTGCTAATGGCTAAAGAACTTAAACGCCACATGGTATTTTCTAGACTTAAAAGATAAAACGCAACGACCACTAGTCCAGGATACTTTTTACAGAAAACATAAAAAAAAAGTTCTTTATGTCAATTGGATAAAATTATTTATGGGATACTAAGATTGATGTGTTAAACCATAATTAATATTATAAATGTGAAGTAATTCTGTCTGATTTCACAACAAAACTGCTGAGGTTTTAAGAAAGATACCTCAAACCCCAAGAAAGGATGCAGGGTTATTTTATTTTTATTCCAAAATTTGGGCTGTTACCGAGAGACAGACAGTAATAATATCCTTACATAAAATATTGAAATCCGGTTTCACATCAATATCGCACTGCCCTCTGACATCTACAATGTTGCACAAGGGTGCATCCCTGCTAATGCCCACGTATCCCTCCTTCCGGACATCCCTGGAAGCATCTGTGATGGCGTTGGACACATCCATCATGTAGGCATCCTCTTCCTCATCCTCTTCCTCTTCCTTAGCAGGCTCTGTCTTTACCTGCGGTAGTTTGTCATTGTCGTCATTGAGGATTGGTGTAAAAGACGTATACTCTGCATGCGATGTGGTGAGATCAGAAAGACTGTCTTTGAGTGGAGACTGAAAAGTTTACAAAGAACTGTAATTATGAACTCCTCTGTATTAATTTTGTTTTAAAGACCACATATATTAAAATTCAATCAGAAACATTACTACATACATACATAAACTCACGCCTTCATTCCCAGAGAGGGGTAGGCAGATCTACAGAATTACCAACAACTCTAAAAACTTGTAGATAATTCTGTAACCACATTTTGCACAATTAGGCTAAGATTTTTACCAGTGTATTAGTGACAGGTTGCAAGCCCATCGCCTAACAGTACTACAAGCCTTTATTCCCTTAATCGCCTCTTACAACATCCACGGGAAGACATGGAGTGGCACTATTCTAACCCGGCAACCACACAGAAACATTACTCTTTATGTATTTAAATAAAAGAAGAGCAGAGTGCTTCAATAATACAAGTTAGTATTTAAATTCAAATTCAAATATTTTTCATAAATCATTCATCATTTTCATTTTTTTATTTGTCAGTGTATTTGAACTCTGTGTGTGGGGCTTGACATATTTACTGCTTTCACATCATAGCAGCCTAGCAGGAATAGAGTTGATGAAGTTGAGAGGATGACATAGATACGGTTACAATAGATTTGCAGGAGGACGCTTTGGACAGGGACAAGTGGATAATCAGAGAGATCTTTCGGCCAGCAGTGGGCATAAATAGTCTCATAAAAATAGGTAACTCATTAAAGTTTCCTTAGAACTAAATGGTAATAGTTCAAAAGCAACTTACATGTTTGTCGAGACAGAAGTCCAGCATTTTCTGCGCTTGATCCACTTTTTTCTTGAATGCTCTGATTTTTTTTAACAATGCCATGCATTCCCAACAGACATTTACTTGCGGTGTCAGCGTCTAGAAAATAACTTAAGGTTAAGGCTTATTTTGCTCCTAACATCCATTCCAATATGTAACAAAAATGTGTATTTCTCCTTTTGACTTTCCACAACAGAACTAATCATCTAATCATCTATCGGTTAATATTGGCACAGCTCCGCTCCTCTCGCCTCCGCTTCAGTGGAGCTGCAGTTATAGATGGCAGTGAAGGAACAGTGATAATCACAGTGAGTTCCTATTTTATACCTTAATGTTGTCACAAGGTTTGTATAAATTAAATGTTTGGTTCTAAAGCATGTGTTTATGTGATAAATTAAGCTGTCAAAAATATACCAATCAACAAATTTATGAAATAGTTTACACACAGCCATAGTTTTAAGCTCCAACGTTATCTATATTTCAGGCACCACGTATAGTTTACGTAAGAACCGATAGTACTTTCTCTTAGGATAGGTACAAATTAAATCAAACGAATATAAGAAGTACATTTTCAGACGGAATACAAAGATAAGACTAGACTAGACTTTTAGACGCAAATTACGATGATAACTTTATAATATGTTCTAGTTAATAAATCATAGTAAGAATATACTACCATGCGTGAATAATCGCATATTTTTTTGTAAATATCGATGTATTCCCCCAGCATAGTTAACTGGCGATTGCAGCTCATACAGGCGTGGCAAAATAATGTGTTGTAGTCAACCATGCCTTCAGAATTTAACGCGCTATCGAACATTATGGAAACGGCTTTTAAATTATTTATATTACTAAAAAAACAACAATACAAGCAAGCAAATTGATGGGAAGTTTGTTGTTACAGTTTGACTTGACGGCTTTGAGGCGTTTTTAAGCGTGCTAACCATACTATGTATTTCATGCGTTTCATGCATAGATGTCATGTTATTGTTAGCTGCGATTGGCAGTACGTTTACCGCGCTTGTTTGCTATTAGTCCAATGGTCATAGCCGAATAGTAGTAGCATCGAGAACACTTCGGACTGGACTGAAAGCTTGATTATACAGCCTTTACAGCTAAGCACCACCATAAGAAAAGTATAAGTAGTAGTTTTCGAGTTAAAAATGTATCATGTTGACAATTTCACTTTATATTCTGCCATGTTAGTATTTGTTTTCGTTTTTTACACATAAAACAAATGCTTACGTCCAATGACCTATTGTGTAATAGGTTCCTTAGGACGCTAAGTGAACCATAGTCTTTTAAAACAGAGAAACTAACATGCTAGGAAAGGTTATTTTATTAATTATGTACATCTAGATATAGAATATCAAATTTATGTAGTATTGAAAGTATCAATAAAAACCGGGCAAGAGCATGTCGGACCATGTTCAGTGTAGGGTTCCGAAGCCGTTACTACAAAGGAATAAGACCTCGCGACAAAATTGACTTTGCCGTTGGAAAACTGTTAACCCCATACTTCGACATAAGTCGCGGTTAGTTTACCAACACCGCAAATAAGTTTTCGGTAGGTAAAAACATTTAAACTGTTTGTGACTCAAGAACCAGTGAAGTCTACTTACGGCCGAACCCTATATTCAATCCGAGGATAGATAAGGCTTACCTCGGGTTAAAATTTGACATTTGCCCATGGATACAAAATGTGTCAAATTTTAATCCGAAGTAAGCCTATCTGTCCGCGGATTGAATATAGGGTTTGGCCGTTAGTAGTGATAGTTTTCATTGTAAGTGCTTTCATTTAAGATATTTGTTAGATTTTAGTATTTGTAGTTTTGGCTGTGCGGGGGAGGGGGGACACTTGACTCTAACCAAAATTAGCGCTTTAAAGCTGAATATTTCCTTAATCGCAATATTTTTTAAATACCGATCTAACGACACCCGACTCTATGGGGTAGACGAGAAAAAATATATACATACCCACGTTACGTGTAGGGGAGGTAAACTATAATATATTTTATCAAGATTTTATTTTACGCGACTTTGTTGACGCGACTAATATGTATATTCATGCCAAATTACAGCTTTCTAGTACTAAGAGTCCCTGAGCTAGGCAGCGGACGGACGGACGGACATGGCGAAAGTATAAGGATACCTAGTTTGACTACTGAACCCTAAAAATATCAAGTTTCTTGTGATTTCGTAGGTTCTGTAATATAAGATTACCACAACAAAGAGGCTGTTCTTTGAAAATCTAAGTTCGAAGTTAAGTTAACTCCATCCCTGTGCTGACGTGTTCCTTTATATAAATTTAAGCCATGATGTGATTACTCTTCCCAGGATTTATCTCAAGGAATCTTGGGAAATATACTGGGAAAAATCTTCTACCATTAAAACCTTGGTTTTTTAAGATTCGTTTAAGCAAAAGAGCCACTACAATCATTATTAGAATGCGTCTAGGCCATACAAGTTCTCCTGCCCATCTGGCTCGGATGAAATTAACAAGGAGCCCTGCTTGTGACTGTGGGGATGAGTTTGGGGACTTAAATCATATATCTTTCGCATGCAGTTTGTATGACCATATTCCCTTTTTTGAAAACCTAATTTCCCTCCATGTCCCATTACCTACAAATATGAATATCCTACTCTCATCTCTTCACCCTTCTATTTATTTGTTTATAGAATCTTTTATAAATTGTAACAATATTAAAATATGATATTTATTCTTTCTTCCTATACTTTTTTACATGTAATCTATTTATTCTGTTATAAAATATAACCAACTACTGTACTGATCCATAGTTCCTTATCCTTTCCGTTTTTTAGTAGGTAGTAAAATATTCCGCGTTCGTTTCCCTAATTTTTGTTAATAATAAAGGAATACAATTAAAAAAGGAAGCGCCAGAGAATGCTTGACTAATGGCTAAGCATTCGTGCGAGTCCAGGGATAAAAAAAAAAACTCCATCCCTGTCACTCGTGATTGGAGACTAAATCGAGAGAAAAGGAATGGAACTAACGTAACTTCGAACTTTGATATTCAAAGTGTCTTTCTTTCTTGTGTGCTTCCACTTCGTAAGGATTTTTCTAAAATTGACTAACACAGGACGAAATAGGGAGAGCTGCCGGTAACAAATTCTACCCACACGAAGTTGTGTTCGTCCTCCGGTACACAATATAAAGATTGGACTGACGTTCTTCATGGTAAAACTTTTTTGACGCGTTTACTTACTTGACAACAATGGCGACAGAGTTAAATCACCATAACACGTAAAAATCAATAATGCCTTTAAACCGACTTTTAATGCTTTTTTGGGGTCGACTTAATTGAGTCCGTTTTAACCCCACAAAGACTCAAGTTTGCGCGTTCACCGCTAAGAAGTTGGCGTTTGATGTATCACCTCCTTTTGTGAGCTCTCCCCTCACTGCATCAGCCAGTATCGGAATCCTTGGTGTCGACATTACGAGTGATGTCCAGCTCCGCGGTCATTTAGCGGGTAAGGCTAAATTGGCTTCGAAGAAGCTAGGTATGCTCAACAGATCGAGACGGTATACCACTCCGGCCCACAGCCTGCAGCTGTATGTACAAGGCGCAGGTTCGGTTCATTAGGTTTTACCAAACTCACGTAGGGGTGGATTGGCTAGGATAAAAAATAAACCAGTTTCATTCATCTTAATTATAATTTAATCTACACACTTTAAGTATACATTATAATTTCAGACTTAGGACTTACTAGATAGATAAGTCATACCTACAAATTCACCATTTCTTTGAGATTGTGCTCAATATTTGTCTATAGAAGAGCTAGCACGTAGCGTGATCATACAATTTATAATAATTATTTAATCAGAAAGGCTAAAGCTCGCTAGGCTTTTGTGTAATAGCGCCATAAGGGTGTATGGCTATCATGCACTACCATCATTAAGGGTGTTACACACATCAAAAATGTCTAGGGATCAAAAATGACCTTACATTATTATTATATTTTGTAATAAGTGTTGTTTTAAAATATCTAAATAATATAGATATTGTCCTAGAGGCAATTCCATACTAAGTTATTTATAATATTGGAAGTGTATAGCGTGACATCGTTGGGCGATTGTGTCATAGCGCCTTAAGGGTGTAGCGCCGTCATGTACTAGAATCACAAGGGTGAGAAAATGGTAGTTTCCCCTCACATGAACCACAGCGAAGCGGAGCGGGTCGCTAGCTTATAATATTGGAAGTCTATGCGTGAAATCTCTGGGCGATGGTGTCACGCCGCCATTAGGGTACACCCTTATCATGTACTAGGCTCCCTAGACTCGCATGGTGAGCAGAGGGTTTAATTTCAGCTCACATCCGAAGCAAATAAATGGCGGGCCGCTAGTTTATAATATTGGAAGTCTATGCGTAACATCTTCGGGCGATTATGTCATGCCGCCATAACCTCGTAGGGCCCACCATACTGAGAAATGGGAGTTTTTTGTAACTGGGACTTTGAATCTACAATCAAGGGAATAAAGTTCCATTGCGATTGTTCGAAAATGCCGTTATTCTTATTACAACAGAGTTCAAAGTAAATTGCCTTGATTATGTACCTCCTAATAATCATCCATTTCCGTTTGGTTGCCGGGTTAGAATAGTGCCACTCCATGTCTTCCCGTGGATGTCATAAGAGGCGACTAAGGGAATAAAGGCTTGTAGTACTGTTAGGCGATGGGCTTGCAACCTGTCACTAATACGCTGGTAAACATCTTAGCCTATTTGTGCAAAATGTGGTTACAGAATTATCAACAAGTTTTTAAAGTTGTAGGTAATTCTGTAGCTCTGCCTACCCCTCTCTGGGATTACAGGCGTGAAGGTATGTATGTATGTATGTACATCCTATTGCACACTGGGCCTTCCGAGGATAAGGGTCCCCGCATCATGGACCAGGGTCGCATGGCAGGTGGTTTAGGTTTGCCTCTTGTGCGGCGAGTGCACGCGGCGGCGCTTCCGGCGGGGCGGCGCGCAGTCGTTGAGGCCGGCGTGCGCCTGCGCAGCCAGCAGCATGCCCAGCTGGTTCTGGGCCTGGTCGACAGAATTAACATCAGAGAACAATTGTACACGAATAGGGCACATTCATTTTTTCCACAGCTAAAATAAAAGCTGAGTCACGTAACAAACAGTTGAGGAAAATCATATCTCTTTCTAGCAAATCAGAATTTAACTTGAGAGTTTATATGGCTGACAGGTGCATATCGGATCTCTCTGTCTAATCGCTGCCTAATTAGCAGTTTAAAATGCTCGTGTCATCCGAATTTCTTGGCCGATTTTAGTTTTAATGTCACTTTTGATGATCTCTTTTACTGTATTTTCAAATTATTCCTAACTAATCGTCGCGTCGTGGGACATTGAAATTCATGAAACACTTTGAGACTTCAAAAAGTTTACAATTTTGCTGTGGGGATAGATAAACTGTATTCAGACGTATTTAAAAAAAAGTTTTATAGCGGTGCTTTATGTATTTAGTAATATTGCGTATTAGACTTTGCGGCAACAAGATGCATATACTATGAAAATTTAAAAAATAAATAAATATCAGGGGACAATGTCACACCAATTGACCTAGTCCCAAACTAAGCTCTAGGATTGTACTATGGGTACTAGACAACGATATAAATACTTATATAGAGAAATATATACTTAAATACATAGAAAACATCCACGACTCAGGAGCAAATATTTGCGCTCATCACACAAATATCTGCCCTTGCCGGGATTTGAACCCAGGACCGCTAGCTTCGTAGGCAAGGTCACTACGAACTAGGCCAGCGCGTCGTGACTGATGACTGTAGCCGTTAGGCTTTAAAACCCGTGTGACAGACGACAGACGGACACGTGGACAGCAATAGGGTTTCGTTTGGACCGTTCAGGCAATGTTCAGAAATATTGTTATAACGTGATGAAGGGTATGTTCCAGTACCTCCTCATGCAGCTCGCGCGCCATCGCGTACACGCTGTGCTGACTGCTGTTGTACATCAGCGCGTTGGACAGCATCAGGAGGACGTCGCGCTGGAACTCCTCGGTCGTCCTGAACACATTAAGACCGGTTAGTTGCGAGTCATTGTATGATAGGAAAACGGCAATTTAAAAAAAAAGTACACAATGCTTTGTACAGATTAACGCCTCTCCTATGTGGTTTTGAAAACTTTTTTTGGAAAGAGTTCCTTAAACTCCAAAAATTTAGCTTGAAGTATCGGAAAGATAGAAAAGCTAAGATGTTGAAATTTTTGATCCACGTTTGAGTCGGTTATGGGTCTGTAAAGCCCTTTCATTAACAAATTAAACCGTATTTGTTATTATACATACATACATACATTAAATCACATCTGTTTCCCGGAGGGGTAGGCAGAGACCACTTCTTTCCACTTGCTACGATATTGACAAATTTCTTTTGCTTCTTCAACATTCATACATCGAGTCATGCACGCACGTCGGTTTCGGGTACTTAAGATTCGGCCCTTTTCCAGTATTTGTTACAATAAAGTCCTTTAATCCTTCCTTAAACATATATCTTTAGTAAAAAATACATGCGATAGTGTTTCTGTAGTTAAAGTAACATACATACAGACAATAAAGTCTCACCACAAGGGTTCGTATTCACCATTAACCATAGCAATTACCTGATGACGCCGGCCTCGATGTTCCGCTTGATGGTGGTGAGGTCCATGGGCCGGCGGACCACGGCGCTGTACCCCGGCGCCTCCTCGTCCGTGATCGGCCGCTGGAACAACGACGCGAACTTGTGCGCACACAACCTGAAAGATAAAGGTATGATAAAAAAAAATAAAAAAATGGCATAGTAAGGCAAACAAGCACACAGGCCACCTGATGGTAAGTGGAAACTGTGACCCATAGACATTCGCATTCACAAGACTGCAAATGCACTGCCATTGAGGACTAAGATGGAATGCCTCTATGCTAGTCATTTCACCGGCTGTCTTCAAACCGAAACCGGAACACAACAATGCAAACACTGCTGCTTGGCGTTAGGTTAATGGATAAGATGGTGGTACCAACCCGGATGGACCCTGCACAAGGTCCTCCCACAAGTTTGTTTGATCTTAAAGTTTGGAGATTGTATCATGGATAGAGTATCTCTTTTTAAATATAGGTATTACCAGGTGAAAGTGATTCATGTTTAGAATTGGCAAAAGTGTGAGTCTAGTTGAACGAGCAGGGTCACCTGCTGTAGACGAGCATGACGGAGCGCTTCCACAGCCGGTGCTGGCGCTCGGCGTCGCTGGCGTGCGGCGAGTCCGGCGCCGACGCCTCCGTCGCGCTCTCCGACCCCGAACACGCTGGAATTAAACGAACACACACAATTATACTACATTATTGCCTAGGCAGTGAAGCAGGAAATTGCCGTTCCTGCCGATGCGTAATAGTGCTTTTCTCAAAAATAGCAAGGTACAAATCGCATATAAACAGAAACTTCACGTGAAATAACATTATTTACCGCCTTTATGTTTATGACGAGGAGAAATGCAAGCTTTATTAGAAAAATAAACTCAAGCTATTCCAGACAGATAAAAAAGTTACGTTTCGAATAAAATATGGATGTATAAGACTTGTGCCCTGATTTTATTATGGCCGTTTTCACTTTTTAAAAAGTTACAAACTAGATAACAATGAAATTTGTATGCAACATTGCGGGCTTGTGTAGCGAGCACGCAATGTTTTTTTTTTTTGGGAACTGTCTGTAAGCTATGTACTTCGCGTCTCCGTATGGAGATAGTAATGTCAACTTTTCCTGTCATTTTTGAGAAAAATTAATTAATATCAAGGGAACATTTTAGCATGTTAGGTGGTCGAGGGCGGTTACAGAGCGGTGGCCGAGATCAGGTCATGGATCGGTGGGCAGACCGTCAGCTCGTTGGTCTGATGAAATTTGGCAGGCATTTGGGAAAAGATGTAAGGCAAAGTGGCGGAAATAAAGAGGCCTTTACCCCGCGGTTGGTGGATGTGGGCTGAAATGGTGATGATGAAGGGACAAATCAACACCAATTGACCCAGTCCCAAACTATCCTCTAGGCTTGTACCATGGGTACTAGATAACGATAAACTTACTTATATAGAGAAATAAATCCTCAAATACATAGAAAACTACCAAGACTTAGAGCAACACAAACATTTGCCCATATGAGGAATTGAACACGGTACAGTCACGGACTTTAATTGATCAGCCACTTGCCACTGTTCATATTTTAGCCGTGTAATGCAAATCGGGTTCAGTCGGTTTTACTCGTATATCGAGATAAGGAAATTCACACGTCTTCGTATAATAGAAGATAATAGAATAACAAAATTACATGCAATATTAGCGGTTGGCTAACCTGAGACCCTTCTACTCTACCAACCTGACAACAGAGTGACATCACCCAAAGGCAACCAATTGCATGTCTGTCTAGTTGCTATGGCTACGTAAACAACAGCTACTATTGGTGATACAACGCCCAATCAGCTATTCTACTGAACACAGTCGTTATTGGTCGTTTAATAGGGTTGCTATGACCACGTTTAAACAACAGCTACTATTGGTGATCATATAGAAAGGAAACGTTTTGACATCCATGACATTGTGTTAACAGCAAATATTTGATTATAAATAATACTGTAAACCCGCCATCTTGAAAATAATTGATTATATATATTTGTGTAGTCAGTGTGTAAGTCAAAAGACTGCAGCTGATTATTCTATAAATAACGCTGAACCCTTTGCTACGTCTTATTTTCATATATATATGTTTTCAATATATTCTCAATCAAATAATATGTTTTCAATCAATATAGTCAAACTTTAAAGAAATATTTATATATTTTTATATAAGTTTAATATTTAGTATATGCTCCGTTGCTGTCTATTACAGCTCTTAGTCGTGATCGCATAGAGGCGACTAGTCTAGGTCCAATATCAGACCCTCGCATACTTTCCCAGACTTCTTGGCAATGTTCACCCAAAACTTCTTTCCTTCTTTCATTATGGTGATCCCATCCCATAAGAAAGTATTTCATCTTTGTCATCGTGTTTGACAGGCGAGAAGTGAAGTGACATTTTTTCAAAGCAACAAAGTTTATTTGACAAAATCATTGTTAGAGTTGTTTTTGAAAGTTAGAATGGCATTTCCAACTGTGAAGTATTTATTTAACATCTCTGTAGCCGCTAGCAGATTATCAGATTATCTGTAATAAATACTCTTTGATATCAACTTCTTAAAGTAAATCATGTCAGTTGGTAATGTTGGTAATGACAACAAGTTATGCTTTGTTTATACGTTACGAGGGGCAACTGTGCTCAATTATGCCAACCCGACGAAACGAGCGCGGGGAGATCATTTTCGATCGAAATGTTCGAGATGGAGAGACAACACGTTTTTGACAGATGTCTTCTTACCCGTCAGGAATATGTTAGTATTGTTTTGATGGTTACTATGGTCACGTTTAAACAACAGTCACTATTGGTTCAAACTGAACTCAGTTTTTATTGGTCGTTACCAAATTGCATTACACGGCTAAAATATGAACAGTGGCAAGTGGCTGATCAATTAAAGTCCGTGACTGTACCACTAAGCACCTAGGCATTCAATGTTCAAAAAATAATACAATGTCTGGCAGATCGATCAAGGCAGGTCTGAAACCGCTGAACCTACAGACTTGAAATCTAGAGGGAATATTCCTTGGATATCCTACGGGAGCACTAAGAAGGGATTTATGAAAATGTATCCCTTAAGGGGTTAAAAAAGGGGGAGTAGCGGCCTTTAGTACACAATAATTAGAATTACGCGAATTAATACATCACTACATTCATTATACTCACTTCTCGAGTCAGATTTCTTCTTCCTGGAGTAGTCTCGCTTCTTCTTCCCGTCTTTCTCTTCTTCGCGACTCAACTAAAAACAAAAACGAGCATTGAATCGCAAACAACGCAAACACAGTTACATCTTAAATTAAATAAATAGATAAGAACACCCGTTATAATGTCAACTCCTTTCAGAGCCGATATCCCTTACACGGCCGGACCGATTTTCATAAAAACTAGATGAGAACCATCCTAATTAGCTCAAAACAAAACAAACAAAATCACACGCATACAAAATCCAGGGGGGGGGGAGCAGTTGCTTCACCTGCTACCCCCTCCCCTTTTGAATATAAACCTTATGTAAACACAAACTTTTATTTAACTTGTACAGCGGTTTTATTTTAGGCGGTAAAATGCAAATTTGTTGTATTTGACCTGTTATGTTATGGTATTGTTTTTAACTCAGCCTCGGCAGCATATAGTTACAATACTATAACAAATGAAAAACGATACGGTTTTAACCTTGTTGAATAGAGGTGTTCGTAAGTAAGTTGTCCGCTTCAAAATTTGCAAGTTATTTTGGCTGTAATTTGGACCATATGTAAAACCGATGACAATAAAATATTATGGTATCAAAGAGCTGAGGGGCCATTGCCTAACGCCCTCGCAATCACAATCGTTTTCATTTTGAAAATCGAAGGCTTGTCTGCATACAAAATAAAAACAATTGTTCCACTTTGAAGCGGATCTTATGATGGAGTCGGAAGGTGGCGACCGCTATATTGAATAAAGACCCACCGTGTTGGGACTCTAGTTTCGTCTTAATAATGAAATGAAAAATAAGTAGTCGCCAACAAAGGCTTGTCCCAAAAAAAAAATCTTTGACTATTTATACTGCGTCTCCTGTAACATGTTTTTTTTCTCTCTCTCTCTCTCTCTCTCTCTTGGTCTCTTGTATAATCTGGTACCGTGCGGGTGACGTGAGCATACCATGACGCCCCAGGGCGTCACGACCCACGAATAGCACGGTAGCTCCTGCCTTTTCGTAATAAATATGAGTAGGTATTGCAAAGTGATTCCAACCATTCTGACCTCCATGTGTGTGTCATCATCGGTGTCGGCGCGCGGCTCGGTCTCCGCCTCCGCGCGGGGCTCCGCGGCCTCCGCCTCCTGAGCCTCCTGAGCCTCCTCGACCTCCTCGGCCGCCTCAGCCTCTTCCGCCGGCGGCTCCTCGGTCGCCTCCTTAAAAGGCGGCGATTCCTGATGACCATACAAAAAAAATGTGTATTATTATCTACAGCAAAAACATTAATAGTACTTTGACCGAGTTCTATGTCTTCTGCCATATTTATTTTTAGTCATATAAGCGACCTATATTATGAAGTAAAGTGTCATAGGGACCATGCCGCGAGCGGACCTGCTAGAGGGGGTGTTCTTTTTATAGTGGTAATTATTATTTACATATTTAATATTTGAGTAGCTTAGTTTTATTTTAATTTGAGTAGCTTAGTTTAATTTTAATTTAAATAAGTTTGGTTTTAACTTTTAATTTATATTATAGTATAATAATAAATATTTGTCTCCTATAAAGAAATACCAGATTGTTCAACAAGGGACTAAAACAAGCCATAATGACACGAGATGTTTATATTTTTGCAAAAATATAATTAAAATGATTTAATTTCGTGAAACAGTTTTTGAGGTTATTTCACGCCCTAAAAATTGTCTATGAAAAATCACTGAAAATGGCGATAATCCTCCATTCACAAACACCGTGATTGGATGTTTAGGAATTTCTAAAGTAAATTTAAAAAAGTACTTTAATCCCTAGACATTAATAAGGAGCTTTAGTCCCGATACGCAGAGACTAAAGTAACATTTTAGGAGCTTGAGAAGTGAAAAAAATCTTGAAAAAAGATATCTCTGGTAGCGGCGTGGGATCGAACGCGCGACTGTTAAGACCGGTTAATCTCGAAGATAATTCGCGGCCACTCAGTCCGCTCGACTATGGAGGCAAAATGTTAATAAGCGAAAATGGTAATTGTATTAACAAACGGGTACTTTAGTAGTTTTCATCACACTTGCTCGTAAATGGTGTTCTTCCTTGGCTGTATACAGCAGGACAATGGCCTAAATTGTGCCCGCGGGAGTTATGGCGAGTTTGTAGTCCCTAGAGAGTAATGACTTTAATTTTAAAATTAACTATTTCGTCCATCATTTCTGACCAAGGAGGTTTCATGTTTCAAATGTAGCTATCTACATTTATCGTACAAAAAACACCAAACGATAAACAGTTCTTACTCCCCTTTTTTACAGCCTAAATCCTGGCAACACTGACCTCGTTCGTGAAAAACTCTTTTTTATAATAAAAAGGACCATGTCCTAGTATCAAACTGCCAACCTCTGTAGAACTGAATGTTCAGCTTTTCATGTAGTCTTGAGATTGCCATCGTAAGATTGCAGTAATGTACTATAATTTTTTTATTGATTTTTACCGTATATTATACCTACATAAAATAAATAACTAGTACTCTTAGGCAATGGGCTTGCAACCTGTCACTAATACACTGGTAAATATTTTAGCCTGATTGTGCAAAACGTGGTTACAGAATTATCAACTACTTATTTAAGAATTATCAACCAATTTTTATAGTTGTTGGTAATTCTGTAGCTCTGCCTACCCCACTCTGGGAATTAAGGCGTGAGTTTATGTATGTATGTATTTAAGAGTGCTTGGTAATTATGTAGCTCTAGCCTACCCCACCCTGGGAATGAAGGCGTGAGTTTATGTATGTATGTAATAAATAAATAACTAAAAGTTTAGGGCGAACCTCTGCATCCTCGGTGGGGGTCTCTTTGACCTCATCGACCTCCACTTTAACCTCGGTCTGCGGCAGCGGGAGGGGCGGAAGGGGAGGCAGCGGCGGCAGCGGCGGCAATGGAGGCTGATCGTCTAATGGCGGAACTGAAGAAAAAACCAGTTTATATGAAGAGTACACGGATAGAACATGGCCGTATAATATACAGTATATATATATACATAACTACCTTAAATCTTTTAAATAGAAATAGAAATAGAAACATTTATTAGTTAGCTCATTTGACTGAAAGGAAACATTCCTTTATTTTTAAAAATAATCAAAACTGCATTTAACGATTTTTTAAATGTGGCTTGTCTCACCCGGGAATCGAACCAACTAAAAATAAAAACCCAGGATATTTTTTTTCTAATAAACGGAATGAAAGCAAAACAAAACAAAATTTGAAATTCGAACGAATACTTTTTTTTATAGTTTTTAAAATGTTATCGTTCGAATTTAAAATTTGTTGCCCCGCGTTGCAAAAAAAGTACGTTCCATTATTAAACTTTTCGTCAGAATAAACGTCTAGTGTAAGAAGGAATCGTGCTGTGCATAGATTTATTATTACCATTTACCGATTTTGTAATCCAATACTTCAACAAGGTACTTAGAGATAAATAACATCAGCAAGCTTGTGCTTCACGATGTCTTTAGATGTTGAAGAGATAAGAAAATTATAACGTGTCATTTACTTGTTACAAGTGAACAGTACTAGGTATTGTTAATAAAGAACTTGTAATAAATATTATTTATGGGCATCTCGTACATTAGATGAGTGTAAGACCAAATGTTTATTAGACAAATTTTATCCAGAACAATAATCCTACCGATTCGTATAATAAAATAGCGAGGGTTTATTTTTTATTTTTAGTTGGTTCGATTCCCGGGTGGGACAAGCAAAGTTTAAAAAATCGTTAAATGCAGTTATGATTATTTTTTTAAATAAAGGAATGTTTCCTTTCAGTCAAATGAGCTAACTAAAGGATTTAAGGTAGTTCCCCTCCAGGGCCCATAGATTTTTTCCACCCTGTATAGTCACCTTTGCAACTTGGTGAGATATAGCGATTCGAAAGTTAAAAATCGGTCAAGTGCGAGTCGTGGTCAAAGTGATCCTATAAGTGTTCCGCTTTTTCCTTTTGAAGTATGGAACCCTAAGAATGAGTTGGACTCACGCGATTTGATTCAAACCGGACTATAAGAGTGGATCAACTTTTTGTTGATGTTATTCTGTCCCGTAAGCCAGGAGACAACAGTGATAGAGTTTCTTAGTTTTTTTTTATAATATATGCTTCCAGCACACTCAGGAGAAAGGCCATGAAAGAATGGGTGTGTAATTGCCAATATAACAGTATTTTTGTGGACTTATATCCTTTGAAATCATAGTTTTAAAGAGTGACCCAGGAGACGTCACCATGGCAACGAGCTACAAAGAAAAGTTGATTGACCCATAATACAACCTACTGTGCGACAGTACGGAATCCTCGGTGGGCGAGTCCGACTAGCACTTGTCCGTCCGGTTTTTGTTGTGTTTGATCAGAGTTTGTACTATAATCATAACAAATTTGACACATGTATGTTTTACTGTTTTTACGATCAATTTTTTTTCAATGTGTTTAAGTCGCAAGATTAGTATAAGAATTATTTAGAATGTAAATTTTATTCACCAAACACTATTTGTGGAGCTACCGTATTTCATTTTGCAAAACAGTCGACGGAAGTAATTATATTGATTTATTCTTAATTATTATTTCTTTTAAATCTCTTGTTATGGTAATTAATTGAATATGTTTCGTATTTTTAAACATATAAATTGTTGTAAAAAAGTTGACAAGTTTAACATAAAAATTGTTATGCATATGTTATCACCAAACGCCACCATTGACATATCGGTCATTCGCGTTGCCATGGTAACAACAATGCTATAATAATTATTATAGAACTGTTATTACCATGGCAACGCTCATTATAGAATTGTTTTTAAGCTTCACACGTTTATAGATAGAGCGAGTAGAAAAGCAAGTTACTTATGACGATGTTATCATCGGGCGGCGGGTCGCTCGGCAGCGGGATGCTGTCCGGGTCCAGCACGCGCAGCACCGTGGGCTCCGGCGGGGAGGGCGGCGCGGGCGGGGAGGGGGGCAGCGGCGGCGCGGGCGGCGTGGGCGGCGGGGTGCTGCGGACAACGTACACACCTCGTGAGTAGGCATCGGAGTTTTTGTCGCACGGTAACACTAATAGCAAGCTATGGAGTCGTCATTTATTTATTTAATTATTTAGGTTTTTTTTATAATCAAGGCCAACAACGTTGACGAGTTCAGAAACGATTAATTAATGTTATATGTGGAAAATAAATATTACAATAAAAAATAATTACCATTTTTATAAAAAATTTATAAACAAACAAAAGATACATTAAAACACGGCAGAAGGGAATGTCCACACTTGTGGCGAATTGTATGTTAAAATAGTTCAAGTTATGAATTTATAATCTAATAGAAAATTATTTTTTTATACAACTTGACTGAGATAATTATACACGACCGACCGCTGTAGGGGCATTTTAAGATAAATTAAATAAATGAGTATGAATATGAATAAGAGTTTAGATTTATGGCAAATGACGACTCCATAGCTTGCTATTAGTCTTACCGTGCGACATAAACTCCAATGCCTACTCATGAGATTCGCGCTGCTATTTGTACCTAGACATTGAGAGGCCACAAGTCGTTGCTACTTTAGAAAAAACCTCGTATCTGATATGCCGAGATGTATGAGTTTGAACTTAATTCTCATCACGTTTAAGTTTAAAAAAGTACGTCACGAAATACGAGATACGAGCTTTTTTCAAAACAATGACTATATGCTAAACAAGAGTTCGTAGTAGAATAACTAGGACGTAAAATGACCACATCACTATAGTATGGACCTTTCATTCGGTCACTCATATAAACAAAAAAAAAAACCATAATTACTCCAAATTCGCGTACTTTTGAAGGTTAAGCATGGTCATATAACTTATTTATACACAATCATTGTCTTCATGTTCATTTTGAGGTAGGCTCTATTTAATCTTTTTCAATGACTCCTTTATAGTATCTAAGAGCAAACTTTTGCATTACTTTTCAAATATTCTAAATTCTACAAAAAAAATATAGATGTCTTTCATATTCATAATTTATTTATTTAATATTTTGCAGTATCATAAACTCAGTTAAATTATTCTTATGAGTGCTGTATACCTGTTATTAGTGTTACCAGTAGAATAAGCACGATTGTATTTTTATTTAACACGTATCTGTGTAAACACTGCTGGTGTATAAAATAAAATAAATAAATATCAGGGGACAATGTCACACCATTTGAACTAGTCCCAAACTAAGCTCTAGGCTTGCACTATGGGTACTAGACAACGATATAAATACTTGTATAGAGAAATTGTATACAGGGTGACTGGAAATTCAAGGTATTCCTTGAAAGAGGTTATTCTACAGCTCATTTGTAACGATTTAAGTCCAGTCAACCAGGGGTCAAAACTCATTGGTTATTGAGTTATTCACGTTTTTAGAATTTGAAAAAAATACCCGCCTTTCGACCTAAAACTAGTCATTGTGTAAAAACTTCGTCATTTAGAAATAAAAAAAACATATTTAAAATAGCCAATAAATTACTGATTACGAAAATTAATAAAAAATGCCAAAGATATGCAAAGTTTTGCAAATAAAAGGATTTGAAGTTGAAAGTTCTAGTAATTATTTTCCAAATTTTGTAACATTTTAAAGCATAACTAAAAAAAAAGAATAACACTTCGCGTACAAATGACAGGAATAGTTTGCTCAATTCATAAGCTTTCTAAAAAGGTACAATTTATGACATTTTAAAATTAATTTTCATTTAAAAATGTACAATTAATAATAATAGCAGAAATGTTCGCGGTTAAGCTCCATCGTTTCAACCAAAAAACGCGGGCTCGTTATCGTTTTTAAATTCAGCTAATCGTGTTCTTTTCAATTTGCTTTTTAAAAACATAAAGTGCGTTCTATTTTTAACCGAAAAACGCGGGAAGTGTTGTAGTACAATGAATAGAACATCATTCTCCTTTTTAAATTCAGCTAATGGTGTTCTATTTTTAAATAAATTTGCTTTTTAAAAACAAAGTGCGTTCCATTTTGAAATTTCGAGCATCCCAAAACTTTTTGAGTGACCTACGTAATCTGTTACTTTAAACTTTCTTTCCATTTCGGACGACATTGATAACTAAGCTTCTTTCTCAAATGCTTTCTTGCCAATTCGAAGAATACGCAGATATCATTTATTGTTACGGATTCTGCGATGGAGACGCGGCTGCAGCTAGAAGGGAATACCAACGTCGTTACCCTAACCGCCGTTTACGTCACGCAAGCGTTTTTGGTTGATCGTACCGTCTTATTCGGGAAAGAGGATCAGTTCAACGCCGCCAAGCTGACGCTGGAAGACCTCGACATGATACTGCTCAAGATGAAGAAATCCTTCAGTGTTTCCGGACATACGGCACGTCCACTACGTCTTTCAAGGAATACGTCGAATTTCCAGTCACCCTGTATACTTAAACACACAAAAACATCCATGACCCAGGAGCAAATATTCGCCATCACACAAATATCTGCCCTTACCGGGATTTGAACCTAGGACCGCTAGCTTCGTAGGCAGGGTCTCTACCAAACCAACTAGGCCAGCGCGTCGTCAATCAATAAATAAATTACCCTCCTGAGGTCCCTTGTACTAAAGTAGTAAAATAAATATCTAGTGCAAAGTTAATAAAGTGGAATTTCTTTTGTTTTTATTATGAATGATCATTTTAGAAAATTGACATTATTTCATTCACAATAGATTCAAATTCCATTGTAAAAATTTGTTGTATGGCTTTGGAAGGTAAAAGCGAACTTACATTGTCTCTTCCAAAAACTCCAACGCGAGTTCTTCTACGACTTCCACTTCCTCTGCTTCCGGTTCCGGCTCAGGGGTCCGTACTTCCGGTTCTTTCACTTCCTCCTTGATCTGTTTACAATCATTTCATATAATAAATAAATAATAAAATAAATAAATATCAGGGGACAATGTCACACCAATTGACCTAGTCCCAAACTAAGCTCTAGGCTTGTACTATGGGTAGACAATGATATAAATACTTATATAGAGAAATATATGCTTAAATACATAGAAAACATCCATGACTCAGGAACAAATATTCGCGTTCATCACACAAATATCTGCCCTTACCGGGATTTGAACCCAGGACCTCTAGCTTCGCAGGCAGGGTCACCACCAACTAGGCCAGAGATGAGATCCCTTAAAGGGATAAGATCGCCTTTGCATTATTTCATCTTAATGGTTTTTTTTTCCAACCCCCGACGCAAAAAGAGGGGTGTTGTAAGTTTGACGTGTGTATCTGTGTAAGTCTGTGCCACCGTAGTTCCCAAACTAAAGGACCGATTTGTATGCTATTATTACAAGCTTTTATTTAACTTGTAATTATGTATGTGTGTATGTATGTAAGGATCAAATCTTGCAAGTTAAATTTGACCCACTTCCCGGCAACGGAATGGGCTGAAATTTGAACCACATAATGTAAACCGGATGACAATGCAACATTATGGTATCTAAGAGCTGATCTGATGCTGGAGTCGGAAGGTGGTGACAGGATCTCAGCTATTCCTACCGTAGACCCACCGTGTCAGGACCAGGGACCGGAAAACCCCTTTATTCGACTAAGTCTATCGATCGGGTAACTACATCATATGCTCTCCCAAACGTTAGCGTATCCATATCGTTAGGCTTACCCTAATGAATGATTAACCATTGAGGTTACCAGTTTCGTAAGGGTTTCGGATTTAAGCACTTAGCATTACGTTAGTGTTACCCTATTAATTCTCCCTCTCCGTTGACTCTGTTTCGCAGATTCGTGTGATTGGTTGGTTCAAGCCTGTGTGTGGATAGCCAATCAATTGCTAAGTAGTGCAAAAATAATTTGTATGGACTGCGCGTAGAGATTAAAATAGCTTGAAGCCGTTCAATAAACACTTCATAGGGAAAGCCTAACGAGGGTTTTAAGGAATTGGTAAGCGCTTAGTCGAATTAATTGTATCGTATGGGATAGCTCTTCATTGGGGTAAGTCGAAGATATGCTTATCGCATCGTTAGGGTTTGTAAAAACCAGTCAATTATATACCCTAACGAAAACCTTTTAAAGGGTAAGCGGTTCCGGTCCCTGGTCAGGACGCAATAGTTTGGTCTCGATAATAAAGATTTTGCCAAAATAAAGTACCAAACATTATTTTTTTTGACAGAAACAATTTTTTTATTTGGAAGCAGGTTATCTAGCAGCGGTTCTTAGTTAAGTTTCATGTTCGGTTGGCACGTTTAAGAGATATCAGCTCTGAAAGAAGGGGTCGCCGTTATATCGGGGGTGTTTATGTAACTACTAGTTATTGTTTTTGTTTTGTACATTAAAGTGTTTACATACACATACAAAAATACGCAAATAATTTTTGGGACAAACTTTTGTTCCCGACTGTACTTTTTTGCAGTGTCATTATCTGCTTATCAAGACCAAAAAATGAGCCCCAATACGGTGGATTTACGTTAAGTACAGTTGAGATTCTATCACCACCTTCCGACTCCATCATCAGATCAGCTGCATATCATAATAGTATTGCATTGTCATCCAATTTTCAGCTTCATCGGTAACCGGAAAGTAGGTCAAATTTAACTTGCAAGATTTGACCCGTACGTACATACCCACATAAAAGCTTGTAAAATAATAACCCTCGATATCAAACTGGAGCTGACATGTTCAAGGTTGAACAAAGCTTCTAAATAAAAAATAAAAAAACGTCGATATAATGGCGACCCCTTCTCTGAGAGCTGACATCTTCCAACCAGCCCAACCAGTTTTCATGAAACCTAGCTAAGAACCATCACGATTAAAATAGCTAACTTTAAAAAAAAACGGCGTCCAAGTCGGTCACTCCGTTAGGGAGCTATGATGCCACAAACAAATACACATACACACTCACACAGATATAGATATTCACGTTAAACTTATAACTAGGGTTAGGTTTTTGGTGGCATATCGTGGTTCTAGGATCCATGGAGTCGCTATTTCCTAATTATTATAATACATGGCACTTTGATTTTGACAAAATTCAAAATATTTATTCGCTAAATTGGCCACATGAGAGCTCTTTTACACGTCGGTAACATGGAGTGATCTTCTAGCGCTTTGGACGAGACCATCATTGCGGAGAAGCGCCGCAAAAAACTCCAGCAGGAGGTCATATTTTCAATTATTAAATACAATATTACTTAAAAGTAAGTTACATTACAAGGTAATAAAGTAATAAATAATTATTTTTAAAACACATATAAAGTCATTACAAATGTAAGGTCAATAAAATAAAATAATGACTAGGAGAACAACATGACGAGATCTCTACGTCAGGACCGATAATTAAAATAATTAACTGAAAAACTGATCTTCAGTATGGTGATATTTCAAAATGAACTAAATACATTTTTAGTTCAGTTATTCCATACCTACTAATATCGCCTTGTTTGTAACGCTTTCACAGCAGAGATATACTTCATAGCAAAGTTCATTTAAATTAGTTAAGCGATTTAATGAATAAATTAATTTTGAAAATACTTTAAAATATCAAAATAAAATACTGAAGGTCAATATCAAAGTTGTATCTATCATAATAAATAGAAATTAGCGACTCCATGGATTCTAGAACTACGATATCCCACCAAAAGTCCTAAGTCTTTATGACACTTCGATTTCCTAAAAAATATTTAAAAAAAACTTACTTTCTGGACCTCCGGCAGTAGAACCTTGATTTCCAGCGTTGGGAACCTTACTTCCGGCACGGATATCCTCACTTCCTCTTCCGGCGGGGGCTCAGGAGTTTCCTCTATGGTGGACAACTCGGCTACCGTTTCTGCTACCACCTAGAAATTCATTGTGATGCTGTATTTTTGTGAAATAAATGTTGTGAGTTTGAGGATTCATTCGATATTGTTATTTCAACCACAAATTATTCAAATTAGATTTATTATATTTAAATTTGTGATTCTATTTAATGTTATATTTCAGTTTCATACTAGGTCGTACCTGTTTCGAATGTACGTATATGGAATTATGCGTTTTGTCAATGATGGCGATAATGTTGTTTTTTTAAGGTAATATTAGACCCGATTCTACGTGCATATCGTTTAAATAGCCTAAAACTAAATTGTCCAATTTTAAGACATAGTTTAGACGGCAGATTTAACCAGTGCTATTCCAGAATGTCAAGCTGACATAAGACCGCCTAAAATAAGAAACGTCAGATTCAAATTAGCGCTGTCATGGCGCTGTCATTTGATTATGACAGCTGCTCATAGAATAGCAAAGACGTGTTTTAGCGACACCTAAATAAAATTAGGAAGTTTAGAGGCCACTGTAGAATCGGGTCCATTGGGACTGTGTTTAATATATAACACATGCGGCGAGAAATGCCTTTTGGTGAAATTAAAATTCTCCATAGTGATAGGATTGTTGGAAGGTGTTTCGATAAATTAATAGGTACCCGTGAAGAGGGCTGTAGTGGAAGGGGGGACCTCGGAAGAGATGGATGGAATGTGTGTAGACCAATATGAATAATAAGTTTAGACGACGCGCTGGCCTAGTTGGGAGTGACCCTGCCTACGAAGCTAAAGGTCCTGGGTTCAAATCCCGGTAAGGGCAGATATTTGAGTGATGAGTGCGAATATTTGTTCCTGAGTCATGGATGTTTTCTATGTATTTAAGTATATATTTCTCTATATAAGTATTTATATCGTTGTCTAGTACCCATAGTACAAGCCTAGAGCTTAGTTTGGGACTAGGTCAATTGGTGTGACATTGTCCCCTGATATTTCATTATTTATTTATTTAAGTTTGTTAAAAATATCAAGCTTTTGTTGCCGACTGTACTTTATTTACACAAAATCTTTATCTGCTTATCAAGACCAAACTATTGAGTCCCAACACGGTGGGTGTACGGTAAGTATAGCGGAGAACCTGTCGCCACCAACGACTCCATCATCAGATCAGCTCTTAGATACCATAATATTGCATTATCAGCTTTACATATGTGGTCCAAATTTCAGCCCATTCCGTTGACGGGAGTGGCTCAAATTTAATTTTCAAGATTTGACCCGTACATACAATACATACATACATTGCAAGTTAAATAAAAGCTCTTGACAAGGGAGTGACTGCTGAGATGACGGCTGATAAGAATGTTTGGAAGAAAAAGACGTCAAATTATTGGGATAAAAGCAAGATGGTGGTGATGATGATGATGATGATGAATAAATAGTTTATTAATTACCGGTACAGTTTCTTCTGGAACTTCTTCTGGCACTTGCTCTTCTTCCATTGGCTGGATCTACAATAGAGTTTATTTAATGTTTCATCACTTTCTTGCGATTTCGCCTCTGGAGAAATTTAAATTTTGCAAGACCGACCGACAGTAATAAAAAACCGACCAAGTGCGCGTCGGACTCGCACGCGAGGGGTTGCGTACCATTATTGTATGGTCGTTATAATGGCAATAGAAATATACACACTGTGAAAATCTCAACTGTGTACCTATCAAGGTCCATGAGCGTCGGTGGCCTTGTGGCTTAGGCTTGTTTCACACGTACCTCAAGCACACCACAAGGCAGCGAAAACCCACCGAGGGATCCGCACATGACACGGTTAACTCAATTCAAAATTTGGACCGCCATTCCTTGCATAAAGACCCTATTTTTTAAGTGATGTATTTTAAAATATATCTTCATATTTATCCCTATATTGGTAGTAGGTCAACGGAAAATACCGTATAAATTTTGATGCCTTTGAGTGCCGAAATATATGTTTTTTGCGGCATAAACGGCCGTATCTTCTTTTTTCTTATACTTAGAAGTTTGAATTTTTCACAGCTTCAAGGGACTGTAGACCTGAGTATATGGTTTTCATTTCAACTCGATACCTACACGCGTTCCGGAGATAAAGGGTCTTGACAGACAGACAGACAGACGAACGGACGAACGGACGGACGGGCGGACAGACAGACGGACAACAAAGTGATCCGTCACAGTTCGATAAAAAAGTATTGATTGGCTGTTTAACAATGCCACGTGGTTTGTATTGTTTACACTTTTCTAAGTACCTAAACAAACGGAGTATAGGTACGGAAGGGAGCCAATCAACGAACTCACCGGCATGATGGGTTCGATTTCCACTTCGATCTTGATATTCTCTGCAGGGGGTGATTCTTGCTCGTCCTTTTTAAACGGCGGCTTTTCAGCCATTCTGAAACAAAATATCCATCAAAATTTTCAATTTTGGGCCAAGCTTTTGTTGCCGACTGTACAGTCATCATCTACTCGTGAAGACAATTCTAACGAGCCCTAACCTAATCTGACACGACGGGTTTGTCATGTGTAATTTAGGAGTTTCTATGGCCACCCTGAGTCTCCATCATCAGACTCGATGGTACCCTATTGTTGTATTGTCATCAGAACTAAAGGTGTATGCAAATTTTCAGCTGCATAATAAACCGAGAAGCGATTAACTTTGAAAATTTGACTCCTACATACATTGCAAGTTAAATAAAAGGTCAGTCCAACTGAAGTCGGCGTCCTACAATAATTAAACCAAAAGCAGACTTCATTTGGACTGACTATTACCTATTTAAAAAAAAGTAATTTTTTGCTTTTTGAAAGATTCAAAGAATTTATTTGCTCAGAATACAGTTGTGTAGATGTTACATTACTTTTTAAATTATGTCTAGTGTATTCAGCCTGCATGCAGGCGTGCAAAACATTTGTCGGAGCGATACAATTAAAATAAAAGAAAATTAAAGAGAAAAGACAATCATTACAAAATATAAAGAATAGAATAACAATCAATAAACATTCAATTAAATTAAAAATGTCAGTCACGATTTAAATATTTCTGAATGGTATAAATACAACGGTCTAAGAGCCAGGTAGTCAATTTATACTTAAAACTATTTCCCTCGAGTAACTTTATGTCCTCAGGTAGGTTATTGTTTATGTCTATGCACATGTTACAAACATTTTTCCTGTAGATCATTTTATGAGCCCGTGGTTTATAAAGTAAATTCATTATTTTAACTCTGGTTTCTCTGTGTATTACTTCACCTCGTTTTTTGAATAAATATCTATGGGTACTTACAAATAGACATATTTCCCGTATATATAAGCAAGGTTACGGAAGAATGTGCAGTTTTTTAAATAAAGGGATGCAAGAGTCATCATTCCAAGCATTACAAATAACCCTAATACATTTTTTTGGACTTAAACTCTTTCTATATCGACGGAACCACCCCACAGCGGATGTATTTTTGAAGTCCTTTAAAAATAAATATAAGGGAACAATATTACACTCTTCGATTTGACTAGGATCGATTTGCTCGGAACCTTTTATGCTTTTATTTATTATTCCGGCAAGAAGGCACATGAGCAGTCTTATACAGGGTGACTGGATATTCGATACAAACCTTTTAAGGAGGCATAGTAGAGCTCATTTGGAGCCAATAAGACGGATTTATGGGGTCAAAAATTTACCAGTGCTAGTGATTCATTAAAACTAAGTTTATCGACATCGATGAAAAGCAGTTTTTAATCAACATTATCATAAGTAATTGCCAAGTTTGAATACCTTTTCATTATTTGTAAACCTCTTTTACTTTTGCAAGAAATGAAATAACCATATGTCACGAAAAAAGTTATCGATAAACTTAGTCGATATTTAATGAATCACTAGCATTGGTACACTTTTGCCCCGTCAATCCGGTTTATGATGATCACCCAAGCGGCAGTAGGTATCAGAAACTCGTAAAAGGCCGGACACTATTCAATGTATACTTAGCATTGGTACCCATTGGGTACGGAATTTAAAAAAAGGCCTCACCTGGGAATTCCTTTGTGCATGGTGGCGACGGGGGGTATGTGCAGGTCAATATCTCTAAACGCATACACATCTTCTGCTTTTATTTCTATGTCGTCTATATCGACTGCCGGGGCGAGCGGGACGGGAGATGCCTGCGTCGGGTTTGCTAGAAAGGGACAAGAAAAATAAATATCAGGGGACCATGTCACACAAATTGACCTAGTCCCTATGGGTACTAGACAACGATATAAATACTAGGAGGACTAGAGGAATATATATACTTACATACATAGAAAACATTCATGACTCATGAAAATAAATATTCGCACTCATCACACAAATATCCACCCGTATCGGGATTTGAACCCAGGACCGCTAGCTTCGAAAGCAGGGTCACTACCAACTAGCTAGAATTGCTTTAGGCTATATTGAGGAAGAAGGCTTGATGGTAAACTACAGTACTAGGCAGATTAGTTAGTTTAGCTTAGTTTATTTATTTCATGAAAAAAATAAAAAGTATCCTCATCATGATAGTCAAAAAGTAATAATATGATAGAATTAATAAAATCATTTCACCAAAAGAGATCGTCATAATAATTTAAAAGTCAAGAAGAATTAGAAGTCAATCCTGAACAGCCCAACTGTGAAGTTTCTGAATATTGAAAAGGTCGAAAGCAATTAAATAAATTGTTATATTACTATTCCTTTACACGCAACAAATAAGTTTAGCATTGTTTTAATCCTGTCAACATTTTCAATATGCAGATACTTCATGGTTGTGTAAAGTGTAATGATAATGATCGACTTCTTATCAGCCTAGTAGCTTGTCGTCACGCAAATGTATGGACAACCCATAAATAAATAAATAAAGATTTAAAAACAACATAGGCTATAGACAAGACCAACCTTTGAGCTGCTGCTCTATCTGTACCAGCTGGCTCTTGATATGCTCTATGGCCGCGTGTTTGTTGTCGCGCGGACTCGTGGAGCCGGACTTCTCCAGAAGCATAGACAATGTAGGCGCTCCAGCGGACGGCGATATCGTTTCTGGGGACAAAAAGTATTATGTAAATTATTATTTGTTGAATTGTTTTTTTTTATGGCATAGGAAGGCAATCGAGCACACAGGCCACCTGATGGTAAGTGGAAACGCATAGACATTCGCATTCACAAGACTGCAAATGCAGTGCCAACCCTGAGTACTAAGATGGAATGCCTCTATGCTAGTCATTTCACCGGCTGTCTTATCCCCAAACCGGAACACAACAATGCGAACACTGCTGCTTGGCGGTAGGTTAATGGATAAGATGGTGGTACCAACTCGGACGGACCCTGCACAAGGTCCTCCCACGAGTAACTGGTAATTAAACACATAAAAAATACTTTTAAATACGCTGTAAACGCTGTTCGAAAAAGTTAATCTGAAATTCTATGACATTTTGAAAAGTATAAACCTGACCAATAATGAAAAAAATCGCCATATTGCAGCAATTAGTTACATGAACTGTAATGCAATTGATTTGTGTTGCAATTCACGAAACACAGATAAGTATCAGTGGCGACCCTATTACAGTTTTTTTTTTCTGGTCAGGCTTTAAAATAAGCATAATTTTTTTGATCGTACAAGTGTTTGGCTGTTTGGAGTTAGTTATCCTAGTCCAAACATGGTTTAAAAACGTAAAACACCAGGTATGTCATTAAATTGCATACATTTTTTTCTTAGTTTTTCCTGGACCTGGAACTCAGACCTTGTCTTGTGTTGCAGCGTGAAAAAAAACGCTAACCTAGGTCGACCAAGGAACTGAGTGAACTCACCGACGAGGGTGGCGGGGTGCTGGATGTGCTGCGGCGTCGTGACGACCGGCGACGACTTCAGCAGCGACGTCAGCAGCGGCGACGACGGCGGCGGCGGGGTCGCTGCACAACCACACACGGATTACGACTAAATATAAACACAATTATTGGAAAACGGCGGAGAAAAATAATTCAAAATTCAAAATATTTATTCAGTAAATTGGCCACATGCGGACTCTTTTACACGTCAGTAATGTACAGTGCATCTACCAGCGCTTCGGACAAGACCATCATTGCGGAGAAGAAGCGCCGCAAGAAACTCCAGATATAATTATGATAATAATATAAGAAGCTAAATCTGGTGTTTCAAAAATATGCTACAACATCAAGTTTTTATTTTTTTTCGTGGTTTTCATAATAGCAGATGCAACGTTTAGACTTTAAAAAAAATCAATAGCTTCGTCCTGGGCAGTGTCTTTTGTTTTTTTAATATTTTATTTTATTTTATAATCTTTAGTGATCATAATTATGCTGCAACGCAGTCCCTCTTCTGAATTACTAAGAAACTATAGAACATTTCAAAGTCGCCGCAAGCAACGCCGTGGAAACTAATAGTCATATATTTAAACCTAAATATGCTTCGTCATAGTCGCTCAACTATCTCAATCGAAATATCTTGTCGCCGCCCTTGAAATATATACCGTTTAGGAGTTCCGGTGGCCATCTGTGGTCTTCAGCATCAGTTCCACTTCAACAAATAGTGCTTTCCAAGAGCAACCACGCGAGTTACAATGAAAAATACCAAAATCGCTATAGGTGTGCCTATAAATTTTGTAGAGTTCCGTCAATTCCTCATGGATTCCACCATCAGAACTTCATTTTGATAAAAATGGGACCAATCGGGAAGCACCAGCTTTCAAATGAAAAACCCACCCAGGGTTCGCCCAGTCGAAAGTTCTGCGGTAGCAAACATTAAAAAAGAAAAAAAAACAGACTAACTTAGAACCGGCTCTTTTGAAATCGTTTAAAATCAGTTTTGATACTGTATCTTAGATCCTGTTTTTCGTATTAGCACCAAAAAAGCAACAAGTACTGTGATCCAAGACTGGTCAAGTGCGAGTTGACTCGCGCACCAAGGATTCCGTACCACCGCTCAGTAGGTATTAAATCAGCACTTGACCATTTTTAGTAGTTATTGTTTTTCTTCAGGGTTTGTACTTTACCGTTTAACGTTATAGGTTCAATAAGAGGTAGATTAACCAATTTTGAAAATTTCCTTACCGACTTAAGGCGACTAGATATAAAGGATATAGCTGAAACACTTCAAAATGAATTGAGTATTCGAATCGAAAGAATAGAAATGTTATTTTCAGATTTCGAAAAATGTCAAAATCAGATTATTGTGTCCAGTTTTGGATGACCAAATCCAAGAACGAGAGGTAACAGAAACAAGGTTTTATAAAGGCATCTCTAACAGTCAGTCCTTGCTTAAATTACTGCCTGTAAGTCAGGATAACAGATCAAACAGTTGTTCTCACAAGGAAAATGTAAACGTTGCTAACTATGTAAACAAACCGCCATATTGAAATTGTCTCCGAATGGTGAATTTACGAGTGATGGGCAATACTCCTTTACTGTTGTCAAACCATATCGAATAATAAAATACCGAAAGTAAAAAAACAAGTAGTTACTTATTTCTAATTACGATCTGAAGAAAAATCGGTACTTGAAGATGATATTACAAAAGGTGCCGTTATATCATCTGTGAGTGTGATCAGCGTGAGTTAGGTAATGTGTAGGGGCCTTAATATATCGCCAACTTTAGCCACGACACTACCCATCATAGACAATTGTAGAATTTAAAAGACACAAAAACGTCATCCCATCAGGTCCTAATAACCTAACTTATGAAACCATTTAAACTTTTAATGAAATATCCAAGATAGAGTTACATATTTGGTGATTTTGTTTTTTACAGTAACAACCGTTTCAATAGTTTATGGTTTCAATGGTGTTTGATGAGGTGGTGTGAAAATTCAAGGAGAAACAGTGACAAAACAAAGTTAAGTCTTTTGTTTACATAGCAAGTTCCATAGAAATACACTATACAACCATACCAACTTTGGCATACCGAATTCTATCATTTGAAAACTTACACGGCACGCTCTGCGGCTGCGCGGGCGGGCGCCACGTGCGTTCTGCGCGCGCGCGCCTCTCCTCCCTCTCGCGCAGCCAGGCGGTGCGTTTCGCCGTCTCCCTCTCGCGCGTGCGCTTGGCTGTTTCGATCGCGGTCCACAGTTCACGCACTCGGTCGTCAGATGTCGCTGGGTTATGTACTTCGAGGAATTCGTTCTGAAAGTAATGTGGGGTTTAAAAGTGATCGAGATTCAAGTGGCAAGTGGAATCCTACAGCCTAATTGTCTTTAAAAAAAAGTTATTGACAATCCGCCGAACTGCGGCATTCCGAAAAAAAATAATTGCTATCTATTATGGTTCAAAAGATAGCTCTTTAAAGATAGGACAAACGGACGGACAGTGATGGTTTATTAAAGGACTTAAAAAAAAAACAGCCAAGTGCGAGTCGGACTCGCCCATGAAGGGTTCCGTAGCAGCAATTTTATTGAACCTTAATCAACGTATTAAAAAAAAGCTACATACTAGATCTCGTTCAAACCAATTTTCGGTGGAAGTTTGCATGCTAGTGTCCATCATATTTTTTTTTTAATTTTTAATGTTTTCTTATTTTAGAAGTTACAGGAGCCCCCCTCCTGTAACTTCTAAAATAAGATAATCATTTTACCACTTCGGAAGTGTCTGCAAACTATTCAGATTAGTAAAAGATGATATTACAGTAGTACCCAACTGATATGGCTTACCGATGTACCTGCGCAGATGACGAATTTTCGAAGCGCGGGAACCAATCAGCACTTTTCATACGCGTTGCGCGTATGTATTCTGCGCTATTATTGGTTATTAGTGACGCCATGTTGACGCGCGCCCGCGTGTCATTCAGTCAGCAGTGAGTGAAATGGAAAAAATTGATGCAATTTAATTTGCACCTTATTACTATTACGTACAAGTCTGATGGTGGGTTTCAATCGTGCTTCGGAAATCATCGGAATCGTTGTTCGTGTCTGCGCGAACGAAGATTCACGACGCGCCATATCAGTTGGGTACTACTGTACATACATACATACATATACTCACGCCTTCACTCCCAGAGTGGGGTAGGCAGAGCTAAAGAATTACCAACAACTTTTAAAACTTCTTGATAATTCTGTAACCACATTTTGCACAAGTAGGCTAAGATGTTTCCCAGTGTATTAGTGACAGGTGGCAAGCCCATCGCCTAACAGTACTACAAGCCTTTATTCCCTAAAATGATATTAGAAACCTCAAAATCATTTTGGAAGACCTATCCATAGACACCCCACAAGTATGGGGTTAATGAAAAAAAAAAATGGAGTTTCAGTTCTAATCTAAGTATGGGGAACCCCCAAAATTTATTTATAATAACCATACACCGGATTGACGGGAGCAAAAATGTATCTGTGCTAGTGATTCATTAAATGTCGACTTAGTTTATCGACATCGATAAAAAAACAATTTTTAATATTTTTAATCATCCATCATTATCATAAGTAATGGCCAAGTTTGAATACCTTTTTATTATGTGCAAACCTCTTTTATTCATACTTATCGCAACTTTAAACACCTGGTATCTCATAGTGACCCTGTACTCAAGTAACTTTTGACAACCATTGAAATTACGTTGAATAACCAATTCATTCATTACAACAATATTCTTTAGCATTCCGACGACTTGAGAACCTTTTTGATTTTTAAGTCGACTAAAAATGCCTCGAAAAAAAAGATTGTATATCTTCATGGAAAGCTGATCATTCTGATATAGAAGATAAAGTATGACTTACTTTTGCAAGAAATGTAAGATCCATATGTCACGACAAAAGTTGTCGATAAACTTTGTCGATATTTAATGAATCACTAGCACTGGTACATTTTTGCCCCCGTCAATCCGGTGTATGATAATAACCCCCTTAAGTTTTTTTTGTAATAGGCACGAGATCCCTAAAACTGGTCAAGTTTTAATTGGGCTCACATTGATTCGATTTGAAATTGAATTCAAATTGCAATAAAATAATACCTACTGTGCAGCTGTGCCTCATTATGGAACCCTCAGTGTGCGAGTCCGACTTGCACGTAACCGGTTTTTTTCAAACATCCTAATTAGTTCATCCGTTCACGAGCTACGATACCATACACATACCATAAATTATCGTTACCTTCAACTGCTCATACTGCAGGTTCATGTCAGCGACGGACTTGTGTATCTCGGCGATGCGCTCCTGCGTGAGCTTCTTGAGGATGCTCTCCTGCGGAGTCTCCACGGCACCCTCGGAGCTGCGCTTCTTCCGTTTTGGAGTCTCGACATGTTCCAATAACACCCCATATTGAGCTGCGCAGCTGAATTGGAAATTAGATGATTCGAAATAGGTGTAGTTAAAACTATGTTGAATTTGAAGGTTTTTTTCTACTCGCATACCATAAACCACTAATATTGATATTGTTACTGTATTGGTTGTACCGAAGGGGGAAAACAATTCTATAATAAGCATTGCCATGGTAATAACAGTTCCATAATAATTATTATAGCATTGTTATTACCATGATTACGGTCATTCCGAATGTTTTGAAAATTTGTATAATAAACCGTTTAAAATATTTTAATACAATTACAATTACGTATATTAAAAGTTTACTATGACAACTTTCTTGTCAGTGGTAGTAGATAAAATCTGTACTGTAATGTTATTACAGTATAGATTTTTGTAACATTATGAGTTTAAATTTAGAATAGCTGTCAAAACTCAAGAGCGTCTCTATTCTAGTATTCATAGATATTAAAACAATTATCGATTCGAATCGTCAATTCAGTATGTTTTTTTAATATAAATCGCTTGACACTTGATTTCGAGTGACTTGAGAATAGGGACATCATTTGTTTGTCTATGATTTAAAAAAAAACATTCGTCTTGACGGACGATCAAATTGCCGCCATTATTGTTGTCATTTATTTGTTGGTAAGAAACTAGGATGATTCTAAACTTATGATATGTGTTTAGGTTAAGTAGTGTATGCAACTGTACATAATTATGTTCTGTTCCTATTATGAAACTCGCTAACGCTCGTTTGATAAAACCAAACCATTTCATAAAGGCCTCTCATTATTCGTCACTTCATCAGTTGCATTAACTACTATTATTTACACAAATATCATCATAACATAAGTTTAGAATTATCCTACTCTCCTAACAGCAAAAAAGCAACAAACAAATGACAACTATTAATTAGGCCAAAACGATCCTCTGTCAAGACAAATGTTATTCTAATCATAGACAAACTAATGTAGACCCTATTCTCAAGTCACTCGAGACCAAGTTCAAATTCAAATTCAAATTACTTTGTTCAAATTTCTTTATTTGCATAAAATATGGTACAATATCTGGTAAAATATGAAACAATTCCAGTACAAAGACATATTTTGCCACAAACTAGAATGCAAAATACTTAATCTTAAAACTATGTAGTGTGTTTATTACACTCGGCGCCAAAAATATCGCACCTTTAGAAATTTTGACTTCAAGCGAATAAAGCTCTTAACTTATTTATTGTACCCTACCAATATTAGTATCATTTGAAAGCACAGTTAATAAACTTTAAAAACGCGAATCGTTCTTTTTCGTAAAAACAATGATCACTCACGACACGTTAGGGTCTTTAAAAAAAAGTGATGAAAAACTCATTAGAGGACTCACTACTTGTGCCACCCTGAACACGAATAAAAGGGGGGGGGTAAAAATGAATTATGGGTCAGGATTAGCTACTGCGACCCGAGGTGCAAAATTGAACCGTATGAGCAACAACACCCAAGCCACAACAACCGGCCAAACACCTCTGACGCTCGGACCGACACGCTTTGAACTCCTGCGCCGTTTAGCCGTGAAGCCTACCGACCCGAGTACCGAGTCCCTAGGGACGGGGGAAACGGAAGGGAAGCGAATCGGACGGCGCACAGCGGTCGCGTCGTCGCAGCCCCCACATCTGAAATCCCAATTTCGGGGAAAAAATAGTAATTTTTTCCGGAAAAATCGTGAGGGTAGATAGAAACGGACACGGAAACATCTACCCTCCACAAATTTCTTTTGTCTCCCCGCCTTTCTGCGAGCCCGCAAAGGTGGGGGTACACCCTAAAAGCCCTTTTCAGGGCTACCCACCATGCCGCCCCCTCCGCAAGACCCCACGGTGCGTAAACACACGCGCCCCAGGGTGTTCAAAAACACCATAAGAACCCTTAGGAGAGCAGACAAAAACGTCCAAGACACTCTGCAGATGCTCCAAACAGCAAATGTGATTTTCACATCCTCCCAGGCCCCGGTCACCACCCCGACGGAGGAAGGAGCCGGCGAGGTGCGCTTCGGCCACCTTACCATCCAGGACGACACCCGGTTCAGGGAGGTCGTTCTGATGAGATCGTCTGATGCCAACATCGGCAGGCATCCCCCTGCGTTGCATACCGCTCCCCCGGAGTCCGCAAACTCCCCGGGAAAACAACTGGCCCTCAGCGAGCAACTCGCGCAGGGCCAAACATCGGCCCTGCGCGCAGCACCAAAATCAAGCTCCGCAGATGTCCCTGCCCCGCAGTTGCTGGAAAAGCGTCCGCCCAAGACGCGCCCCTCCGGGGGGCTGCCGTCCACCCGGCGAGACGTTTCCGCGCCCCGCGAGGCGCCCGCGACCCCGCGTGAACCCGCGAGTTCCGCGGGTGAGGCCCCGAGAGCCTCTGCATCTGCCGCGCCCGCGCGCGCGGCCGCGACCGCGACCGAGACCGCGACCGCGTCCGCGACCGGGACCGCACCCGTGACCGCGACCGCCACCCCTCCCGCGTGTGTGGCCGCGCACCTCGCCCGTGTGAGGCAGGCCGCCGAGTCGGCGCGTCTGGCTACCCCAAAGCGCCTGCAACCAGCCAGCGCACCCCGCTCAACTGCCGCGGCGCGTTTTAAGTCGCCGCCCCCCTTTGGCGTGTCTCCGTCTCAGCCGAAGCGGGCGGCTGCATCACCGCCAAACCACCAGCAGCCACCGCTGTCCCTCCCCAGGCTGGATTTGTCCCCCATGGACTCGGCGGGGCCATCATCTTCTCCTCCTGCCGCCCCCCGCAAACCACAACAGCCACCACTGCTGCACTCACCGCCGCTCCCGACACCCCTGCGGTTGTCTTTTGCGGACGCGGTCGCCTCTCCACCCTCCCCCTCCGCCGGAGGTCAAGGTGGAAATCAGCCACCACCCGCTACCACCACCACCACCACCACCACCACCACCACCACCACCACAACACCCAAGAAGAAAAGGTATCCGCCGATAGTGGTCGAGCGGATACCTAACTGGGGCACCCACTTTCGTGCCCTAAAGGCCCATTTGGGGCATGCACCAAACGCCCGACCCTTCGGCACCGGAGTGCGCTTCTCCCCGGCGGGGGAAGAAGAGTTCCGGGAGGTACAGAGGTACCTCTCCAACCTGGAGAAGGAGGACTCCGGGTTGGAGTGGTTTTGTTACTCCCTGCCCAGCGAGCGAAGCATCAAGGTCGCCATCAGGGGACTCCCGGTGGACACCGCGCCCGAAGATATCACCAGCGACCTGACGGAGCAAGGGTTTGGCGTCGAGTACGTCAGGCCCATAAGGGCCCGTCAGGGCCGACCCGGGTGCATCTTTTACGCCCAGGTCAGACGTGATGTCGACACCGCCACCAAGATCTTCCGGACCACAGAAGTCCTCTGTATGCCGGGGGTCATTATCGAGCCCTGGAGGGGAAAACGGGGACTAGCGCAGTGCCACCGCTGCCAGAAGTTCGCGCACTCCTCCCACAACTGCCACCGCCCCATAGCCTGCGTGCGGTGCGGTGGACCACACGCCGCCGGCGACTGCGACCGGCCCAGGGAGGACCCACCTACTTGCGCGAACTGCAGCGGCGCGCACACTGCAAATAGCACCGCCTGCCCGGTTCTCCTGAGGGAGAACCGGAAGGCCAAAAAGACAGTCCACCCCCCGAAGCCCAGACAGGGCTCAGAGCTGACCCGAGTGGGGACCGTGGAGGCGACACAGGAGAGCGCCACCCTCATGGCCCCCGCCAACAACCCAGGAGAGCCACGCCCCCGCCGCGTGAACGCGCGTAGGGGGAGGAGACAGCGAGGAGAGCCCCCCAAAGGCGAAGTCGGCGCGCCTGAGGTCGATGCCCCCATCATTTCCGCTGCAACCACCACCTCCTTTGCCACCGGGCCAGCTGTCACTAAGGCCGCACCCCAGGCCACTATTGCTCCTGCACAGGGGCCTGGCCTGAGTGGTGCCAACAAAGAAAAAGCGGACACGGTCAAGGTGGCACTGGAGATTCTCCAAGAGGTGCTGATGGCCCTCCACACCGGCGCAGACATCGTCGCCATAGTCCTCAGAGGGATCACTCGGCTGGTGTAATGGACCCTCTGAGGATTATTCACTGGAAGGCCGCGGGCCTTAAGAAGAAGACTGCGCTCCTCACGGAAATCCTCCGAGATCAGAGGATACACATCGCCCTGATCTCGGAGACCATGCTGTCTCCTGCCATCAATTTGAAGGTGCCGTACTTCCATGTCTACCGACAGGACGAGGAAGGGGCTAGGGCCTACCGTGGACTGGCCGTCCTGGTTCGTAGAGGAGTCATCCACCAACCGCTGCCGCAAATCCGCCTGGGCTCTTTACAAGCCCTAGGTGTGGAGATCCTAGTCGCCGCCGTTCGCATGCGAGTCTATGCCGTTTACAAGCCCCCGCTCACCCACCTCGACCTTAACGAGGTCAGGGCATTGCTAGACTCGCCGCTGCCTACTTTAGCGGCCGGCGACTGGAACTGCAAGAACCCGGCCTGGAACTCCTCTACCTTTAATCGGGACGGACGCCGACTCCTCCTGGACGCTAAGGCCCACGGCTACCACGTGGACGGTCCGGAGACTCCGACGCACTACCCATATAACAATGCGTACTCTCCGGACGTCCTGGACATAGCCGTGCACCGTGGACTCCAAGGACAGCTCCTCCAGGAGACCCTGGACGACGAGGTCCAGTCCGATCACCAGCCAGTACTCCTCGTCCTGTCTGCGGCGCCCGCAGTCACCACCCCGAGAACTCCCAGACCCGTGACTGACTGGGGGGAGTTCTCGAGGCGCATGGATGCCCCAGTCCCGCAAGACAAGCTCACTGATGCAGCGGACATCGACAGATTCTCGATCGACCTAACCACTCGCATCCGAGAAGCTCTGTCCGCTGCATCACACACAAAGAAGACCACCAACAAGCTGCCTTCACTGCCAGCGCACATCGCCAAAATGATAGGGGACAAGAGGCGTCTCCGAAAGCGCTGGCAGACCATTCGCTGTCCGGGGATGAAGACCCAGTTGAACGCCTTGACAGCGAAGGTCAAGGCAGCCCTAGAGGACCACAGGACAGGGCAGTGGGGAAGAAACGCTAGCCGGCGCGGCGGACGACTGGAACTCCATCCATCGTCTATGCCGCCGACTTAGCGGAGCCCCCACGCCTGTCCGCCCCCTGACTCACACCGACGGTACCCCCAGGTACCGGGCCGAGGACCGAGCGGAGATATTCGCAGAGTGCCTGGAGCGACAGTTCCACCCGAACCCATCCGACGAGGCAGACCACATCGCGGCTGTGGAAGAGCACCTTCGAGCCTACTTCGAACCGCCGATAGCTCCTGATGAGGACCCCATCTTCTTTTCCCCTGGCAAAGTGTGGCACATGATCGCAAAGACAAAGCCCAGAAAGGCCCCCGGTGCGGATGGCATCTCAAACGCCACCCTCCGCCACCTACCGCCTCGAGCAATCGCGGCGGTAACCCACCTTTTCAATGGCATCCTCCGCACCGGTCATTTTCCAGCAAACTGGAAGGCTGGAAACGTGATCATGTTGCCCAAACAGGGGAAAAACATCCTGAAGCCTGAGAGCTATCGGCCCATCACCCTCCTCCCGTGCATCTCGAAGGTGCTCGAAAGACTGATCCTGACGAAGCTGGTCCCGCACGTCACGCCTCGTCCCGAGCAACATGGGTTCCGCTCGGAACACAGCACCACGCTCCAGCTGTCCAGGGTGCTGCACTACATGGCTGTCGCCGCGAACAAGCGCGAGCACACGGCCGCAGCATTCCTGGACATGGAGAAGGCCTTTGACCGGGTCTGGCACTCAGGCCTGGTCTATAAACTCTCGCTATCCTCGGCCCCCCGCAGACTGACGAAGGTGGTCCAGTCATTCCTGACGGACCGCACCTTCAGAGTGGTTGTGGAAGACGCCATCTCCGAAGATCGCCCCATCGCAGCCGGAGCCCGGATGACATACCGGTGGTTGACGGATCCCACCTGGCCCTGTACGCTGATGACGCGGCGTACTTTGCCTCCTCTTACAAGCCAGAGTACGCCGTCATCAAGCTGCAGCGACAAATGGATGCCCTACCAGCGTGGCTCTCCAGGTGGAGGCTATCCGTCAACGTGGCAAAAACCCAAGCGATCTTCGTGAGCAACAGCATACGCCGCCTTCCACAACTAACTCTCCACGGACTTGACATTCAGTGGTCCCCGGTAGTTAAATACTTGGGGATCACTATCGACAAGCGACTCACCATGGGTCCCCACACCAAAACCGTCGTCGCCGCCGCGAGAACAGCGAGATCACTGTTGCGTCCAGTGCTCCAGTCCAGCCTCCCTCTGCGTGTGAAGCTCGGGGTCTACAAGACCTACATACGACCCCGCCTCACGTACGCCGCACCATCCTGGTATGCCCTCTTGGCCGCAGGGCACAGAAAAAAGCTGAACTCCCAGCAAAATCTGTCCCTGCGAGCCGTCACCAATGCCCCCCGCTACGTGAGGAATGCTACCATTCAGAGGGACCTCAAGATCGAGAGCCTGGACGACTTTGTCGGACGCCTTGCCACGTCGATGTTCGCGCGAGCTGAAGAGTCGCGCTTCCCCCACCTGAGGGATATAGCACCGCAGCACGCGCGACCCCCCCGACGGCAAGGCCTACCCTCGTGTTACATTTACACGGAGAGTGATGTATATTTGTGTGTATGTAACTTGACAGAAGTTCTGTCCACACTTGGTGTTGGGCCGTGGCTGATTGACTTATTGAGGGTCGTGGATTCTTGAGCTAGTTCAAGATGAAAACAACTTACAACAGTATTAATGCACACAAAATTTGGTGCAGTAATTTAAAGAGTTAAGGAAGAAAAGGGCGCCATCTGTTTTAATCTAAACCAACAGAAAGATGGAGATAGTGTGCCAAATGTACCTTGTAAATTCTATTTAGTTAGAGAAGAATGTAAAGTAAACAAAGAAACCTTGTCAACAGAGTTTATTTTCCGTTACTATAATAAAAAGTACAATACCTCTTATCAGTTAAGATTTATGAAACGTCATTTAGACAGATACCACTGCACATTTACAGGGTTATTAAAATCATACCTCTCTACGGTGTGTCATGCGTTCCTTACACACTAAAGCGCTGTGACTGTGACAGTGCACTTAAATCATACTTCCCTAAACAAGCGTTGATCCTTACATACTAAAGCGCTGTGACTGTAACAGTACATTTAAATCATACTTCCCTACGTTTATCGAGCGTTGTTCCTTACACACTAAAGCGCTGTAACAGTGACAGTGCACTTACATCATACTTCCCTAATTCGAGCGTTGTTCCTTGAGTAAAGTGAAGGTATAAGTAGTATGAAACGAGTTCACCTGAAGATAAATATGAAGAAGCAGGCAAGTGCAGACACGTGCACGGAGACGGGCAGACACGTGCTCAGAGCAGACAGACAGTCACGCAGTCAGAGAGCATGTCATGATAGGGGGGGCCCAGAGAGCACAGACATCCATACACCCAGAGAGCAGAGAGCACAGCAGAGCACAGAGCAGAGCATAGCATAGCATAGCATAGCACCGGCTGTTTTGGCTGCAAAGATTGTTGGCATTAGAATTATTGCATAAACACCCGTTTTATACCTGCGAATAGGAAGTCTGAGCAAACGAGAGACACAAAGTAATCGACACGCTTCGTAAAACAAGACCTGGGGCCCTTAGATAGGCAAAGCACACTTACCCGGTTATAGAAGTTCTAAAGCTGCGGCGACTTTACCATGCGTTAAACGATGTTCGCCTTA
Source organism: Acleris emargana (assembly GCA_927399475.2). NCBI lineage: Eukaryota > Metazoa > Arthropoda > Insecta > Lepidoptera > Tortricidae > Acleris > Acleris emargana. Next base: position 3,405,037 of record OV656862.1, read on the forward strand.
AGTTTAGTAAACGTCCCCTCTTAGATTTCACATGTTCCTTCTACAACAAGGAAAAACCATAAATCACAAAAATAAAAGCACCTGACGACAATGTAGACCAAGTCTTAGCACTCACGAAATACTCACATGAAAAATCACCAGATATCACAAGGATGCATTGCGCATTAAGAAGCTAAGTTAAAAGATGGCCATACGGCCGTAGCGTGACTCCCACACACAGAGTAAGTTTGACGTGCTTACATATCTGTAGCGGTTGCGAGAGTGACAAGCCAAATCCAAGTCCCTTCCACCATAGACAAGCGTCCATAACCAAACCTAGAGTTGAACATATCGATTGATACTTCGATCAGATATTTAGATTAAGTTAAATTAGAAGAAACAGCTTTTAACAATATCTAATAATAAATAATATCGCTAGAAACGATTTCCTAAAGATAAAACAAACATTTAATAAAATGCAGAAGAAATAGTTCACTAAATCGAAGTGTTACCTCCTGTTGTCCAAAGATGTCGCCACTGGTACTAAAATAACAGTATTAGAGATTAATCTGTAACATTACCTCTCTACTTAAGTAAAAAAAAAAAATTTTTTTTTTTTTTTTTTTTATACATCCATCTCTTTATCCTACCCTACACCATAAAGATTATCTATAAAATAAGTTATGCAGAGCTTTCACAACAATAACTATAACTCTACGAATCTAGAACTAGACACATCACAATAAGTTAAGGGAACCACCTATGACACAAACCTCACATATGAAACTATTTACCACTTTATATCTACCTATACGATCTAACACTACCATTATCAACTATGAATTGCCATGCTTGCAATTTTAAAACTATTTCACACATAAGAAACAAAATCGCTATCCCGATCAAACACTGCACAAAGAAACGTGAGGTGTCACCTGTTCTTTTATTAAAAGAATCAGAATATAAAGAAACATGGTTAGCAACATCCGACAGATCCTAGTTTCCTGCCTAACGACAGTTATAGATCCCCAAAAGAGTATACTAGATAAGACAGTAAAAGAAGCATTCACCATAACAGCGTTATAACATGAGTAGGCATGTCTATGCATGTTCCAAGTAAACAAGTAAAACGAACAAGTTTAAAGTAGGTCTAGCCACCTTGTGACCAAACGGAAAAAAAAATGAAGAGACTACTTCAAGTATTCGTAGGTTGTGATTTTAGAATGTCTTTGACATGCCAAATACCTAGCGATTTCTTGCATTCAATATCTTGTAACTCATACGTCACAGGAGAATATTTTTTTCGTATAACACATTTCTTAAACTTAGGAGCTAACTTCTTGGTAAAGTACTTAACAGCATCTGACAATGGATATTCCTTTTTCCAGACAACCTGACCTTCGTCATACTCTATAAATCTTCTATTGCGATTGTAGTAAATTCTGCTACGCTGGTAAGACTTCTGAAGGCGGTCATTCACCTTCTGAAAGATAGGCGTTAGATGTGTCAGCATGGAAGTATATAAGTTCCTGTCAGTGAATTGCAACTCATCACCTTGCAGAGGTGCTGATGGATACCATTCGCCAGAGAGAATAGCCTCCCGTCCATTATTCATAAAATATGGACTATATCCAGTCACTTCATGCACAGCGGTGTTAATTGCAAATTCAATTGCGCTCAATTCGTCAGACCACGTACGATGATTCTTGCCGACATAAGATGCTACGGCAGTAACCACCACACGATTAACTCTTTCAGCAGGGTTATTCTGAGGAGTAAATCTACAGTTATAGAAAAGTTTGGGTATCTTATATTTCTCTCTCAGTGCTTGCATATTTCTAGAAATATACTGTGGACCATTATCCATTATTATACACTGAGGGATACCGTGTTTTAACAAGATATTGTGTTCGATTACTTCCACCACAGTTTTAGCTAAAGAATTTCTCATAGGAAATAGACAAGTGTACTTAGTGAAACAATCGCACACAACCAAAATAACTTCCAAGTCATGCTAATGGATATTAGGATCCTTTAACAAGCTAAGAACAGAGTATGGTTCAATCGACCATTTAGTATTCAGAATATCTGAGCAGAGACGAGATCCAGTTAAGAAATATACCCCTAATATAATTGGAGTATTAACATCACGACAAACATAGAAATTAATATAATGTAGAAGGTGTTTATATGAAACAGTAATTTCTATTTTTCCCAAGACTTCCAGAGATGCCACATTTCCAACAGCAAGTTCTGTATCGCATGTCTGCAAGGTAAAGTTTAAACCTTCACTTTGCAATAAGGAGTAGGCACACTCACTTATTAATGACACGGCAGCTCCACTGTCAGCCAATGCATTACACTCCAGTCCTAAAATACCTACCGAAAGAAATGGTCTAGGATCGCCCACATTTTCTTTAAATAAAGGTGAACAATCATTGTAGTCATAAAAATTAGTCATAGTCAAAGTAGTTTGAGTGTACCGGTCAGAGGTACTAGAAGAGTTAGAAGCTATATTTATTGAACAAGGACAATACCTATTAGACCTATTAGTTCTAAACCAAATTAGAGCTTCACCAGAAAAACAAATGAACAGAATTCCTTAAAAGTTCACCATCAGTGATCTCTGAGGAGTGTTTCAATTCACGTAATCGAAAGATAAAATAGTGAACTGGTGTTTGACCATCATAAATAAGATTCCACTTAAGAACTTGAGAAGCACGTTTATAACAAGAGCTTGAAGGAGCCATTTCAACAAATTCTCTCACAACAGTTTGAGAAGATTGACCCAGAGTTTGATTACACTTGAGTTTCACTTGCTTGTTATGCCTGTGAGACAAGAGCTATCTTCGCAAGTTGCTGTTCAGCTGTCAAATAATGAAATTTCTCCAACCTTAATATGACGTGCGACAACTTGGATAGACACCTGCGACGACTCGACGACGAAGAGTGATCAGCCTGAAGCACCGCCTCAACTTTCTCTTTGCAGATCTGAAATTCATTGTCAAGAGACAAACTTAAGATGTATGTATGACTCAGTTCACTTCACTGTTTGGTTTTAAAAGTTCAAAGTAAAGGTTAATAGTAAAAGCAGAATTCACTTATTTAAGTCCACAAATAAATGTAAAGAGAGAATACAGTCAGTTATTTGAACATAAGTGTAAATAAAAATACAGCAAAAGAAATCCCGTTGTCAAGGTTCATAAAATAATTATTTAAGAAACAGGTACAATAAGTTGCTTTCACCAACACTTAGTAAAACTAAGCTGAGCCCCACGTTGGGCGCCAAATGTTACATTTACACGGAGAGTGATGTATATTTGTGTGTATGTAACTTGACAGAAGTTCTGTCCACACTTGGTGTTGGGCCGTGGCTGATTGACTTATTGAGGGTCGTGGATTCTTGAGCTAGTTCAAGATGAAAACAACTTACAACAGTATTAATGCACACAAAATTTGGTGCAGTAATTTAAAGAGTTAAGGAAGAAAAGGGCGCCATCTGTTTTAATCTAAACCAACAGAAAGATGGAGATAGTGTGCCAAATGTACCTTGTAAATTCTATTTAGTTAGAGAAGAATGTAAAGTAAACAAAGAAACCTTGTCAACAGAGTTTATTTTCCGTTACTATAATAAAAAGTACAATACCTCTTATCAGTTAAGATTTATGAAACGTCATTTAGACAGATACCACTGCACATTTACAGGGTTATTAAAATCATACCTCTCTACGGTGTGTCATGCGTTCCTTACACACTAAAGCGCTGTGACTGTGACAGTGCACTTAAATCATACTTCCCTAAACAAGCGTTGATCCTTACATACTAAAGCGCTGTGACTGTAACAGTACATTTAAATCATACTTCCCTACGTTTATCGAGCGTTGTTCCTTACACACTAAAGCGCTGTAACAGTGACAGTGCACTTACATCATACTTCCCTAATTCGAGCGTTGTTCCTTGAGTAAAGTGAAGGTATAAGTAGTATGAAACGAGTTCACCTGAAGATAAATATGAAGAAGCAGGCAAGTGCAGACACGTGCACGGAGACGGGCAGACACGTGCTCAGAGCAGACAGACAGTCACGCAGTCAGAGAGCATGTCATGATAGGGGGGGCCCAGAGAGCACAGACATCCATACACCCAGAGAGCAGAGAGCACAGCAGAGCACAGAGCAGAGCATAGCATAGCATAGCATAGCACCGGCTGTTTTGGCTGCAAAGATTGTTGGCATTAGAATTATTGCATAAACACCCGTTTTATACCTGCGAATAGGAAGTCTGAGCAAACGAGAGACACAAAGTAATCGACACGCTTCGTAAAACAAGACCTGGGGCCCTTAGATAGGCAAAGCACACTTACCCGGTTATAGAAGTTCTAAAGCTGCGGCGACTTTACCATGCGTTAAACGATGTTCGCCTTAAGTTTAGTAAACGTCCCCTCTTAGATTTCACATGTTCCTTCTACAACAAGGAAAAACCATAAATCACAAAAATAAAAGCACCTGACGACAATGTAGACCAAGTCTTAGCACTCACGAAATACTCACATGAAAAATCACCAGATATCACAAGGATGCATTGCGCATTAAGAAGCTAAGTTAAAAGATGGCCATACGGCCGTAGCGTGACTCCCACACACAGAGTAAGTTTGACGTGCTTACATATCTGTAGCGGTTGCGAGAGTGACAAGCCAAATCCAAGTCCCTTCCACCATAGACAAGCGTCCATAACCAAACCTAGAGTTGAACATATCGATTGATACTTCGATCAGATATTTAGATTAAGTTAAATTAGAAGAAACAGCTTTTAACAATATCTAATAATAAATAATATCGCTAGAAACGATTTCCTAAAGATAAAACAAACATTTAATAAAATGCAGAAGAAATAGTTCACTAAATCGAAGTGTTACCTCCTGTTGTCCAAAGATGTCGCCACTGGTACTAAAATAACAGTATTAGAGATTAATCTGTAACACTCGCGACCTCGTCAAGGCGACGACGACACCCACGTGAAGACCCATGAAGACGCTGCTCTGCTCGTAGGTCGCTAGCCGGGCCTCCCCCAACGGGGTTTCACCCAGCTGGCTCGACCTCGCGAGCAGCGTACACCCGGACATGACGCCCCCCCCCCCCCCCCCCCTCCCCCTTCCCAATATCCACCCCCCCTTAACCAAATTTCCCCCCGCCGCCGGCGCCGTCGGCGCCGGCCGCTCACCAAGGACCCGGCCGTGTTCTCGGCCGGCGCAGAGTTCCCCGGTAAAGAGCCGACAAGCTCGACACCGGCTCCTCGTCCGCCTTTCAGGCGGACCGAGAAGACCGCCCGACGAATTATGGGTCATTTGCTATCCAGACATCACAGAAGTCACACCTGAACAGCTCCAGTAAGAGAAAACTCTGAAAAATGGATACCACGGCAGAAGAAGCAGCTCAAGTGGTAGCACTACTGCAATCAGGACTACGGCAGGTTGATGTTGCTCGACAACTCAACATAAGCCTTTTCCGGGTGAAACGAGTATCCCAGCGGTTCCAGGAGACTGGAGACTACATCAGGAAGCATGGATCTGGGAGACGACGTTGCACTTCCGACAGAGACGACCGCTATATTATGTCGACGTGTTTGCGTAACCGATTCTCCAACGCTGTTGAGGTGCAACAGCAGCTCCGATCAGCTCGGAGGACGTCGGTGAGCGTCTCCACAGTACGAAGAAGGCTGCGAGAGAAGAAAATCCTGCCTCGTAGGGCTGCTACGGGCCCCAAATTGACAGCAGAGCATAGGCGAGTCAGACTTCAGTTTGCCCGAGACCACGTGGATTGGACGTTCGAACAATGGAAGTCTGTCCTCTTCTCCGACGAGACGAGGGTATGCCTTTTCTGCAACGATAGGCGTAGAAGAGTGTACAAGAGGCAGGGAGAACGGTACTCACAAGCCTGCTTTGAAGAAACCGTCAGCTACGGAGGAGGATCCTGCATGTTCTGGGGCGGAATTTCAATCCCGGGCAAAACCGACCTTGTGTGCGTCTCCCGCACTGGAGGTGGACGTGGCCAGGGGTCCCTGACTGCTCATCGGTACATCACAGAGATCCTGGAGGACCACGTGGTCCCGTATGCTGGTTTTGTCGGGGCTGAATTCACATTCATGCACGACAACGCCCGCTCTCATACGGCGTTGATTGTTCGGGACTACCTGGATCAGGTTGGGATCCCCGTGATACAGTGGCCAGCGAGCAGTCCTGACCTGAACCACATAGAGCACCTTTGGGATGATCTGAAACGCCGGGTGCGGTCTCGTGATACTGCCCCTGCCACCCTTGAACAGCTTCGGGACGCCGTCGTCGAGGAGTGGAGTGACATTCCTCTAGAACGCATCGTGACGTTGGTGAGGTCAATGAAGGATCGCATGGAGGCTGTAATTAGGGCTAGGGGAGGTAACACTAGGTTTTAAGTTTAGTTTTAAGAATTTGTTTCACTTTATTTTTAAATTTTGTTATGTTTTTAGATTGTGTAATTTTGGCGTGAATAAATGTTTTTCCTCTTTTCATGAAAAAATTTATTTTTTAAGCTTAGTAATCATTATTACATTTTTATTAATTAAAGGATTTAATAACCTTTAAAATGAGGCCCCACACTCATACCATATCTTAGATTAACTAGGGTTTATAGTAGATAATGCAATTTAACCGGTTATTAACCGTTTTTGTATCAAAATTACCGGTTAAAACCGGTAATAACCGGTTATTGCATTCCCTAGTTTATAGCTGCTTGAAGTCAACATACCAAAAGGTGCGATTTTTTTGACGCCGAGTGTATAATAAATACATTGTGTTGATTTCATGTTGAAGAGGGCATTCGGGCGGGCGTCGAATAAAACGTCTGTTCTTTGAGCCATTGATAAAGCTTACTTTTATACAAGTTTAAAGGCAGACACTTATGCCCTTATTAATAAACGTGGAGTAACCGTCGAGTAGCTAAACCATGCTATGTCCTTATCTGTCATATTCAAATGTCACAATGACAGATAAGGATAAAACATGGTTTAGCTACCCCACAGTTACTCCACGTTTATTAATAAGGGCATTAAAGTCGTCCGGAATTATGTTAAAAATTCTTATGCACATGTAATAACTGTTTTTCATGAAGACTGTTGTGCAGTTTATTTAAAAAAAAACCATACTGATTTGACGTTTCGAGTTGATAATTGTTTTAATATCTATGATTACTTTTTGGGAAAAACAATTGACGGTGTCTGGTTGTTACACGTGCAAAATTTTCTCTTGCCCTTTTTAATTCTTATTTCAGTTGATTCTCTAAGAATTAGTGTAATTATTGTAGTTTTAGTTTTTTATTTTAGTGTGTTTGAGTTGTAGTGTTGTGTAGCTGTAATTTGGTAAGTATTGATTGATGTTGGACGAGGAGCCCCCTGATGGGGGCGGTGGGACTTCTGTCCCTGTAGTTGATTTGGGGGAAGTTAGTTCTCGCAAACGGGGTCCTAATGACTCTGGTGTTTTGGACAACAATCATAAAAGGGATGCTAGGATGCTGGCGTCAGCCTCCATCCAGCATACTTTTACGGTTCCGGAGTTTGCTCCTGGTACAAAATTAAAATATGGCTCTGCTGATTCGGGTCCTTTCATTGTCCACGTTACAAAGACAGTGGAGGATGCCTCCATTGGTTCCTCTCTTCGTACTCTGAAATTCGCTCAGCTTGTTCACAGGTACCACATTAAGGGTATTTGTAAAGGTGGAATCAGATCTGGCGGTCGTAGTCGAGTTGTGGTTGAGTTTATTAATGCAGAATCGGCTAATGAGTTCTTGGAGAGTGCTCTGTTCAATGAGAACCCTCAATTTACCTCCATCATTCCAATGTTCAGTATCACAAGGATGGGCCTTGTTCGTGGTATTCCTGTCGACTGGACCCTAGAGGAGCTGGTCAGCTCTATTGACTGCTCCGCAAAAGTTATCAAGGCTCGTAGGCTTAACCGTAAATGTTCACTGGATGGGAAAGTGTCCTGGGTTCCTACCCAAACTGTTTCATTGACCTTTTTGGGGCAATCTTTGCCCGAAAGAGTTTATTGTTTCCATACCTCTATTCCTGTGGATGTATATCAGCTCCCTTCCATTCAATGTAATAAATGCTGCCGGTTTGGACATATTAAAGTGAATTGTAGGTCTAACCCCCGCTGTTTTAAATGCGCTCAACCCCATGAAGGTGTAGATTGTCTTGTCAGTGCAGAAATGGCTTCTTGTCTATTTTGTTCTGGCATGCATTTTGCCACAAATTCTTCCTGCCCTGAGCACTCTAGGCAGAAAAGTATAAAGTTGGTGATGTCAGAGGAAAACATCCCATACTCTGATGCTGCTCGTCGCTTTCGCCCTGTTCGGCGTTCATTTGCTGATACTACTCGCTCTTCGGTTTCTCCTTCCTTGTTTCCCCTGACTCAAGAATCCTTGGCTCCTTTATCTCCTCCTTCTCCTGTCACTCCATCACGCTCTATTCCTCCGGTTTCTCACAAAAAAACAATCTTTGTTCCTCGTCGCCCTGCCCCAGTTCTGGAGAAGGGCTATGACAAAGCTGCTCACAACGCAATCATTCATTCTCCGAAATCCACTCAATTAAATGGCTGTGCACTCAATGACTCTGAACCTGATTTTACTCCAAATGATAACCTTATTAAGCTGCTTATCAGCACATTAGTGAATCTTCTTTCGAAGTTCTCTGATGCTATACCGAACAATGTCTCAGAACTGCTGAATCAATTGACGTCTGTCCTTATGACCAATAATGGCTTATACAGCCATTCAATGGAATTGTAGAAGCATTCGACATAAAAAACATGAAATCATTCATCTCATTAACAAATTCAATCCCTCAATTCTTGCTATCTCGGAGTCATGGTTAAAGCCTGGGTCCCTTTTTAGGGTTTCAGGTTTCTCATGTCTTCGGGATGACAGTGTTGATGGTTGGAACGGTTGTGCCGTTCTTATTAAACGTTCTCTTCCCTTTTCTTTAGTTCCTATCCCCATTCATTCTTCAGGCATAAATATTGTTGCTGTAAAACTTTTTAATTCTACTTTCATTTCCCTTTATATTCCTCACCCTAATCTCTCGATTATTGCTGAATTAGACTCAATCCTTTCCTCTCTCTCTGGCCCTTTTGTTGTCATGGGGTATTTTAACTGTCATCACACTTTGTGGGGTTCTCATTCCTGCGATTACAATTCATCTCATCTTTTAAATGTCTTTGACAACATTAATTTGTGCCTGTTGAATGATGGATCTCCTACTAGGAGATCATCCCCTTTGCAAAATCCTAGCTCTGTGGATTTAACTCTGACATCACCTTACTTGGCTTCTAGGCTCTCCTGGAGGGTTCTCTCCCATTCCCATGGTAGTGATCATTTTCCTATTCTTATTTCTTTTACCTCTGATGTGTCTGTTCCGTTTTTATCTTCTCCTCCTCTTCTTAAGTATAGAACTGGACAAGCTGACTGGCCTGAATTTTCTTCTTTGGTCTCTAATGAAGTAGCGCTCCTTCCTCCTGTTTCTTCTGATAATTTTCTGGAGTTGTATTTTAAGTTTGTCTCAATTTTAATTCTTTCAGCTAATTCTAATATTCCTACTAAAAGCTCTTCACTTCGCAGGGCTTCTTCTCCTCCGTGGTGGGATGCTGATTGTACTTTAGCTATTAAAAATAGAAATGAGGCTGAAGATGCTTTTGCTGTGGATTTGTCTAATCTGGAAAAATATTTGGAGTTCCAGGCTTCTAATGCTCGTTGTAAGCGTTTGTTATCTTCTAAAAAACGTCTTGGTTGGTCTCGTTTTTGCGAGAACCTGTCTCCTCGTACGCCCTCTTCCTTAGTATGGAAGAACATCAAAAGATTTCGTGGATCTTTGTCTGATTCGAACCCACTGTCTAATGATCCGTCTAGCTGGTTGGAGGGTTTTTTGGATAAATTAGCGCCTGCTTTTGTTCCGCCGGAAGATTGCTTTCCTCCACCTTCGTCTCCTTTCTCTTCTGACAGTATGGATGATCCCTTTTCTTTTCGGGAAATTTCTACTGTGTTGGATCATCTTCAAGATTCTTCTCCGGGAATAGACGGAATTCCTTATTCTTTCATTAGACGGTGCTCTGACTCTTCTAAAATTTTCTTCCTTTCCCTGTTAAATCATATTTATAATTCCGGCTGCCTCCCTGATTCATGGAAGAACCAAATTATTATTCCCATTGTAAAACCTGGTAAAGATCCCAGTGACCCCTCCAGTTATAGACCTATTGCTCTTTCATCTGTTCTCTCAAAGATCCTAGAGCATTTAATTAAGAATAGGCTCGAGTGGATTTTAGAAAGTCGAGGAATCCTTTCCAAATCCCAATTTGGGTTTCGTAGAGGCATGGGAACTATGGATAGTTTAAGTATTCTTACGTCCGATGTTCGTTTAGCTTTCTCCAGAGGTCATCACCTTGTTGGTGTTTTTTTAGATATAACTTCTGCCTATGATAATGTTCAGCTTCCGCTTCTCAGGCAAAAAATGCTTCAATTGAGTTTGCCAGTGAAGATGGTTCATGTCATTTGCAATCTTTTCATGGCTCGTTCTATCTCAGTTCGTTTTCAAGGTTCTTTGTTACCTCCTAGAACCATTTGGAAGGGTTTTCCTCAGGGTTCTGTATTAAGTCCAATTTTATATAGCCTTTATACCGCTGACCTCAGTCAATCAGTAGATTGTTTTTGTAATATTTTGCAATATGCTGATGACATTGCTCTTTACTTTGCCTCCAACTCCATTTCCAAGTGTTCTCAGTCTCTTAACTCCGCTCTAGGTTACTTAAACACGTGGCTCTTAGATCATGGCTTATCTTTATCTGCCTCTAAGAGTTCGGTTGTGATTTTTACTAGAAAAAGACAGGTTCCTGATATCCGTATCTTTCTTGAGGGGGTATTGCTCCCTGTGTCTAATTCTGTTAAATTTCTAGGTTTAATTTTAGATCATCATTTAACTGGGATTCCTCACTTGAATCACATTAAGGATAAATGTGAGAAAAGCATAAATGTTATGAGAGCTTTATCTGGTGCTTGGTGGGGTGCTCATCCATATTCTCAAAAGCTTTTGTATAATGCGATCATCCGGAGCCACTTTGATTATGGTTCTTTTTTGTTGGAGCCCTGTAGCAAACTTGCTCTGGCATCTTTAGATAGGATTCAGTCGAGGTGTTTGCGTATAATTTCTGGAGCAATGAAATCTTCTCCCATCAACGCTCTCCAGATAGAATGTTTGGAGCCTCCTTTAAAGCTTCGCAGACAATTCCTTTCTGATCGCTTTTTCTTCAGAGCTGTGCAGTCGTCTGATCACCCTTTATTGTGTCGCCTTAATCGTCTTTCTGATGTCATGCCCTCCTCTAAGTACTGGTCTCACAAGGAGACTCCTTGCCTAATTAAAAGTTTTCGTAAATTCTGTAATGGTCCCCCGGTGGTCCAGTCTGTTGGCAACCCTTTATTTAGTTTTAGCTTTGATTCTATCCTGTTTCATCCTAGAATTGATTTTTGTTTTGGCATTAAAAAGAATGATATTGAAGCCAATCGGGTTTTCAATAAAATATTATTTGAAAAATGGGATGGGTGGATTCCTGTTTTCACTGATGCTTCCAAGCTCTCTTCAGATGGCTGTGTGGGTTCAGCTGTCTGGATTCCACGGTATAATGTTGTTTTAAACTTTAAGTCTCCCCCTCAATCTTCTGTTTACTCTGGAGAGGCTATTGCCATTTTTGAAGCTGTCTCTTACATAGAATCACACAAAATGTCAAAATCTATTGTTTTCTCAGATTCTTTGAGTTGTCTCCAGGCCTTGGATAAGGTTCCCCTGCGATCAAGGGATAATCTCTTAATTAATCTTAAGTCGAGAGAGGTTCTCCATCGCTGTCATACTCTTGGCATTGATGTGGTTTTGGCTTGGATCCCTGGGCATGCAGGCATTGCAGGCAATGAACGGGTTGATTTTTTCGCGAAGCAAGCGATAGATATTGGTTGCACCTCCCACTCGGAATGTTTTAGTCAAGACTTGCGTGCTACTTCGAGGTCCCATCTGGTTGATCACTGGACTGACTTATGGAATTGTTCTCGTCTCTCCAAGGGTAGACATTATGGTGGCATTCAACCAAGTCTACCTGTAAAACCTTGGTTTTTTAAATTTAATAAAATTAACAAGTCTGCCACCTCCACTATAATTCGACTGCGACTTGGTCATATTTGTTCGCCCCATTTTCTGGCGAAGATCCGAGTTCGGGATCATTCTCTGTGCGAGTGTGGTCTTGAGGAGGGAACCCCAGATCACATTTTTTTCAATTGTCCTAATATTCCTGTTTCTTTATATAACTTTCTTCCTGATTACATCTTTCGTCCAGCTAGTCTTAGTTATGTCCTCACTTTTGTAAATACTTCATTTGTATATATTTTAGCTAAGTATATTAATGATTTTAATATTAAGTTGTAAATTGCCTTATAGATTTGGTATTGTAGTTGTAGTTAATGTACATAATTTGTTTTATTTTTAGATTCCCCAACTGATGATTCAGCATCTGTTTCTGGAAAAGCATTTTCACCGATCACGTGTAACTTCCAACCTTGACACTGGCAGAATTGTCCCACTGGACAGTAGCCATAAATCAAAGAATTGAATTGAATTGATTACTTTTTGAATTTGTAGGTAATTCTGTTTCTCTGCCTACCCCGCTCTGGGATTTCGGGCGTGAATATGTATGAATACTAGATTAGAGACCCTCTTGTAAAAGAATTGTGCTTAGCCTCCTCTGTTGAAAAACGAAACTGTTTCTAGTACATGATTTTGAATCTCGCATGCATCAAAGTTAAATTTCCCTTGTGCCATGCAATTTTCAAATGTATTCATTTAAAACACATACAAACATATATACATCCACTCACGCCTTCATTCCCAGAGTGGGATAGGCGGAGATTCAACAACTCTAAAAAGTTCTTGTTAATTCTGTAACAACATTTTGCACAATCAGGCTAAGATGTTTACCAGTGTATATTAGTGATAAGGTGCGTCCAGATTATGCGCGGCAAACACTCGAACCTTGGCTCGCGCGGCGGCCGCGCATAATGTAGACGGGGTTTTCGCGCGCGGCAGCTCGAACGTTGCCGCGCTCGAACGTGCCGCGGGGCGATCTGAGCGCTGTCGGTTTTTTAGCCCGCATCAAAGGAGCTTCAGTCGCTACTCGCTGCCGCGCGCGCAATTTGGACGGTTTTTTGTGCACGACGAATGAACGTTTGCCATGGACAACGACAAGTGTCGCGAGTTAATACAATTGTATGGGAATTATGATTTGCTGTGGAATAGCAAATCGCCTTTACACCACAACAAGGCACGCAGGCATGAATGCGCTGATCGAGTTGGATCGCTTGCCGCGCGCGGCAGCCGCGGTCTACCTAAATTCCGTCGAACATTTGCCGCGCGAGCCAATGTTCACGCGAACACTGGCTCGCGCGGCAGCCGCGCATAATTTGTACGCGCCTATAGGTTGCAAGCCCGTAAAATGTATTATCTTTTAATAAAAGGCTTATCTGCTTGGTAAAAGTTTAATTCAGGGCTGCCATATCTACTATTACTACTATTACTACTACTAACCTTAACATCAAAATCATACATGATTGATGATTTATAACCAAATAAAGTGTTTTACTTTCTAAAAAAAAAAAAAAAAAAATTTAAATTTAAACTGTTTATTTCCAAAAGCCTTAAAATCTAAAACAGTCTTAGCTATAATCTTTACTTTTAAGATTGTATTAGCTAAGATTATAATAATTTACATCAACAAATTAGCCACATGCACAAACAAAAAGTACCCTATTCTATAATGTTAATGGAATGTGGAATGCTCCTTCAAAATCATGAACTTTAATGGAAGTCTCCCAGTCATTATATATTATCAAGTTCATAATTGTATGACCGCACGTATAGTCCGAAGGTAGGAAAGTGGTTTTATTCTTGAGATTCTGTTGTGACCATCACACTTAGCGAGCACAATAAGACCATAATTGAATGTATGACTTTTACAAGCTTTTATTTAACTTGCAATGTATGTATGTATGAATGTATCGGTCAAATCTTGCAAGGTAAATTTGACCCACTTCCTGTCAACGGATTGGGCTGAAGTTTGAACCACATCTGTAAACCCAATGACAACGCAATATCATGGTATCTAAAAGCTGAAGGTGGCGACAGGATCTCCGCTATTATTAATATAGACGCACCATGTCAGGACTCAATAGTTTGGTCTAGATAAGATAAAGATTTTGCTAAAAAAAGTAGTTGGCATCAAAAATTTGTCCTAAAAATTTTTTGACAGAAACTTATTTTTCTATATATCCAAGAAATACAACTGTTTGAAAGCTGGTATATTATCTTGGTATTTTTTTCATCTGCCCCGGTTCAATTCTTTGATGTTGAGGGTATTCTGCCAGTGCCATGGAAGGTCTACGTACAGCAATATCTTTTAGATCTATGCAAGAGGCCCTAAATAACGAAAATACTGCTCACGAGTTTACTAAATAAAACAAAAAATAACATTCCACTTTTAAGGACATATTTATGAAAACAAGCCTTAGAAACATAATTGACAAACAAACAAAGATTGTTTATTTACATTAGAGTACTTGTTTTTATTGTAAAACGCTTCCACTCTCTCATGCTCTACTGACAATAAACATTGCCTACACCTAATTACAATCTAATTCAAAGCATTCAGAGGCAATACTCGACTTTAGTTTACCTTTTCTGAGAGTACCAATCAGCAGGCCTATTTGCTTCCCCTACAGTCTTCAAAGCCCTTGACACAGACATCCAGTTCTGGTCCCCACTCCTCACCACAGCAGAGGCCAGACATAGCTGTTCTCTTACGTTCCAAGTGTCCAAAGGAATTCTTTTTAGCTGAAGTCTTTCTTGTATAGAACTCATTTTGAGGTTATGTCACTTTATTGATTTTTCGAATCGATACTTTGTGTAATCAATTCATCAATTACTGCTTTACACTCTGTGGTTTTATTTAGCTCATATATCGAGTTTATGAGGTACATGATAAATACTAAATATGTTTACTAATTAAATAAAACAGCAACAAACTCAACATAGTCCTTTTAAGCACAGATAATATTATCACAGACTATATTATAAGGGTATGGTCACATTAGTCACATTGGTCACAGACAGATTATTATGGTTATTATATTCACGCTAGAACGTGCGAACGCAATACGCGAACGCGTGAAAGTGTGAACGAGGAGGGCGTTCGTGGGTTCGCGCATGGTTAACGCCTTGTTAACGCTTTGCGGTCGGTATTTTGGCCCGGGTCAAAGGTCAACTTTTATAAAATATTAGCAAAAATACCACTAATACTGGACAAAACTCGTTATCCACCATCTTCATTTCCTCCATTTATTTTCAAGTTGTTTTTTACTTTTGATGTAGACCTAGTTACATCGTCGAGCGCGCGAACTATACTGTGAACACAATTGTAGACACTGCGAATGTGGAGCCTAAAAGACTTCACGAGCAATTCACGTGAACGTAGCCCGTGAATTGCGCGTGAATGTAGGCGTATAAGAGTATGCTGTATGGTGAAATAAGAAGCTGGCACCATCCCGATTTAGTTCCGAGTAACGAGTGGCATTGATGGAGCTAATAGTCTGTAGGTATGATTTTGTGTGTTTGAGACACGGATTATTATATAAGGGTATATGTACGTTTTTAAGCCGACAGTAGACAGAGGCCCAAGTTTTTAAAGTTGTAGGTAATTCTGTAGCTCTGCCTACCCCACTTTGGGATTACAGGCGTGAAGGTATGTATGTATGTATGTAGACGGAGGCCCTACTTTGAAAATCGATGTTCAAAGTTACGTTAGCTCCATCCCTTCGTACACTCGTACAGTGCCTTTTTGTAATCATCTCCTGTAATGTAATAAAATAAATCATACGTAAAATATTACTGACTTATACTTATTCTGTGTCCTTACCAGCCCTTCCCTTTTTTCCTTTCCCTTCCTCTATATCCTGAGGCCCTACTTTGAAAATAGAAGTTTGAAGTTACGTTATCTCCATCTCTATCTTTCGATTTAATTTTAGTCTTGAATGACGACGACGATAAGTGACAGGGACTCGGTACCCGCAGTTTCGGATTTAGTGTTTCATCGTAACTATCTAGAGGCCCTACTGGCCCTACTTCGAAAATCGAAGTTCAAAGTTCGTCATTCTACACTAAATTGAGAGAATCTCAATTTTTAAGAGAAAGAGATGGAGATAACGTAATTTCAAACTTTGATTTTCAAAGTAGGGCCTCAGGATATAGAGGAAGGGAAGGGAAAAAAAGGGAAGGGCTGGTAAGGACACAAAATAAGTATAAGTCAGTAATATTGTACGTATGACTTTTTTATTTTATTAAATAAAAATAGAGTTGATTACAAAAGGGCACTGTAAGATTATCATAATTTATAATCGGTGATCACAATATCACGGATGTTTTTCAGATTGTAGTACCTATGAGTAGCCGGGTGATTATTCAGCGTTTTAACCGCCGTCATTATTGACTTGGCATATTATTCCAGATAAATTGTGTAACTTTCTTGTTCTTTTTAATGGAATGGATACTACCCCTTAGTACGTAAGTTGCTGGCAGTAATCATTAATTTCATCGATATATTGAAGATGTCTTCAACAATGATGGCGGTTGAAACTAGGGTTGTAACGGAGGCCTTCTCAACGGAGGCGGAGGCGGATGCGAAGGCGATGAGTTTCACTTCCGCGGATGCGGAGGTTAACGGAGGCGGAGGCGAAGGTGAAAGTGGATGTAAATAAAATAGTAATTTAAGGTTCAAAAGTTTTTATATTAAATACTTAACATTTAAAACATAAAGTAAAAAAATTAAGTTAACTTTTTTGTAATCAAAATTAGTAATCAAAATTAAGGAGAGGTAAATTAAATTTTTTTACGTAAATAAAACTCCGTTACAACTACGCAAAAATTGTGCGGAGGCGGAAGCGGAGGCGAAGGTACGATTTCTTGCGGAACTTCCGCAGTAACGGAGGCGGAGGCGAAGTTCCGTTACAACCCTAGTTGAAACGCCCGAATATTCACCCACTCCCAACGACAGATAAACTACAATTTTTACTAACTTTACGTTGGCGGCATTGATTTTCGCCTGGCGCTCACTTGTAGTGCTTCATGCAACGCCATTTTGTTTGTACAGTAGGGAGTTTACCCACAGACTATAAGGTATTGAATTTTATCTTCTTTAGTGTCTTCACAACTTGATTTCTTCTGTCGGTTTGTGTTTACACTATTTTAAGATTCTGTGGTTATTATTTTGTTTTGGCGGCTTTCCCGGTAAAATATATAAATTTTTGTTAAAACTGTGAAAGATTATTGGAGTTGTAGCATTGCATGATAGTTTTAAGCATTATAAGGAGTCACTCTTAACTTAAGTTCAGCTCTCCAAGCCCTCTTATCGTACACCAATATCATTAATAGTTTGCTATGGTTTCGTTTCTTATTTTCGGCAGCCGGTTGGAGTATTGAGGTGGTTTTGTTAAATAAAAAATCTAGCATGGTTAGAATTATCTTCCTACAAAGCTAGCTGCCCGTGGCGGTCCCTGTTTTACCACGGTCAGGCCAAGTAAGTGAACACAGTCTTGGATGTTTTCTATGTTTATTTCATTATCCACAGCGAAATCACTGAACCGATTTTTAAATAAATTTGATAATGGCAATATCAATAAAACTGTAATCCCTGGGAATGGTAGAATACTTTTAATCCTAGTATAAAGTTCCCTAGGGAATAGGTAGCTTTATACGAGTTTTACGCGAAGTAGTCGCAGGTAAAAGCTAGATATGTACTTATTTGGGACTCAACCATGTAATTTGGTTCTTGCTTTTATGGTCACAATTCTGACCTAATTTAGCTGGAGTAACCCAAAGTAGGCTATAAATAGGACTTAAAATTAATTTCAGTCTTATAGATCTGGATTATAATATCTTATAATCATTATTTCTAATGTTATGTATTATAAATTATAAACAGGGGTCAAACTTTTCATACAGATGTCGTCAAAAGACTAAATTTTACACACAGGGTGCTGTTTTAATTTGGCAGGTGTTTAGGTATGTATTAAATGGTATATATACAAAAAAAAATACATAAGAAGCATTATTAGAGTTAAATATAGCTTAATTGTAATCAAAATAAGCATCACAGCAATTTTCTTTTATAAAATAATTGTATTTATGACTATTTAAATCCAGAAAGTTAAATAAGGGTTTGTAGGGACACAGAATGCTGCGTCAAGTCATACCGCAGTGCATGTGTACATTTGTTGTTGTACTTAAAATAAAATATAAATAAATGCAGTGATCTAATTGGCATAAGTTTCAGTATTGGTCACTTACATATTACATAAACTCTATAAGTTTATGCAGAACTTGTTCGGCAATACTCAAATAAAACTTGATCGGCAATACTCAAATAAAATTTCAACCTTTCAATACAGTCTTTAATTTTTAATCAGCCTGTATACAAATTGACGTCATCCGCGTTAAAAGTTCGACCCCTGACCTGATTATAAAAATTATATCTTATCAATGTTCTCATAATAAAATTGGTCCAATTGAATGTTGTATATATATACCATACAATATTATATAAAAACAGTGTATAAGTGTATTGTTTTTAGAGATCTTGTTTAAACAAAATGGGTCTAGCTAGGTTTCATGAAAATCAATTGCATTAAAGAGATATCAACTCTGAAAGAAGAGGTCGCCATTATTGGGGTCTTTATCTAACTAGCTGTAAGCTAGTTTTTAAGATATTGCTGTTCATGCTCTAATTTATTTTATATTTTTATAATTTTGATTATCCCTGAACCGGAACCGTGTGGTTGCCGGGTTAGAATAGTGCCACTCCATGTCTTCCCGTGGATGTCGTAAGAGGCGACTAAGGGAATATAGGCTTGTAGTACTGTTAGGCGATGGGCTTGCAACCTATCACTAATACGCTGGTAAACATCTTAGCCTATTTGTGCAAATTGTGGTTACTGAATTGTCAACAACTTTTTGAAGTTGTAATTCTGTAGCTCTGCCTACCCCACTCTGGGATTACAGGCGTGAAGGTATGTATGTATGTATGTATGTTGATTATCCCTCCTGAATAGCTTCAGCAATTTTTAGGGTTCCATACCAAAATGTTAAAAAGGTGAGACTTTGGTGTCTGACTGTCTATAAGCTATCAACTTGAAATTTGGCATAGTTGCACAACATGCTTGCTTGCGTCCGTCTTTTTTTAGTAAAAAAAACCTGAAATTACTGGTTTATTTACTACCCTCAAAATTTAAGGCCCAAAAAATCTGAAAAATCAAAGATTTATATTTTAAGCAAAAAAAAAAGAAATAAAAAGGATCACTCGTGCGTCCGTCTGTCTGTCCGTCTGTTACAGTCAATTGGCTCCGAAAGTACGGGACCGATTGAGTTGAAATTTGTTATAAATATGTAAATTAATGACACAAACACTAATGCGAAAAAAAAATACTTTTCAAATCAGGAAATTAAAAAAAAAAGTTTTGCAAACCTAACTGTGTCATATATCAAATGAAAGGGCTCGTTATGATCATCTCAAATATATTTTTGTTATTATTGTAAAATAAATAGGTTTGATTTTATTCACGAAAGAAATTGAATCTTGAAAAAAAAAACTAAATATTCATTGCTTGTAGATTACAGGAAAACAAGAATTCTTTAAAAAAAAACATGTACGTAATCCTCTCAGTTCAACTCGCTCTTGGACGGTTTTTAAACACATCGTTTGAGAGTATAGTATATACGGCTGTCACAGGCATCATCAAAAAATAATCAGAATATAGGTGATTGTTGCATTGATTTCATGTTATTGTTGTGTTTCAGCGCCATGTGGGATGTGAGGGCCTGCCGTGGCTGCCTCACAGTGAAATGCAAGCTGGAGAAGATTGGGGAAGCCTCAAAGCGGCTCTACATGGTGCTTACTGGCCTCCAGGTGGGTTCAGAGCATGGATAGGCTGAAAATTTCCATATAAATTGAAACCGACGTGCGTGCATGACTCGATGTATGAATGTTGAAGAAGCGAAAGAAATTTGTCAAGATCGTAGCAAGTGGAAAGAAGTGGTCTCTGCCTACCCCTCTGGGAAACAGGCGTGATTTAATGTATGTATGTATGTAAAATGCGGTAACGTTTCTCTCCCCATAAAGGTAGTCAGAACTACGATTATTTAATGCTAGCTTGCTCGCGACAGTGTTTGCGCTGGAAAATAAAACATAGCCTATGTTACTCAGGGATAATGTTGCATTCTAATGGTGAAAGAGTTTTTGAAATTGCTCCAGTAGTTTTTGAGTTTATTCATTACAAACATACAAAAAGACGTCGTTCCTCTTTATAATATTAGTGTAGATATTGTGAAAAACTATCTGTATGTTTTGCTTTCCAAACGGAAACATACAAATTTAAGCTAAATTTGTATGGGAAAATTGTCCCAAAAAAAGGATGGACGTGCGTGCATGACTGGATGTATGAATGTGGAAGAAGCGAAAGAAATTTGTCAAGATCGTAGCCAGTGGAAAGAAGTGGTCTCTGCCTACCCCTCTGGGAAACAGGCGTGATTTAATGTATGTATGTATGTAAAAATGATCTTTTTGAAACAAACCTCTAAATTTTTCATGTTTTCTTGACAATTATTTTTAATGTTTTTATTAATTTAACAGTTCTTTGTTATTAGATTAAAGATGGCGACGGTTCCCCGAACTACTTCTGCGTGGAGTGCCGCACGCAGCTCCGGAAATGCTTGGCTTTCAGGCGGAAGAGCCGGCGGGCGCATTTTGTGCTCAAAGAAATTATGACTGTCAGAAAACAGGTAATTAAATATTAGTTGAATTTCACAGAACCAATTTTTGCATGCACAACGGGTCAGAGTGCGTTTTTCATACTAAAGAGGCTATTTCGAAGCCTTGGTTCTTCGCCAGGGGATGCTTTTAGTGAAATCTGATTATGGATACCCCAAGCATCGATACAGGACTACCAGAGTGCCAAGGATACCCAACTGATTGAATCTGCGGTTTATGTTTGTGCATGTTCAGAAAAACATATAAAATGGCAATGAAATGTAAGGAAATCCAAATGCTGACCCAAACCCTCTCGCTGTGGTGTTAACTGATTGTGCGATACGTTACGTATCTTAAGAACTTTTTTAAACCTCGGAGTATCCACCATTAAACCTCACTCAAAACCACCCCTGGCAAGGATCCAAGGCTTCGAAATAGCCTCGTTTCTATGAAAAACACACTGACCCGTTATTTATGCCCCTGAGTGTATAATTAACCTATTTGAACTCATCAAATACACAATGTGTAACTCACATGATGTTTGCTATGCTATGCAAATTACAACTTTGGAGGTGGGAGGACCTTGTGCAGGGTCCGTCCGGGTTGGTACCACCATCTTATCCATTAACCTACCGCCAAGCAGCAGTGTTCGCATTGTTGTGTTCCGGTTTGGGGATAAGACAGCCGGTGAAATGACTAGCATAGAGGCATTCCATCTTAGTCCTCAGGGTTGGCAACGCATTTGCAGTCTTGTGAATGCAAATGTCTATGGGTCACAGTTTCCACTTACCATCAAGTGGCCTGTGTGCTCGTTTGCCTTCCTATGATATAAAAAAAAAAAAAAAAAAAAAAAAAAAAAAAACAAAGTCTCTTTGAGTCTTGAACGGCGGTTCTGCGGTTTAGCTGCGACAGTGATTCAGTCAGTCTTAGTTGTAACCAATGCGAATTTATTCTTCCTAGTTATCCCTTGTGGTAAATAGCAGGTTTTTATCCCATTTATCCAACCTTTAGTGGTAGTGGTAACCAAAATTTATACAGCTTACAAATTGCTATGGTGTAATAAGAAGGTGCCCAGAGGATCTCCACCATCTTGACTTATGTATATTTATAATTATTTATATGTATATCAAGTACTATCAGCCCAATGGAACCCTGACCTTCGTTATCCATCCGTCTGTCTGTCTGTATGTCACAGTAAGTTTTCTTAGCAACTACAAATGCTATTGGCTTGCTTGCCCGCGTCTGTGTTTAGTAAAAAAAATATGAAAATAATTTTATTAATAATTGAATAGGGGTTCAAAAATGAAAGTGGTTTGATTATGGCAAATGGGGTGTCAATCTGAACATATTTTTTTTCTATGATGTTCTTTTTGGTTTATATTCGAAAATGTGCAAAAATAGTAGATTGTAAAACAAGTGCATAAAACATACCATTTTACCCGAGACGTGCATATAGCCACCCGAGCCGGTAAGGCGAGGGTGGATGGTCACGTCGAGGGTAAAATGGGTTTTATGCTCGAGTTTTACACTCTGCTTTTCACTTCGATTGCAAGGAAATAAAACAACGATTAAGCATATACAAGAAAATTTAATTAATTTTTATAATGTAATTAATATGTTCTATCACGCATAAAATGTAATTTCATCGACCGTTCGTCAAATTAGCTTAAAAAAACACACTCCGCAAACATGTTTACGCTTTTTTGGTTCCTCCAAATCATAAAACTTTCGTATGTGCTGAGATAGATTTTCTTCGATTTAGGCGGCAATATCTGCTCAATTACATTTTTCACACTTCTGTCCATTAAAGTCTCAGGCGAAATCATTTTTTGATCGTCACTATCACTACTTGAAGACATTGTTCAATTACTTAAGAATAATTTATTGAATTTTCAGCCGCAACACAACAAATTTAGTTAGTTTTTAATTTTGTTTGACGAATAATTAGCGTCCCGCTACACAATTTTTCTTATTTTTTTTTTTTTAATTTTCAATTATGTGACGATTGAATGGACACTATGGTTTGAGCCTTAATGCCAAGTTATTATAAATATTTGCGTTACTTATATTTTTTTTACGTAAATGCTCTCCCGTATTAATCTTAAAGTATTAAGATAGTATTACATATTATGTCGTAATTATAATAAGATATAACCTAAATCTCATAAAAAATATATCAATTAAATGAAGGTGTATTGTGTATGTGGCTGTAAGGCCTTATTGCCTTAGTCTTAAAAGAAGAAATTACTTTATGCACTAGAGCA
The DNA here is from genome assembly GCA_927399475.2 of Acleris emargana. NCBI lineage: Eukaryota > Metazoa > Arthropoda > Insecta > Lepidoptera > Tortricidae > Acleris > Acleris emargana. Next base: position 3,428,181 of record OV656862.1, read on the forward strand.
TAAAATGCGATTTTATGCAGCCTATACCCAGCATAAAGAAGGACTTTACGAGCATGAGAAGTGAAAAATATCTTTATTAGAATGTAGGCTAGTCAAAATGGGCCTTATAATATAGAAAATAAAGTTCATAAGAAAATGAGTTTTTTCAAATTCAAATTCAATTTTTTTATTGCATGTCACATTAACATAGTTATAGGTGGTACATAATGGGAGGTCTTATATGTGACGCCCTCTTCTTCTTCTTCTTTTTCTTTGGTGGTTGCCAAGCATTTTATCTTAAATACGGAACTCTCGGTGCTCGAGTCCGACTCGCACATGACCGGTTTTTTTCTTTGTTTTCTGTCTTTCTTTTTCCGTGCACCAATTGTGTTTGTTTCTGTATGATTATTTGGTATGATATTTTTTTTCGCAAAGTATCTTAAAATCTTTTTTATAACAGGTAACTTACAGCGACATCATCACGGTGAACCGGAGAAAAACCAATTTGGAGTCACCACTAAAGTTCTGGGACCCGCAGAAAACCAGTAGCTACCTTATCATCAATGCAGATGAACAGGATTCCTTGACTGAAGTGAAACCTACGGGCCTGACATACGGTTCCAACTACACCCATATAGTTGATATCAAACCAACAAATGTAAAAACTGAAGAAGCTGACATTCCAGCAGAAATCCCAGACAATATCACTGAAGATAGTACACCAGAAATAGACAAACCAAAGGAAGAAGCACCAATTGATTTAAACGACATATTCAAAGACTTGAATGATGATAATAATTTAAGTGAAAATGAAGAGATACCGGACAGTAATGATGTAACAGCTAAAGATGAAAACGAAGTGAAACATATGCTGGACAGACGGTTACCTCTCAATGCAACGATTAAAGCAGTAGCCGCATGCAAGATTAGAGTGTTGAGTTTGGAAGAGCAAATCAAGAAGATTGAGGTTAGGCAGAAACTGGAACCATTCTACCATGCACAGTATAAGTGTTCCATGTGCTTCACGACATATAAGAGCATGGAACAACTTGTGGAACATGTCAATTTTCATAATGAGGTAAGTTTATAAATAAGTCAACATCAACAAAAATTTGGCATAGTTGTACAACTTGCTTGCCTGCATCTATTTTTAGTAAAAAAATAAATAAGTAAAAGTGAAAGTGGTTTGATTATAGCAAATGGGGTGTCAATCTGTACAATTTAAAAACTTTTTTTTTTTACTTTTTGGTTTGCGATATTATGGTATCTAAGAGCTGATCTGATAATGGAGTCGGAAGGTGGCGACAGGATCTTCGCTACGACGGCGCGCCCTACCTACGTAACATTTAAAGAGGAAAGGTTAATTTATATATATTTTTTTTTTACAGAGACGCTTCGGTCATGAATGCCAGGTTTGCAAGAACAAATTCGAAACTGTTGAAGACCTCAACATTCATATAGCTCGGACTCATATGTACGAATACACATGCAAATGCCAAGCCGTTTACTATTCAATGTAAGCATCTAATTTTCATACTCTTAAGATTTTAAAAAACAATTTACATTTGCGATTTTTTTTTATTTCTTGGTGACTGGTACAGAGATCAAATAGGGAATATGCGTGGATTTTCTAAATCGTACTTCTCAACAAAATATTAAAATAGCCTAAAAGTGATGATTTACGACGCGCTGGCCTAGTTGGTAGTGACCCAGCCTACGAAGCTAGCGGTCCTTGGTTCAAATCCCGGTAAGGGAGATATTTGTGTGATGAGCGCTAATATTTGTTCCTGAGTCATGGATGTTTACTATGTATTTAAGTATATATTTCTCTATATAAGTAATTATATATATCGTTGTCTAGTACCCATAATATAAGCCTAGAGCTTAAATTGGGACTAAGTCAATTGGTGTGACATTGTCCCCTGATATCTATTTTATTTATTTATTTATAAGTCAACAAAGATTTGTTCCCATCTCTTTCTAGCATAGTACATTTCATCGACCACATTCACATCGGTCAAAATTGAACTTTACTACCTACATTTTATGACACAAATTTAATTGAACTTTCCTGAAATAAGACTTCATGGATCAGTATCCTTTAGGAAGTTACGAATTCGTGGCTCTATTCCATTTCTTGCTTGTGTCCTTGCGTTAGCAAGGCCTGGGAAAGGGTTAAATGTAAAATGTATTTTTGTTGTACAATAAAAAAAATAAAAAAAAGAGGAAAAAATATTCGCGCTCATCACACAAATATCTGCCCTTACCGGGATTTGAACCCAGGACCGCTAGCTTCGTAGGCAGGGTCACTACCAACTAGGCCAGCGCTACTACTAGGCTACTTATATCTCTGTTTTTTTTAAGCTATGCAAAAAATTATTTCTCTCAACTGCTTGGCACGGAAATCAGCTTTTCAGAAGCTGTTAAAAATAGCCATGAATAATCCCTATTGTTATTAATAGACCTAGATATTTTTCTAGGTCTATTAATAAATTTTAAGGGATTAAGGGATTATTACATTGGAAAGATCTCCTCCGGGCGGGATAGGCGTCGTTAGCATTGGGCTGCTACCTATCTAGGAGAAGGAAAACTCCGAATTCAAACCCGGCGGGATAGGCGTCGTTAGCATTGGGCTGCTACCTATCTAGGAGAAGGAAAACTCCAATTTCAAACCCGACCCTGCAAAATGGACCATGCGAGCACCATTTAAAAAGTTTATACCCCAGGAGGGTACTGGCAATGCCAGAGAATCCCTCCCCAGGCCTAGCCTGGGCAGCCCTTCGTACTCTGGGGGGGGCAAAATAGTGCGCGTATGTTCGGATCCCTCCGGGGATCGGAAGGGCGGCGATGCCGTTTGCCACGCGTCACGCTGTGTTCGCAGGGGGGTTGGCAAAAAGCGGGCCGCTGAAAGCCGCCTTGCTACGATGAATGTTTGTGGAGGGATGGAACATAAATTAGATGAGGTATGTATGATGATGAAAGAGAGAAAGCTAGATGTTCTATGTGTGACTGAGACGAAGAAAAAAGGGGTGAGTACGTCCACACACGGAACCTTGACGACATTGTGGTCCGGAGTTCCGGTATCCGAGCACGGTCGTCAGGGAGTTGGTATCGTACTCACAGAGCGAATGGCTGAATGTATGCAAGAGTATGAATGTGCGAGCCCAAGACTTCTCTGGGTGAGACTCAAGGTAGGTCTCACCCGTTTATTCGTAATTGGGGCTTATGCCCCAGATACGAATAAATCGAAAAAAGAAAGGGAGGAGTTTTGGGAAAGTTTGCATGAGGTTTCAACAAAATGCAAGGAGAATGAAAGGATGATTTTGCTAGGTGATTTTAATGGTTGGACAGGCGTGCAAAGGGATGGTTATGAATCGGTACTGGGTAAGTATGGTGATGAGCGAGTGAACGAGAATGGCAAATGCCTTCTCAATGTATGTTTGGCTAAGAATCTCTGCGTGACAAACACTTTGTTTGATCACAAAGAGATTCATCAGTATACATGGAGACGGCAGAATGAGAAGTCTATGATAGACTTGATGATTGTGGATGAACGGCTGCGTAACAAAGTTGTAGATACCAGAGCATTTCGAGGAGTTAGCGTAGGTTCAGATCACTACTTAGTGGTAACACGAGTAAGGGGTCTATTCACACGTTGGCGCCATCGTGTTCCCGTACCTACCACTGCGTTAGAGAGGATAAAAGTAGAGAAACTGAAAGACGAAGTTATACAAGATGAGTACGTAAGAAAGCTGAAAGATTGTTTTGAATGTGTCAATAAGATGAATGACAGTGAAGTTGAGAATAATGTTAATAATGTATGGGAGATTATGAAGAATGGCATGGTCAAATCGGCCACTGAAGTATGCGGTGTAGTCAAAAGAAGAAAAAGCAAGAATGAACGTCCGGAATGGTGGGATAGAGAGGTAGATGATGTAGTGAAAGAGAAGAAAAAGTGTTGGTTGGATTTTGTAGCTGTAGATCCAGGACAAGATCTAAGCGACAGAAAGAAAAAAGAGTATAATAGATCAAAGAAAAGAGTGAAAGACGTTGTGGCTAGAAAGAAAGATTTACTGAATGAAAAGTATGATAGGAGTTTCTCTGACAACTTCCGGTCGAATATTAAACTCTTTTGGAGCTTGATTAAATCGGCTCGGGGGAAATCAGAGAAAACTAAATTAAGCGCGGTGAGAGATGAGTCTGGAAACTTAATATGTGAGGAAGAAAAAGTGCTTGATAGATGGAAAACTTATTTTGAAAGCTTGTTTGAATGCGAAGATATTTCTCGTGAGCCAGAAAGCATGAGTAAAGGTGCAAGTAGCGAAGATGAAAGTGTGATTAGTATGAGTGAAATCATGAAAGCATTAAAAAGTATGAAAGCGGGAAAATCAGCAGGTTGTGATAGAGTGTCGATAGAAATGCTGAGGAGAGGAGATGGCCTGGTGGGTAGTCTGTTGTACCGCCTTTTCAATGCATGTTGGAGAAGTGGCCGAGTCCCGGAAGATTGGGTCAAGGCCGTTATCGTCCCACTGTATAAAGGAAAGGGGTCACAGCAAGACTGCAAAAACTACCGCGGTATCAGCCTCCTTAGTGTTGTCGGCAAAGTATATGCGAAGATTTTAATTGAAAGGATATTGAATGTTACGAATGTCAAAATCTGGGATGTACAAGCGGGATTTCGAAAGGGAATGGGATGTACGGATCAGGTCTTTTCACTACGGTCCATCACAGAAAAGTTCTTGGCTGTCAACCAAAAGGTTTTCTGTGCTTTTGTGGACCTGGAAAAGGCCTATGATAGGGTAGATAGAAAGGAGTTGTGGACGGTGTTGTCTATGTATGGAGTGAGCAGCAACCTGGTGCAGGCTTTGAGGTCCCTTTATGAGGGCTCCAGAGCCTGTGTCAGGATCAATGGGGCATACTCGGCCTGGTTTAACATCTCTAAAGGTGTTAGACAGGGCTGTGTTGCCTCACCATGGCTGTTCAATCTATTCATGGACAGTTGTATGAGGGATTTGAAAGAGTATGATAAGGGTTTGCGTGTGCAAGAGTTGCTAATCAAATGCCTCTTATATGCCGATGATCAAGTTATACTTGCCCCATCGGTACTTGAGTTGCAGGAGATGGTGACAGTGATGAATGAGGGATTTAAACAAAAGGGGATGAAAGTAAATGTTGCCAAGACCAAGGTCATGGTGATAGAGAAGGATGAAGAGATGACTGAGTGCGTGATAAATGTAAATGGTGAATTAGTAGAACAATTGAGCGAATTTGTGTACCTGGGAAGTGTGTTTACAAGAGATGGTAAGTGTGAGAAGGATATCGAGAGGAGGGTAAATGCGGGGAATCAAATTAATGGGGCCCTGTACTCCTTTGTGAGCAGACAGGGCGTTTCACAAAAAGCCCGGCTGGCTGTTCACAATGGAGTGCTGGCCCCTACCCTGATGTATGGTAGTGAATGTTGGGTGTGGCAGGACAAGCATGTAAGTCGTGTAAATGCAGTTGAAATGCGCTCTTTGCGTAGTATGTGTGGTGTGAAACTGATTGATAGAGTTAGAAATGAAAAAATCAGAGAGAAGTGTGGAATAAAAGAAGATGTAGTGACTAAGATTGAAAAGGGCATGCTTCGATGGTTCGGTCATTTGGAAAGGATGGATGAGGGAAGATTGACGAAAGAGATATACAGATCGAAAGTGTGTGGAAGGGTCGGAAGGGGCCGCCCTAGGCGTACTTTTTCGAATCAAATCGGAGAAATACTGGAAAAGGGCCGAATCTTAAGTACCCGAAACCGACGTGCGTGCATGACTCGATCTATGAATGTTGAAGAAGCGAAGGAAATTTGTCAGGACCGTAGCAAGTGGAAAGAAGTGGTCTCTGCCTACCCCTCTGGGAAACAGGCGTGATTTAATGTATGTATGTATGTAGATATTTTTCTAGCACGAACGACGTGTTGTTAGTGCTTGACACAATAAAAACATCGACAATCCTGTTATCGATAATTACCACTTCAATATCATAGAGCGATTTTCACTGATTAATGTAAAATATTAATTATTAATAAATTTATAGTTTTGATATTAACTTATCATTCTTATTTTAATTTTTAAAACGCACCACTTTGTTTTATGAATCATAAGACATATTATTATGATTGTATTTTTTTTCCGGTTAGGTACGTCAATGAGTTTTAGGACATTGTGAATGTTTTCTTAATAACTATCATACTCGTAATGATGTACAATTATTTCCTCTATGAAGTTGAAGAGGTGGTTATCGATAACAGGATTGTCGATGTTTTTTTTGTGTCAAGCCCTAACAACACGTCGTTCGTGCTAGGAAAATCTCTAGGTCTAGTTATTAATTATTAATCATTAATATCATTACTTATTCCTAGGTACGACGTAGTGACCCACCACAGGCGATGCTCTCAACGTATGTCCCGGAGAATAACTATTTTGAACTGGTCGAAGATGTTCAAGAAGAAACTATTGACCGAGGAGATGCGGTGGGAGATCGCCGCGTTGCGAGCTGGTCACAAGAAGCAAGAGGTGAGTCGTCGTCACTAGAAAGCCTCGGCCGGGTAGAACGGATGCTGGACACGTATACAGGGTGGAGAAAATGAACGCTACATGGACGGTAAGTAGTTTAAATAGTCTACCGTCATACCAAGAAGGCGGCTAACTGCAGAGTAATAGTATCAGTTTAATAGAGCAGGGTAATAGCAAGAGTTTTACTTGTGAGAGGGCCTCGTGCAGGGTCCGTCCGGGCTGGTACCACCATCTTATCCATTAACCTACCGCCAAGCAGCAGAGTTCGCATTGTTGTGTTCCGGTTTGGGGATAAGACAGCCGGTGAAATGACTAGCATAGAGGCATTCCATCTTAGTCCTCAGGGTTGGCAGTGCATTTGCAATCTTAGGATTGCGGTCTTGTTAATGTGAATATCTATGGGTCACAATTTCACTTACCATCAGGTGGTCTGTTTGCTCGTTTGCCTTCTCTATGACATTAAAAAAAGAAAGCATTTTTAATTTAACGTGGTCACCAATAGAGTACATAATGCTTTGACTACTACATGACAGTTAACCGCTTTCTTTGGTATTACGGCAGTATTGGAAATAGTAATTTCTACGCAAAGCACTAGCGTTATTGGAATTACTGCATTATTGGAAATTTCGAATTGGTCGAATATGACAAAACGATAAAGTCGTGAAGGGTTATTGATAGTGATCATTTATGTCAAAAAAATTAATCAAAATCATTTATTATTAACAAAGTTTTTACAAAAACTTGTCGAATCCTCCTTATAATTTTACACTTGATGTATTCGCTCTTTCATCTAAGGTTAAATCCAATAATACAATAGGTGGTCCCTATAAATTAATATTAACTTAATCTAAAGAAATTGGTGAGAACAGGAGTAGGTATATCCCTCATTGGGATGAGGTTGTGTATACATTATAGACATTATAGTGATGTGATAACCTCTTTATTTTTACTAACAATTATATCTAAATTTATTACGAATGAATATTTGTGCATGAACGTGTATGTGAGCGAATGTTGTGGGTATAATCTGCTACTAAGGTGTGTGTTAAATAGGTATGTCTTATGTGGCTACGGTCACTGCAAGAGTAGTTTTGTTTCCTCGTAGTTTTTGCTGTTTAACCGTGTTGTGATTTGTTTTGTGCACTCCCCATATGTTTTGTTATAGATTTTTGTTGTTCTGTTAGCTTTATTATATACGTGAGTGACCCAAAACCAGAAGCGTGTGCCAGGCTGCCTACCTAGCTTTGAATTTTTTAAATTTAATTTTTATTTATTCGTTCTTAAAATGCTCACTAACATAGGTACTTAAGTTCTGTTTGTCTACTAACCCACTATGGATCAAAGTTGTCTGAAAATAAAGATATTTTATTTAATTTATTTATTTATATAAGTAAATTGATGCTACACCAAATTGCCTTCCGGCAAAAGGAGTTCTAGATGTCTATAACACATACACCTTTAAATTAAGTAAAGACTATTTATTATTTTGACATTTTATTTATTATTTTGACATATTCTACCAGTTAGATTCTCGGTTAAGGCAGGCCAATTTTCAAAAATCCATAAATGCAGTAATAATTGTTTTCAAAAATAAAAGCAAGTTTTGCGTGGTAGTTGCCGTCCATGCGTTCGTTTTTTCCACCCTGTATAACTTATACTCGTCCCGCAACGACTTACTTCCCGCTGTCTGCAGTAATGTATTACTCCCCGCCCTAGTTCAAGCCGTCGTCGCCGACCGACGTCCAGTGCGACGTGTGCGGCGTCTGGGCGGCCTCCCTCGCGGCGCTGCAGTCGCACGTGCGGCTCACGCACGCATTCTCGTACACGTGCAGGGTGTGCAAGGAAGTTTTCTCACAGCGGTAAGTTACCCGACTGCCGAATGAGGATAATATGTTTCGTCGGCGATACTGCAAATCGCGTAACTAACTTTATGATAGAGCAAAATAAACCGTAATGGTTTTTGGTGCATTTTGCTCCTTATTTAAAATGTTACTTAAAATGTTATTTAATGTTATTTTAAATGTTACTTAATAGTATTGTCTTGGTTAATTTCTCTCCCTACTTCTAAAAGTAGTATTTCTGTAATGTGACTGTTATTTTTATAATTTATCTGATGTGGATGTATTGATATTTTATGTATTTATTTATAGTTATCTGTTTATTTATGCAAGTCATTTGTATCTTGTATTTATTTGTATATGTATATACTTATTTAGCTTTTTGTTTTGTTAACTGAGCGTTTATTTGTTTTTTTTTTTAGTTATTTTTGAATTCACGTTTAATTGCAAACATATATCTTGTTATTGCTCTTGTTAAGTCTGCTCCACCTACTGTAGAAATATATTAATTTGACACCTTGTCGCTACTAAGGTTGTCTGGAAGAGATCGCTAATCAGCGATAAGACCGCCTGTTGTTTACCTGTATTATTTTTAATTGTGCTCCATATCTGTTATGTTTTTGTTTGGTGTACAATAAAGTGTTTTGTATTGTATTGTTAGTTACGCGGTTTTGAAGTTTCACCGACGGTTTATCAGCCGATATTATGTATATTTGTTCCTTTGTGGCGCTGTAGAAACTAAACGCACGGACTGATTTTGATGATTCTTATGTAAATCGATTTGTCTTAATTTTGCGAATGTCACTAAAGATATTAAAATTCAATATGGCGGCAACTAGACGCCATTATTGTAATTAAGAGAAAAAAAAAGTCGAGGAACTGTGACAAGTGGGGTATCATTGAAAAGGTATTTAAAAATCATCTTTAGGTTTCTTTCATCATTTTTCATTTTGAATGATCATTTAGGATTTGTAACGATTTAAGGGTCTTCATATTGTTCTGGGGTGTTAATGTACATGTATAAGTTGCACGTTGTTTTTACGCAGTCGGTTTTATTTTTACTTTAAACATTTATTTTCGACTTCGCTAAATTGAGCGCGGTTACAGCGTCGGTGATACTGCCAAACCGCGTAACTAACAAATTTATGATAGAGCAAAATAAACCTTACTGTCTCATTAAAAAGGTGCATTTTGCTTCTTATTTCAAATGTTAGTTACGCGGTTTTGTAGTTTCACCGACGATAGGGTGATACAATCAGTAAAAATGTATCAGGACTATAAAAAAATAAGTCAGCAAATAAGGTTGTCTCCTTCGTTGTTTACGTTGAAGTATATTTTGATTTCAGGTCGCTCGCAACAAAGCACGCAAGCGCCCATTTAAAAAATAGGGTGTGGCCGTGCAAGATCTGTGGAACGCAATATAAGTAAGTATGAAGAATCCGTACACAAACTAGGTGCACTAGCCGTCCCCGGGCAAGTCTAAATGGAGCGTAGCTGCTACAGATTTCTCGTCATGTCTGTAACTAAAGCTAAAGATGAAGCTTCAAAAAGCTTATGAGCGAAGAGTGCCGCTATATTAATATCGAAGTTTCGGCACTTTTCTCATTTTTCCCATAGAAAGTCTATGTGAACAGATTTTCTGTGATTATTCCTCCGTGGTGCGTCTGATTATCACTTTTATTTTTTCTAAACCATCTATGGCTAGATGTGGTATTACGGGCTAAATTTGATCCTGATATCTCTAATAGCTTGGGAGGAGTACGCGGACAAACGAAAATCCGAATCGGTTAAGAATGGAGCTTCACTCACTTCTCCCTTCGCTACAATAAATATATATTCTTAGATTTTTAGGAAGATCTAATTTTACCACTTTGTTGGCGTGTCTAATATGTACATTCATGCCAAATTACGGACGGACGAATGAACAGGGCGAATCTACAAGGGTTCTTAATTTGACTACGGAACTCTAAAAATGGGTAAGTGTGAGTTGGGCTCGCGTTGAACATATTCGAAATCGTATTTAAATAATATAATACCTACTGTGCAGCGGTACGGCCCTCGCTGCGTGAGTCCGTCTCGTACTTGACCTGTTTTTTATATTTGACAGAGTTAGGGCGTAAACCAGATGTCCCCAAACTTTTTTGTCTTGTAGACCACTTACCATCGGTTTTACCGAACTGGAATACGGCTTACTCCGAGATTAGTCGATACAAATTCGGCGTTTAATCTAGGTATAAGACCTTATTCTCGTTTGGTCGAATCCGCCCTTAGCAAATTTTTCGGTTTTAGGTTGACCCCCAACTTAGGTAATGTCGAAGAAAAGATGAAATGGGAGGTGTAGAGGGTTAAAACTTTACACAGGTTACAATCAAAATTCAGTGCGGAAAAATATTATTTATAAAATAACAACTTAAAAGCACAGAAAATAAAAACGTCATTTATATAGAAATATATGTGTTCATTTATTTATCTAAAAGAGAGTATTACGTAAGTACGTAGGTACCTACTATCTGGTGTATGAATATGGATTATTCCTTTAATGGACGCTTTTGAAGGCTTGTAGTACTGTTAGGCGATGGGCTTGCAAGCTGTCACTAATACGCTGGTAAACATCTTACCGCCGCACTCAGAGACACCAATTAAATTTAATGCTTGTTTAGTGACGTGTTGTCTTACGGCCAAACCCTATATTCAATCCGCGGACAGATAGGCTTACTTCGGATTAAAATTTGACACATTTTGTATGGGCAAATGTCAAATTTTAACCCGAGGTAAGCCTTATCTATCCTCGGATTGAATATAGGGTTCGGCCGTTAATCAATTGCTATAGCAGAGAAAGTGACAGCAGCAACTTTAATCAAGCATTAAATTTAATTGACGTCTCTGAGTGCGGCAGTTAGCCTAATTGTGCAAAGTGTGGTTATAGAATTATCAACAAGTTTTAAAAGTTGTTGGTAATTCTTTAACTCTGCCTACCCCACTTTGGGAATGAAGGCGTGAGTTTATGTATGTATGTATGTGGAAAGCAAAAATTAAAGTCACGACGTGCTTAAATAGGATCCATCATCGCGAACCCTCATTTTCATCTCATGGCCACCATGGACATTTATTTTATTCCACACAAATGTGAAACACCCTACTGACCACCACTATTTACCCGACTGCCGAATTAGGAGGGTAATGTGTTTACAGCCTACATATGTAATAGGAACACATTCTTTTGTGGCGCTCTAGAAACTCAACGCGTGGACTGATTTTAATGATTCTTATGTCATCGATTTGTCTTAATCATTTGAGTGTCACTAAAGAAATGACCAATCAAAATTGAATATGGCGGCAACCAGACGCCACATAGTAAAAAAGAAAAAAAAACGACGAATTATGACAAGTGGGGGGGTGGCCGTCTAGTCGCATAACAGCTATTGTCATAATTTCGATTGTCATAACACATTACGCATAAAGTTGATGCTCATATTATTTTTTTGACATAAATTGTACAATGGCATAATTGTTCCCTGTCATAATTATACGGAGTCATAATTGGTTTAACCATAATGTAGAATGTCATACATTTATTTAGTAGTAATATTAATATAATATAAAGTTAATGGCAATACCGACTCGGATCGCGGATAGGTTAGGGTTATTTTTTTATAAAAGAGCAGAAAAGCTTTATGAACATTATAAAGTATGGTTAAATAAATTTATGCGCGTTACACAATGTGTTCTTAAACATTATGATTCATAACGTTATGCGCATAAATATATGACTATTTACAGTTATGCGTAATGATGATTATGACGAATCCACGTATGCCTATCAAAAATATGTCTTCAAACTTAATGCAACCCGATATGGACCCGACAAGTGGGTTATCAGCAGGGGTCGGAATTTTCGTAGCACTTTTGAGCTGTCATAGGGACTTCTCGTTTATCGACTTCGGATATACATATTTTATCGATACATTATAGAACACAACATGTTAAAGAAGATTAAAAATATAGGTAAAGCACAGGCGGTATTATCGCTAAAGAGCGATTTCTTTCAAATAACTTTCGAGTAATTGAAAACGTGAAATAGAGATTTGCAATGAAAATAATGAAAAGTTAATAGTTAACATTTTAATCAGTTCAATTCAGTGTTTTATCATTTATGAATTTCATGTTCAGTCTGTTTTAGTGCAAACAAGACTAAGTGTTTCTTCATTCGTTTTTCTATAAAATAAATAGATTGTCATTATCTGAAAGAGATCGCTCTTTAGCGATAAGACCGCCTGTTGTTTACCTATACTTTTAATCTTCTTTAACATGTTGTGTTCTATAATGTATCGATAAAATATGTATATCCGAAGTCGATAAACGAGAAGTCCCTATGACAGCTCAAAAGTGCTACGAAAATTCCGAACCCTGGTTATCAGTTATCATTTAATAGGTATTTAAATATTATCTTTTAGATTGTTTCTTAATTTATAACGATTTAAAGTTGGTTGTTTTTTTATATCTTGGCAGATCTAGTATAGCGCTGATCGCGCACCGCTCCAGGAAGCATAGCAAGCAGATGCCGTGCAACCTCTGCGGGCGGTCCTTCCAGACCCCCTGGTCGCTCTACAAGCATCAGCTGACGCAGCACAAGTACATCGTGAGTACCGGGGCCGGCTGATTGCCACCATTAGGGTTCCGTACCAAAACGGTCAAAAAGGAACCCCTATGGTGAGGTTTCGGTTTCTGCCTGTCTGTCTGAGCCATCGTAGCCCCCAGACGAATGATCCGGTGTAGACGCGGTTGTTTTAAACAACGCTATTAGAATAGAATAAAATAGAATAGAATCCTTTATTTCAGGCCGACAGACCCATAACATTTGTTAGTAACAGAGGTACTTAGACTATGTTAGTACTACTACCTACTACATTTAACTTATTTATTTATTTAATATATGTAAAAATTGGTTTAACTTGTCCTAACCAGTTAATCAAAATCGGACAGTCAAACCTGCCAGCTATCATTTTCAGGATACTGTTGGGGCTTTTCCTGACGCGATCCATGTGTGATGCGATTTTCTTACGCATGATCGCCAGGAAGCCGTCTGTGCGCGACTCCGTAAACATACCTGAGGCGCTGCACCACCTCGGCAGGCCCAGCAGTATCCTGAAAGCGTTGTTGTATTGCACGCGAAGGGCGTTATAAGCTCGTTTCGTATACTTAACCCACAGGCTGCTCGAGTAAAACGATTGACTATAGGCTTTAAATAGCTATTTAAAGCAAGATGGTTCTTAGCTAAGTTTTCTGAAAATCGGTTGGGCCGTGTAGATATCAGCTCTGACAGAAAGGGCCGGCAATAAATCAGGGGTTTTTAGGGTTCCGTAGGCAAATGGCAAAAAACGGAACCCTCCGGCATCGTCATGTCTGTCTGTCTGACTGTCCGTCCGTATGTCACAGCCACTTTTTTCCGAAACTTTAAGAACTATACTGTAGAAACCGCATTAAGATTTTCACACAAAAATAGAAAAGAAAATCAATACATTTTGGGGGTTCCCCGTTTTTTTTCATCAAACCCGTAAGCGTTTATCTATGGATAGGTCTTCAAAAATCATATTGAGGTTTCTAATATGTTTTTTTTGTAAACTGAATAGTTTGCGCCAGAGACACTTCCAAAGTGTTAAAATGTAACTTCCCCCGTAACTTCTAAAATAAGAGAATGATAAAACTAAAAAAAATGTATGATGTACATTACCATGCAAACTTCCACCGAAAATTGGTTTGACGAGATCTAGTAAGTAGTGTTTTTTAAATAAGTCGATTAATATTAATAATAAAATTGCTGCTACGGAACCCTTCACGGGCGAGTCCGACTCGCATATGCAATCCGTGCATATTCCTTATTGTGAAAAGGGTTATACATATGTTCGCAGAGCCTAAACGACCCACTGGTGGGCGACCCTCAGCACCAGTGCACCGAGTGCAAGGTGCAGTTCGTTGACGGCGCCGCGCTGGCTTATCACCTCGTCATGGAGGACCACGCGGGCGCCGCGGACGTGCCGTAAGTGCATCATTGTCATCAACAACATTATCATTATTAACGTAATGGTCGGGTTAATCTGGCAGAATATTCATTGTTAGAAGTACTCTTTGCTTTACTAACACCATTATCTTCGTAATTACCATCGTCACTACCATCACTGACGTCATATTCATTGTTATCAACGTCATTTATAACACTGACGTTATAATTAACCTCATCAACAGGGTTGGCTATTATCAAGATAATTATTTTCTCTGATAATTATCCGATAATTATCCGATAATTATCCGATAATTATCTGATAATTATCCAACTATCAAATCAAGTAACGTATATATAAATCAAAGTTTTTTTTCTATATTTACATTAGTTTTACCTGTCACTACTTTTTGGCGTTCGTTTGGATACACGCTTGATATTGTGACGAAAAAACATGCGTTTGGATACACATATATATTATTTCGTTTTGTTTTGTACAATAACAGTTACTCGTTATTATCAATGATAATTATCAACACGTTATTATCATGATAATTATCAACGATAATTATCTAGATAATTATCACGATAATTATCCAGGCCAACCCTGCTCATCAACATTACTTCACCATCATAACATAACTTATACTCAAAGTCACCAATCTATCTAACGCTATTGTCATCATAATTACCAAAGTCACTTCTGTCACTGCCATCTTCATCATTATCAACGACATTTATATCACTGACATTATAATCAACGTCACCAATCTATCTAACGCCATTATCATCATTACCACCATTGCCATTATTACGTCATTACCTTAATTTTCATCAATATTATTAACGACATCGCGTTCATTAACATCATAATAATCAATCATTTCAACATCATTAACTCCGTCATAATTAATTATCAACGTCACGAACCTTACTAACACCATTATCATCATTACCAACGTTATCACCTTAATTTTCATCAATATTATTAACGACATCGCTTTCATTATCATTATATATTTTATCAAAATTTATGCAAAATGTGGTTACAGAATTATCAACAAGTTTTTAAAGTTCTAGGTAATTCTGTAGCTCTGCCTACCCCTCTCTGGGATTACAGGCGTGAAGGTATGTATGTATGTATATATTTTTTCAACATTATTACCACCGTCATAATTAATTATCAACGTCACCAACCTTACTAACAGCATTATAATCATTACCAACGTCATCACCTTAATTTTCATCAATATTATAAACGACATCGCGTTCATTACCATCATAATAATCAATCATTTCAACATCATTACCACCATCATTATTAATTATCAACGTCACCAACCTTACTAACACCATTGTCATCATCCTGCGCATTGATTAAATGCTTTCTGTACAAAGAACACGATTTGTTTCAGATTTTCGTGTGTTCCGTGCAAGAAGCTATACGAGTGCACGGAACAATTGGAAACTCATCTGATTACGTGCAAGCAACCTGTCAAGTACCCAAGGAAATGCTGCTACGTAAGTTACATTTCACTGCCACCATTGATCAAATATAAATGTATTCTCAAACATTATCAAAAAGGATTATCATAATTATACTTGCTTTCAAGTATAATTATGTTTTTGGTGATTGAAAAAATTACCTTCTGCTGGAGTTTCTTGCGGCGCTTCTTCTCCGCAATGATGGTCTTGTCCGAAGCGCTGGTAGATGCACTGTACATTACCGACGTGTAAAAGAGCCCGCATGTGGCCAATTTACTGAATAAATATTTTCAATTTTGAATTTTGAATTTTGATGGCTTTTTAGGGTTCAGTAGTCAACAATTCTAGTTTCGCCATGATCGTGTCTCAGTCCGTCCGCAAACCGTTAGGTTTCTTTAATATTTTTTTTATTTTGAACGATCATTTAGGCTTTATAACGGTTTAAAGTTGGTTTGCAACAACAGTCGTGTTTTTTAAAGCTTGCTTTTTGTTGTTATTATTGGGTCCTTTCCTATGAAATTGGCGTTTTATATGGAGAATTTTATGAAAACGGTGGTTTTCATACATTTAATTTTGCTGATTATTTAGTAACGTCAAATGCAAACCAAGCAAAATTCTGTCAGGAATATTGGACACTTCTAAGCTATATTATACATATCTTAGTTACTTAAAAATAGTTCGCTTCATAAAACTGTGCGTAATTGAAAAACTTGAACTTGCAGCACTTAAAAAGAGTTAAGTTCACACTTTAATTTTAAACATTAAGTAAGAAATTGAACCATATTATTTGTATCTAAAACCTTTGTTGCATAGTGTATTAATGAAATTTAAAAATATTTTGGAGGTTAAAATTGAAATAAATAAATTCCGTACGAAATAAAACACGTAAAAAAACGCCAATTTCATAGGTAAGGACCCAATATTTGAGATAGTTTTTGTGTTGTAACGGCTTCGGAACTCTACACTGGTCATGGTTAGTTGGTTAGACATGCTTTTGCTCGGTTTTTATTTAAAATAAATGCCCCAAACGGATGGGCGGATGGTTTTCATCGATCAAAGACTCCGTAATAAATAAACCTACTTTTATATTTTTATCATAATCATAATCATAATCATAATCTTTATTTGCTTCAAAAATGGTACAATAAGGTGTTACATATTTGGACCCGAACAAACATTTTTCGCTAAATACTAGCATGCAAATTTTAATTATTATGTACTTATACAGAAAGAATTACATTTTTTGTTTATTAAATTACCTTTGACATAATTCATTTACATTGTAAAACATTTTATCATTTAGCCAACTGTACAGTTTCACTCTAAATGGCTTAAACTGAAGCTCAGTAATCTCTTTAGGGATAAGGTTGTAAATTTTGACACACATGCAGTAACAATTTTTCATCGCGTTGTTGTTGTTTTAATGTTTGTATTATTGCTTTGTCCATCTTCCATCTATTTTGTCTAATGTAATTCAAATATAACTAGCCACATCTCGAAAAATCCACATTTTGTTCGCGTTTTGCAATCACTAGTTTTTAAGAGCTCTACACTTTGTTTTATTGCTGTGGCGTCAGTAGCACGCCGGATTACTTCGCCGCTTGGCGTTCAAAAGGTTTATAAAGAAACTAGGGACCTGCCCTCGCTTCCCTTCGGCTTATGTGAGTTTTCATCACCCGTACATAATACAGTATTTATTTTACATAAAACCTTCCTCTTGAATCACTCCATCTATTGATGACAACCGCATTAAAATCCGTTGCGTACGTTGAAAGACCTAAGCGTACATACGGACGGACAGACGGCGGGGAGCGACCTCGTTTTATACTATGTAAAGATATCTAAATATCAGGGGACTATGTCGCTCAAATCGGCCAAACCAAAGCCTTCGACCAAAGACTCCGCAACAATCTTGCTCATCATCACACAAATATTTCCCCATAGGCAGGGTCACCACTAGTTATGCTAAAGGCTTCGTGAGTATGTTTTTTTTCTTGTTACAGTGTGAAGAGATGCTTCTAGACAAGGCTCACTACAAGAGACACTACACCCAAGAACATCCCACGCTACAGTACCGATATGCGGGCATGAATACTATATGCGAGTCGTGCGGGAAATCGGTATGTATTCTGACTGTTCAATCGCCCGCGATCCGTGTGATCGTATTTCAGCAAAATTACAACCAACGCGACTACGAGAAGTTCTAGAGCCAGATAAAATATATCAAATGCAAGCCGACTCGCAATTTCTGCCTGGTTTGCATCCGAGCCGGTACCGGTCTAGTTTCACTGGTTTTTTGGTATGGTTGAGAATCTTGTACACCAAGTTTGGAGAGGTATCGGAGATATACCCGTGTGGTTGCCGGGTTAGAATAGTGCCACTCCATGTCTTCCCGTGGATGTCGTAAGAGGCGACTAAGCGAATGGAGGCTTGTAGTACTGTTAGGCGATGGGCTTGCAACCTGTCACTAATACGCTGGTAAACATCTTAGCCTAATTGTGTAAAATGTGGTTACAGAATTGTCAACAAGTTCTTAAGAGTTGTTGGTAATTCTGTAGCTCTGCCTTCCCCACTCTGGGAATAAAGGCGTGAGTTTATGTATGTATGTAAGCGATGTGCACCCAGAATCGGGTGCATTGTCAGCGTTCCTTCCAATTTAACACACGACACACCGGGCTTACGCGACTAGAGCCGCCATACAAAAGGATCTACCTTCAACGGGCTATTTTTTTTTAAAGTCAACTCTCACGAAATCTACCCTACATGGACTGAATTGGTGTAAGGATCAAACACTGACAAGCATCCACGGTCCCTAGCCATGCAAACGCTACTAAAGCTTTAGTACCATGTGGCACCATCCTTCTTGACGGACAGCAAGGCACTACCGTTAGGCCCGATTGTGCTTGACACACTATCGTGCAAAGTGTCCGTCCACCATGCTGCCACAGACCACAGATTCTTACTTCGCTCATTTCGTTTCGTTCAGAAATTGTGGCTCCTACACTCGCTTCAAAAACCTTATGTGTATAATATATTTTTTATACACAAGCGAAATTCTAAAATCCAGTAGATTTTTTGGGAAAAACAATAGAGCAGTAGACACACCCCAAAACCAGTAGTTCTACTGTAAAAATAGGAGATCTGGCAACACAAGATTCTACGGACATCGACTGAAGGACTTAGTATCCATGGTCAAGAAAAAAAAACGGACGTGACGTTTACGCATTATCAAGCA
Source organism: Acleris emargana (assembly GCA_927399475.2). Lineage (NCBI taxonomy): Eukaryota > Metazoa > Arthropoda > Insecta > Lepidoptera > Tortricidae > Acleris > Acleris emargana. Next base: position 3,447,261 of record OV656862.1, read on the forward strand.
CGTACGATGCATGGCTGATCTGTTATACGTCAGGGCTCCATTCCATCCAGCCGCACGTCGTGCGAGAAGTAGTGGGGGGGCTCGTTTGTTCACTTTTTACACCCTTGGATGGAGGATTTCTGGTGGCCATCTGCGGTCTTCATCGGTTCCGCTTCACCAAATGATAGTTTCTGAATGCAAATGCTGGACCTGTACTACCAAAAATCGCTATGTATGCTTGTAATATTTGAGGAGTTCTTTCAATTCCTAACGGATTTTCTCATAAGATACTGACTGACCTGGTGACAGTGGGACCAACTCGAGCGTATGCCCTATCAAACAAAAAATATTTCTTGTAATGAACGTCGCCACTTTCCCTACAGATCTTCAAGCCCCACCTAGAAGCCCACCTAAAGAGCCACCAAGAAAGTGCCTACGAGTGTCGCACCTGCGGCGCTGCCAGCCTCGACCCGACCGTGCACGTCAACCACGTGCTGAGCCAGCACGCCGCGCGCCCCTTCTGCTGCACGCTCTGCACGCGGCGCTTCCAGCACCGGAGCGACTGCAGGGACCACATACTGAAGGTAGATCATACTCCGAGGGTGGCAGGACCACCCAGGAACTGCTCCGAGTGTCGCACCTGCGGCGCTGCCAGCCTCGACCCGACCGTGCACGTCAACCACGTGCTGAGCCAGCACGCCGCGCGCCCCTTCTGCTGCACGCTCTGCACGCGGCGCTTCCAGCACCGGAGCGACTGCAGGGACCACATACTGAAGGTAGATCATACTCCGAGGGTGGCAGGACCACCCAGGAACTGCTCCGAGTGTCGCACCTGCGGCGCTGCCAGCCTCGACCCGACCGTGCACGTCAACCACGTGCTGAGCCAGCACGCCGCGCGCCCCTTCTGCTGCACGCTCTGCACGCGGCGCTTCCAGCACCGGAGCGACTGCAGGGACCACATACTGAAGGTAGATCATACTCCGAGGGTGGCAGGACCACCCAGGAACTGCTCCGAGTGTCGCACCTGCGGCGCTGCCAGCCTCGACCCGACCGTGCACGTCAACCACGTGCTGAGCCAGCACGCCGCGCGCCCCTTCTGCTGCACGCTCTGCACGCGGCGCTTCCAGCACCGGAGCGACTGCAGGGACCACATACTGAAGGTAGATCATACTCCGAGGGTGGCAGGACCACCCAGGAACTGCTCCGAGTGTCGCACCTGCGGCGCTGCCAGCCTCGACCCGACCGTGCACGTCAACCACGTGCTGAGCCAGCACGCCGCGCGCCCCTTCTGCTGCACGCTCTGCACGCGGCGCTTCCAGCACCGGAGCGACTGCAGGGACCACATACTGAAGGTAGATCATACTCCGAGGGTGGCAGGACCACCCAGGAACTGCTCCGAGTGTCGCACCTGCGGCGCTGCCAGCCTCGACCCGACCGTGCACGTCAACCACGTGCTGAGCCAGCACGCCGCGCGCCCCTTCTGCTGCACGCTCTGCACGCGGCGCTTCCAGCACCGGAGCGACTGCAGGGACCACATACTGAAGGTAGATCATACTCCGAGGGTGGCAGGACCACCCAGGAACTGCTCCGAGTGTCGCACCTGCGGCGCTGCCAGCCTCGACCCGACCGTGCACGTCAACCACGTGCTGAGCCAGCACGCCGCGCGCCCCTTCTGCTGCACGCTCTGCACGCGGCGCTTCCAGCACCGGAGCGACTGCAGGGACCACATACTGAAGGTAGATCATACTCCGAGGGTGGCAGGACCACCCAGGAACTGTTCCGAGTGTCGCACCTGCGGCGCTGCCAGCCTCGACCCGACCGTGCACGTCAACCACGTGCTGAGCCAGCACGCCGCGCGCCCCTTCTGCTGCACGCTCTGCACGCGGCGCTTCCAGCACCGGAGCGACTGCAGGGACCACATACTGAAGGTAGATCATACTCCGAGGGTGGCAGGACCACCCAGGAACTGCTCCGAGTGTCGCACCTGCGGCGCTGCCAGCCTCGACCCGACCGTGCACGTCAACCACGTGCTGAGCCAGCACGCAACGCGCCCCTTCTGCTGCACGCTCTGCACGCGGCGCTTCCAGCACCGGAGCGACTGCAGGGACCACATACTGAAGGTAGATCATACTCCGAGGGTGGCAGGACCACCCAGGAACTGCTCCGAGTGTCGCACCTGCGGCGCTGCCAGCCTCGACCCGACCGTGCACGTCAACCACGTGCTGAGCCAGCACGCCGCGCGCCCCTTCTGCTGCACGCTCTGCACGCGGCGCTTCCAGCACCGGAGCGACTGCAGGGACCACATACTGAAGGTAGATCATACTCCGAGGGTGGCAGGACCACCCAGGAACTGCTCCGAGTGTCGCACCTGCGGCGCTGCCAGCCTCGACCCGACCGTGCACGTCAACCACGTGCTGAGCCAGCACGCCGCGCGCCCCTTCTGCTGCACGCTCTGCACGCGGCGCTTCCAGCACCGGAGCGACTGCAGGGACCACATACTGAAGGTAGATCATACTCCGAGGGTGGCAGGACCACCCAGGAACTGCTCCGAGTGTCGCACCTGCGGCGCCGGCCTCGACTTGTTTCTAATTAGGTTAAGGTTTACCCTTACCCTTATTCTTGAGTAAGTCCTTTTATTTTCCAGGTACACGCACCAGCCAAACTGTACAGATGCGAATTCTGCGGTCTCGAATTTTCTTACTTCCGTCGTTTAAAGGACCATTCAGAGAAACTACACAACCTCGTCCTCCCGCAACTTAGAACTCCAAAAGCCACGAAACTAAAAATATTCGTGTATGCTCACATGGTGATAGAGATCAACTTATTGGAAAAGGAAGCAGTGGAGAAAAGCGAAGTAGAGCTTCTGGACTACCTTGGACAAAAATCGAAACCGGTCAACTATGAGAAATTCTTTAGATTTCACTCTCTACCTGATGAAATAATAATAAAAAAACGCAAAAGGAAACCAAGACCCAATATCTCAAAACAATCTAATATTAACATAGAAAGTGATGTCGTTGTTAAGAGAGAGGGCGACGATGTTACAGATGGAGATATTCAAGCTAAAATGGAGCCAGTTGCCAAAGTTGAGGTGGAAATATTAGGAACAGAAGTAGGGATTTCTGTCAAAGAAATGCAGCCGCAGATGGATGAGGTGGTAGAGGAAATGGTGGAGGAATCAATAGAACAGGAGGTGTTTTACCAAGATCCAGGGGAAGAGGTAATGTTCGATCAAGAACCAGTAGAACATGTATTGTTTGATGAAGAACCAGTGGAACAGGTGGTATTCGATCAGGAACCAGTAGAACAGGTGGTGTTTGATCAGGAACTCGTGGAACAGAAGGTGTTCCACCAAAAATCTGCGGAACAGGAGGTGTTTCTCCAGGAACCAGTTGAACAGGATCAAGAATTTGTGCATGAAGGAGTGTCTGATCAAGATTTGGGGCGTCAGGTTGTGGAGCAGGAACCTGATCCACAGCCCATGGAGGTAGAGGATGCACCGCTGGAGGTGTTTGAAATGGATGGGCAGCGGTATGTGATGATCTCTGGTGAAATGTACAAGATAGCCGGTGAAGATGATGACTGATCGGCAAGTACCTTTGCCCCAAACTGGACTGATTACTGCTGGTAGTAAGTGTGACGGACAGAAGTCTATCATGTTTTTTTATTAGGGTGACTGACTTTATCGGCGGATTTTTTCTAATCGATGGAAATTTAATTGCAGTTTAAATTGGGGAAGGAAGAATTAAAACGGGTTCTTAAATATAAAAGGGTTTTTTATAACAGAATCAGCACTTAAACGGCTGAACCGATTCGGGTGCGGATTTTTTTTTAATTTGAAAGCAGGTTTTCTGTTGGTGGTTCTTAGACCTGTTTTATTAAAATCACTTCAGCCGTTTTTGAGATATTAAGCTTTAAAGGGGTTAAAAGCCCCCGAGATAACGGCGACACCTGCTTTAACAGCTGATATCTCTTAAACTGCCCAACCAATTTTCATTCAATCTTGCTAAGCTAGCTAAACCCCTCTTTTTATCAATTATTAACCCCCTGTCACAAAAAGAGGGGTGTTACAAGTTTGATCGCTATTTATGTGTGTGTATGTGTATCTGTCTGTGGCACCATAGCTCTTAAACGGATGAACTGAATTGGATGCGGTTTTTAACCCCCGATGCAAAAAAGAGGGATGTTATAACTTATAAGTGTGTGTGTCTGTCTGTGTGACTTTATTTTATGTATGTTCACCGATTACTCCGTCAATTGTGGACCGATTTTAAAGGTCCAAAAGTGGATACATCTCTTTGTAGTCGATTGTACAAGCCTAGAGCTTAGTTTGGGACTATGTCAATCGGTGTGATATTGTCCCCTGATATTTATTAATTTATCCGCTAGCGGTAGGTTCAGAGATAAGATGATGGTAGCGACCCGGGCGGACCCTGCACAAGGTACCGCTACGAAAAACTAAGAAAAACAAAAATGGCCGATCACTGAGCTGGCAACGCGACAGCCTAGTCGGTAGTGAGCCAGCGTACAAAGCTAGCGGTCCCGGGTTCGATCCCCGGTACAGGCAAATGTTTATGTGATGAGCATGAGTATATTCCTGAGTCTTGGGTGTTTTTTATGAATTTATCTATACAACGTGTTACAAAATACCCCGTAAAAATATAATAAATAATCAAAGCCAAAAATATTGTCAACCCTAGTAAGCTGTCATGTCAGGGAACCGGAGTTAGCATCACTACATAGTATAAAACAAAGTCGCTTGCGCTGTCTGTCCCTATGTATGCTTAAATCTTTAAAACTACGCAACGGATTTTGATGCGTTTTTTTTTAATAGATAGAGTGATTCTTAAGGAAGGTTTATAATTTATATGTATAATACATTCCACGCGGGCGAAGCCGCGGGCGGGTCGCTAGTAGATTATGTAACAGAGAGGCCTACCTACCAATTTTAATAATTGTCAACTTAAGTGGTTTTTCTATTTTTCATCCACAAAGGTTCAATACTATGATGTCATTATGCTTAAAGTACTAGCTTCAAAAAACGTCAAGCCGAAAAAAAATATGTTGTCAATTTCAAATCTTATTATCGATATTCTACAATTGTTCCGTGTTTTTCCATATTTTTTTCCAAAATGACGATGTTTTCTAACTCAGAATATTACGATTTATGATGTTATGCGTAGGCCATGAAGATAGAAATTTAAATCGTGCTCGCGAACTGTATCAAAGGTTGTACATTGAGCTAGGCGGAGCTCACTTTGAGCCGTTCCTGTAAATTTGACGTTCATTACGAAAAAGTAAGTGTTAGTTAAGGTTTGTTCGTTTAAAATCTTCCAAAACTCGACTTGTAATAATTATGTTTCGCGAATTAGGTAAAAATGTGTTACTGAAATAGGGTTAGCACATCAATGAAAAAAAAAATAGTTTTTTTTTTTTTGGCGGTAAGTCATACAGTGATAGTACGGTTCAGAAATATTGTAAATGGACTTGTAATGGATTTAACCCCCTTTCGCCTTACGGGTATTTTTGTAACACCCTGTATAAGTAAGTTTATCGTTGCCCGTAGTACAAGGTTATAGAGCTTAGTTTGGGGTTAGGTCAATTTGTGTGCAATTGTCCCCTGATATTTATTTATTGATTTAGTTTAGGATTTCACTATTCCAATGACGGCAACTGGTTTCACAGTAACTTGAAAGATTTAAATTAATCATAGGGTCGGCGATCGCCGCCAAAAGGCATAATATGTTAACAAATTAGTACTGTTTGACACACCAATCAGTCAATCAGAAACATAAGGTCAATGCCTAAAAATTTATATATGTAAAATAGGCTGAAATGAATTATTTTGTTTAGTTTTGAGGCAGAGAAAGTGTCAAACACGGTTAGAGATTAACGCTGTTAGCTGGTTAGTGACAGTGCGTCTCACATAGCGGGGTCCCGCCAGCACATGCTGAGTCGAGGCCTTTTCATAGCTATGCCGTGCCATCTGAATCACGCATCTCAGTTTTAGTTGTAATTCTAACTATAGTTTAAGCTTATATATTTTTTTCTTTATTTTAATTATGTTAACGTGTTTCAATTTGTCATCGCGTAATATTTGAATAATTGTAGTTTATGCAACTGATGCACGAGAGACCGCTCGTTTCATAATAGGATCATACAAATGTTTTAAGGCCTAATTATGTACAGTTCCATACACTACTTTATCTACACACATATCATAACATAAGTTTAGAATTACTTTCGTAACAGCAAAGAAACAACAAACAAATGACTACAATAATGGTGGCAATTCGATCCTCCGCAAAGACGAATGATTTTTTTTTTAATCATCACAAACGAATTAAGTCCCTATTCTCAAGTCTCTCGAGATCAAATGTGCCGTTTATACTAAAAAAACATAGTGAATTGTTTAATATCTATGAATACTAGAATAGAGGATTTGTTAGATCATTCTCCCGAACTCATTATTTCTTCGTAGTAATTTTTCCATTCGCATTTTTCCCCGAACGCGATATTACCAGTCGCCTTTTTTCCTGCGGCAGTTTATATTCACAGTCGTGTTTTTCCGCTTGCGAGTTTTATCCAGTCGCTTCTTTTCCTACCACCATATTTTCACGGTCGTGTTTTTCCCGTTCCAATTTGTCGAAGATACAGAGTCGACGAAGCTCCGCTACCGCGGAGCTCCTATTTCTGGGTGGTTTGGCCCTCCGGGCCTGATGCAAAACTAACATAACCTAAACCTACCTACGAATTACGATGTAAATACTTTTGGGAAAAGTGCGACTGAGATAGAAATCGAACGGGAAAAAAACCGACTGGGAAAAAAGTCGAACAACAAAAAAAGCGACTGTAATAAAATCGAATGGTGAAAAATAAAATTAGGTAATATCGCGTTCGGGGAAAAATGCGAACGGAAAATTTAATACAAAGAAATAATGAGTTCGGGAGAATGATTTAACAAACCGAATAGAGACCCTCTTGAGTTTTGATAGCTGTTCCAAATTTAAACTCGTAACCTTACCAAAATCTATACTGTAATAAAATTACAGTACAGTTTTTACCTACTACCACAGACAAGAAAGTCCTCGTAGTAAAATTGGTTGTTATAATGCTGGTCATTTCCTACGGGTTTTGAACGCATAATAGAGGACTTATGATATGCGTGTAGATAATAGTATTTTATGTAACTGGTACATAAAGAGGGACCTTAAAACACGTGTGGTTTTGTGAAACGAGCCGAAGGCGAGTTTCATAATAACATCACACGAGTTTTTTAAGGCCTAATTATGTACAGTTGCATACATTACTTTATCTACTCACATATTTTAAGTAAGTACTCTAAGATGCATTCAGTAGCCGAAGGCAAATAACCTTCATAGCTACCAGTGCTACTGCTACCTGAAATATATCTATAGCTGTTAAGCTAATGTATAAACTGAAATAAGAAATAAATCAGAGAAAAGAAGTATTTATTTATTATAATGATTGTAAACATTAACATTAGTGCAATTTGAAATGTTTAATTAACTAACAAACAAATGGCGGCAAAGTTAACCTGTGTCACGAATATGAATGTTTTTTTTTAAATCATAGACAAACTAACAAAGTCCCTATTCTAATGTCATTCGACATCAAAACGGCGTACGACACTTTACTTAAAATATACCGAGTCGACGTTTAATAGATACTAGAATTGACCCCCTGTTTGGATTGTGTTGGTTTTGGAAGATGTTCCAAATTTAAACAACATTACTTTATCAAAAGTTGTATCGTAATTTTAACTTTACAGTACAGCTACAGATAAGAAAAAATATCATAGTAAAATTGTATCTTGTAATGATGGTCATTGTCTACGGATTCTGAACGCATTATAGAGGACTTATGATATGAGTGTAGATAAAGATTTTTATATATCATCTATCTAATCAATCATTTATTTGTGTTTACAGGTCATATCATAACAAAAGATTGTAAAATATATATAAAGTCGAATCCAGAATTAGGCGAACTAACTTGACAGTTCATTTTACACTTATGTTGCCACAGTTTGGCTAGTGCTGTTAGTCTAATATCGATATTTAAATTTTATAATTAAAAAATATGATATTTATATTTTAATATCAAAATTAGTTACGTATCCCATAAATTGTGTTTTTTCTTGTGCTACAAAAGAGCATCGTCCAATTCCATGGAAATTCTTTAGTTTATCAGAAAACACAGTAACAGTATTGAGGGCGCCACTGGACGCTCGACGTTTGCTCGGGGCAGTCTCAACAGGTGGAAGCCATTAATTAAAATTTAGAATTAGAATAATAGGAGTAATAGTTATTATTATGTATGATAGTTATGATCAAGCGTGTACAGTGCAACCATTTTCTTATTAGCGACCGGCAATCTTCGTTTTTCTACGACACACGAGTGACAAATATACTGTTAGTTGCGAGTGCAAGCGTGATAGCGATAGCCAGACGAAAACTATTAACCCTTTGAACGCCTCTGACTTGATACAAACGTCGTCCTCACACGCCAATGACAGCTGAAAACCACAGCTAATGTCAACCTTACGTCACAAATACTCGGGCCTATTTTGCACTGTATCTGTGACAACTATGGGTCGATGGCGTCGTAGGCACGACAGTCCACGACCACTTTAGTGGTTCTTGGCGTTCGAAGGGTTAAGAAGCTGGGAATACTGTAAATCATTAAAAAATACCTGACACGATATCCAAAAGTATGTGATTATGGAGTAATAATGGTAAATTGGTCCATTAGGTCCAATAGAAAAATCTAACTTGTGAAAATTAAATGCTTGTAAGCATTCTAGCAATGTAATCTGCTGTAAATATACCTTTTTTAATAAACTACCAAATACATTTGTTTTTTTCTTTTCACAACTATTGCGTGGCTGATAATTCGGAATCTGGAACTCAAATTTCGAAACAATTTTTACGTGATGTTCTTTTTATATACCAAAAAATCAGAAAAAATCCTTACTTGAAGATCATTATTTATATTTTACGCAAAAATAAAGATGTCATATTTTACAGTTATGGAACAGAATGCAAAAACTTCAATACTCTGCATTAAAAATTAGTCTAGTCAAAACGAACCTTATTTCATAAAAAAATAGGTTCATAACAAAATGAGTATTTTATTTTGCGTTTTCCATCCATATTATCTTAAACCCTTGGTGAGCGAGTTCGACTCGCAGTTGACTATTTTTACCCGACGGCGTCAGAAGGAGGGTTATGTTTTTTGAGCGTATGTATGTAAGTATCTACATACTTACATACATACGCTCGAAAAACATAACCATATGTGTGCATGTATGTATGTATGTCTTTTTCTGGGCACGCTCTGCAGCCTAAACGTCCTGACGGATTTTAACATACGAGGTGTCGTTCGAGTCGTCTTAATTGTAGAATATAGTATATAGGGTATATAATATTTCAATATGGCGTCCGCAAAAAAAAATAAGGAGAGGGAATACGAAAGTCATGTCCAACGTCAATGTCGCGCCAACTCCCGTGATAGTCGGAGGCTCTGCGCTCGAAGTTGTTGACGACTATATACCCGGGAGTTAGGTAGGTCCAACTTTGAGAAAGAGGTCACTCGTCGAATCCGACTCGGCTGGGCAGCGTTCGGGAAGCTTCGCAGCACCTTTTCGTCCAAATTACCGCAGTGTTTGAAGTCAAAAGTCTTTGACCAGTGTGTGTTGCCAGTGATGACCTACGGATCCGAGACGTGGGCGCTAACAATGGGCCTCATAAGGAAGCTCAGTCACTCAGAGCTATAGCTATGGAGAGGGCTATGCTCGGGGTTTCTCTGCGTGATAGAATCAGAAATGAGGATATCCGCAGGAGAAATAAGGTTACCGACATAGCCCGAAGAATAGCTAAACTGAAGTGGCAGTGGGCGGGGCACATCGCACGCAGGACTGATGGCCGATGGGGTCAGAAGGTTCTTGAGTGACGTCCGCGGACCGGGAGACGAGCTGTAGGTAGGCCTCCAACAAGTGGAGTGACGACCTTGTAAGGATCGCGGGAAAGCGGTGGATGCGAAAAGCACAAGACCGTCCTGAGTGGAGAGCCTTGGGGGAGGCTTATGTCCAGCAGTGGACGTCTTTCGGCTGACATGATGATGATGAAACCCCTTTTGCTAGAACTAGAGTTCCGCTTGTAATTTGTCACTTGTAGCATTTGTGACATAAAAAATGTAGCTCCAGAGCTCATATATCGCATAGTGATACTATTTTATTAATAAAAACGAAAAAGAGTGAAATAAATTCAATTATAAAAAAACTGGACTGCAATAAAAAAAAACTGAAAAGCAAAAACCAATCTCCATAATCAGACTATAGAAAATTGTAAGAGCAATGTACTTATTAATATTTATAAGTTTTATAACAATTTAAATTTAACTTGAATATTGGAAAAGGTATTGCAGGCATATTGCAGGCAGAAGCAATGAATTACAAAACCGATTTCTTGAAGAAAAATAACATTTAATTTGGACTAGCTTGTCCCCGTCTGGAACACATTTTCCTTCTAATATTCAAGTTTTTATATTGTTAGTATTATTAATAAGTACATTGCTCTTACAATTTTCTTTAGATTATAGAGCTTGATTTTCGCTTTTCAGTTGTTTTTTATTGCAGTCGGGTTTTTTGTTTTTATCTAGGTACGTTTTTTACCCTTTTCTTGGCAAAAATTAAAAAAGTTATGGAGGCGACCCCAAGCACCCCATGTCGCTCGGCGTCGCGTCGCCCACGGCTGCGCTAAAGGTAAGCTCTCGATTTCAATCCAGCAAAAAAAAAGAAGATAAAAAGTGAATGTTATGTTATGTTTCATAATTATAATACATCGTCAATGTTCTTTTAAGTTTATGCATAATGAGCATTTTCCAATAAATTATTATCTTCTTTACATCCTTAGGGCCTACGCTAGCTGACGCGGACGCCCGCCGCGTGCGCACGCTCGCGGGTCCCGCTCCGGACACCCGCCGCGGGCCAGCGAGTCCGCGACGGGCGTCCGCGACGGGCGCACGCCTAACTTAGCGCTACACAAGTCAAGAAACAACAAACAAGTCCGCGAGCGTGTGCCCGCCGCGTGCGCACGGAGCGGACGCCCGCCGCCCGCCGCGCGGATTAAAGTACGTCGCACGCGCCCGCGCCAGTTAGCGGTGTTCATACCATTTCTTATTAGACGGGCGTCCGTTACGGATAATCCGCGTCAGCTAGCGTAGGCCCTTACTAATATTGTAAACGCGAAAGTTTGTATGTATGTAATATGTTTGTTACTCTTTCACGCACCAACGGCTGGCCGGATTTGGATGAAATTTGAAATCGATATAGCTTATACCCAGGATTAACACAGGCTAGATTATATCCCGGAAAATTTAGCGGTTGCCGAGGGAATCACGATATTTGAAATCTACGCGTACGACGTTGCAGGTAGAAGCTATTGGAGTCTGACGAGTGAGTCGTGACTTGTTGGATAAATTTCTCATTAATCATTATTTCTGTGAAGCGATATTTCTTTTCGCATTTTTTGATTTTACTACCGTCGCTTTTATTCACGGTCGACTTATTTCCCAGTCGCATTTTTTCCCGATCAATTTCTATCCCAGTTTCTCTCTTTCCCGAAAGTAATTTCATCGTAATGTAAGTAGGTTTAGGTTAGGTTAGTTTTGCAGCAGGCCCGGGGGGCCAAATAATCTATAAATAGGAGCTCCGGAGCTCCGTCGACGCTGTCTTATTTAATTTTTGGAGTGGGTAACACACTACTGTGAATATACAATGCTAGGAAATGAAGCGACTGGATAAAACTCGTAAGGGTAAAAACACGAATGTGAAAATAAACCGCCGGAAAAACAGCGACTAGTAATTAACACGTTCGGGAGAAAACGCGAAAATAAAATTATCTTCAAAGAAAAAATGCGTGATGCGTGAATGAACAAGTCATCTAACAAATCTGAGTGGTGACCCAAAAAAATGGCGGCAAATTTAAAATATCACTAGCTGGTAACACGAAATGCATAACGATAACGCCATATGATGAATTAGAAAAAAATGCTTTTGTCACGACTCACTGGTCAGACTTCTAGTATGTAAAATAAAGTTGCTTCCCACCGTCTGTCCGTGTATGTACGCTTAGGCCCGCTTGCAAGTAAATGTTAACCCCTGCTTAACCTTAGGTTAACATGTTAAATTGTTAAAATTGGCAGTTCTTGTCATTGACATTATTTAATTATTGAACCTGGGGTTAACCTAACATTTGGCAGGCAACAGATTTTAAAGCGGTTTCCAATAGATAGTGATTCAAACGGAAGATTTTTAAATGGGCGAGTTGCCAGTTATGAACGAAACTGTTTTCGATTATTCACCCCTCAGGTGTCCTACGCACAACATGTGTGCGTAGATTTTTTGACATTACGTGACTTATTCATTTGACATAAAGTTTAATTTTGATGTACATCAATTTTGACCTATCGCTCGACGGGTTAAGACTGCACCGAGCAACCGTCGAGCGTCCAGTGGCGCCCTCAATACTATTATTGTGTTTTCTGATAAACTAAAGAATGGAAATTGGACGATGCTTTGTTGTAGAGCAAGTAAAAACACAATTTATGGGATACGCGTATATAACTTTGATAACAGTTATCCTTTGAGAAGTCAGCTTAACGGGAAAAGGTGGCCACTTTTTTCCGTTAAGTTGATAACTCGAAGGTCAATTGTTTGTAAACTATGTCATAAATCCTATAAGTTGTGTTTTCATTTGTAGTACAAAAATGCACCGTCCGATTTCAAGAGAATACTGTAGTTTATAAGAAAACTCAAGAATAGTAATGAGGGCGCCACTGTACATCCGGCGTACGCTCGGCGCAGTCTTAAATCCATATTCAACTTAATTTCAGTCAAGGAAAAATAATTACACCTTTGGTTCGAGTGACATTTATTTCTATTACATAACTCCAATCCTGATTTAAAATATAATTATTAATTATATACCATTCATGAATCTAGGTACCTAATTAAATAGAAGAAGTTATTTGCTTCTTATAAAATAAAAATATTTTGTTAAAATTTTATTTAGGTAAGCAACGAAACGTAAACATATAATCCTCTATTCACCACTTGCGATGAAGTCAAATAAATATTATGTCAAAATTTTAACATTCAGTTGACATGAAGGCTGAGAAACAGCCTACTATCTTATTCTTGCTAAATAGTTTTACAATTTTAAACATATCTCTTATATATAAGATTTAATTTCGACCCCAGTAAACAAGTGAACCCAAAGCTACCAGATTATTAGCATTATCAGATTTAGCTTTATGTCAGGGTTGCCATGTTGATGTCCAAGTTGAAACAACAAGAAGTCGGACAGTTTTTTTTATAATTTATGAGTCAAACATTTTACGGTTTTGGTTGAATTAATCAAAATATCAACCATTCATTAGCATCTGATCATAATGAATATTTAAAATTGAATATAACTAAATAATTGAATCAAATTGTCCCACGAGTGTAACAATAAAAAAATTGTTTAAAAAAACTTGACAAGGATTGCTGACAATATTATAAATCCAATAATGTATTATCTCCTCTCTACAGACAGAATTGAGAACACAAATGAATAGGAAATAAAGACATAAAATTAAATATTTTTTTAAACTATTGCATGCTTTGCATGTGAAATCAGTCTCTGCGAGTTGGTACAAACATTTTTTAAACCTTGTAAGGTTGATTACGTATTTATATGTCTACCCAAGTAGATTGTCATAGAAACAGTCACTTAGTTAGTTAGCAGCCCAACATCCTAAACTTATGACATTTGTCGAAGTGACTTTTGACTTTAGTTGACTGACACGAAATTATTTTTCCAACCAAAGAAATTTGACGTGGGCCTTACGAGGATAAGCTTGAAGTAACTAATCGTTTTTATCCTAGATATTATAAAATTAAAAAATAATGAGGTTCTTTTTTTACTGATGATCATGGTAGGTGGGTACTATTTGGATTATGGAACATAATAACACAATTTTGTGTGTTTAATTATGAATGATCAAACTTTAGACTTATCCCAGCATCTTAGATTTACAGATTTTATCTACTGAGACTCTATCTTTAATACTTTTACATTCCGCACATCTGCATATGGTAACATTGCTACAGATGCGGACCTCTTATGGTTGTGGGTAAACTCCAACACTGCTATTTTCTTAGGCATAGCTACAATAACCATATGCCCATACTCAGCTTCCAATACGTCAATCTTTATTATTGGGCACATGGAGAGTACCGGGCAGTCATAACGCTCCATGAAGTTAAACTGTTTCACAGGTTCAGAGTTGAATAAATCAAATTCATAACCTGTATATGGAGCATAGTACATACGTAACACTCCAAAGTTGGATCCAACCAACACAACATCCCCGTATACCCGCACAGTTACTATATCACGCAAAGGACCATTGGGTATAGTATGATTCAGAACGTACATCCATTGAATATAAACCCTCCAGTCCATGCGTTCAAGCAAATTATATTCACGTAATTGGTGAAGTATATTTGATTCCGGGCCCAGACAGCACCCATACATAAGATCCTCTTCATATATAGTGTAAATAATTCGTTGGAACGTAAGTACATGCAGGAACTCTGTAAACCCAAGACATATAATGGTATCTTCAGAACGTGCTAAAAATTTATTATTAAGTTTCCCATCCTCCAAATGGCATACATATATCTCATCATTTATGGTTACATAAAACACTCTTTTGTTGACCAGAATGAAATATTTTACATTATCATAAGTGACATTTGGTTCATATTTAGGATTCCGAATTGATTTACGGATGATGAATAAATGCAGCTGATATCCAAGGATTACAATTGTGTCCTCATCTTCTGAATAACTAAGATATTCACCTGGTATATCAGTTCGCTTTGATTTGTCTAAAGTTTCGATATCATAGTAAACTATTGCACCTTTCCTGTGAACGCCTATGACGCCGTCTCGTAGTATTTTAAAGTTTTGGATTTCCTCTCTCATGGTTGAAGCAGCCGCGAACTCGTCTCGGCTCTCTCTAGCTAGTGCCAGCTTAGGCCAGAGCGAAAGAGACCTGTACATGTGGTACCACGGCATAACAGGTCTGGTCTTATTCAGCGCATCTTCGTAAATATCTGGAAAATCCTCCTTGCAAAACTCCTGCCACAACAAATCCCTCTTGGGAAAAGAGTCGATCACTTGTTTGAACCTCACGCAAACCCGGCGACATAGTGTCAGCTCTTTCGCTGGCAGATAGGTAAAAATCAACAAGAGAACTTCGTTGGGCAGCCGGTTGAAGCAGGAGTCGGCGTCGTAAGTCATTTTGAACTGATTCGTATAATAAATGCAACATTTAACACTTTAAACGGTCGTTTGACCGTACATTTTGTCTATTTTTGGGTATGCGTATCAATAATTAAAATTATTTATCCATTGTTTGTAAACACTATTACTCGAACCAGTCGCAACCCGGGCTCACTGTCGTCGTAAGTCGTAATGTCGTAAATAAATGTCGAAAAAAAATATTGTACTTATCGATTAGAGGACGTAGCTGTCACTAGTGAAGCAAAATAACTGCATGCTGTGCCTTGGCCAATCGAATAACCAAGGAAACCTATAGCTTTATCGTTTTTCACGCCAATATCCGTAGTAAAATTGCTCTCAGAAGTGAATTGAACTATCAATTATACTTTATAACACATCTAAATTATTGTTTTAGACCGTTACCGGTTCATGAAAATGAGGTACAACATGAAAACCGGAAAAATATCTGTCAACAATGAATCCAAGTGATTCGGCAGTTTGGTCAAAAGAACCTTAGCCTCCTCTGTATTGAGAAGCGAACGTATAGGATAATTAAAAAAAGTACTGTCAATCGACGACCGTTTAGTATGTTTTATTTTAATTATCGTTGTGATCAGCCAGTGCTTTCGTCTGTTTTATAATAATTTAAGATCATTCGCATAAAAATGACCCTGTTTAGGAACCTGCGTGATGTGTGTATAACGTTTGAAGAAGATCTGCGTAACGTTTCTTCGCAATTATTCACGGCAAGAATCGGCCAGCCTTTCGAAGATGAAATCTCTAACAAAATGCGAGATTTATCACTGTTTACTGCGAAATTGAGACTTTTGCAGGCAAAATCAATTTCCAGTACGTGTTACTTTGTTAAAATTTAAGTAATAATACCCACAGGCCGGAATATTCGTAGCACTTTCGAGCTGATGAAGGGGGACTTCTTGTTTATCTCTTTCGTATATACATATTTTATCGATGCACAACATATTAAAGAAGATTAAAAGTAGAGGTAAACAACAGGCGGTCTTATAGCTAAGGAGCGATCTATTTCAGATAGGTCCCATATCCCACTTACCAGCATTTGGCCCGTGTGCTTGTTTGTCTTCTGGCCATTAGAAAAGTACTGCTATAGGTAGCAACCTGAAATATCATTATTTTTAGGTCAAATAACTTACGCATTGGATCTGTCTACTTAAATAGCAATCTAGCAAGTCGTTTTAAAATGA
Source organism: Acleris emargana (assembly GCA_927399475.2). NCBI lineage: Eukaryota > Metazoa > Arthropoda > Insecta > Lepidoptera > Tortricidae > Acleris > Acleris emargana. The sequence goes on from OV656862.1 coordinate 3,463,819, forward strand.
GAGCGAAACCACATTTGTATGCAGAACTGAGCTTACTGCACTCTTGAACTTGGACTCTGTTTTATTTGAATAAAAGAAGTTGTGCATGGTTACTCTTTAATAATTAGCTACTAATAATAATTAAAAAGCTTATATTGCTTAGCAACCATATTAATAAAATAAAATAATTGAATCACAACACAACCCATGAAATACTAATAATTATTGAGTAGCTCTGGTGAATCTGTGATGTTAATTCTTCAGGGTTATTCCCACTTGCTACCACTAATTTTTTACCAGCTGGGATTTTTTTTCCCACCTGTTACCAATAAAGTTCTCAGTGGGTAACAAGTGGGAATATTGTTCCCATTTGTTACCACTAAAATATTTGGTGATAACTACACTTAAAACATGTGGTGGTAAAAGCTGGGAATTTTTATTCCCAGTATTTACCAGTGGTAACAGCTGGTAATTTTTTCCCACCTGTCACCACTAAAGTACTAGGTGGTAACAAGTGGGAATATTTTTCCCATTTGTTACCACTAAAATATTTATTGATAACTACACTTAAAACATTTGGTGGTAACAAATTGATAGTAACAGGTGGGAATAACCCATTCTTTATCATCAGCCACCTTTAACTGCCGTGGTATATGTCTCACAGACGTCATGACTATTATTTTGAACTTGGTTGCCATGGCTTAAGTGTTACTTTGAGAATGCTCTGAAACCACCTCGTCAATTAAAGATTAAGAGCAAATGCACGGGTTACTATATGTGTATGCTAATGCTATAACCAAAATACCCATATATATATTTTTTTTATGGCATAGTAAGGCAAACAAGCACACAGGCCACCTGATGGTAAGTGGAAACTGTGACCCATAAACATTAGCATCATTCAAGACTGCAAATGCACTGCCAACCCTGAGGACTAATATGGAATGCCTCTATGTCAGTATGCTATAGGTGTACCTAAAATATTTGAAGAGAGTTCTCCAGGACTCCATCATCAGATTCTGTCCTGATGACAGTGGGACTTTTGTCAAATCTGTTAATAAATGACGGAGTTCTGATTCTAGTAACTTGACATATCTACCCCATCATACAATTAAATGACTTATGAACTTGATTACAGTGACACCACAGACTTTCCAAGAGCTCTCGGAAGATGCAACTCTGGCAGGATATGAAGACACGGTCACATGGAAGGTGATTGAGCAGCAAACGGTCAAAGCTGTGACACAATCAAGAGACGTAAGGGCACTTATCTCTACACCAGATAGGAAGCTTGATCCTGTGATGATTGATAGGAAAAGGTGAGAACCTACATTGTAGTTTTTGAAAAGTATGTAAAAGCTGTTGAATTAATTGACAATACATAAAAAATGACAATATTTCAGGAAGCCAATGAATCAATGAAGTTTTCTGGCAATCTATATTGCTTATTATATTTAAAAAAAAACAAGTGGCTGACTTTTTATGATAGGTGTTTTGTTTAATTCAAGATTTTATGAAAAAAATGTTGCAAAATTTTTGTGTCTGTCTTATCTAGGCCTAAAAAATTCATGGTATATTTGTAGCTTATTAATATTGTATCATTGTGATAAATAATTAAGAAATTGACAAATGGAATTTGAAAAAATGGAAAAAGTCCTTTGTTTTATTTTTATGATTTTTTATTCTCAGAATGTGGATATTTTTTCTGCAACGTATTTTTCAGGATGGAGTACCTACATGACCTAAAATACTGCAAATGGGCTGCACTATATATGTATATGCTCACCGCAATCAATGACAATGGGATTGTCACCAAATTTGAATCCGATTAGGACGTACATATAGTGATTTTAGTTTATTCAGCAAAAAGTCTAGCCTAGTCTTTTGAACCGTACCTAATAGATAGTGAGCTGATTTTTTTTTCAGAATGCGTTATTTTATTATAACGCATTTTTATTTTTGCTGAAGTAAAACTAAAAACATACAAGCATCAAATTTGGTATGATTATGTATGATAACGAAACCTAAAGAAAAACAAATATAAAAAAATGGTCAAGTGTGAGTTGGACTCGCGCTAATTCGATTCGAAATCGGATTCAAATTCGGTATATAATAATACCTACTGTGCTATATTACGGAACTCTGTGCGCGAGTCCAACTTGATCGGTTTCATTATATGTGTTTTTTTAATTTGTAGCTCAATAATTTCGAAATTAAAAGAATACCGTGTAAAAGAAGAGCAGCTGTCAGAGATGGACGCGACGCTGAAGCGAGCGGAGACAGAACACCACCAGTTGAGGATAGAGTGGGACAGAGGGCTCGGGGAGCTGCGGGACCTGCGGCAGCAGGCGGAGGCTGCGGAGGAGGAGATGGGGCTCGAGGGACCATTGTTCAAGTTAGTACGTAGTAATAAGTTCAAGTAAATTTATGTTAAAATCTTAATTGTACCTACTAAGTGCCAAGCATCAGTGTTTGCATTGTTATGTTCCGGTTTGGGGATAAGACAGCCGATGAAATGACTAGCATAGAGGCATTCCATCTTAGTCCTCAGGGTTGGCAGTGCATTTGCAGTCTTGTCATTCATTTGCGGATGTCTATGGGTCACAGTTTCCATTTACCATCAGGTGGTCTGTGTGCTCGTCTGCCTTCCAATGCCGTAAAAAAAAAACTACTTAACATTGTCTTGTAGTCTTGTACTGATTCAGAAAAACAACATCTTGTAATACCATGGTTGCACGAAATAAATGAATATGAATATGTATCTACTGTGTATTTGTGTGTCCATGCTAAGCATCGTAGCTCCCAAAACGGAAGGACAGAGACCCTACTCTGAAAATCGAAGTTCGAATTTGCGATAGCTCCATCCCTTTCTCTCGATTTATAGACCGGGAGATACGGACTCAAAATTTCCAGTCATTTGTACCAAGTATAGGCAGCCTTCAAGGGTCTAATTACTAGGCGTCGGAGTTTTTGTTGCACGGTAAGACTAATAGCAGGCTATGGAGTCGTCATTTGTCATAAATATAAACTCTTATTCATATTCATACTCATTTATTTAATTTATCTTAAAATGCCTCTATATAGGTCGGTCGTGTATAATTATCTTAGTCAAATATATAAAATAAAAAAAATCTATTAGAGTATAAATTCATAACTTGAACTATTTTAACATACAATTTGCCAATAGTGTGGACTAAAACATTCCCTTCTGCCGTGTTTTAATGTATCTTTTGTTTGTTTATAAATTTTCGTAATTATATCAGTTTAAAAACGGTAATTATTTTTCATTGTAATATTTATTTTCCAAATATAACATTAAATAATCGTTGTTATCCTTGATTATAAAAAAAACCTGAATAATTAAATAATTAAATGAGTATGAATATGAATAAGAGTTTAGATTTATGCTTGCATTGCTATTAGTCTTACCAAAGACAAAAACTCCGATGCCTACTAATTACGTAATGATGAAAATGAAAATGATGTTCATAGCGCTGGTACCGGCAGCCCAATCGTGTGGGCGTTAATAGAACGTGTCGGAAAAATTACGAAAGTCTAAACGATTTGTAACACAAACATTCTTGTATTTTTCGATAGTCCTTGCCGACGAAAACTAATTCATTAAAAAAAAAACAACCAGGCTTATTTGTGCACAGCTAATCATCGTCGAGTAGCCATTCACGAAAATGACCATGCCATACTTTTCCGACGGTTCCGAATGGCCGCCATACCCGCAATTTTTTTTTTACCTGTGCGATGTGGCGAATGTGTACAATATTTTTTCAAAATTGTAAGATTTTATGCGTTTTCGAACGATTTGTACCAGTATGGCACCACTTTTCCCCCTACTAGAAGTATGGCAAATATAATAACTGTCACATTGTATCATATACTTTCCAAAAATTGTATAATTAAATGTTTTAAGTGTAGTTACATACATACATACATACATACATACCTTCACGCCTGTAATCCCAGATTGGGGTAGGCAGAGCTACAGAATTACCTACAACTCTAAAAACCTGTTGATAATTCAGTAACACTGCAAAAATAGGCCAAGATGTTTAAGTGTAGTTATCGCCAAATATTTTAGTGGTAACAAATGGGAAAAATATTCCCACTTGTTACCACCCAGTACTTTCGTGGTAACAGGTGGAAAAAAAAAAACCAAATGTCATAGGTTCTGGTACAAATAGTTTTGCAAAAAAAAACTCCTTTGCGTCTGTATGGCGGCCTTTTGGAATACATAAAACCTTCCTCTCACTCTATGAAGAAAACCGTATTAAACTCCACTGCGTAGCTCGAAACATTTAAGCGTACACACAGAGAAGACTTTGTTTTAAACATTGTTAATATTTTACATGTCTCTTCCACAGCAAACTGCGTGTACTGATAGATAAAATGGAGATCATGCGATGGCTCGTATCTCGCCTCGTCACGGCTCGGTCTGCTGGCTACGACTGGCTCTCCGACCCCCATCGGAGACTCGGGGCACTGAAGATGGCTAGGGAGCCCAATACAGTAGAGTTCTACACGGGAATGTAGCCAACAGTTATATTAATAAAAGATTACCACAAAAAAAAGTCACCTTTTACTAGTATTAAAATCAGCCATTGGCATCCAGCACGACCAGAGTTTTACAACTTCTGCGTTTAAAATACTTTAACCCCGACCTATTATAGCTCCTATTATTCGTTTAATAATAGAATACCTAATATTAGATTTTTAGAGTTCAACTAGGTGTAGTAACGGCTACGGAACCCCACACTGAGCATGGTCAGACATGCTCTTGCCCGGTGCTTGTCATGGAGAAGTCAAAAAAGCCGTTTTTACCGTTTCGACAGATCTTTATTTCGTCGTATTTTCGTTTTGCCAGATTTTTGTTCTGACAGCGTGTCACTTTGTTATCTCAAACGTACAGGTAAGTACAAAATAAAATACATTAGAATATTAATTTTTTTATTGATGTATGATGACGTGTATAAACGAGAGCATAAAATAAAAACATTACACTTCGTTTTGGGCACTTTACCGACGAAATACATTATCTAACATTTTCAAGCATTCTATTGTAGTACCTAATTAAATTTTCATTTAAGTCATGGATTATGCTTTTAATCTTTATATCCTTTGCAACAAAAGATTTATTTCTATTTTTGGTCAAATTATGATACTTGGCATTTCTTAGTTTTTTTTTCTTGAAAAAGGGCTTCCTTTTTGAGCAAAAAAATAAAATACAACAGAGATAGTTTTTTAGTGAATCTGTTTTTGAATTTACTCGGCGGTGCCAGCCTTCTACATTATTTGTTGTTCGAAAAGATTCTCTGTAGCATGTCAGTGTAGCACTTGTGACATTTTGGACCCATTCGTTAATGAAATAAGCTTGAAATGCTGCTATGACAGCCGAGTTCGGTGCATTGGCAAAAATAGATAGAACTGCCTCTGGTATCAGTTCTGGCGGTAATAACGCTACTCGCGAACACAATCTTGTTATTTTTCTACCCTCATTATCATCGCATAGGCCAATTATATTAGATTTTTTCCAAATTGCTTTTACAAAATGATAATAGCAACCACTTACGATTGCATTAGGAAATACTTCCTTCATCGCATTTATTGCTGCCATCTCGTAGTCACATTTGTAATAACAAATATTAACAGAAAATCTGTCTCGTAAGATAGAAAACAGTCTCACATATGTGGCTGTTAATAAAACAACAGGATTTCTATCTTACGTGGCAGGAGCACATATAACAGTGGAACAAAATTTAGTATCTCATTAGTCTCTCCAATATTTGCATGTAACGAATAAACCTGGTAGAAAGGTTTTGGGCATATCCGAAATGTTCCATCACCGTAATATTTAGTAATTGTTTTCAAAACTTCCTACTCTCTGATTATTCCAATGGTAACTGTCGCATTATATTGTTTTGCTCTACAGAAAATAGAAATAACATTAAACATGTTCAAGAGTTTTTCGGAGACGGGACTTTTCAAAGTTGCCCTGCACCTTTCGCCCAGTTATACTCTATTCACGGAGATATAGGATCCACGACAGCAAAAACAAAAGCCGTTCCATATGTGTATGCTTTAATGTCTGATAGGATAGAGCAACGTACATAGTATTGTTTGAAATGATAAAATCCCAAATCCCTGACTGGTCTCCGCAAAAATTTCATATAGATTTTGAAACTGCAGCTTCAAACGCATTGATGAAAGTATTTCCGGACATAAAAATCAAATTTTGCTATTATCACTTTACCAAAAGTTTATGGAAAAAGGCAAAAGCATTGAAAATAAACCGTATAAGAGATCGAAGGGTAGTGGGTTTGTGTTCTGCCCTAGCACTGCTTCCGGAATCAAATATTGAGGAGGGCTAGATGTATATAAAAACAGGATCTTCCAATAAACCAAAAATTTGCAAATTTATGAAATATATGGAAACTTTCTGGCTAAAATGTTGTGCTTTTCGATCACAATGGTGTGTGAGTTCTGAGAGACACCGTACTAATAACACGGTAGAGTTGGAACTCAAAAATAAACAAAGAAATGAAGAAAAAAGGCCCAATTTCTCTCTTGAGATTGCTGAATGCACTAGTGAAGTTAGAGCATGAATATGAACTGCAGAGAGATTTAGAAGATGTGGAAAGACGATAAGAGCATATCGATGATGATGATTTCATTATGCAAGCACAATTAGAGCTTTTGCATAATGAGATTAGCGTCGGTTTTTTTTTAGAAAAGCTTCTTTAAATTAAATAAAATCGTTGTTTTTAACTTTGAGCGAATTGTACTTTATTAATACATATGTAGCAATGATGCATATAGGATGTTTATAAAAATAATATGACCACCAATACGAGCGATTCTCACTGGTCATATTAGTATGACATGCCAGTATGACCACCAATAAACGGGGATCTATTCAAGTGCAAAGTTTACAAAGCATAAAAGATGTTATAAATAGATCACTCTACAACAAAATTTAGCCCACCTCAATTTAGGATGTTTCTAATGGCGACTGTATTTTTGATGTCGAAAGAAAAATCTGACGAAACAAACATCCGACGAAACCAAAATCTGGCGAAATAAAAATCTGTCAAAACGGAATAAACTCCAAAAAAGCACACTAAAGTAGGGACACCGAGTGATGGCACTTGACGTTTGACTTGACGCATAGCCTAACAATAACATAGCCTTTTAATTTCATGCGTTATTTCTATCATAAGTAAACTTTTTAAAAATATACCACTCGCACTTGACAGATTTTTTTACGATAGTTAAATGGAGTGTTTCACAACACTGTTGTCAGATGTGTCAAGTGCCATCACTCGGTGTCCCTACTTTAGTTGCCATCTAATAGTAAGCGGCCTCTGACGAACACACAAATTTGACCTTTGTGGTCATATGAGCCCACAGACCACTCAGCCCGCGGGCTGAGTTCACCGTATTTATTTTTCTATGTGTGACTTAACCCACTTATAATCTGTTAGCTGTGAGCGCGTAAATACGTAGGTAGGTTTAGGTTATGTTAGTTTTGCAGCAGGCCCGGAGGGCCAAACCACCCAGAAATAGGAGCTCCGCGGTAGCGGAGCTCCGTCGACACTCCTTATTTCAAAGCGGCCCGAGTTATCCGATAAGTGTGGGTCGAGTCATCTATAAAAAAAAACAAAGTGGACAACTCAGCCCGCGGGCTAAGTGGTCTGTGGGCTCATATGACCACAAAGGGAAATTTGTTATCTCTACTACGAAAATCTCAAAACTACTGCAAATCGTCCCTTTACTTTCTCAACCTCGTATCTGATCGGACAGCTAGACAGCGAGATAGGAAAGTGGTATTTATTGTTAAAGAAACATGAGTGCTTTTCCTATCGAAATATTCATTTGATCAGATAGGATTCAGAAAGTAAATGGACGAAATGGGGTATTCAGAGTTGTCCGCAGTACGAACAAAGGGGTGCGGACAACTGAGAATAGCCGGACGAAATGCGTTGCAACGCCTGGTTGGTAACTATAAGAAAATAAAAACGAAATAATTTGTTAAGCACACAATTTTATTAAATAGTTAAAGTTAGACAGTGAATTTCCTTAGACTAATGGTTAAATTATTTGATTTAATAAGAGTAATATAATACTCAAATACCAATGTAAAAAAAAACATGATACTTTTTGTAGCTGCATATCGAGCTCAACGTTGGATTCTTCGCACTATTGTGTTATACATTACCATTTTTTTTTAAATTTACTTTTGTAACGCGCCACGCGTCCAACCAAAGAGTTTGCCTGTTGATCCACTTTCTAAGTCAAACTATAAACTAGCCCGGAAAGATTGCACCGTGAATTTATAACAGACCAAGAATTAAGCAAAATCGTTCCTGATAATTACTGTTTTATTTTTGTTTCATTGGTATTGAGACACGGATACACACATACACCACGTAGGTACACAGATAATAGTATTTTTCACAATCGTGTTATAATAGAGAGCTTTTTAGTCGAGTACCGTGTTTAGGCCACGAAGCTTGCTGAGTGGCCTAAGTAAGGTACGAGATTAAAAAGCTTAATTATGACACTATTGTGAACAATACTTTTTGTACGAGTTCATTAAAATTAATAATTTAAGTCATTAATACGAGTATACAAGAAAACTAAATATCGTAAGTGTTACTATCCGACTTCTTTGACACAAGATAATTGAAAAGTAGATTTTTGACAGATGCCGCGACGCTGCTACGTTCCGAAACGCCACAGATTGGCAATTTTGTATCGGATCGAGTCTCCTTAAACAAGGACACATATATGGAAATCCAAAGTTCTATTTTCAAATTTTTTTCGGTTGTCTAGAGCGTATCGAAATAGTTATTTCGATTGTTTCGGAAGTAACAACGATGAAAAGAGTGACGTTGCAGTATTCTCTATGAAATCTTAATACACAGATTTTAATCGACGAGTATAAAAACATATTTTCGCAAATGTACTAAAAAACTTAGTTTGATACACGTGCGGAACTGTCATTTCTTTCATTTCACTCGTTCAGTCTTGTCCCCCTCGCTTGCAGCTCGAGCCAAGACAGACTGTCCGCACTTGTATCGAAATGCACACTGCTAGTAAATATGTTTTTCACAACACTGCTCGGAAAAATGGCCATTGATGCTCTTGTTTGGGGTCACAAAACGTCACTTATAAGGACAGACCAAGAATGTTTTTGTCGGCATTTGCTGATTGGTCGAGAACATTGTTGTCCAACTTTAATAACCAATGAAAATCAATCAATCAATTTTTGTGTCATAGCTCCTTAAAATGAAAAATTGGAATCGACCAATCATAACACACCATTTTGGTTCGTAAAATATTAGGTGTATTTTTGCTAAAAGATACACAGACTAAAAACTATGTCACTGCTTTTTTTTTATGTAATTCAAACTTGGCCCCTAATCTCGAACCACTAGAGATAAAATTACATGGGAGATAAGGCGAAACAAATACAATTTTATATGGAGTTGACATATTCATCTCGAATGTTAGTTTATTAATCTCGAAAGCCACGAGAATAGGGGTCCAGATTTAAAAAAAAGTTATCTATGGTAAAATTGGCGATAATACATACAGCTTCTATTCTACTTTTGAAAAACCGACGCCATTTGACTAACACTATTCACATTAACATGAATTAAAATTTGAGTTTTGAATATGAATTTTTATTTTATTTCCTCTCAGTAGTTGTGAAAAGCACTATGTCTGACTCGGTAGAAAGTGCAATTTATGGACTCGTACACTAGAGGGCCTCAACTACGTTTCGGCCCTCTATATGACTCGTCCAAAAATCTCGTACTTTCTATCCTCTGCAACAATGTACTATTTTTTTCCTCAGATTTGAGGTCAGAAAACATCACTTTTATGATAGCTTATTTCGTAATGATTAGGTAAAAGTAGTAGTTGAGAAAAGCTCTACGTCTGCTTCAGGAAAATGTGAAAATCACTCGTATACTAGCTTACATGACTCGTCCATTAATCGCGTACTTTCTACCCTCGGCAGTAATATACACTAATTTTTATTGATAAATTGAAATATTAACTATAATACTAAATTACGGCAAATAAAAATAAATTAAAGCAAAAGTAAACCTAATTATACCTAAGCTAAATACGATTAAATTAATAAATTAATATCAAGAGACAATGTCACACCAATTGACCTAGTCCCAAACTAAGCTCTAGGCTTGTATTATGGGTACTAGACAACGATATAAATACTTATATAGAGAAATATATACTTAAATACATAGAAAACATCCATGACTCGGGAGCAAATATTCGCGCTCATCACACAAATATCTGCCCTTACCGGGATTTGAACCCAGGACCGCTAGCTTCGTAGGCAGGGTCACTACCAACTAGGCCAACGCGTCGTCAAATTAAAACTAAAAAAGAGAGGGCCCCCGGCAAAGTACCACAGATATTGGCAGCATTTCCTCGTTGAATAGATACACTTAGATTATTTATTATTAAAAGTATGTCAGTACATCTGAGATTGAATTTGGAATATTTGAGCCCTACTCTTCCGTACACTACACACACAGACACAAAAATGTTACACTTTGATGTAATAAAAACTTATTTATGTAACTAGTACATAGTGAAGCTCGCAAGCTCGCCCGATGACCTCGGCACTCGCACCTTAAGAACTAATTATGTATTACAGTCTTAATTAGCTTAGTTCTTACAGGCGGTTTCTATAGCGACCACCCGACCACAGAGAACTCTTATAATACACTTGACAATACTTGATAATAAAGTATAATAGTTATATAGAATGTCAATTTTATTCACCAAACGCCATTTCTGGAGCCGCCATATTGCCATTTCGCAAAACAGGCCAACCAATCAATTTTATTGATGTGTTCTTTATTATTCAGTTCTTTTGAAGCTCCTTTTATGGTAATTAATTGAATATGTATCATATTTTTTACATTTAAATAGTAGTTAGCAAGTTTAACATAAACATCTCAATGTTGATGACTAACCACTACTGAAATTGCTCAGGCGCGTAACCATGGTTATAATAATGCTATAATAATTATTATAGAACTGTTATTACCACGGAAATACTCACAATATAATGATTTTCACGCTTCGGTTATGCTATAGGTGGTATTCTGATACCGGTAACGTATCAATATTAACGGTTTATAGTACAGTCGCGTTCATAAATATGTGCATAAGTACCTTGTCAATTAATGTCATGTTTAGTTTAGTCTGCCATATATGAATTGTCACTGCGATTAAAGAGACAAGGTATTAAAGTGTACACATATTTATGAACTCAACTGGGTACAGAGCAGAAAAAAGTAACTGTCCGGTCCCATAGATTGCAGCAAATAACGGTTATTTTAGTTGGGTAGGTTTATGTCCTGTGCCTTCTCTGTTGGTTGTTCTGAACATTTTTGGCAATTGCCATTGGATTTGGGTTTAAAACCAACTGGGATAGGTTGGCTTTTGGTTTGCTGAGTACTATAACCAAAAGTAGGATTAGCGATGTCACGTTCGGCCAGCAGCGACATGGGATAGTCAGAAGCTTGAGCAAGGAGGGTAGGGAGGATATCCATAATATGGTTGGGTAGGTTTCCAGTCTGAGAAATGCCAATTGCAGTAGTAGTTGTACCAAAACTCTTTGGTGACGGGGCGTTCTCTGTTGGGTGTTCTGAACATGTTTGGCCAGGCCCATTTAAATTGGGCCATTTTATGATTTGTGGAGCACAAGAACCAAAAGTAGCATTGGTGTTGTTAGAAGATTGAGCAAACAGGGTTGGAATGTTTTGGTTGGGTAGTTTTCCTGTTTGAGCAGTGCCAATTGCAGTAGTAGTTGTACCAACACCCTTTGGTGACGGGGCGTTCTCTGTTGGGTGCTCTGAACATGTTTGGCCAGGCCCATTTAAATTGGGCCATTTTATGATTTGTGGAGCACAAGAACCAAAAGTTGCATTGGTGTTGTTAGAAGATTGAGCAAAGAGGGTTGGAATGTTTTGGTTGGGTAGTTTTCTTGTTTGAGCAGTGCCAATTGCAGTAGTAGTTGTACCAACACCCTTTGGTGACGGGGCGTTCTCTGTTGGGTGCTCTGAACATGTTTGGCCAGGCCCATTTAAATTGGGCCATTTTATGATTTGTGGAGCACAAGAACCAAAAGTAGCATTGGTGTTGTTAGAAGATTCAGCAAAGAGGGTTGGAATGTTTTGGTTGGGTAGTTTTCTTGTTTGAGCAGTGCCAATTGCAGTAGTATTTGTACCAACACCCTTTGGTGACGGGGCGTTCTCTGTTGGGTGCTCTGAACATGTTTGGCCAGGCCCATTTAAATTGGGCCATTTTATGATTTGTGGAGCACAAGAACCAAAAGTAGCATTGGTGTTGTTAGAAGATTGAGCAAAGAGGGTTGGAATGTTTTGGTTGGGTAGTTTTCCTGTTTGAGCAGTGCCAATTGCAGTAGTAGTTGTACCAACACCCTTTGGTGACGGGGCGTTCTCTGTTGGGTGCTCTGAACATGTTTGGCCAGGCCCATTTAAATTGGGCCATTTTATGATTTGTGGAGCACAAGAACCAAAAGTAGCATTGGTGTTGTTAGAAGATTGAGCAAAGAAGCTTGGAATGTTTTGGTTGGGTAGTTTTCCTGTTTGAGAAGTGCCAAATGCAGTAGTAGTTGTACCAAAACCCTTTGGTGACGGGACGTTCTCTGTTGGTTGTTTTGAACATGTTTGGCCAGGCCAATTTTTTATGATTTGCGGAGCACAATAACCAAAAGTATCATTGATGTTGTTACAAGATTGACCAAAGAGGTGAGACATTTCACCAGGTTGGCTATATATGCCAGATAATGTCGGATAATTGACGTAAGGATTTGGTGGTTTTACTGCCCGAGTGCCACTTGTTCCTTGATCGTATAAAAAGATTTTCACGTCATCTTTGCTTTCTTTAAAAGCGTTTCCTCGTGCTAAAGCCTCGGGCAGGAGTGCTGCATGCTGGATATCCATCGTAATGTGGTTCTTCAGTTCACTACGAGATGGCAAACAGACGTTGCATATGATGCAGAAATAATAGTTTTCAAGCTGAAAAAAATTGTAAGTATATAAGTTAAGTTTATGTACGAATTTACTTGTAATTGTTTTTTTTTGGGCAATAAAGAGTTTACATACATACATACATAAAAGTATAAGTGGAAAGAGGTTCAGGCTAACTTTCATAAACTGTAATGCAGTTAAAAAGATACATACATACATACATAAACTCACGCCTTCATTCCCAGAGTGGGGCAGGCAGAGCTAAAGAATTACCAACAAGTCTTAAAACTTGTTGATAATTCTAAAAAAAAATTGTTAAAAAGATAAAATATGTTTATTCAGTAAGTAGGCCGCACGGGCACTTTTACACGTCAAAAATCTACCTGCGCTTCGCAAGAGACCACTGCTGAGACGAAAGTCGTCGTCGAAGTCAGTCGTTTTTTAAATATTACTTATAAGTACATATAATAATAAACTTAACCTAGCATCAAAAACCAACAATGAATCTCACATAAAACAAAATATATATACATTCATGCGTAGTTGAGCAGGAAAATGTGTCAAAACGCAAAAGAACTTATAAGTAGTAGTAATAAATAAAAAATAGAAATTTTAGAAATTACATAAATTAACTGAATATGCAATCGCCTCAGATGTAAATAGATCAGTAGCCACTTATATCAAATTATTTTATCGGCTCCAGTAAAGTTGACTTGCTGTGATTATGAATTTCAAAAACATTTGCACTATTTTCTTTCTGTGAACTTTAGCTCACCGCCAGGGACCGGAACCGCTTAGGGCGAAAGGGGTTTTCGATATGCTTTTTGATAGAGTTGTTGTTACAAACCCCAAGGATGCGCTAAGCTTATCGTGAACTTAGCTCAAAGAAAGGGCAACCAAACGATACGGTTAATTCGACTAAGCGCTAAGCCTATCCCAATACCCTATTGTCTGTCACCTTATTCAAGCTTATTCGAACGGTTTCAAGCTGGTTTAACCTCTATGCGCAAGAGTTTAGACTTATTATTGAATTACTTAACAATTGATAGGGTGGCGGCAGGCAGTTAGCCGCTTAAGCGAGACGGCTAGAATTCGCCCGAATGCGCAAAAAAGAGAGAGGCGATCAATGGGGTAATACCCAGTCAATGCTAAGCGCTTAAATATTAAACTACCAAAACCCTAATGAACCGGGTAAGCTCTATGGATGCGGTTAACTACTTCAAAGGGGTTCGCCCTAACGTTGAGGTGACTCAATCATAGCTAAGCACATCGATTGGCTAACCGAATGATAGGCTAATCCTATTGATAGGCTAATCCTATTGATAGGGTTAATCAAATGAAGGGGTTTTCCGGTCCCTGCTCACCGCAGTATATCACCACCTAAGTAGATAGGGACCATGCCGCGAGCGGACCTGCTAGAGGGGGTGTTCTTTTTATAGTGGTGATTATTATTTACATCTTTAATATTTGAGTAGCTTAGTTTTATTTTAATTTGAGTAGCTTAGTTTAATTTTAATTTCAATAAGTTTAGTTTTAACTTTTAATTGTAGTACCTATGTTATTAAAGTTATTAGTAAAATAAAAATAGTAGATTCCTTTTAATCCATAACAGAGAACTATTAAAAAAAGTATACAAACCTTTCTAATACCATGCACGTTAAAAATAGGAGTCAATACACGAGTCATATGTCCCAAACTCATCACGTGCAACTTGTCGTGTTGTATTACGGAGCTGTAGGACTTGTGTAAGCTTTTATAATCACACAACCTGCATATCATTTCGTTTCCCACATTATAAACTCCATTGAAATCCGCCACGTGAACTCTCAATAGAATGTTACCAGATTTCACAGTGACATACTCGGTGTTATCCGCAATAATTACACAGCACTCCCCAACTGCATTGATATGCTTTTGGACTTCTGTGAAATACTTTTTGGAGGTCAAACGAATTTCAGCAGTCGCGTTTGCTTCAGTTTCTGTCACTTTTTCTTTGCCTTTTTCAAACATTTCCGGTTCCTCTTGTGTATCAAGTCTCACATAAATCTTCAGTAGGGGTGTTATTTTGTCTGCTGTAGATGTTTCAGGAGGCAGGATGGTCGATACAATTGGAGCTAGGTGGGCATTGATGCGTCTGGATGCGGCGTTGGCGCACGCTAGGTTAGCGCGATGACGTACGCTAAGCTCATGCTCCGCCCGAAACACAGTCGGTATCGGTACGTCGCATAGGTAACATTCATATTTTTCACCCGCTGAAACAAATGCTTACTTATTTATTATTACAACTCCGGAAATAAACAAGTGTAGGTAAATTATTTCTTCCCAGATGTCCCCAGGGTCCCCCACCTGTTACCACTGGTAACTACTGGGAATAAAAATTCCCATCTGTTACCACCAAATGTTTTAAGTGTAGTTATCACCAAATAATTTAGTGGTAACAAATGGGAAAAATATTCCAACTTGATACCACCAAGTACTTTAGTGGTAACACAGGTGGGAAAAAAATCCCAGCTGTTACCAGTGGTAACAAATTGGAGGTATCAGGTGGGAATAACCTGGGGTATGGGAGTTTTTGTTGTAGCAATGTTTGTGGGATAGGCTGGTCAAAACTCTCGGCGTTATTGACTTACCCTCACAATTCCCGACAATCTTCCCAGTGAGACCATGGCTTGGATCTTTTGAAGATGCCTCCATAAGGGGGAGGTCCTCGTCCTCAACGTACTCCCGTACCAATTCATCCAACAGTTGCTCATCTAAGGCTTCCGTTAGATGCGCCTTACCTCGCCAGTGATTCTTATCCGAAACTGGAACATTTGACACGCACGCGCCGCAGAATACTTGGTCCACGTCTGTGTTCAAATCTTTAGTTTTCGGCTTGGCTGTTATGTCTAAAAGAGAAAGAATGGTTGTTCGAGTGTATGTACTATCAGCCCAATGGAACCTTGACCCACCGTAGAACTGTGTCACAGTAACGTTATGATTGAAGCCAAGAAACAATTGTTTTATGATGTCACTGTGACACAGTTATATGCAAACTTACCCGTAACGTTGGTTTGGGGGGCGAAATGGGCCCTCAGGCGGTCTAGGGCTGCCGCGGCGAGCCGCCGGGCCGCATGATGCCGGACGCCGCCCTCGTGCTCCGCTATGGAAGCGACCATAACCCGACACAACTGACAGGCAACAAGCTTACACCCTGTGAACACAACACTGACTTATAGCAGCGTCATTGGCAGTAATGGTTGCTAACCTAAAGCGACCGGTTGCCAAAAATAAAAATAAATAATAGAATAGATACTACTACTACTGCGACTTTTCCTTCGCTTTTGATCGTTTACAAGAGCTAAAGGAACAACCGAGACCTGTTTTTCGTATTAATTCCTTTGCAAGAAAGTTAGGTGTTTTAAATTTATCCATTTTGGGCATTTCTTACCAGTGTAATTCACAATTATTTAAAATCATTCATTATTTGTGTAGTGACCTATCTCTCATTGTTGTAACCAAAGGAGTTATCGCCAGAAGAATGGAAAAGAAAACAAATGAGGCATGGGGGATGACGCAAGGGTGCAGACAATCCAAACTCATGATAGGAAGGGTTAATAAAAACAGAACAAGGTACCTTCTAAACCTGGGTAAGTACAACCTAAGCATACTAACAGGAATTCTGACTGGACACTGTCCGCTCAACAGACATCTGACGGTAATAGGTATTAAACAGAACCCTCAATGCCCACACTGTGGCAAAGAGGAAACTAGTCAACACGTCCTAGCCGAGTGTGTCATGTACTCGTCACTGAGATACCACACATTCGGAGAGGACGTTTTGTCCACAGAAGATCTCAAAAGCATCAACCTACGGGACGCACTGTTGTTCTGTAGGAAGACAGGAAGATGGGATCGATGCTGGATGGGAGCGCCGCCGGGCCAGTAACCTGAGGCACGACTGAGGGGAATAGGGCAGAATGAACGGTTAACCGAATCGACTGCCCGCCTGCTTCGGCTGGGCGTCCCCACTTATCATCATCATCATCATCATCTCTCATTGTTGCGTACTCTTTCCTACAGCTAAAGTAACACCCCATCTATGCCACTAGTCCCAGTGAGTTGTCACATGGGAGAAGTGGCACTAATTATATTTTATTTTATTCCCAAAAGTACTATTACCGTCATCACCGTGGTCATGTTTACGCATTCTTCTTCAATTTAATAGTGTTTAGTGGGTGGTCTGGCCCATCAGGCCTACTGCATAACTAACATACTTAACCTAAACTTGCCTGGGACTTTTATTGTGACAATAATATCAGTGCCACTTGTCCCATGGGACAAGACAAATCAATGGGACTAGTGGGATAGACATAACATACCAAGTGCTACCAATATAATTATAATTATTAAAAAGAACCCCCAATATTTCTTATTAATCACTCAAGAGTACAACAGATCCAAGTGTACAAATGACCCTAATTCGTTTATTTTTTACTGAGTCCATACATCTTTATGGGAGCTACGTTGCCACGAATACACATATAGCTATATTAAATTGTAACATCTCTATGAGAGTCAGGGGGTTAAGTACAGTGGTAGATGTATTTTGACTTACCATCATTTGTGCTCATGATTCCCTATTGTTTTACTGGTTTAACTGAAATTTAAAAAGACATTATACAACCATAAATTGTAGGTATTACTTGAAAGAACTTATCAATTAATAAATAAATTAAAATATTTATGTAACTGGTACATGATAAAGGCTCTTTAAATGAAATTTATTGCATATGGAATTTAGGTTCAAAATATTGCAGATACATTTGCCAGACAGTTGTATAGTCTCACCAAATCCTGCCTTTACAGGCGTATACGCGTTTAACAATTGCGAATATCGACTAGTTTTAAACATTTAAATATATTCATCAATATGTATAAATAGGTACCATGACATATCATACTAAAACTAAAAATGTCAAGTATCAATAAAATAGTAGAAGAAAAAATATATATCTTCAGGTACGAGTACCGAGGTTAGAGCGAGAGCTTGCGATTTTAAAATCGTTTTCACGCTTCGGTTACGCTATAAGGTCGTATTCTGATACCATTAACGCTATCAATATTAGCGGTTTATAGAACGCGAGTAGAAAAAATACATTTAAAGATAATTCCACATTTGCATACAGTAAATAATAACTCGAAACAGGGGTCTATTGCATATAAAATAATAGCTTATATTATAAGCTATTTTCTCCTAAAATTTACTGATAATAATAGTGGTGCATTGCATAAAATTAAATGGTCATAATTTAAAAAAAAAATAGTTAGCAGTCCTAAAAAATTTTTTTTAAGTATGCTAAATTGTATTGCATAAATATTTTTTAGAACTTATAAAATAACTTTTACTAATAATATAAGTAATGGGTCCAAATTTAGCAACAATGATTTTACCATGATGATACTATTTCAAATGCTCAATTTGGACTGCGGTTCCTTTCAGCATACGGCCATAGTCTAAAAAGAGTTTTAAAAAAAACATTAAGCACTTACTATATTTTCCCGCTTTTGTTTGTAAGTAAACATTAAATAAACATTAAACATACTACATTCGTCCAAAATATATGAAAACTGCTAGAAGTTTAATCTGATTTTTTTATTGTATTGGTATGATTCTTATAAATGATTATAGGTAACACAATCGGTGTCTAAACATTCGCAGTCGCCTTTGTGATGTTACTTCGCCACTACTATCATATCACTGTCGGATGATGTCATTTTAATTAATATTTTTATTTGTGAGTATTGAAAATAAATGTATTCGATGACATATTATTTTTAACATACTCTAAAGACTTATAAAATATTTACTTGTATTATGAGTAAATAATATAAGTAAGCGTTTTTTTTCAACAAAATCACAATTTTACTTGTAATAAGCTTATAATACCCGTAAAATTTCTTATAAGTAACTTTTATTATTTAGTAAAAATGTATATGCAACTAAACACTTATAAAATTTACTTGTAATATGAGTCTATTTCTCGTAATAATGGTCTAATATTTTTATGCAACAAAAACAACTCAACTTCTTAAATATTTTTTATTAGTCTGCTATTATAATTTTATAATAGCAGTACTTTTATGCAATAGGTCCCAGGTATTATGGCTTAATATACATTAACTCATTTATTAACAACGCAAAAAGATATATATGACAACGTTTGGTATTTTAAGTAAGTACGAGGAAAGTAAGGTACAAGGTACAACAAGGAAAATGGTATTATAATATATTCTTAAATATTATACCATTTTCTTTAAATTTTACGCCGACAAATTTTCAAGTAGGTAGTAAGTAGGTAAAACAGGTAATATTCCTTGGTTAATATTCGCCAAAGAAACAGGTGTATATAGTGTTCCAAAGGACTCGAGCCTTTTATCTCTTTTTTTTAAGCCTGGCTTCGATTTTAACGCCTAGAGGGCTAAAAGCCTACAAAGCTCTTTAGCCCACAAGCCTTGTTATATTCAGCAGCCTTGACTCTAGGAGCTCGTAACCTTAATAAAAGGCTATATATTTCTAGACAGTCCTTGTCAAAATACTGAAACTTAAAAATATTTTTGCCTCCAAGCTTCTTTAGGCTCGGAGGCTAAAATATTTTTGAGTTTATAAAAATATTGTAGCAAGTGGAAAGAAGTGGTCTCTGCCTACGCCTCTGGGAAACAGGCGTGATTTAATGTATGTATGTATATACATATGTAAAGTCCTTATCAAAATACTGAAACTTAAAAATATTTTTGCCTCCAAGCTTCTTTAGGGCTCGGAGGCTAAAATATTTTTGAGTTTATAAAAATATTTTTTAATGATTTTTTTGAGTTTAATTTTTTTTTGAGTTTAATTTTTTTTTGTATAGCGGCAACAGAAATACACAACTGATTTTTACGAATATGATCCGAACTGCGACTGCATTCATAAAAGTTAAACATTTTATAAGGCTCAGCTCGGCTCAAGTTAGCGGCTACAACCTTAACAAAGGTTAAGCCTTTAAAAAAGCTAAAACCCTAAAAATAAGGCTATGGCCTTTTTTAAGACTACGGCCTTTAAAATTACTAGCTCTTTGAAATCCATTCCATTAAGCCAGCTCTAAAAAGACCGCCGGAGCTTTAAAATTCGGGCTAAAAAGGCTCGAGTCCTATGGAACACTAGGTGTATAGTCTTATGAAAAATATTACAATGATTACTTACCTACAAACAGGAAACGTAACGAAGGTTCTGATTTTACAAAACCGTTAAGAATTACTACGAAGCTTCGGAAGTAGACATCGATCGATGCAGCCCGATGCGCACCAACCAATGCGCACGTGTTGCCAGGTCCAGTCTGAAACATTCAGTAGATATAAAGTCAGAAAATCAGAAGATTTATAAAAAAATCAGGAGATTTTATTATAATACCTGAATTACCTTTTACAGAAGGTTTTTCATTATCTTCTTAATCAAATCAATCAATCCACGTAAAACATAATGAATTCTTTGACTTACCTAATTAAACAGGGTGGAAAAAATCTATGGGCCCTGGAGGGGAACTACCTTAAATCCTTTAGTTAGCTCATTTTACTGAAAGGAAACATTCCTTTATTTTTAAAAAGAAACAAAACTGCATTTTACAATTTTTTTAATTTTTCTTGTCCCACCCTGGAATCGAACTAACAAAAATAAAAATGAAACCCTCGCTATTTTATTATACGAATCGGTAGGATTATTGTTGAAGAGTTATAATATGTTTTGACTTTTATTTTACCTCCAACTCAAACTCACCAACAAAACAGAAGGAAGCTTAAAACTCGCAGTCGATTCCATTGATTAGAAGTATGATTCGCACTCATTACATTTACGCTTCCGCACTATAAAGCTTCCCAATGAGTGCTAGATAATGTTCTTTGTACGGAAAATGATTTACATTTTAATAAAATTCATCAAAAAATCCATAGATCTTTCTAAAAAAACAAGTCAATTCAGATATCCAGTAGATTATCTAAATTTATTTTGCAAATTCAGTAGATCAGTAGACATATCCCAAATTCAGTAGATCTCCTGATAAATCAGGAGACCTGGCAATACTGGTCGATGTCGTCGTATCGATTATTCCTTGTTCGGCACATTCCTTTTTGGACATAATCCGTTTTCGGTATACTATTATTTGGGCACATTTTAGTAAATAAATTATACTATGAAATACTTGTGACTTTGCTTGCGTAATAAAATAAAATAATGTTTAATTTTAAAGTATTATATTTTAATCAATGTGCGAAATTTATATTTCGGTCCATTCAAATTCTTCTTTAACACCTTTAGGTTCACCCATTTTTGACGAAGCAATTGATCCCATTATAAATTGTAAATTAAATCTGTTTAAAAATACTTCTAACCTTTTGTAGGAAATAAACCCCCACATGGCGCTTTTTATTATTCGTTTTTGTCTTTTCACTCCAAAGTTCATGTATTTGTTACACGGAGTTGTCCAATTTGGAAATTTCCAGATATCCAAAGAGTATAGTGTAATACCAAAAGGAAAAGAGTGGCTTCTCTGTGGTTAAACATGCATCTGTGGACGTAGTGCCATCTATAGTTTGTAGGGTAAAACTTTACACGCGAGGTATGTAGGTATATATATATACATACACACGCATAGATCTATATCCATATCTCGACGGTGAAGTACCAAGAACTCCTAACTGACATATTGACGATAGTTACATTTTTAAATAGATACACTTTAAAATTAATTTGGCGTCACTACTGAAGACATTAAAAAAGAAGAAATTAAATGAGTATGAAATCAGTGTCTTCAGTAATAATGCCAGATTATGTTCGTAGTGTATCTAGATAAAAATGTAACTATCGTCAAAATGTCAGTTAGGAGTTCTTGGGACTTCACCGTCGATATCTAGTTAGGCAGCAAAAGCCCGTGACAAATACAGCGGCACCAAAAGATCCTCTGGTTTACTTGGATAATTTTTAATCTCATAAATTAAAAATTGTCTAGGTACGCGAGATAATCATTTTGACTTCTTGAACTCTGAGTGGCACCGCCATTTTGACCCTGGCATGCAAATATCAAAAGATTTTTACAAAAAATAATACATCCTAATGTTTTACTTTTTTACATGATTAAAATTAAAAGCGAGGGAATGTTTGTTATAATTTTATTTACAATTAGGTATGATACTTATTACATTTTCATTTTTTAAGGGGGCTATTACTTAAGGGCTCTTCCCAGTTGTCCACACTACTAAAGTACATTAATAAAAACTAACACAGTTGAGTCAAATTAAAGAGTGTGAAATGTTCACATAATTTCGAGGGTGTGGACAACTGGGAATTTATTATTCCCAATGTGGACAAAGGGGTGTGGACAACTGGGAATAGCCCTTACTTATCAATTATCACTTTTTCTTATGTTTTAAATAATACTCCTGCGCTGATTTTTTTATAACGTCATCCCCGTCATTATAGGTTATTTTACCACCAAGTATTCGGTTAACCGATCTGCACCAGCTATAAATAATAATGTTTACTGAAATGTTGCAAAAATATTTAATCAGCTTTTGTTTGTGCCTCTCACAATCCATAAAAGTGAAGTCTGTAAATAGCTCTATAAAGCTTGTAATTCGTTCTTTAATATTTTTTTCGTGGCAATCGGAGTTTAAAAAAGAAATTGTTATTTCTTGGATATCTTTAAAGCATGCTATAAAATGTTCAGAGGGGTAACACAACCACTTCTTGTTTTTATTATACTCTTTGGCTCTAATGTAATTGTGTACATTGCCTGGTGCTGCTGTTATTTTTTCGCGACAGCATCTACATGACTTCACCACATTTTGTAGGCACTTTGCCAGGGCCCACCCACAAACATAAGCTCTTTGCTCAGCCCCTGAATCTGATAGATTTGCATTATTTTGGATAAGATTCAGAGGCTGATCTAATACAATATGCTGTGACTGTGACGGAGCATCTTGAGTTTTCTCTTTTTCATTTTCTTTCAGTAAAAATAATAAGGATTGCAAAAGAGTATTTGAATCTTCTTCGCAATTCGCATTTTGTGAATGGTTCGTGTTAATATTATTTAAAAGTAGCGTTTTAAATGCTCCCTCAAAGCCGACGCAATTTGGAGCAACATTTCTCGCTCCTAAGCTTCGAATACTTCCAAAAAAGTTTTCTAGTGGGTCCTGGTTGAAGTTCCTTGTGAGCATGGCATCAAAAGAATGCTTTTCGTGCAACAATTTCCAAATGAACTTAAAATTCTCTATAGTTTTGATGAAATTATTTACAGAGGGTACAGATTTTTCCGAATAGTTATTAGTATTTCCTTTTTTTATTATATATTTTACACTTTTTAACATCTTTACAGCATCTAACCATAACTTATGATGTGGTGAATTATGTTTCACAGCAGCTTTATAAATTTTTCCATTAGGAATGGAGTAGGTTGAGGAGTTCAACGAATCAAAAACTTTGTCGATCAGGAGTACAAATGGCACCAAATCGCGACATTCTTCGGGTACATCACCCCTCGCGGCCAAGTGTTCAGTTGCTACTGCCATGGAGCGACTTAACACTTGAGCCGCCATTTTTACCCTCATTTTTTTTATTTTATTTTTGTTTACGTGTTCGTCGGTCAATCGAGGTAAAAACCGCAGCTCGCCATATGTTTTGTCTGCCTCGTAAACCCACTGAAAGTATTCCCACTTGATTTTCTTTTCAGTTCCTTCATTTAAGTATTTCATTTCTTTATTTAATATATTATTTCTTAATCCTTTCAATAAATGAGGAACATCATAAAGTGGGAATATTTCTCTATTATTTACGATTATTAAATCTTTACGCCACTCTTTCTGATTTGATAGATAGTGGCATTTTGCATCATCTATGAGGCCATTTATCACACTTACATTTGAGGAGCATTGGTCGCAGACAGTGGCAATTATATTTAAACCTGTGGCTTGTACATCTGTTATAACATTTATTAAAATATTTTTAAGTGTCAATGTCTTTAAACTTTGAGTAAAGTAGTAAGCCACAGGTTGTTTAAATTTGGCTTTAACCCCTTTGACCATAAAAACTAAAACATGATTCGCAAACCGATTGGTTTTTCGATCGCCCAAATTTTCAAAACCCACAAGATCGTCTGTGTTACTATTATAATTTATTTGTGGAGTTATAGCCATTTCGTCAAAAATTAGTGTACAAAGACGATCTTGGGGCAACATTTTCGACACAGTATCTTTAAGTTGGCTGAATATAATTTTATTTATGCCCGGAACAAGTTTAACTTTCGAGAGAAGTTGTTTTAATATTTTTTTGGAAGGTAGAGTAAAAAGTTTCGACATTAATTTATATCCTTTAGGACTCCTCTTATACAAAGATAACGCCAGAACCTTTTCATCAATTGTGAATCTTCGCCCTTTCGCCCTTTTCTTGCTCTCTGTAAACTGCATTCTTGTAAAAAGTCTTGCTGGTTCATTCATATGTTCCGTCAACTTGGTGAATTCACGAATGTTGGCAGATCTCCTTATGTGTTGTAGACGCTGTTTAAGTACCTTAGTTTTTTGCCGCAGTCTTCTTATTTCATTTTTTTGCTGTCTTGCCTCCCTTGTATATGTGTCGGGACACACTATCTTTTCATGGCGATTAAATGATGCACCTGAAACATTTTTTAATATGTTAATCTTACGGTACCTATGCCCAGCTTAGACGTCATTTGGTAATAAAATATGTTTGACGCCGTAAGTACTCACATTTTTATTTTACGTGTCTAGAATTTGGTTTGCTTTAAGTAGAATTGGGATACACCAAAACAAATTACTGCTTGCTTTTACATTTTTATGTTCTAAGAATCTAATTTGAAGCATTTCGGGATTGAAAGAGTTTTTGCTATGTACTATTACAATAATTTATTAACCCTTAGCTGCATGATTTAATATTTTCGTTTGAAAAACAGATATGTAATAGAAAAATGCATTTAGATTACGGGAAAAATAATTAAAAAATTCTTACTCATTTTTTTTTTTTTTAATTTATTTTACACGTAAATGGTATCATTTTTGATACTCCATGCAAAAAGTAGTAAAAATTATCTTCTTCTCACAAAATGGAAAAACAACAATATAGTCTAAGAATACAAGGAATTAAATTATCTGAATTTTGTTAAAAAGACGAAAAAAAAGCCTTGTATCATTTTTGATACCGTATGCACCTAAGGGTTAAATGAAAGTAACATCGCCTACATACTATGACAAAATTGAGGATTTATTTATAAATACATTTTTTTATTATCCGTGATCTGTTTTCAAAGTCATAATAGAGTAACGTCATTCAAACAATGTAAACAAACAATCTGAATAAATATATTATGTATTGCTCACATTTTTTCTGACGTGTTACTCTGTACTGTATAAGTTAATTGTGGCAACTTCACTGGTCAATGTGTTATGTAAGTTTTTCTGAAAAATTTGATTTCTTTACTTGTACCGTTTGTACCCAAATAAACATTATTTCAGAGTATTGTAAATGGTTTTAATTTTTTTTTTATTCATAGTGTAGTTCTAAAATTGGTGTATCCCAATTAAGTATTTACATACAAACATACAAAAGAAACGCGGTGAGCTACAAGTTTTTTTTTAAACACAAATGTACACATTCTGCTCCAGTGATACAGAAAATTACACACATAGTTTATTTATTCATCAATGTAATATTACAATATAAATTGCATTGCATGTCAAAAAATACGAAATTACATTGAGATCGTCAAAACATACATACATACATACATACATACCTTCACGCCTGTGATCCCAGAATGGGGTAGGCAGAGCTACAAAATTACCGACAACTTTAAAAACTTGTTGATAATTCAGTAACCACATTTTGCACAAATAGGCTAAGAAGTTTAACAGTGTATATTAGTGAGAGGTTGCAAGCCCATCGCCTAACAGTACTACCAGCCTTTATTCCCTTAGCCGCCTCTTACGACATCCACGGGAAGACATGGAGTGGCACTATTCTAACCCGGCAACCACACGGGTCACGGGTTTCGTCAAAACATAAATACTAATAATCAAAAAATACAAGAATAATTAATAATTATTATTAACAACAACAATTAAATATCGAATTACGGTCACTCGTCCGATGTCAATACATACAATGATTACTAAATTTCAACACAATAATAAATTTACATGTCCAGCTTCATATATTCATCCACGGAGTATAATGGATTATCCAATAAAAGGTTTCTTAGGGTTATTATGACGGGATCGATCTAGCAAAGGATTCAGCGCAGGGCCAAAGTCAGCACGTATGTTATTAGAGGTCAAGCTGTACAAACAGTGACTCCAGTAAAATATTAAGCGTATTCTTACCTTTATTGTCGTAACCTTGATCTCCAACAACGACACATGTATATGATGTTGAAGCAGAAGGTTCAGGATTGTTCATCGGTACTTCTGTATGAGAAGTTGAGGGATACCGGCGCCTTTTGGACATACAATAATTGTGTTCCTCTTCAATCGACAAGTTCATGACCTGAGGCATACCTAAAAATAAAATATATATTTATTTATTTTATTTTCGCTTTGTATCAGTCGTCATGAAGGTATTTCCTTCGCTAATAGCTTTAGTCACATTTCACCTTGATCATTTATTTTATTTTATCACTTGGTCTCGGTCGTCTATACATATGTATTATTATTAGCTAAATATTTTTAGTCGCTGTATACCTCGTTCGCATATTTTAAAGTAGCATTTCGCCACAATCGTTTTATATCATAAAACTTATATATCTAAAAAATACTTTTGAAAAAGCTTAACGAGGTTAATTGCAAATTGTAATTAACGCGTTAAATAAAACAGCGTTCCAAACAAAACTCGTTGGTGGTATAAAATACGACTACGGCAAAACACTACTCGGAAAATAAGACAATACAAATTAAATATACTAATGCAAACAGCCATATGCAAAATTGCTTTAATTAAAAAAGTTATTGAGATTTGGTTCAACCGAGGTGAAATGCGAACCGGTGAATCACTACAAGACATTTATGATTTTGACATATATTTCTAACAAACGTAAATAGCTACAATAGAACAGATAGACATAAGTATTTACTAACAAACTAACAGACTGCTAAAATTAAAAGAATCATAACCAGAGTTTTTGCTTAACTGTAATCAGGTAAAAATAGTTTAGAAAACCTAGCACAACAGGCGGAAAATGTGTTGTTTCTTTTGAAGTATATTATCAAGACTACTAGCATAGTTACAGGTTAATTGCTTTCAAAGTGGAAATGCAAAACTTTCTTGGTAGGTCTCAAAAAGTTACAAACAAAACATAATTTCATTTACTTTTAGTTGTTCTCTCCTAAATGACATAGAGATATAATAATAATAATAATAATATCAGGGGACGATCTCACACCAATTGACCTAGTCCCAAACTAAGCTCTAGGCTTGTACTATGGGTACTAGACAACAATATAAATACTTATATAGAGAAATAAATACTTAAATACATAGAAATCATCCATGACTCAGGAACAAATATTCGCGCTCATCACACAAATATCTATAATTTTAACAATTAAAGCTGCCACTAAATATTACAAGGTACTGTAAAATCTTGTTATTAAATCAAACTTACGCTTCAAGTTGATTGATGGTATAGCATTCCATACTAATCGATGACCACTGGTCTTCTGTTCTGCCAGGAAATGGTGATCACAAATTCGTTTGTTTGCATATATCTTAGCCGGGTCAGTCTCTTTCAACACCTCGCCAACTGCAGACACCCAAGCAACTAACCGCTCAGGCTGCTTGGTGCTATTTGGAAACCGGTGCAGTGGGACACCTTGTGCGGCTGAAATTGTAACAATTCTAATTATATTTTATTTATTTAAATACATGAGTGGCATGAATGAGTGGCAAATGCCCAACAGATACAATAAATATATCACACATCGCACCTTCAGAACAATAGTGACATAATTCAGAATCTTTGAATTTTGAGTTAGGATTCTATCAGTCAATTTATGACTTAAAGTTTGAAAGCTGAAATTTTGAATTAGGTCACTATCGTTCTGGAGGTGCGACATATTCAAAGTGACAATTTATTAAAAGATAGCAAAAATATTAGTCCAGTCATATACTTTTTCTATAAAATTTAAATGACAATAGATTCACATTACTATAAAAAGTATTGTTTCTAAATCAAATATAATAATGATAGCAAAAACACTAATTGCACATCAAATTAACTGCTCATCTGAACCAACTCATGATTGCATATACTACTTTAACTTTAGTTAAGTGCTTAGTATAATGAAATGGTGTTTCATTTGTAAGATATGATATACCACGAGTTTAATAGGTGGTTGGGCGCTTTCGAATATAGTAGATTGTTTAAATTATGCAATACAAGCAAAGTCCGCACAAAACTGCATTGGCAAAATCACCACGGACGCCACGAAGAAAAAATAAGTTATAACCTACTTCAGTTATTTACAAAATAGCTGTAAGTACCTAATATGACGTGTGTATGTTTTAATTAATATATAATACTATTTTATTAGTTACTCACCAAGATTGTCGCATCCAAAAATACACAGCCTTTTCTTCATTACACTCATAACGATAAAAAATAACAAATAACAAGTTCAACAACAAAAAACTCAAGAAAAATTAACAAATGTAACAGTAAGAACAAAAAACTTAACGAAAAAACTCCACAAAACCACAAATAACTGAACAAAATTGCCAGAAAAACGGGGAACACATCGAGATCCGAGTACGAAAATCGTTGTGAACTTTTTTGAAGTTCAGTTGCTTGACATTGACAGAAGTTAGTTTGGATTCCAAACTTCAGAGGGCGCCACTGAGGACCAAAATTGTTGCTAGTTCTTGAGTGTGCCCCCCCTGCAGATATCTACTGAACAATTTGTATTATGTCAACAAAATGTTTCTAATCTATGGCATATCATATGGCAGTAGCACAACAAAAAAGTCAGAAATCAGAAAGTCTGAAACTGAATTTTCACGGAACGAAAGCTCTAGCTAAGGTTTTACGCTGAAATATGAGTGAAATTTATTCCAAATTGTGCAAAATATGCTTGAGCAGTAATACTGAGACTGGATTACATGCTAATTCTTCATTAAACAAGTTTTTTGGTCTTGTTCTTGGCGTACATGTAAGTTAGGTTTTACTTTCTTTCAAAATAAGTTTGTTTACTTTACTTTTAGATCAAGATACGAAACCAACTGAGGACTTATTTGGGTAAGTCTCGTGTTGTTCCGTGGATTCATTATAAAACCTAAATGAACGAATATGAAGTCAGGATTTTAATACCTTGTTAAAGCTCTGTAAACACTTATAAGTTTTAACAATATCTAAATTCTCTGTTTTGGTCTACATAAAAAATACAAATTTCACCCAGACATCTTACCTTTCGTATGAACTACACACTTCATAGTTCGTTATTTTATATTTATAATAACTAATATAATATATATATATGATAATCGCGGACCGGGAGACGAGCTGTAGGTAGGCCTCCAACAAGGGAGTGACGACCTTGTGAAGATCTCGGAAAAGCGGTGGATGCGAAAAGCACAATACCGGTCTGAGTGGAGAGCCTTGGGGAGGCCTATGTCCAGCAGTGGATGTCTTTCAGCTGACATGATGATGATGATGATATGATAATCTATAACTATATTTTTTAAAATTCAAATATCATTTATTTCAAGCAATTACAGGCTCATATTATTATAAGGTAAATTATTTGCAAAAAAACGTAATAATAAAAACAATTATTTGTAACAATGTCACAATGTAAATGCTCTAAGACTTAAGAAGGAACATAGTATTCTGCCGTCCGATCACTAAAAGGCCGTTAAGTAGCATTTTGTCAATTTTGAGTTTTATATACTAGTCGATAGAGAAAAAAAATCTCTTTTGCGCTATATATAAAACTAGAAATTGACAAAATGCTACTTAACGGCCTTTTAGTGATCGGACGGCAGTATTGTAGGCAGGTTCAGCTCCATCTTATTCTTGTCCTTTCTAATAAAAGAGGATATCATGCCAAGCTAGTTGGCAATACTGCCCTAATTAGAAAAAAGGGTGTATGTCTCAGAGAATCGCGAATCCATTAGTGACCTTATTTCTAAAGACCGGGTCGGATTTCCTTTGACTATCAAATTGTGCACGTGTCCTTTTCATTTAGAAGGGCAGAATGGCGGGACTAGGATAATAATGTTGTGTACATTTTAGGAACCACCTCTGGAATTATGGCTGTGTGTCTGGTGCAAATCTATCCTGAGAAAGATTGTGAAGTTTATACAACTCGCTGAAAATTCCGAGGCCTTCCTGGCTGGATTCAAACAGGTAAACTGCTCATAACAAAAAAAATAATGACATTGTTAATATCTTGTTGGTAGATTTTATAAGGTTAAGGTTAACTTGCTAAAAAATAACAAACAGATAAAAACCTGTTATATAATGCTGATCCCTTCTTAAATATATAGTAATAATAATAATAAAGGCCCTTTATTTCGGAATATTAACAACAACAAAAAAAAAGTTACTAAATGAATATTAACTTCCCTTTCCTTCCATTCCATTCGTTCTCTTGCAAGTCTCGTCCATGTTTTACCAGCAAATTGTTTGAGCTCATCTATCTATCTTCTCTTTTCCTTATTTTGTCTCTTGGATACCATAGTGTTAGTCATAGTTATAGTATTTTATTTGTTCAACACAGGTGGGTAGGTCGGTGCCGGGTGGGGTGGGTGAGTGGGTGGGTGTTGTTCTTTTATCATTGCCTCTGGCCTTGTGGCCTTCCCATTTAAGACATTTTATTGTTTTAATCACATCTTGTAATTCCATTACTTTACACCAAGTATACTTTGTTCCATAGATTGTTGACATACTTGAAGTTTCCTTTCCAGTGCTTTTGTTGGTGCCCACGTTTGGTGTCCATAAGTCACTACTGGTAAAATACATGAGTCAAACACTTTCTTTTTGAGTTTTGTCCTTACATACATACATCACGCCAGTTTCCCAGAGGGGTAGCCAGCAGAGTTGGGCAAAAATTATCTATTTACGAATAAACGGGAAGTTAACTAAATCATCTTTTATTTGAAATAACTAAATAACCCGTCATTTGTTATTTTGAATTTATTTAGATGATTTTCGTTTTTATCTAGATAAATTAGTTGGGATTTTAAATAAAAGATGAATGTCAGTAGTACAGTCATGTAGAACTAGAAGCGGTTGGGCATGATGAAATGAAAATAACCTACAACAAAATTAATGAATGTTTTGTACATATTTAAATTAATGAAATATAAATATATGGGACATTTGTTTTCGTATAGTTCGTCGACATATTTCCGCTACCGTTCTTTTTGTCTCTTTTACAACATTTAACGTGTTCAAATGCTGCGTTTCCATGCTTCCGTTTTAAATGATTTAGAAAATTTGATGAAGAAGTTAGAGATCCCTTTATATTCACTTCATTCAGCGGTAAACATAACATACAGACATCAGACCTTCCGGAATGGTATTTAAACAACTTGCCGTCTAATGCTGAATTGGACCTAGTAGACGACATTGCAGCGTTTATGAAATTGCAAAAATAATTTTCTGATTTTATGAGAAATGTCAGTGTGTGACGGTTTGATCCGACGTGACATTCTATATAAATTTATTTATCTAAGCTTACTTCAATAACAATCGAGGCCAGTTATTTTCATCTAGATAATTTATCTAAATAAAAAAGTTGTCAACGCATTATTTGTGATTGAATTTATGTTCGAATAAATTTATTTGGAATGATTTTATTTGAAATAATTATCTAGATGAGAAATTATCTAGATAACGCCCAACTCTGGTAGCCAGTGACCACTTCTTTCCGCTTGCTACGATCCTGACAAATCTCTTTTGCTTCTTCCACATTCGTACATCGAGTCATGCACCTCATTAGTTTTGGATACTTAAGATTCGACCCTTTTCCAGTATTTCTCCGATTTGATTAAAAAAATTACACCTAGGGCGGTGCCTTCCGACCCTTCCTATCACTTTCACTCTTTTATATATCTTTCGTCAATCTTCTTTCTTCCATCATTTCCAAATGACCGAAACAATAACCTTAGCTAACCCTCCCAAATTGATCCATCTGTTTGGGAGCTATGATGCCACAGAAAGACACAAAAATACACAACTTAAACTACACCCCTCTTTCTGTTGGGGGTTAAAAATAAATAGCATTGTTTTTTTTCAGACCCACTGTGCTCTACATGTAGACAAGCAACATAAAAACAGTTTCCTCTCTCTTTCCATACAACACAATGAACACAATGATATACCACCAAAATGTAAAAAAAGTCGGGGTAAAAACAAGGTCAAGTGCAGTAAGATATCCAAAAACGATATACAATTTGTTAACCTAAATGAATCAAGCAATAGCGAAATAATAATTAAAGATGAATCCATAGAGGATATAAGCATTGATGCGGTAAAAATAGAAACTATGGAATTAGATATCCCGGAATATGATGATAGAGATGACATACACGATGAGAGAGATGACGATATTAAAATAGGAAAACCCAGGAAGGAGATGAATCCAAAATTATATGCCAAATGTGAGGAGAATAACTTTGATTTAAAAGTTCTGACTTTTGACGAGCAAATAGCGGAATTGGAAGAAAAGAAAAAGGCTGTTAAATATTTAAGCAAAAAATATAAATGTGAATTTTGTGGCATTGGATTTGTAACAAAGGATGTCTATGAGGAACACATTAAGAGACATCAAGAGGTTAGTGAGCTCTTACATAATTGTTCAGAATCATTGCTTGGTTTCCGATCCACGTAAAAAGGCCGCTGAGCGATGGAGGGGATGTGATAGCCCATCAGCATAGTCGTCAACCAATAGCGTGCGCGCATCAGCATGCGACGGAGTGTTCCCCAATCCCGCCCTCTTCACACCACCAATTTGGTCGATAAATGTGCAGGTACATCGCCAGCGGCCTTTTTACTTGACGGGACCTACACAGTATCTATCATATATACTTATAGACTTAGATGAGAAAACGAAATCAAAATCAAAATCGGTTATTGCTGGAAAGTGAGTACAAAAGATGTTAAATAAAATACATAAGGTCTGTCACAATCTGCTAGCATATAGCATGCAATATTAAAAAAAAAACTTAATACTAGATACCTATTCATGACTAGGTAGGTACACTTAATTTTTAACGTTACATTAATTTATACATACAACCTAATATTATTATTAATGTAATGGCACATCAGCTATTAGACTTTGTCATCTAAATATTCCTCTATCGAATAGAACCCTTTCTTAATTAAGTATCTGTTTAGCAATATTTTAAACTCTATAATATTATGTTTACATTCTCTAATTTCATTTGGCAGGCTGTTGTAAATCCTTGGAGCCATTCCTATAATACTTTTGGATAAGAGAGCTGTATTCATTGACATGGCACGCACTTTGTTGCGGTGTCGTTCACTGTTGAAATTCTGATCTAATTGTGGATTACATTTAACAAAACTAGCTACTTCATAAATGTACAGAGAAAACAAAGTAATAATTTGAGAATTGTCTCCAATTCTTTCTATCTTATGCTGTTTCCGTCCAGTCCTTACCAGTTTTCGCGCGAACGCGATGCGACGCGAATCGCTCACGTAGGACACTGCGTTTGACATTTTCCCGTGTGCAGTCCCACAGCCCGCACGGGTGCCCCATATGCCACCTGCGCTTCACTACCTCGCTGGTGCTCTCGCAGCACCTCCTGGCGCACGCGCGCAGGTTCCGCTGCCGGCTGTGCGGCGCGGCCGTGTGCCGCGTGAGCGACTGCGAGCGGCACCGGCTCAAGTGCGGCCGCGCCGCGCCCGGCGTGTGTCCGCACTGCAGCAAGATATTCAGGTGAGTGAGCACGCAACTAGGATTGATTCCTTTTTCGGCACATTCCTTTTTGGACATAATCCGTTTTCGGCATAATCTTGTTTCGGCATACATACCTTCACGCCTGTAATCCCAGAGTGGGCTAGGCAGAGCTACAGAATTACAACTTACAAAGTTGTTGATAAATCGGTTACCACAATTTGCATAAATAGGCTAAGATGTTGACCAGCATATTAGTGACGGTTGTTTCGGCACATTTTAGTAAATAAATTAAACTATGAAATACTTTTGACTTTGCTTGAGTAATAAAACTAATAAAATAAAATATTATGTATTTGTATAATATTATATTTTAATAAATAAAAATAAAAGACAAAAATTAACAGTACCTACACTGCTTACAATAATTAATGATAACCAATTAGGTATCTAAATTCATGTGCTTATATTATGTTTTAAGTCTTGAAAATAAAAATAATTATACCTAGGATTCATTTCATTAGTTGTATATAATGATTTCTGCCGAAAACGGAATGTGCCGAAACAAGAATTTGCCGAAAACGGAATATGTCCAAAAAGGAATCGATCGCCGCTAGTGTGTCGCAGCACAGTTCCGCTGCTGGTCGTCTGCGACAGTCCAGGGGACCAAAAAAGCGACGGCACAGGTTTTTTTTTTTATGGCATCGGAAGGCTAACGAGCACACAGGCCACCTGATGGTAAGTGGAAACTGTGACCCATAGACATTCGCATTCACAAGACTGCAAATGCGTTGCCAACCGAGGACTAAGATGGAATGCCTCTATGCTAGTCATTTCACCGGCTGTCTTATCCCCAAACCGGAACACAACAATGCGAACACTGCTGCTTGGCGGTAGGTTAATGGATAAGATTCAGTGGAGGTCCACACATTTTGAGCTCAGAGGATGGGGAGGAGACATTGATTTATTCAAAACCTTGTTGCAGTAACCAGGGCTCCTTGGAGCAGCACGTGAGAGGGGTGCACTACAAGAAAGAGAAGAAGTTCGTCTGTTCCTACTGCAACCAGCGGTTCCAGAGCAAGCAGCGACTCGCCATACATACCAGGTGAAGTGTTGTTCAATGTTGTTAACCCCCGACGTAAAAAGAGGGGTGTTATAAGTTAACCGCTATATGTGTGTGTGTAAAGTGGTCACAGATAAAATGCAAAATAGACCCGAGTATTTGTGACGTAAGGTTGAC
The DNA here is from genome assembly GCA_927399475.2 of Acleris emargana. Lineage (NCBI taxonomy): Eukaryota > Metazoa > Arthropoda > Insecta > Lepidoptera > Tortricidae > Acleris > Acleris emargana. Next base: position 3,499,024 of record OV656862.1, read on the forward strand.
ATTAGCTGTGGTTTTCAGTCGTCATTGGCGTGAGGACCACGATTGTATTAAATCAAAGGCGTTGAAAGGGTTAAGAAGGGAAGAAGAAGAAGAGGTCGCCATTATATTATATCGAGAGTTTTTAGAGTTCCGTATTAAAATGGTAAAAAACGAACCATTATAGTGAGACTTCGGTCTCTGTCTGTCTGTCTGTCACAGCAGTTTGAAACTATAGAGGTAGAGGCTATCAACTTGTAATTTGGCATGGTTGTATAACTTAATAATGGACCTTATTGCATAGAAAATAAAGTTAATTACAAAATGAGTATTTTCTTTGCGTTTTCTAACCATATTCTTAACCTCGTAAGGTCCACCATACTGAAAAATGGGAGTTTTTGTAACTAGGACTTTGAATCTACAATCAAGGGAATAAAGTTCAATTGCGATTGTTCGAAAATGAAAGTTAATGCATACATACATACACTCACGCCTTAATTCCCAGAGTGGGTTAGGCAGAGCTACAGGATTACCAACAACTGTTAAAGACTTGTTGGTACTAGTAATTATGTAACCACATGTTGCACAAACAGGCTAAGATGTTTACCATGTGTATATTAGTGACAGGTTGCAAGCCCATCGCCTAACAATACTACAAGCCTTTTTCCCTTAGTCGCCTCTTACGACTTCCACAGGAAGACATAGAGTGGTAGAATTCTAAGCCGGCAACCACTCGGCTAAAGATAGTGAACATAGGAAAATAAACCTTATTCTTATTGGAACAGAGTTCAAAGTAAATTGCCTTGATGATGTCCCATACATCCCATTGCACACTGGACCTTACGTGTTGCAAAAAAGAGCCATTCGTTCTATATATCGTACCTTCGGTAGAACAAGGGCACAACGTCCTATATGACAAGGAGAGCAGTTGTGCCCTTGTCGTACCGAAGGTGCGATATAATCTAAACTCCCGTGATTCCTTAAGATTACTATTTAAAGAAATTAATATTTTGCCAGTAGCGTCACAATTTATTTATGAGAATATTATTTATGTCATTAATAGACCCCGCTATCGGAGGTGCAAAATGGTAGCTGTCAAGTTCTTAGGGATGGGTAAAAATATTCATGATGTCGATATCGATATTCTTACTTTTTCTGTACAATTTGTTTTATATACAGTGGTGGACATATAATTAGAAACAGTACATAAAACTTAGGTAAACACAGAATGAACTATCGTTATGAGTAAAAATTATATTGATTAAATCACTATTGACTATGCCAGAATATAGCCAATGAGTTAAAAAACTCATAAAATATTTAAAAAAGTAAATCTGTTCTATCTTTAATTATTAAAAGATTTTAAAAATCATGATAGTTGAATTTCTATTACTGGCCGCTTGGACAACTAATTAGAAACAGGATCCATGGTTCGTTCCATTTTTGAAACTAAAAAAAAAAACTCTTTTTACGCTTTTTCTATTGTTTCGGCGGCAATTAAACGTCAATTTGGAAAATTACGTGAATAATAAGTATTGTTAAAAATGGGTAAAAATAAGAGTTGTGACGAGTCAACCAGGCAATTAATCGTTAAATTACATTTAGATCGAAAGTGGACTTATAGAAGAATTGCTAAACATCTAGAATGTTCTGTGAAGAATGTTTTCAACGCTATTGCTCATTATAAAACTAACGGAACTACTAAAAGTGTTGTTAGAAAGGCTCGTCCAAGGAAAACATCTCCCCGGGAAGATTCGCAAATAATACGTGTAGCTAAACAAGACCCGTTCAAAGGCTCCAACGAGATTAGAAATGAAGTTTTTTCACCTGATGACCAAAGGAACATCTCCTCGAAACTGGTACGCCGCAGATTAGTGGAAGCTAAATTGTTCGGGAGGGTTTCTCGAAAGGTACCGCTTCTTACCAAGCAACACCGAGAGAAGCGATTATTATTTGCAAAGAAATATCTTAACTGGACCGTACGAGAATGGAAAAAAGTGTTATTCTCGGATGAAACAAAAATAAATATGGTGAATTCAGACGTCAAACGCTACGTTAGACGTCCAATAAACCATGCTTTTGATTATAAATACACCAGGAGCATAGTCAAACACGGCGGTGGTAATATTAAAGTATGGGGATGTTTTTCTGGTTGCGGAGTTGGACCCGTCCGTAAGATTCAAGGTATAATGGATCAATTTCAATACAAAAACATGTAGAAGAGACAATGATTCTCTACACCGACGACCATTTGCCTGTGACCTGGATCTTTCAGCACGATAACGACATTAACGACCCAAAACACGGCCCGCAGTGTTAAATCCTTTCTTAGTGAGCAACGTGTTACCATGTTAGACTGGCCTGCAAATAGTCCCAATTTAAATCCAATAGAAAATTTGTGGTACGTCGTTAAAAAAAAAGTCTCCGTTAAACGTAATTCCAGTCAAAATGAACTTTACGAAGCCTTTGTTGAAGCATGGAACTCGATCCCACTCGATAAATGTATGAAATTACTTGAATCAATGCCACGTCGTTGCAGAGCCGTCATTAATAAAAAAGGCTATGCAACTAAATATTAATTGTTAAGAAATTTAGTAAACCAAACATTATTTTACATAAATAATTTGAAATTTCTAATTATATGTCCACCACTGTATGTACAGTGGTGGACATATAATTAGAAACACTTGCGACGTATTTCACATTATACAAGGCACATTGCCGTAAAACTTTTGTTTGTTGGAAATAAAACAACAAAATGCATAGAATACGTTCAACAACTTATAATTAATTAAAAAACAAATAAATATCCGAGTTTACAACTACCATTTAGATATTTAGTTACGTACAAACAACTAAACGACATTTGCAGTACCATCCGTCATGGACAAGTAATTAGAAACACTAAAGAAATTAGGTAAAAATCAAAGTTTTAACGTGTCAACGTCAACAATTTCAAATTATTTATGTAAAATAATGTTTGGTTTACTAAATTTCTTAACAATTAATATTTAGTTGCATAGCCTTTGTTATTAATGACGGCTCTGCAACGACGTGGCATTGATTCAAGTAATTTCATACATTTATCGAGTGGGATCGAGTTCCATGCTTCAACAAAGGCTTCGTAAAGTTCATTTTGACTGGAATTACGTTTAACGGAGACTTTTTTTTTAACGACGTACCACAAATTTTCAATTGGATTTAAATCGGGACTATTTGCAGGCCAGTCTAACATGGTAACACGTTGCTCACTAAGAAATGATTTAACACTGCGGGCCGTGTGTTTTGGGTCGTTATCGTGCTGAAAGATCCAGGTCACAGGCAAATGGTCGTCGGTGTAGGAAATCATTGTCTCTTCTAAGATGTTTTTGTATTGAAATTGATCCATTATACCTTGAATCTTACGGACGGGTCCAACTCCGCAACCAGAAAAACATCCCCATACTTTAATATTACCACCGCCGTGTTTGACTATGCTCCTCGTATATTTATAATCAAAAGCATGGTTTATTGGACGTCTAACGTAGCGGTTGCCGTCTGAATTCACCATATTTATTTTTGTTTCATCCGAGAATAACACTTTTTTCCATTCTCGTGCTGTCCAGTTAAGATATTTCTTTGCAAATAATAATCGCTTCTCTCGGTGTTGCTTGGTAAGAAGCGGTACCTTTCGAGAAACCCTCCCGAACAATTTAGCTTCCACTAATCTGCGGCGTACCAGTTTCGAGGAAATGTTCCTTGGGTCATCAGGTGAAAAAACTTCATTTCTAATCTCGTTGGAGCCTTTGAACGGGTCTTGTTTAGCTACACGTATTATTTGCGAATCTTCCCGGGGAGATGTTTTCCTTGGACGAGCCTCTCTAACAACACTTTTAGTAGTTCCGTTAGTTTTATAATGAGCAATAGCGTTGAAAACTTTCTTCACAGAACATTCTAGATGTTTAGCAATTCTTCTATAAGTCCACTTTCGATCTAAATGTAATTTAACGATTAATTGCCTGGTTGACTCGTCACAACTCTTATTTTTACCCATTTTTAACAATACTTATTATTCACGTAATTTTCCAAATTGACGTTTAATTGCCGCCGAAACAACAGAAAAAGCGTAAAAAGAGGTTTTTTTTTTAGTTTCAAAAATGGAACGAACCATGGATCCTGTTTCTAATTAGTTGTCCAAGCGGCCAGTAATAGAAATTCAACTATCATGATTTTTAAAATCTTTTAATAATTAAAGATAGAACAGATTTACTTTTTTAAATATTTTATGAGTTTTTTAACTCATTGGCTATATTCTGGCATAGTCAATAGTGATTTAATCAATATAATTTTTACTCATAACGATAGTTCATTCTGTGTTTACCTAAGTTTTATGTACTGTTTCTAATTATATGTCCACCACTGTATATGTACCTATACCATTTTTTAGACTACAATTTAACATGTTTTTTTTTAGAATCCATGATAATCATTCTCATCAGAAATGTAAATAAAAATAAATAGGGCTCTGATATAATGGGTTTATTGTTGAATAAATTCATCGTGACTGCACTAGATTATTGCAGAGAAACTGAAAAAAAACTGATCGTTCGTTAACAATACGATATCCCTTAAAGAGACATTTATTAATTATTTAATTTTTAATTAATTTATGAAAGGTTCATGCTATGAAGATAACTATAATTTGTTAGTAATTATGAAATATTGAGGAATTTTATTTATAGAAATGAAAAATGTTTAACACGTTCATTTTGTAATTATATAGTCCTGTTTTATGAAATAAACACGTTTAATTAAAGTCCTAGACTCTCATTATGGCAAAGAAAAATTATCGACATATAGCTATAATTATCGACATATAGCTAGTATTTCAAAATAATTTTAACCCATCCCTAAGAACTTGACAACTACCATTTTGCACCTCCGATAGCGGGGTCTAGTCATTAAAAATCAAGACTCTTTTGTTAAGAATTGTGATATACATAATTTGAATACAAGAAATAAAAATAACATTGCTATTAAAAAAATTCGTGTCCGTAAGGTTTATAAATCATTTGTAGGTCAATGCATCCTTTTCTTTAATAAATTACCTGACGTTGTTTTAAAGTTAGCATTTCCAGTACTTAAAACTTACCTGAAAAAGTCGTTGATGTCTAAAGCTTACTATAGGGTCGAAGACTATCTAACAGATAAAAATGCTTGGCCGCCACCTAAATAATTTAATAATAACTTAGTCATAAAAAATATGTAAATATTGTATATTGTCTAGGGGACACGGTTTCTGTAGGAGAATGTATCGAAACTTTTATGCAGGTTGTCTTGCACCGTCACAGGTAAGTATAACTTGTATACTTTCTATTTTTTATTATTACTGTTGCTTATCAGTTTTGTGAGTTTTGACACATTTTCCTGCTCATGAATATATTAATTTCTGGTGTTATGTGAGATTCATTGTTTTAATAATGCTAGGTTAAGTTTATTATTGTATAATATCATTAGCAATATTTAAAAAACGACTTTGTTGAGTTTCTTGCGGCGTTTCTTCTCAGCAGTGGTCTGTTGCGAAGCGCTGGTAGATTTTTGACGTGTAAATGTGCCCGTGCGGCCTACTTACTGAATAAATATCTTTTATCTTTTTTTTAAAATCTTTTACGAGGATAAATACGTAACCCTCTTGACCGGTTTTTTTTTGTGTTGCCAGGACACATACCGGCGACAAGCCGTACCGCTGCGACATCTGCGACCGATCGTTCGCGGCCAACTCCAACCTGCGCAACCACTTGTCGGCCCACGAGCAAGCGAGACCGCACTATTGCGTCGAGTGCGACAAGTCGTACAAGACGCGCAAAGCGCTGAGGCGCCATCTGTTGGAGGGTGCTGTGCACCTCGGGAAGGCTGTGTAAGTGTTGAAGTAAATAGAATCCATACTAATGTTATTAATGTAAAAGTGTGTGTTTGTCCGTCTTGCACGCTTCAACCGCAACGGATTGAGATGAAACTTGGCACACATATTGGTTAGGTCCTAGAATAGGACATAGGATTATTGGTCAGTTCCCGAGGGAGCAGCGATAAACGACTTCTACGCGGACGGAGTCCCGGGCGAAAGCCAGTAACTAAATAAAAAGCAAGCCCGATCTTTTTGATACTGTCGTTGACATACATATATTAAAAACATTAAATCAAATCAAATCCGATGGAAAAATGTGTTATTATATTAAGAATGTTATGTACACAGTGACTGAATCTAATGGCGTATCGTTTATCAAAATCGGTGGACCCGATGCATACAGGTCAAATACATAACCCTCCTTTGATATCTCGGAAACGGCTCAACCGATTTTGATGAAATTTGGCTAGAACGACTCTGAATAAACTAGCTTTCTTTATTTTTAAAGCGCTTCCAAATCGATACCTACATCCATTTGAGAGCTATGAAGCCACCGAGAGACGTTTAACTTATAGTAAATACTTTTCAATAAGCCTTTTTTATTCATTATAGGAGATGCGACGCTAATAGTTGTTGTTAAATTACATACATACATACACGCACGCCTTCAATCCCAGAGTGGGGGAACAGACGAACTTCTTCTCTTTCTTGTAGTGCACCCCTCTCACGTGCTGCTCCAAGGAGCCCTGGTTACTGGAACAAGATTTTGAATAATAGTACATTATTGCCTAGGCAGTGAAGCAGGCAATTGCCGTTCCTGCCGAGGCATATATAGTGCATTTCTCAAAAATCGCAAGATACAAATCGCATATAAACAGAAACTTCACGTGAAATAACATCACTCTTTACCGCCTTTATGTTTATGACAAGGAGAAACGCAAGCTTTTTTAGAAAAATAAAACTCAAGCTATTCCAGACACAGATAAAAAATAAAATATGGATGTATAAGACTTGTGCCCTCATTTTATTATGGCCGTTTTCACTTTTTAAAAAGCTACAAACTAGATAACAATGAAATTTGTATGCAACATTGCGGGCTTGTGTAGCGAGCACGCAATATATTTTTTTTAATATGGGTACTGTCTGTAAACTATGTACTTCGCGTCTCAGTATGGAGTTAGTAATTTCAACATATCCGGTCATTTTTGAGAAAATGAATGTCTCCATCCTCTGAGCTCAAAATGTGTGGACCTGCGCCGTCGCTTTTGTGGTCCCCTGGACTGTCGCAGACGGCCAGCAGCGGAACTGTGCCGCGACACACTAGCGGCGATCGATTCCTTTTTCGGCACATTCCTTTTTGGACATATTCCGTTTTCGGCATATTCTTACATACATACATAGATACCTTCACGCCTTCATTCCCAGATTGAGGAAGGCCGACAGAATTACCAACAACTCTAAAAACTTGTTGATAATTCTGTACCCACATTTTATACAATCAGGCTAAGATGTTTACCAGCGTATTAGTGACAGGTGGCAAGCCCATCGCCTAACAGTACTGCAAGCCTTTATTCCCTTAGTCGCCTCTTACGACATCCACGGGAAGACATGGAGTGGCACTATTCTAACCCGGCAACCACACGGGCCTGTTGTTAAAGGACATGGCTAAACGGAAGTATGGGCGACTGCCCTTGCAATGTATAAACATTGTAACTAATGTTATGCTAATTAGCTGAATATTACTTTTCAGCATGAAAAAAGTTTCAGGAACTTTTCATTTCATTACAATTCTTAAAATATTTTTTACATCCAGCGATGATATGATCTCTTATTGTAAAGCATTCTGACAGAGCCATCTATTGAGATACTTTGTAAATAAGAGATCGTCATAATCTTATGTTATCTGTCAGGTGTCATGGCAAAAGAAAAACATGAAAAACCAAGTAAACACATTTTAAATATTTAATTATTTCACGAAAGTTCTAGGAGAATAATAAAAATGTAATAATTAATTACTGAATTTTCGAATGTTACGAGTAGGGAATGCAAATAACCGCCTTTAACCGGTTTTAACCGGTTATTTTCATACAAAATCGGTTAATAACCCGTTAAATTGCATTCCCTAGTTACGAGTAAGTAAGATATTTCTATACATGCTTAGGGCAGTAGTTTAGCCATGTGCTTTGTTTGTAATAGTCCTCTTTGTTTTCCTCCGTCAGGCATTCCTGTCACCACTGCCTGAAGAACTTTACTTCGGAGAAACTTCTCGCCTCCCACATCAGCGCGACACATACCAAGGAGAACTCTTGTACTCTATGCAATAAGGTACAGTTTGCAACAGTTTTAATATCAATTTTTAATAGCTAAAGTTAGAGTTAAAAAGAAAAGGGCATGCTTCGATGGTTCGGTCATTTGGAAAGGATGGATGAAAAAATATTGACGAAAGAGATATACAGATCGAAAGTGAGTGGAAGGGTCGGAAGGGGCCGCCCTACGCGTACTTTTTCGAATCAAATCGGAGTAATACTGGAAAAGGGCCGAATCTTAAGTACCCGAAACCGACGTGCGTGCATGACCCGATGTATGAATGTGGAAGAAGCGAAATAAATTTGTCAAGATCGTAGCAAGTGGAAAGAACTGGTCTCTGCCTACCCCTCTTGGAAACAGGCGTGATTTAATATATGCATGTATGTATCGTTAGAGTTGTTTACTTAATGTTGCTATGTCAAACGTGGTCCATAATTACTCTAATAGCTTACGTTACCCTGTCTACTGCCAACACGTTGTGGAATGCAATAAACATTTGAGTATTGAGTATTGTTTAAGTATTTGATAAGTCACTTGTTTCAATTTTTGGTATCTTAGGTGAACCATTTTCACGTCATTAATGTCAAGTGTAGATATTAATATAGATACACCTTGAAAAGAAATACATCATGCACAATACAAATAATATTTATATTACGTATTTACGTATTATATTTTATATACCCGTATCTTGTGTATATTTTATTTACTTAAACCGATTTTTTTAACGCTTTTTTTTCTTCGCACCGATCTTCTTTTTCTGTTTCGCCTTCTGGTTGACTGGTAGAGAATGCCATTGGGCATTAAGTCCGCCATTTTTACTTTTTTGTATTCAGTGCAAAGAAGTTTAAATAAATAAATAATACAAATACAACATTATGTACAAAACGAGTAGGTACAGTCAACAGCACAAATAAGTGATCATTTATGTACCTTGTCACTTTAACGTTTTATTCGAAATGTTATCAAAATTGTGAAACGGTTGAAACCGACAAGGCACAGAAATGATCACTTATTTATGCTGTAGGGTAACGTCACCAGTGGTCAGCCAGAGACCTGTAGTCGGCCTCTGCCTATAAGTACTTTGTATGAGTGGGAAGAGTACGAAAGATATATTTCCCACTCTTCGCACTCATAATAAGGTCGACTACTGGTCTCTGGCCGACCACTGGTGACTTTACCCTACTAAGTTTTTTTATTTATTTATCTTACTGTATATTTTTTTCTGTATTTCAGAGCTTTGAGTCGAATGCGATGTTGAAGAAACACCTCAAAACCGACCATGAAGATGCGACATGAAAATCTGTGACGTAATATACCAGGGTCTCTATTTTAACCGGTAAGACAATATGGCCTTGGGTATCGTATTGTCACGTTACGATAGCTCTTTGCTTGACAGTAATGGTGGCTGAGTTACATTACAAACAATACGATAACCATACATCGTTATCGCGGGAGCAAAAACGATTTGACAGTAGTCAAAGATTATGACAAATAGGCAATAACAGAAGTGACACTCGTATCGAGAAACGTTTATACCTACGAGTTCAAAATGTACAGGGTTGGGCAGATTAAGTGTCCTAGTTAAAAAGAGCCATAAAATTAAAACAAGACAGATTTTTTTTAAATTAATCACGTTTTTATTTTTAGCATACTCTATACTTAAAAAAACTAATTCATAAGTTCAAATCGCTCGCCATCAGCTTTAATAACTTGACGCGTTCTTCCATAGAATGCATTGCACGCGGCACGCACTACCTCGTCTGGTATTTCATCCCATATCTTGACTAATCGATGCTTGAATGAGTTTAGATTCATGCCCTGTGTGCTCCCAATCTTGCTCAGCATGTAACCCATATCGAAAAGACCAAAGCATTCAAATCCGGCGATGATGCAGGCCATTCTTGCCAAGGTATAAAATCTGTCAAATTTGTTCTACACCAGTCTTGAGTGCGTTTAGCTTTGTGAGATGGGGCACTATCTTGTTGGAAGCAGTAATAGTCGTTTCCATATAATTTTTGAGCATTTTCTAGCAAATGACCCTGTAACACGTTCTGGATGTAATAGTCTTGGTTAATTTTGACACCTCGATCAATAAACAGCAGCGGTAACTTGCCTCTAGGCGATATCGCACCCCATACCATGACAGCTGATGCACTCTAGAACCGTTGTACGGCTAATTTGTCCACAGGAATATCCTTCAATGAAGCACTACAGACACGATCGTTTTGTTGGTTGTGACTGTCTTGTAACTGGAACATCTTTTCATCGGAAAAAATAATATCATCGCCGTCGTGCCAAGCTAGCAATTCCCTACATTTTTTCACTCTAGCTTTTTTCTGGGCATCTGTTAAGCCATGATTTTTTTGTTTTTTTGTAGCCCTTTAGCCCAAGATCATATTTTAAAATACGACTCATTGTTCGACGGGATATTTTCATATCTTTAGCAAGTTTGCTTGCACTTCGAGCTGGATTTCGTCTAATACGCTCACGAATATTTTTAATGATGTTTTTGGTGCAAACAGATGGCTTTCTCCCAGGTTTGGGCCTGATTTGTGAAGATCCCGTTTCTTTGAATCGCTTGACGGTTCGCGATATAAATCTTATATTGATATTTAAATGTTTCAGCGTCTTCAATATCTCACACGGTCGGTATTTTTTCTGGTACAAATCGCACACGAGCTGGCGTTTCGCGTCTATTGTTGAAAACAATATAAAAACAAAATATATCAAGCTGACGTGTAGAAATCATAAAGAAGGTTAAATTGTCAATAAAAAAAAAATACGAAGTGAATAAGAAGTTAAGTTATATTGAAGTAAAAAAGCCATACACAACTAGGACACTTAATCTGCCCAACCCTGTATCATATTATTTAAAATGTCTTACCTCCGTATTTGACTTGATTAGTAGTACATATTTAAAGAGATTAGATACGCAATCCTAACCTCAACCTCTTCAGTCACTTTTCCTGCTACTTTAGACATTTGTCATTCTTGATTGATTTGATATGTACAAAAAGATACAAAAATATATCTAAATTAAATATGAAATATATTTAAAGAAATTAAACTAGTTCTGAACAAAAATATTTGACTTTTATATTATTTTATTAAAGCTGACATGTTGACTTTTTCGTGCAAGATATGAAGAACTTCTTAGAGGCTTAGAGTGTATAGGCAGAATATTCCGTTTATACTGAACCGACCATCTGTTATATCTGTTCTTTAATAGATTTGTTTTTGCTCCCGCGATAACGATGTATGACGATAACATTTCATACGCAATATTTTACCGCCGGATAGAGGCTGAATCTGGTCAATAAATTGATTGATTTATGTTAGCGTTTTATTTACGACAATCCTTTTGAACCCCCAGCGCTAAAAGAGGCTGTTATAAGTACACATCGGTAACTCGTGGCATTTAGGTAGCACTTGACAGATTAGTAATGAGACAAATTTTCTAAGTGTCTTTTCCCCCGTTTTCTCGTGGTCCTACTGATTTGTCCTATTAGTAGGACCACGATGGAACCCTATTTCTGTCTGTCCTACTTCAGTTTTTACTCCTAATTTCAAATCAATAAGACAGTATCGACGGAGCTCCGCTACCGCGGAGCTCCTATTTCTGGGTGGTTTGGCCTTCCGGGCCTGCTGCAAAACTAACATAACCTAAACCTACCTACGTATACTATTATAAAGGACGAACATTTTCACAAGCATACATACTAATAGGACTACGAGAAATAGGTCTCCCTCGTGGTCCTACTAATAGGACAAATCAGTGGGGCCACGAGAAAACGCCTGTCTTTTCGGATAAGATAAAATAATAAATTAATATTACCTACATGGTCTTAACATATGACGAAGTAGGTTTGATCACTAGTTAAAGTCAATGTCAACGATGTTAACGAATTAGAAGCCTTAAACTAGACGTGGGGGCCATTTGCAACGTTAAAAGATGGCGGACGTGTAATTTGTTTTAGACTTAATTTTTTGGGTAATTAGGTGTTCAAAGTTCTTTTCTGATAGTGATTTGTGTCGCACAGTGATTGAAGACTTGGACTTATTTCGTGTATCTGGCATCTTTCTTCTCGTTTCAAGTGGACTCGCAGTGGTGCAGAGGTTAAAACTATCTTGACCTCTGACCTACAAATCACCGTACAACGTTGCCCCCAATCTTCCTAGAGAAGATTGGATTGTGTTTTATTGCTATATTGATTTATACTCATATATACCTTGACACTGGCGAAATCACTTCAAGTGGAAACGCCATATCCCCGCGGTAGTAGCTGTTCAAGCCGCCGCGGGGGCAAAAAAAAAAAAAAACTAGACGTGTCTTTGGAGATCGTATTTAAAAGTCACTTTCATTACTGATGCTGCACCCCAAAGGTAAACTTGTTTATCATAAGCTGACAATTGTATTATCAAAAAAGACAGGATATCTTACTACAAAGAATATTAATAACTTATTACAAAATAAAGAAGTTGAAATCCAGGAGAACATTAATAATAATACGCTGCAACTTTACAATAGAATGCTTTTTTTACCCACGTAAAGTCACCAGGTGGTCAGCCAGAGACCTGTAGTCTGCCTCTGCCTATAATTTGTATGAGTGGGAAGAGTATGAAAGATATATTTGCCACGCTTCGCACTCATATAAGGTCGACTACTGGTCTCCGGCTGACCACTGGTGACTTTACCCTACTTACGTCAGTGGAAGTTGAAAGATTCTTACACAAAGTGGATTGTCTCAAGTAGAAGTAGGCTGACTTGTAAAAATTTAGAACAAATATTAAGTAAGAATCACGATTGTCATAATAATAATACCCAATAATAATAATAATAAATACCGACGATGTGTAGTTATAAGTTCGACGCCTATGTCTGTTTGCGTGTGTCATCGTGCCTAGCTCCCAGACAGGAGGTTTATTTAACACTTGGTTACACCATCTTGCTTTTGACATGACATCGTATTGTTAACACTGCGCCGAGCAAACGTGGAGCATCCAGTAGCACCCTCATTACTATTAATGATGTACACACCATGTTACACCCATACGTCTGTCACGAGGCTGTACCTCACGAACCATGATAGCTAGACATTTGAAATTTTCACAGACGTATTTCTGTTGTCGCTATAACAACAAATACTAAAAACAGAATAGAAGAAAAAACGGGTTTTTACTCATTGGGTATCGAACCCTAAAAATAGTTATTTGTTCAACAAGAGAGCAAAGTTGGTTTTTGCTGCGAGTGATGATTCAAAGATACGAGACGTAAAAAACTTTGGTCTCGTGTGAGACATACAACTTTTCACCTCAGCAGCGAGAACAACACAGCGTGAAGCTGGTAGGGCCAACGCAGGTCTTCCGTTGTGACCATTTGGTGAATACACGACTAAATAACGACACGATCGCATATGCATCAATCACAAGCATTTTTGCAAAATACTAATAAAATAATAAGTGGAAAAAATAAACATGAAACAGATAAAACCTGTCACTCAACTTGATAATGCCGTAGTGCAAACACAACTTTATACAGCTTTATGTAGTCTGTGGCTTTAAAAAAAACCTAACTAGGCCTTGTCTATGGCTATTGGCTACAATAATCCCGCTATTTTTGAAATGCGTTCTGAAACTGCCCCCGCGGTTTATGTCACGAAATTAAAGATTGTTAAAACGATAACAAAATTATGTAGATACATCGCATGCTTAGTAATAAACGGGCCTAACTCAAAATTGGCATTAAATTAGTTATTTTATTAAAACGGCTTATAACTGACAGCACTTTCGGCTCTCTTTCTTAAACCAGCCAAAATCGCGTATTAAAAAGAGATGGCATGATACCAAATAATTCAATGGAAACAAGAAGTGCCAATTACGAAACTTTAAACTCGATTTACCACAATTCACAATTTTTGAGTTAAGCCCGTTTATTACTAAGCATGCGACATGATAAACTTCTTATTTTTCATTAATTTAGTCTTCAAAACATTAAATAAAAAAAATGATAAAATACTGTATAAAATAGTTGTAATAAACACATTTCAAACTTTAACAGATAGTTTTATTTGCAATTTTGCAAAATACTAATAAAATAATAAGTGGAAAAAATAAACATGAAACAGATAAAACCTGTCACTCAACTTGATAATGCCGTAGTGCAAACACAACTTTATACAGCTTTATGTAGTCTGTGGCTTTAAAAAAAACCTAACTAGGCCTTGTCTATGGCTATTGGCTACAATAATCCCGCTATTTTTGAAATGCGTTCTGAAACTGCCCCCGCGGTTTATGTCACGAAATTAAAGATTGTTAAAACGATAACAAAATTATGTAGATACATGATAAACTTCTTATTTTTCATTAATTTTGTCTTCAAAACATTAAATAAAAAAAATGATAAAATACTGTATAAAATAGTTGTAATAAACACATTTCAAACTTTAACAGATAGTTTTATTTGCAATTTTACGGTTATGTGTGCATCCGAACGTGCGTTTCTTTTTGGGCCTACTATGTGTGGAATTTGAAAATCGAACTTCGAATCAAGTTGTTTCTATCTCTCGCTTTTTTCCTATCGAAGTGAAAGTGACAGAACAAAGTGAAGTTCAATTTTTTTTAATGTTGTGAGTAGCCCCAGCACTGCTCACGGCATTTTTTTTATTTTATTAAAAAGCTACTTTGCCTCTCGCTCGCAGCAAAATTGAATTTTGCTCACTGTTTTTAAGCAGCAAAACCTGCTTGTTTGAGCTGCTGAGGTGAAAACCCTATTTTATTTTTTTCCACCTTTTCTACACTAATATTGTAAAGAGGAAATATTTGATTGTTTGTTTGTTTGCATTGAATAGGCTCCGAAACTACAGGATCGATTTTAAAAATCTTTCACCATTGAAATCCTACAATCCCACATCCTATGCCTGATGAACCAAGGATATGTTTAATTTTCTACTCAGACTGAGTTCCGGGAAACAGCTAGTATAATATAAGTACATAGCGTCTGCAAAGCACGTGGCGCGAGGTCACAGAGCGACCGACGACTGCGCGCGCGCACGTCAGCGACGAGCCCCCTCACGCCCTCTTTGGTCACGCGCGAGCAGCGAAACAAGCGCTTTAACATAACCGCTTGCTGACTTACAGCTGGGAGATTCGTTTAAACTTTATTCATTATTTATTTCATAAACAATTCATGAATTGTGTTTGAGCATAATAATCTTACCAGGGCCAGGTTTAACGCTAAAAACCTCCTCGGTAGTCTGCCTCTATGCATTTTCGGATAGTTTTGGGACCATAAAAAATCTCCAATTTTTAAATGAAAAGGATGGCTTTATGTGCTTCCGTGCGCATAATGTGCGATGAAAATAGCGCGCGCCTTGATTGCAGCGCCAAATTCAAATAATTGCTGTTAAATTTAAAACTACAACATTTATTGAAACACACACTTAACTGCACATTTAAGACAGAAGTGAGAAAATGTAGAAAGAGATAAATATAGATTTTACATAAGAATCTCATGTGCACGACAGAGACAGTTTCTCTCTGTTTATCTTCACTGGTCACTCTGCTGTGTGGGCGATTGTACTCAACTATTGAGTCTAAATTCATCGTTAATATAGTTTCGAATATTCAAACAAATACATGTGAAAAAGGGGTCATATTTGAAAAATACATGCATGCATTTATGTATGTTTGTGTACTACGGGTCAAACGGCCAAACATCAAAATCATGGAATTTACGTGTACAGGAAGGCTTAACTAGGAATAGGGTAACTTACCTCAGGTTTACATTATACATTTCGGGCGCCGTTCTGAGCGCCATAGAGCAACATTTTAAATATGCACAGGCCAAGTTCATACGACTACCTAATAACTGCACTGTTATCTGGGCATTTTTTTTCAAAGTTTGTGACCACCCACACACTACCAACCAACAGATTCGTGATGATTTTTTTTCGAACTTATTAATTGTTGAACTTTAAGGGTGTTGAAGCATTTTTAGTAGTCTTAGGTATCTTAACTTAGCAATGGTTTTGTAAAACATACGGAAATTAAATTTATACAGCGATTTCAAAGTGGCTCGGGCTCATATTTATTTCCCTTACGTTACCATATACATTTATTGATATAAATTGAAAGAAAGTATAATGGGGATAAACAAATGCTTTACTTACTTAAAAATATAGTAAGTTATGAAAATAAGTTTTATTTTTAAAACATTATGAACTAATTTGAAAGAAATTACGATTATTGTAACTATTTCGTTACCAGACGACCAAAACCACTTACAATTTTCTTTACCAGTTGGACGTTATGAGGTTTACCCGACAAATTTATTTATACGTGGATACTTTAGTAAAAAGTTTATCCATATAATACACAAATTGCAATGTTTATCAATTGGGGATTTAATAATAAAATAAAGTGTTAATTATTTTCAAAGGACGGTAACGAAAATAATGGTAACGAAATCATAAGGCTGCAGTTATACCAAGATCACAAATCCACAAAAGCTTTATTAACCCGACTGACCAAAGCAAAATGAGGGTTATGGTTATCGCATATTTATAGTGGTTACATTTTAGACTTTCCTGACCAATGCTGATTATTGAGAGACAAATTATGAGCAACTGCAATGGTATTAGGTTGGTACCTATTCTTTGGTGGATGCTTCATTTTTCGGGATAGTTTGATAGTTGCAATTTTTCTTGCCTTTTTTTTTTTTATTCTCGCCACGTCCTTTTTTCTTTGGATTTCATATTTAATATGGTCATTTTTAATCCTTTCCCGATACCGTTTTTGTTTTTCGGCAGCTGTGAGAGGAGCCATTTCTATAACAAATGTAGGTAGTTTAGTCGTATTATTTAAATTTAATTGAGATATCTGCGGTTAATGTTATTGCAACTACGCAGCAGATTAAAAATAACACGTTGCATTATTCTAAAGACAATTTTGCAAACCGTATAAGATGATTTACTTTTGTGGTACAAATAAATTTACCTATGTAAATACTATAATTTATTCAAATGTGATCTCAGTGTAAACATAACTTTATTTTTCCATTCCGTTACTTTTTACATTCCCCTTATACATGACTGCCGACATGGCAACGAAAGGGGAAGTAACAGAAGTAATGTTTTGCACTTTGAAATACAAATTAAATATGTATTCGATCTTGATTGTAAAGATATTTTAGTGAAATTGAGTTTAGATATAAACAATTATTTAGGTAAATGTATCACAACAACATAAAGATAAAGATTTTACCTTCAAATCTTGGTAACGGAGTGGTGGAACCCATTTTGAACCACGCAAAGCACGACACTTCAACACACAATTTTTTCGTTTACTGACCGTTTGAAGACAAATATTGCGCTGCTACGTGAAAACTAAAGTTTCTAGATGAAAATAAAAATATATTTTGGTAATAAAAATGATACCTTAAGCCTAATATACGGTAACGGAAAGGGGGAATTCCCCTTATGTCGAATGTGGTGGACACGATTTAAACTAGTTTTTTGTTAAATATTAACTCTAAAGGAGACAAATTAAGGGCGTTTTTAGTAAATTCACATATTAGACTCCCAAAAACAAGTGTTCTCATGTACGACAAAAGTTTCCAAACTTGTTTATTTGACGTTCGAAAATGTAACACCAGGACTGGACGCGGAAAAAATTGGGGGTCTTAGGGAACAAAAATAACAAAAAAACTGTAAATTTAACGTTATTGAATACTTCTAGTAGCATCATTTTAAACGTAAGAGTATTGTTTATCTGGTAATTTAGCTACAAGTCAAAGTTTTTAACATAATCATGTAAAAAATATTAAATGAAGTTGTCGGACACGTGAAAAACGCTAGGTACACTAGAAAAAAAAATGCCCGATCTGTGATACTCTCCGTTGACTCTATTTGGTAGCGCTTTTCCCGCTGAATTACACACGCACACGTCTGTCTCCGAAGACCGGTTGCCGATGACGTCAGCCTTCCCGTCGGTCCGCTCCAAAGCGCGCGTCACTTCATTTGAAATTCGAAGCATTTCGGAACGCGCGCCCGACATGGCATAACGGAGACAATAAAAGTATAGTTTTTAATAACATTTTGCGTTAACACGATTAAAAAGTGAAGTTAATACTAAAATCGATTATTATTTAAAGTGTGTGCTGTATTTTACTACGCCAGTTTCATTGCACTTGTTTTGGATTTTGCTGGAATAATTCGGGATGGCGGTAAGTTTTTTCGTTTTTTTTTTTCGGGCGATGTGCACAAGGCGTTGACCGCATGGGCTACACAGAGGTTGTTTACGGTCGGTATTGTTTATTGTTGCATAAAATTAAGGTTAAAAATGGGAGGGGTCAGCAGAGGTAATTTAAGATATATGTAGTTTAAATAAATATTTTACATCTAGTTATAGTTTTTCTGCCATATTTACGACTTGGGTAAGTATTTTTATTTACTTACCCAATCAGAAGAAATTGAATTAAGTACAACAATTATAAAATAGTTGATTTTAAAGCATGAACTAAAAAGCACATAGCTACTAAAACCGTTACTCAAGTTATTTAAATCAATGTTTTTACAAGTTTTTTTTTGGTGTTTTGCTTCAATGTAGAGCACAAATACCTTTCACGATGCGATTATTAGTTTCTTTGTTATTTAATGGAGGTGGTTCGAGGTTCAACACTCAAAAGATAGGTCTGGAAGTCTGGAATTTTATTTCATTATTCGTCGACGAAATGAAAAGCAAGTTTAATAATACAAACTTAGGTTGGCCGGTTCAATAAATAAAACCCCCGATATAGTGGACCTTCTTTCAGAGTTGATTTAAACTAGATATCTTTAAAAAATAACGCGTCTGAATTGGTTCATTTGTTTGGGAGTTACAATGCCTCAGATACACAGACACGCAGATACATAAAGACATATCGACGAAACGTTAGCATAGTTGGCAATTTGTCCCAATTAGCGAAGGTTTAATTTATCCCAATTTTTTGGCTTAATGCGGTTACCTTACCACTATGTTTAAATTAGATTGATAACATTGAGTGACAGTTATGATGACTGCTAGGTATTAAATGTAGGGTAACCACACTTTAGGACATTAGTTGTTAGTTTTATTAGAAAACTAGCGACCCGCCCGCGGCTTCGCCCGCGTGGAATGTATTATACATATAAACCTTCCTTAAGTATCAGTCTATCTATTAAAAAAAACCGCATCAAAATCCGTTGCGTAGTTTTAAAGATTTAAGCATACATAGGGACAGACAGCGCAAGCGACTTTGTTTTATACTATGTAGTGATTAACGATTTTAAAGAATCGATTTAATGTTACAAACAGTATTAGATAGTAATTAACTGAGCCACAATCAAATGTTTTGGACAGTCACCAGCAAAAATATATTATCCAACATTGGGCGGAAAAATATCTGACACGCTCTTATATCCCCTAGTAATAAAGACGTGTTAGATATTTTTGCGCCCAATGTTGGATAATATATTATTGCTGGTGACACTAACAATTCGAAGTCACCCTGTATACAAACAGATGTACTACCAGACCAATGGAACGCTGACCCACCATAGAACTGTATCACAGTGACGTTACAATAATGTTACTGTGACACATTTATCGTGTGCTGAATAGTACACATACATACATACATTAAATCACGCCTGTTTCCCAGAGGGGTACGCAGAGACCACTTCTTTAAACTTGCTATGATCTAGACAATTTTCTTTCGCTTCTTCAACATTCGTACATAGAGTCATGCACGCACGTCGGTTCCGGGTAGGTACTTAAGATTCGGCCCTTTTCCAGTATTTCTCCGATTTGATTCGAAAAAGTACGCGTTAAGCTTAAAACGTTTTTATTACAATCGAGGCAAATATAAAATGTGTTGAATATTTGAGCCATACCCTTACTCGGCGAACTTTTCATTGCAAACTGAAGTAAACTCGAACATAAAGGTACTATTAATAGAGGTAACGGTGAGCGTTTCCGCATGCTTGCCGCGAAACCGTTTGGAATCGACGCAGGCGCATCCCCGATCCACACAATCATGTATCGTGGCGTGTGCGATGCAGCCAGTTACAATTACACGTAAATGTAGTCATTAAACAGGGTATTTTTTATCATTGCACAAATTTTTGCATATGATTTTGTATCGTTAATATAATAAGTATATTACAACAATAAAACCAGTATATAGGGTTGTAGTACTTTTAGGCGATGTGCTTGCTACTGTCACTAATATGCACTGTTAAACATCTTAGCCTAATTGTGCAAATTGTGGTTACAGAGTTATCAACAAGTTTTTGGAGTTGTTGGTAATTCTGTAGCTCTGGGAATGAACGCGTGAAGGTATGTATGTATGTGATAAAACCGGTAAAAACATTGTTTTTTCTAATTTTCCTTCTTTTACCTTCCCGTGTGGGCACCAAGATCTCCTAGAAAAACACATTTTAAAAACCTCAACAGTACAACACGTTACAACACGCCCCTCTCCTCGCACCCGTGCATTAGAGAGAGTATGAATATCGTTAAGTTAGTGGAATCATTGAATCCGCTATATCTCTAATGTTTTTTCAGCTAGAGTAAAAATAACGCAACATGTGTTATTGATTAACAATAGCGAAGCAAATATTAAAAGGGTAAAAGTGTTGTAATTTGTCCAATTCTAACATCGTTGCAGATGAAGATTTTGCAAAAAAAAAACAGTCGGCATCAAAAGTTTGTCCCAATAATATTTTTTTGACTTGCAATTTATGTATGTACTTATGTACCTACGGGTCAAATCTTGCAGGTTAAATTTGACCCACTTTTCCGGTTTCCAACGAAGCCGAAAAATTGCATACACCTTTAGTTCTGGTAAGAATACAATAATATAGTACCATCGAACTGGTCTGATGATGAAGACTCAGGGCGGCCATAGGCACTCCTAAATTGCACATTATAGTTGAGAAAAGCACTATGTTTGCCTGGGCAAAAAGGGCAATTATTGGTCTCATGCACTAGAGAGATTCGTCCATAAATGACGTAGATTCTACCTACCCTCTGAAATAATGAAGGTTCTTAAAATAAAGTACGCTCTATACATAACTATTTAATGGTATATCATTCTTTCGGAGCTGATATTTGAGCTGAAACCCAGCCAAGACACATCTTTATTAATCAAGATTTATTTTTAAAAAAATCTCGCCCAAGTAGATTAAATAGATATTACCCATTTATCAATATGGACTAACCGATTTAAATACACTACCTAAGAAGACCCGAAATAACTTAATACCTACTGCGCCAAAACAAAACGGTACTTAAACACATAACTGTTTATCTCAATATGGACTTTACTGCATATCGTTATAAGTTAACAAATAAAACGACTCGAGGAAATACCTTACGACCGTAACGCGGTTAAATGGGTCGCGTCCTTTTCTTGGAATTTCATTACATTTGTGCATTTAAATAAAACAGAAATAGAATTACGTATACGTTTTCACTCGCTTGCCGAAGAAAGGTAATTTTGACCTGTATGAATATATAAGTCTGTGCCAAATGAAATTGGCAAAGATGTAAACACTACCAAACGAACCAATTTGCCATTATTACTCGATATTCACGTGCTTTTAGGGTGCGGCTCCACTGAGGCGGAAACGAGAGGAGCGGAGCGGAGCTGTGCCAATATTAACCAATGGAATCTGCGCAAGGCGCGCTCGACGTGACCGCATGCGCCTTTTATTGGTTAATATTGGCACAGCTCCGCTCCGCTCCTCTCGTCTCCGCCTCAGTGGAGCCGCACCCTAAATGATCAAAAAAATTACATACTGCCAACCACCAATAGACACTATAATCATATTTTGCGACATTAAAAAAAAATCTATGGTACCATATTTATGTGCAGTCTTGAGATTGCCATCGTAATCATGGATTCCATCATCAGATCTTTATTTTGATAAAAATGGGGCCAAACGGGAAGCATGAGCTTTCAAATAAAAAAAGCATCATCCACATCGGTTCACCCAGTCGAAAGTTCACAGGTAACCAACAAAAAAAAAAACAGACGAAATGAGAACCTCCTCCTTTTTAGAAGTCGTTTAAAAATGGCGGATTCGAAGGATGGCTATTAAACATACAAAGACGACAGTATTAAAATATGCATTCTGTTTTTAAACCTTGTTTTATCTAAACCTGGTTGTGTCAGTTCTAATCTTGATTGTTTTGTCTCTGATACTAGGTAAATGTTGACTTAACTTCTTTTGTCACAGAAGCGAATGCCTCCTACGCAGTTCAAGCCATGTTAGAAAAAGAGTTACTAACCCTGACGTATCTCAGGTATCATCATCATCACACACACATCATTTGGTGTCTTTAAAAATCCCAATCATCTCAGTGTTCAAATCTGGGGACCATCTCACACAAATTGTACTAGGCAACGATAAACTTACTTATACAGGTAAATACATACGTAACCCGTCGAGTGTCCTATATAAATACTACATTAGTATTTGAGGATTATTTTAATTTGGAATTTATTTTTAATTTAATATAATATAGGTACTACAATTACTCGTAAAAACATACCTTCACGCCTGTAATCCCAGAGTGGGGAAGCCAGAGCTACAGAATTACCTACAACTTTAAAAAGTTGTTGATAATTCAGTAACCATATACGGCTTAACGAATTTTGACAAAACCTAGCTAAGAACCTCCCTGGTTAAAAATACTGCGTTGGTATCGGTCTATCTCTTTGAAAGCTGATGAATCATCATTAGCTAACGAATTCTAAAGTGAGTTGGTTTAAAGATCCACTTAGCTAACTACGACGGCTCTCACCGATGCGATTCAACCGTCGCAGGCGCAGGTAGGTACAATGCTTCTGGGAACTGTGACAGGTTTTGTCAACAATACCACAGTACACATTTGAACAGTAATGCACGATTCCCATACTAAGTAGACTTCAGTGGTTATTGAGTTACCAACCTACTGAAAACTTATTTGCGGTGTTGGTAAACTGACCGCGACCTATGTCGGGATATCTAATAGTTTTCCAACGGCAAAGTTAAGTTATTCGCGAGGTCTAATTTGTTTGTAGTAACACTGAGCATGGTCCGACATGCTCTTGAAGGTTCTTGAGTGGCGTCCGCGGACCGGGAGACGAGCTGTAGGTAGGCCTCCAATGACGACCTTGTAAGGATCGCGGGAACGCGGTGGATGCGAAAAGCACAAGACCGGTCTGAGTGGAGAGCTTTGGGGGAGGCCTATGTCCAGCAGTGGACTTCTTTGGGCTGACATGCATGACCCTAATGAAAATTTACGTTTTCTCCTAGGAACCCTGAATGAGTGAGTTATAACATTGGCTTACTGTTGTTCATCGCCACTGTGACAATACAATGCTTGTACTTTGTTCTCAAATTAACATAAACGTTCATACTTCCGTAAAAGGAGCCCGTTGGACAAACCGAACCTTATAAGAAGCATGCCGCCCGCCTTATATTCAAAACCGTATCTTGTGTGATTTGGGTTCAAAACGGCTTGGCAAGTATAGGTAGTTAGGGTCTTGTTACTTGGTTGGAGTGTCAGACCCGGGCTTTTTATAGTGCAGTATTGAACTGGGTTTTACCTTTTGAGGAATTTTGTCGCTTTTATCGAGTGCGTAACGGAATAGGTACTTATTTAAAGATTTTATTCTTTAGTAAGTTGGGATAAAACTTACTTGTATAAGTTGAATTTTATAATTCGAAATAAAATGCAGCGAATGCATAAATAAAGTGCAGGGTCTAAGTACCCTTAGTACAAGGCTAGAGCATAAGTTGGGACTAGGTTAAATTGGTACGTTAATTGTTATCTAGTACCCATAGTTCAAGCCATTTACCTACCGCCAAGCAGCAGTGTTTGCATTGTTTTGTTCCGGTTTGAAATGACTAGCATCATTCCATCTTAGTCCTCAGGGTTGGCAGTGCATTTGCAGTCTTGTGAATGGGAATGTCTATGGGTCACAGTTTCCACTTACCATCAGGTGGCCTGTGTGCTGGTGACTTGACCAAATAAGTACCTACGTTATTCGTTGTCCAGTATAGGTCTGGAAATATGATTTTCCCGTCTGTTATCTTATCTACTTTGCGTTATTTTTTTATGAGTTCAGACTACCAACCTAACCAACCTAACCTAACTTTAACCTTAACCATTCAGCCCACTGTGTAGTTTGAAGAACGGCTCTTTCTTCACGAGGTCATTTTTACGATAACCTTTTGTTTGATATTAAATAAAAGATCTTAGTGAGCATTACAGCCAGCCAATTCGTATTTTCTGAACTATACCCGTAGTACAACTCTAGGTCAAATATTTAAGTATGTTAATCGTTGTCTAGAACCCATAGTAGGTACAAACCTAGAGCTTAGTTTAGGACTAGGTCAATTCTTACAAGCTTTTTTTAAATTACAATGTACTTTCCGGTTTCCGATGAAGCTGAAAGTTTGCATACACCTTTAGTTCTGATGACAATATAATAATATAGTACCATCGAGCTGGTCTGATGATGGAGACAGGGTGGACTGGACATAGGAACTCCCAAATTACACATGATAAACCCGTCGTGTCAGGGCTCGTTAGAATCGTCTTGACGAGCAGATGACTGTGCAAAAGTACAGTCGGCAACAAAAGCTTGTCCTAAAAATTATTTTTGAAACAGAAACTTATTTAATAACATCTTTAAAACACTGTTAATGTAGGTAGTTTATTTTTTGTAATTGCAGTGTCTATTGTGATAATAAATAAAGTATGAGTACGTTTAAAATTGTAAATAATACTATTAAAGTGTCGCTCCGTTTATTTATTGCCTTGATAAGGCTGTGTACATAAATACAATGTCGTACCTATATACATACCTACTTTTATAATTAAAAACATAAATCGCCTTCAAAAACAAGTCTAACGAAGAGTAAGCTTTAAAAAAACCTAACTTCTGTTTTGGATTATGTCGTCAAAGTAATGTTACCTACCATGTACCTATATCTTTTTTTAGCCTATGACATTAGTGGTTAATACGAATCTAACCATATACCTAACTTATTAAAATCGGCTTAGCCGTTTAGTAGTTACGGGCGGACATTGAGTCGGACATGTATACAAGCTAAACACATTAGCCATTTTGTGCTTTGCCGCAGTCGGGTAAAATCCAAGTCCTATTTGACCTATCAAAAAGTTGAGACAACGATGCTTAGCCAAGAGCCCAACGCTACCAGGCGTTTTCGTTTCTAACGAATTCAACGCTTAAGCGATTCTTAGGTAGCCAAGAGCACGAGGCTGAAAAAGAATATGGAATCGCCTTTTCTTTTCGTTTTTTCCGTTATGTTGGCATTTTTTCCATTGAAAATGAAAAATCTTTCTTAATTGTCTATGCTTTCAAAAACGATATGGTTTTTAACGCCTAGAATATTGGCCCTAAAGTCGGTTATTGGTTAAACATATTGTGTGACGCCAACTTCTTATGGCTGACCTTATATTTTGCGATTTTGAGGCCGGTTTTTTAATAATCAACGAATTTGGAGTTGCCAACCTTGAGAACATGGACCTTATTAATATGCCTCCGCTGTCCGTCTGTCCTAACTTAAAACAGCTGTATCTTTAGTTTTTTTCCAAAATATATGTTATTACGTCGGATTTACTAACAAATATAAAAAAATGAAACAGTGAAATAATAAACAGGGAAACGTTTTTTTATTTTTTTTAAATTTGTTGTATTGTATCGTAAAAAGTGAAACATACAAGCGTTAAATAAGGTATGGTTATAGTACAAACCCAGCCGTAAAGAAATACTTTAAAAAAATGTTTTTTCTCAAACATGCTCGGAAAAAACGGTTTTCCGATTGAAAGACAAGGACGGAAAGAGCCTCATTTTACTCTTAGGAGTAAAAAAACCATATGAAAACACTTTCCGTCCATGTCCATATATTTCTTAAAAATGCTGTCAACTTGCATACAAAATCAAAAGGACCAAGACAAAAATTCCAAACAGCCAAGGTAACTGCTCGTTTTTTAGCACAGTGCGTGTGTTTCTTTTTGAATTTGCATTACAATGTCTATGGTTAGTATTTAAAAACAATTGACAGTCGGTAACATTTGTTCATTCTGCATAATATAATTGTGAAACCGAATATTAAACTATTTGTTGTGTGAAATACTTACTATAAAAAATGAGCTCAAGCGACGAAAGCGACGAAATAGGTATTAAAATCTGAAGCTGCCTCGGTTAGGCAAAACCTGCTTCCCGCTAAATCTAAGGAAAAATATAACCGAACTTATGACCAATTTATGCTGTGGAGGGCAAACAAAAATGAAAATTAACTTACTTGCTTCTTAGAAATGTATTTGTATTATTTCCTCACATGTTTGAGAAAAGCATTATGTATGCCTCGGCGGAAACGAGGATTTCCTGACTCGTATTTTAGCAGGCCTCGCTGTTGCTCGGCCTGCTAACCACCTCGTCAGGAAAACCCTTACTTTCCGCACCTAGGCAACAATGTACTATTCTTATTTTTAGTATTTGTAGTTTTAGCTATAGGGGGACGACGACGACGACGACGACGACGACTTTAAAGCTTAATATTTCATAAACGGATTCCTTAATCGATTTTTTTTTTGCATAAACCCGCAATAATTTTGAAAGACCTATCCAACGACACCCCATGCTATGGGGTAGACGAGAAAAAATAAAACATACCCACGTAGGGGATGTACACTAGAAAAAATATTTTTTCAAGATTTTATTTTATCACTGTTTTGGCGTGACTAATTATGTATATTCATGCCAAATTACAGCTTTCTAGTACTAAGAGTCTCTGAGCTAGGCTGCGGACGGACGGACGGACGGACATGGCGAAACTATAAGGATTCCTAGTTTGACTACGTCACCCTAAAAATGGTCAAGTCCGAGTTGGGCTCACGCTGATTCAATTCGAAATCGACTTCAAATCGGAATATGGGGGAAAAAAAAACCGAATATAAAATTACCTAGTGTGCGGATTGAACACTCGGTGCGCTATTCCGACAAGGACTTGATAATTTTTTTGCTATTACTATTCGATTTGTCTATTGTGATAGAGATGACTATGAGCACGTTTAAAATTGTAACCGTTGACCGTTGGAGGGTCAAGAACCTTTAAAAAAAAACAAAAAATACGTTACCAAACTGCCGTGAAATAGATTACATCGTTCGTTCGCGTATAGCAAAAAAAGGGCTAGGACGCCAATCGGGTTCTGTAACATTTTGAATTAATTTGGTGCTTATGTGATTTTATACTTTTTGTCCACTTGTATGTACATACTACACGGAACACTACATCTATACGGAAGATTTTTGATCATTGTGATTCATGTACTGGTGTTACAGAAAAGTCGCATGAACCGAAGCGGAGCGAGGGCGGGTCGCTAGTTACACACACATACATAAACTCACGCTATCATTCCCTAAGTTTTACGCAGAGGTAAAGACCAACAACTTTTAAAACTTGTTGATAATAGTAACCACACTTTGCACAATTAATTGACAACATTTCAAAAAAAAAAGCATTATTGTTTTTTCGCGTTTATAATAGCTGGTTAAAAATTAGACTACCCGTATTTCTTGGTTTTTCTTTATTTAACTTAAATTCGTCGTTAATAATTTATTAAAGAAATAGTCATTAAAAATATCGTATATATAAAGTTAGGAATACTGATGTGTCGTGATCTTAGCCTGATATAAAATTTAAAAAAGTAACTTTAAACAGTAAACAAAACTGACTGTCATGTCATGTCAATCATTCGCTGCCGTTCGTTCACAAATTTGCTATTTTGCGTAATTTAATTAATTACGTAATTTGTAGACGCCATTAAAATAAATAAACTATTTTGCGTTGAATTAAAAGCGTGTCGTCAGAATCAAGTAATCCGTCAGACAGATAAACAATGAACATGACAGTTGTATATTTTTTTGAATTCCTTTGTTAATAAATGGACTAAGGGCACTATAAGTGTATTCCTAACATTCACAATCCAACTTTTTTTTACTGTTTTTCCTAAATATAAAAAAAACTACTGCATAAAAAAATCCAAAGATATTTTTACTGTAATCAGCAGTGTAAAATCTAGAAACGGTATTTTATTTTACTACCTTAGCACAAATGAATTGTTGTCAAGTGAGTATTAGTGACAGGTTGCAAGCCCATCGCCTAACAGTACTGCAAACCTTTATTCCCTTAGTCGCTTCTTACAAAATCCACGGGAAGAAATGGAGTGGCACTATTCTAACCCGGCAACCACACTGGGACGGCAACTTTAACTTAGTTAGTTTTGTGACGAAAATTAGCCACAGTTACATTGCGGCCCGTATATTTATGGCTAATTTTCGTCACAAAACAGACTTAACTAACTCGTCATTCATTAGTGCCTTGTAACTGCTGAGGGGGAGGGGCACATTTATTAATGTATTTGTTTTGTACAAATAAGTGTTTACATACATACATACAAACAATATCAATGTTCAAAGCTTGCCTTTTATTGGACTGGTTTACGGCAATTATGTGTTGATCCCTAAAAACAAGTCAAGAAGACCTTTACACAACTTGAGTCATGCTATGACTCATACGTAAGAATAGCCTTATAATACGTTTACCTACTGCGTCTTATTATGTCATTCAAGCAAAAAAAACCGTCGCGTCGGACCATGTTCAGTAGTGTAGGGTTCCGAAGCCGTCAGTTACTACAAACAAATTTGACTTCGCGACAAACTTAACTTTGCCGTTGGAAAACTGTTATCCCCATACATCGACATAGGTCGCCGTCGGTTTACCTACCAACACCGCAAATAAAGTTTTCGGTAGGTATAAACATTTAAACCGTTTGTAACTCAAGAACCACTGAAGTCTACTCAGTAGTGATAGTTTTCCTATTAAATTCAATATTATATGAATCATCACCATTCACCGCCGTAGGTATCATCATTTATGATGTTTTTCACATTTTTAGTACCTATTTGTAGTTTTGACTGTAGGGGGGGGGGGGGGCTTTAAAGCTTAATATTTCATAAATGGATACCTTGATCGAAAAATTGTTTATAGAAACCCGCAATATTTTCGAAAGACCTATCCATCGACAACCTACACTATGAGGTACTACCACTTTGTTGGCGTGACTAATATCTATATTCATGCAAAATTACAGCTTTCTAGTAGTAAGAGTCTGAGCTAGGCTGCGGACGGACGGACGTGGCGAAATTATAAACCAAAAACTTCTTTTAAAATGGTAGGTAATATGCATGCATGGTTTTGGTTGAAAATATTGAGGGCCGCCGACTATTGCCCGTGTGGTTGCCGGGTTAGAATAGTGCCACTCCATGTCTTCCCGTGGATGTCGTTTGAGGCGAGTATTTAAGGGAATATAGGCTTGTAGTACTGTTAGGCGATGGGCTTGCAACCTGTCACTAATACGCTGGTAAACATCATAGCCTAGTTATGCAAAGTGTGGTTACAGAATTATCATTAAGTTTTTAGAGTTGCTAGTAATTATTTTGCTCTGCCTGCCCCACACTGGGAATGAGGGCGTGAGTTTATGTGTGCGTTATGTTATTTTACATTTTATTAGTGATCATAATTATGCTGTTATGTAGTCCCACATCTCAATTAAGAAACTATAGAACATACACAGGCCGCAAGCAACGCCGCAGGAAAGTCATACTCATATATTTGAACCTTAAAATCTGCTTGAATGTGCTTTATCTTAGTCGCTCAGTTATCTTAATTGAGATACCTTATCGCCATCCTTCAAATAGGTACCGTTGAGGAGTTTCGGTGGCCACCTGTGGTCTTCATCATCAGTTCCACTTCAGCAAATAGCACTTTCAAAGAGCAAACGCATGAGTTACAATGATAAATACCAAAATCGCTAAAGGTGTGCCTATAATATTTGAGGAGTTCCGTCGATTCCTCATGGATTCCATCATTAGATCGATAGATGAACCAAATTGAAATGGGACCACATGAGAAGTACCTGCATTCAAATTAAAAAAGAATAGGTATGCAGTCGAATTGAGAGCCTCCTCCTTTTTTGAAGTCGGTTAATAAAATCCATCGATGTCGACCCCTAAAGTAAATAATTTAATTAAATTCGATGCTGATTATAATTATGTGTGTTTGTCCCGCTCAGGGTATGAACTCGCGGCTGGCGTTCGCCGTGGTCTCCTCCGCGTGCTGGTCGGCCTTCCAGCACGGCTACAGCACTGGCGTCATGAATGCACCTCAACACGTGAGTATGCCACGACTGTCCAACTACGGCGAGGCAAAAAGGTCGAAATTCCGGTAAAAAACAAGTTTTAACCGTTTGAACGCCTTACATCGAATACAACATTACTATCATATCGTCGGTGAAATTGCAAAACCGCGTAAGTAACATTTTAAAGGAGTAAAATGCATCTTTTTAATAAGTAAGTAAGGTTTATTTTGCTTTATCATAAATTTGTTAGTTACGCGGTTTTGCAGTATCACCGACGATATGCAAATTACACCTTATTGATAAGAAACAAAGTCTCTTTTAATCTGGAATTTATGACGGCTGTAGCCGTCGTAGCGTCAGTGGCACGACTTTCAGTTGACGGCCGGAGCCGTCTGCGTTTAAATTCTTAACCTAGCAAAGCAAACATGCTTGCTGTCAGTTTTATTCCACCAACGGCCGAACCCTATATTCATACCGTGGATAGATAAGGCTTACTTCGGGTTAGAAATTGACATTCACCTACACAAAATGTGTCAAATTTTATCCGAAGTAAGCCTATCTGTCCGCGGTTCGAATGTAGGGTTCGGCCATTACTGACGCGCTGCACGCGTGCATTTTGCTCCTTATTTAAAATGTTACTTACGCGCTTTTGCAGTTTCACCGATGAAATGTTTCTCCTACTTGCCCCAAGGTGTCGCTAGTAGTATATTTTCTGTTTTGTTTTTAGGTTATGTCAGAATGGTTGCAACTCGAGGCTCTGAATGGCACCAACCTCACGCTGGAGGCCACTGAGGACCCGAAGGTGGCTACGATTTGGTCGGTGGCCGTGGCTATGTACTGCGTGGGGGGGATGATAGGGGGGATCATGACAGGAGTCATCGCTGACAGGTAAATACATAGGTAATTGTTTAGGCACTTGCCCCAACGCCGACGATGGGCGGGAATTAACTATTAATATATTATGTATGCTTCGATGGTTCGGTCATTTGGAAAGGATGGATGAAAGAAGATTGACGAAAGAGATATACAGATCGAAAGTAAGTGGAAGGGTCGGAAGGGGCCGCCCTAGGCGTACTTTTTCGAATCAAATCGGAGAAATACTGGAAAAGGGCCGAATCTTAAGTACCCGAAACAGACGTGCGTGCATGACCCGATGTATGAATGTTGAAGAAGCGAAAGAAATTTGTCAAGATCGTAGCAAGTGGAAAGAAGTGGTCTCTGCCTACCCCTCTGGGAAACAGGCGTGATTTAATGTATGTATGTATGTATATATTATGTCTCTTTTATTGACACGGGATCTATATATGTTTTGTTCGTTTCTTGAGCGAAAAAATACTCGATAGCTTATCATTTCTTCGCCGGCAGTGGGACAAGTGCCTTAAACGGCCTATCCACGCAGGGTCGGTGGGGTTGCCAGGTCCAGAAATAGAAAGTCTGACTGATCTATAGCTAGCCGGACATTTTGCCCTGAAAGCCTGACACACTGGAAAACTTACTGTATATTACTATTACTACGAAGCTAGAGGTCCTAGGTTCAAATCCCGGTAAGGGCAGATATTTGTGTGATGAGCGCGAATATTTGTTCCTGAGTCATGGATGTTTTCTATGTATTTAAGTATATATTTCTCTATATAAGTATTTATATCGTTGTCTAGTACCCATAGTACAAGCCTAGAGCTTAATTTGGGACTAGGTCAATTGGTGTGACATTGTCTCCTGATATTTATTTATTTATTTATTATTCATTTGAGACCACTATTAGTTATATGTTATTCCAATCTTTTATTTAACTTGCACTGTTCGTATGTTTGTTAGTTGTCCGTCAAAGCAAGTCAATCTTGAAACAAGTTCCCGTTAAAGAAATATATACTTAAATACATAGATAACACCCATGACTCGGGAACAAATATTCGCGCTCATCACAAAAATGTCTGCCCTTACCCTTACTTGCCCTTATGTTCCAGATTCGGTCGTAAAGGTGGTCTCCTCCTCAACAACGCCCTGGTCTTCATAGCAGCAGCCTTCCAGGGCACCTCCAAGGTTGCCAAGTCCGCTGAGCTGCTGATTTTAGGCAGATTAGTGATCGGCATCAACAGTGGACTTAACGCCGGCCTCGCTCCCATGTACCTGGCAGAGATATCCCCTGTCTCACTCAGAGGATCTGTAAGTAAACCAGTCTAAAAAAAAGCAAGATTTAAAAAAACTCAACGGTCTCTCTCTCAACTTTAAATCGCAAAAAAAAAAAAACATTCAAAATGATGAAAGCAATCTAAAAATGATGTATTTAATCATTTTTAGATTGCTTTCATTCAATGATACCGCACTTGACTTTGTTGAGGTCGACTGCTTTCAAATAAAAAACCGGCCAAGGGTTCCGTTCCATTAGGTATCTATAAAAAAACACGTTTGTTGTATGGGAGCTCCCCTTAAATATAAATTTTATTCTGTTTTTAGTATTTGTTGTTATAGCGGCAACAGAAATAAATAATCTGTGAAAGTTTCAACTGTCTAGCTATCACGGTTCGTGAGATACAGCCTGGTGACAGACAGACGGACAGCGGAGTCTTAGTAATAGGGTCCCATTTTTACCCTTTGGGTACGGAACCCTAAAAAAACTGCATCCAAATTGGTTCACAGCTAACAGCTATGGTGCCACAGACAGACACACACACATAACAGTCAAACTTGAAACACTCGTCTTTTTGCGTCATGGGTTAAAAAACAAACATGTTACATCAAATAAAAGCTAATGACTTCTTTCCAATATCATTACAGATCGGCACAGTGTACCAGCTTGTGATCACCATATCCATCCTCCTCTCCCAAGGCCTTGGGTTGGAGTCGGTCCTGGGGACCGAAGACGGCTGGCCCTGGCTCCTGGCTCTCTGTGTCATTCCAGCCCTGATCCAGTGCGCTACGTTGCCTCTATGCCCTGAATCTCCCAAGTACCTGTTGCTGAACAAGGGAATGGA
The DNA here is from genome assembly GCA_927399475.2 of Acleris emargana. NCBI lineage: Eukaryota > Metazoa > Arthropoda > Insecta > Lepidoptera > Tortricidae > Acleris > Acleris emargana. The sequence goes on from OV656862.1 coordinate 3,532,405, forward strand.
ACTCCATGCCCAAAGAGGTGAGTGAACGCGAATAAAATACATACATACGTACATTAAATCACTCCTGTTTCCCAGAGAGGTAGGCAGAGACCACTTTTTTCCACCCACTACGATCCTGTTTAAAAAAAAACAAAAACCCGCCTTCGAATACGCAAAAAATAACTTCTTTTAAAAGGTAGCTACGTCAGTCTAACTGCATTCGGCTTTTGATTTAAAAGTATTGTGGTGCACCGACTTCAGTTGGACCGACCTACCTACCGACACCGTTGATGTAGGAAAACATATCAATCTTATGTGGTCGTCTTGCAACGTCTTATATACTTACACCTAGGTAGGTGTTCTCTTTTTTTTCTTCTCCCTCTATCTCTCGCAAGATTTTGGTGTGTTTTCCTGCTGAAACTACGCAGCTTATTTAATATATATTTTTAATTTATTATTTATAGATTTATATAATGCTAGACTAAGTATACCATTGTAACATTAAATATATTTAAAAAATGACTGACTGCCGAGTTTCTTGCGGCGTTTCTTCTCAGCAGTGGTCTCCTCTGTGAAGCGCTGGTAGATTCTTGACGTGTAAAAGTGCCCGTGTGGCCTACTTACTGAATAAATGTCTTTTATCTTTTATCTTTTTTTTTTTTTACCATTTTAAAAGAAGTTGTTTATTGCATTTTCATTTTTTTTACTCATTTATGAATAACTATAGAACATTTAAAGCTCGCCGCAGGCAACGCCGCGGGAATGTCATTGTCATATATTTTAACCAAAATGTGGTTCGTCATTGTCGCTCAACTACCTTAATCTAAAATAAAAAAAATAAAAAAAAATAAAAAATGATTTATTGTCACAAATAAGAAAACATTAACACAGTTTAAATGTCAGCACTTTACATATACATTTTTGTGACAACAGGCTCAGGTCTCAGCATATGCTGCGAGCTGGGTCAGCTGCGCAGCGCTGGTTTTCAGCCTGCACCTAGCTCTCGGCTACATTTCAGCGTTACAAGGGAACATTACGCTACGCTGTAACTACCTTTATCTAATAAAGAGCGAACAAATACAATACAATTAAACGTAACTACTATAATATATTCTATCAATAATATAATATGGTCGGTCCAATTGTGCAGCAGAGCATTCTGCGGGTGAGGGTTTCTATTATCATTCACTTTGTTGTTTATTTAATAAAACTTTTCGGAAGCTAATTTTGAAGGTTGGTAGCGACATATTAGTACGTAAGGGGGGTGGCAAATTATTCCAGATTTTCGATGCTGCATAACGAAAACTTCCTCGGAAACCCATGGATCTATGTTTAGGCACAATAAGTTTATTGGCATGCATACTCCTAACATCCATATCTAGGTGTCTTATCGCCACCCTTGAAATATGTACCGTTGAGGAGTTCCGGTAGCCATCAGTGGACATCATCATCAGTTCAACTTCACCATATAGTGCTTTTTAAAAGCAAATGCACGAGTTACAATGAAAAATACCAAAACCGATATAGGTGTGCATTTCATCGAATGTGCCATTTCATCGAATTTCATTTCATCGAAAACTAATTTCTGCTGAAACCTTATCGTTTTCTGGTTATCTTAAGCATTCGTTACGTAGGTTAGGTTAGGTTAGGTTAGACTTGTGACCACAATAAAAATTAAACTCCTGTGGGTTATTATCACGTAGTAGTTATACAGTTCAATTTACGCTAAGAGAAAAGGACAGAGCTATATAATTGCCATAGCTTTGTCCTTTACGCTCGTCGTAAGATGAACTGCATACTATGTCATAATAATTCCCCTGCATGTGGAAATGCCTGTCGATGGAATGAAAAATCGGCGAAGTGAATCGTTCTATGAAATGAGTTTCGATATTTCAAGGGCCTATAATACCGCCTATAATATTTGAGGAGTTCATTTCTCCAACGTTTACAAGTTCAGGTTTGCAACAATTGAAATCTAGAGAAACGAAACACGAAACGAGCACATAGGCCATCTGGCATAGACATGCATTCTCAAGGCGAAAAACTCAAGACCGCAATCCTAAGACCCCAAATGCGTTGCCTAACCTGAGATAAAATGTCTCTATGCTAGTTACCGATTGTTTTATTCCTTTACCGGAGCACAACAATGTGAATATTGCTGCTTGGAGGTGCTTTAAAGGATAGGTCAGCGACACTGTACAAGGTCCTGACACCCTTAATTGTCTCCATATTATATTGTCCCCTAATATTTATATTTCTTTTATTTTCAGCACTAAGTTGGCTGAGATGTGACTCCTCTGTGCATGGTGAAATGGAAGAAATGCATCAGGTACGTGTATTGTACACCTTATATTTATTTTAAACAATTTTGATCTTCGCTTTATCGCTTTGACAATCTCCAAAACTACTGCCCAATTTGCAAAATTCATTAGAAAAATAAATTCATTAGGAAAATTGCTTTTCTAAAACATGCTTGGAAAAAACGGTTTTCCGATTGAAACACAAGGACGGAAAGAGCCTCATTTTACTCCTAGGAGTAAAAAAACCATATGAAAACACTTTCCGTCCATGTCCATATATTTCTTAAAAATGCTGTCAATTTGCATACAAAATCAAAAGGACCAAGACAAAAATTCCAAACAGCCAAGGTAACTGCTCGCTTTTTTAGCACAGTGCGTGTGTTTCTTTTTGAATTTGCATTCCAATGTCTATGGTTAGTATTTAAAAACAATTGACAGTCGGTAACATTCGTTCATTCTGCATAATATAATTGTGAAACCGAATATTAAACTATTTGTTGTGTGAAATATTTACTATAAAATATAAGCTCAAGCGACGAAAGCGACGAAATAGGTACCACACCGCCTATATTAAAATCTGAAGCTGCCTCGGTTAGGCAAAACTTGCTTCCCGCTAAATCTAAGGAAAAATATAACCGAACTTATGACTAATTTATGCTGTGGAGGGCAAACAAAAATGTAAATTAAATTACTTGCTTTTTAGAAATGTATTTGTATCATTTCCTCACATGTTTGAGAAAAGCATTATGTATGCCTCGGCGGAAACGAGGATTTCCTGACTCGTATTTTAGCAGGCCTCGCTATTGCTCGGCCTGCTAACCACCTCGTCAGGAAAGCCCTTACTTTCCGCGCCTAGGCAACAATGTACTATTACTTTACTTCTATCTTCTTTTTCTTCTTCAGAATATATCCAGTGCTGCTCTCCTCACCCTGGCACCTTCCTGCCACCTTGACCAGATCGTCGATCCACCTCACTCCCTGTGTGCCAACGTTTCTTCGCCCGGTTTTGGGTCTCCACTCAACCACAGCTTTTCCACATCTTTCATCATCTCTGCGGCATATGTCCCGAGCCCACTTCTACTTCCTTTGAGTGATTACTTTGTCTATATTACTTCTTCTATTACTGATTCCTTAACCTTTTGAACGCCATACGTCAAATACAAAATGCGTCACTCACACGCCAAAAATGTTTGCTATGCTACGCAAATTACAACTTAATCCATACGAAACAAAGTCTCTTTTAATCTCTAACTTGTGTCGGCTGTTGCCGACGGTGGCGTCAGTGGCACGACTTTCAGTTGTCGGCCTGAGCTGACTGTGGCGTTCAAAAGGTTAATGACAACGTTCCTGGCTTTTCCGCATGTTTTTGTCTTCTCAAACTCGTTTATCGATATTAATTCGGGAACCAACCAACTTTTCTGTGACGAAAGCTATGTCATGTATTCCGTCTTCTTCCGTCTTCCAGGAAGCAGAGAAGAACAAGATCAGCAAGAAGATAACCCTTCGCGAGCTCTTCGGCAACCGGCGGCTGCGGCAGCCACTCCTGATAGCCATGACGGTGATGGTGGCGCAGCAGCTCTCGGGTATCAACGCCGTCATCTTCTTCTCCTCGGATATCTTCACCAAGGCTGGTCTGGTGGCGCCGTACTCACAGTACGCCACTCTAGGTGAGTCAGTTACATGTGTCTGCCACTGAGCGCCATGACGGTGATGGTGGCGTAGCATGTTCTTATGTCGACTTTAGGAAGGCTTTTGATCGCATAGATAACGATGTGCTCCTAATAAAACTTCATGGTATTGGCTTTTTTCCCATGATGCTTACATTTTTTGCTATTTGCTACGAGATCGGCAACGGAGCGGAGTAGTGTGTTCTGTATGGATAGTTCATCTCAGCCCCGTATCAAACTCGATCTGGCGTTACTCAGGGCTCTATATTGGGACCCTACTTATTCGCAATTATGATAAATGACTCAACGCCCCTGTTCAATCCAGCCAAGTTTTATGTGTCTGCTGACGGCCATGACGGTGATGGTGGCGCAGCAGCTCGATGGGTGTAACGGTGTAACGGTAATTGAAATACATACTCTGTGAAATTTTCTAATGTCTATCTATTACTATTCTTCTTCCGTCCCGCTCTGGAAGTGCGCAATGCTCTGAACTCACGTCGTGATTTATTATTTAAAATCTACTGAGGTCAACCATACGCTGTCATTCTCCGGTGCAATTGGTGACAGATCAGTCCCGCAGGGATCAAATGTTGGAAATAGCCTGTTTCTTCTACTTATGAATGACCTCCCTTTTGAATCACCCCTGGTTGATTTTATTATGTATGCAGATGATATTTGTGCAATTGTTAATGCAGAAAGTAGGGAGCATCTGTGTGACAATGCCAGACACGTTATTGGGAGGCTCTCGTCTCGGAATGGTTCAAAGCAAATGGAATGTTACTAAATCTAGAGAAAACCAACCTACTCGAGTTTAGGCTAAAGCACAACTTAATTAACATGTTGCCATCAATGTCCTTTCAAGTAGACAACACGCTGGTGTCAACCTCAGAGCTCGCCCGGTTTGTTGGCTTCACTTTTGATAGTGGTCTGCAATGGCATGAACATATAGATAAAGTCTGTGCCAAACTGAACTCAGCATATTTTATCATAGCGCGCCTTGTACCTTTCTTGTCCCAGGCAAACTTGCTCAAGGCATATTATGCTTACTTCCACTCTATTCTGTCCTATGGTTTGGGGCCTGGCCTCGGGCAGGGATCGTCCGTTTATAATCCAAAAAAAGATTTTGAGGCTAATGGCGCGAGTTGCGCCGGATACGCCTGCCCGTCAACTGTTTGTTGATCTCCGAGTCATGACACTGCCGGCCATGTTTATTCTCGAGGTAGCAAAATTTGTTAGGCATAATTTAAATAACTTTCCCAAAAGGAAGTGGACCAGTGCTAGGTTTGAAGACAGTCGAAGGCATGATCTGGAGCAGCCTAAACACCGGTTGATAAAAACAGCAAACCTCACGCACATGGTTGGCCCAAAAATTTACAACAAGATTCCTACAATGATAAAAAACTGTAGGACCCGCTTGGGTTTCTCCTTAAAACTAAAATCTTGGCTGCTCGGAAAAGGCTACTACTCTGTTGAGGAGTTCCTTAGTGAATAGGTACCTAGACTGATATATAAAATTATTATATTAAATATGAAATTAGTATATAAAATTATTAATAATGAAATTAAACGAAATTGAAATAATGTAAGTGTTTTTTTAAGGAATTGCATTGTAACAACTGTTTGATATGTATAAGGCTTTATTTTAATTATTTTAATGTTTAACTATGACAATGTATGTACAATACTTAATAAAGAATATGAATATGAATATTCATGAAATACAGCTGACAGACAGACGGATGCTCGGTCGGGCAGCGGAGACTTAGTAATATTGGGTCCCGCTGGCACCTTGGGTACGGAACACTAAAAATATGTATAACTACAAGATAGATAAAAACCCCCGACATAATGGTGACCCCTTCTTTTAGACCTGATATTTCTTAAACGGCCCAACCGATCTTCGTGAAACCTAGTCAAGAACCACCGCTAGAAAACCTCCTTTCAAATTAAAAACGTTCAACTTATAACACGCCTCTTTTTGCCTTTGGGGGTTATAAATATAACTTGGTTCCAGGAATGGGTTCTATGAACGTGGTGATGACGCTAGTGAGCCTGGTGCTGGTGGAGAAGGCGGGCCGAAAGACGCTGCTCCTCACAGGGTTTTGCGGCATGTTTCTGTGTACTGTGCTGCTTAACGTCGCCTTGCTATACGTGGTGAGTACTGAGTTTGCAGCTTTACGTGGAATACAAAATATGTCAATTATACGCCAAACTGTTTGTTATGCTATGTAAATTACACCTTATTGATACGTAACAAAGCCTACTTTCAGTTGTCGGCCAGTTCAATAGGTTATAGGTTTTACTTGCGACCTTCTTATTGCTTATTTAACTTTATTTCGGTAGAAAAAAAACCGGGCAAAAGCATGTCGCACGAAAACGTGTCTAAAGGGCGACCGGCTTACGTGTTCCTTGTTGACTGCGGAACCCTGAAAACGGATGTTACTCAGTAAAACAACACTCAGTTTGTAGTAACGGCTTCGGAACCCTACACTGAGTGAGTATGTTCCGACATGCACTCGCCCGGTTCATATCTATAATTCAGTCTACAGGGTTATTGGTAAGTCGACCTATTCCGTCTAGGGGTTATGGGAGAGGTCATTTGCAATAATTTTGAACCCATAATATCCTATGCAAAAGTGAACCATTTCTGAAATAATTTAAATTTATTAGTTTTTTGCTAAAAAAGTCAGGAACGCATCTTCAAAAATTTACAAAAAATCAATTAGCACTTTAAATCATTTTTTTAATAGCTGTTGTACAAGGTAAAATCTCTTTTATTATGCAATAAATTAAAGTAGAATTATCTGTACACATTTAAGAATACGAGACCAAAAAACAAAAAACCCGACTGCAGTAAAAAAAACAACTGTAAAGCGAGAAACAAGCTATATAATCGATAGGTAAATACTTATAATGTACCATGCAATGATTTTTTGTTTGATACCTCGTTAACAAGTAATGCAATTTATACCAATATACATACAACTTGAATAGTGGAAAAGGTTTTCCAGGCGGGGACAAGCTATTAATCCAAATGTTTTTTGTTTCAAGAAAATACTTAAGTAAGTACATTTTATAATTCATTGCTTGTCCCCGCCTGCAATACCTTTTCCACTATTCAAGTTGTATGTATATTGGTATAAATTGCATTACATAAGTATTTACCTATCGATTATATAGCTTGTTTCTCGCTTTACAGTTGTTTTTTTTACTGCAGTCGGGTTTTTTGTTTTTATTTAAATAATTTAGTTTATTTCACATTTTTTAGTTTTTATTAATAAAATAGTGGTTTTATTAATATAACCAAACGTTAAATGAGCTCTGGAGCTCGATTGTTTAATGTCACGAAGCTATAAGTAACAAATTACAAGCGGAACTCTCCTTTTAGCAAAAGAAGCATCGTTCATTCAAAAATCGATCCCCAGTAGTAACGTAAGATTAGTTCATTTGGTTAGATGGAGGCCGATCGAACAGATTGTAGATACCTACTTAGGCCGAGAAATTGAAGTAGGTATAAATCAACTAAACTTCTCTTAATCTCTAATAATTTAGTTCCTCAACGGTCAGTACGTCATACGTGTACCTGGGTACTAGACTAAGCACCTACATTGAGGTTACCTATTCCGTGTATCTTTACTTAAATAAACTGTCCATGCGTAGGCAGGATGGCGCATTAGGTAGGTATTAGCCAGCAATTTATACTATAACATCAATGTGCATTAATCAAGTATGTAGTAGGTATTCGTGAATTATTAATTATGACACTACTTTCTTAATGGTTTATATTGTAGGCGTTTACAGCTCAACAAGAAATATTTATTACTTAACAATTAACGTCCTTTTTGATTTCCCTGTCTAAATGGTAGCATCAAAGTATTATAATGTATATATATTTGGAATGGGCTATTTACTAGCTTTCATTTGAGACCCATATTGCTATAATAAACATTTTTTTTTTTTTAAAAACCCCCTCTTTGTTTTTGCAGACGCCATTTTGAAATATTATATACCCTATATCACTTCGGCAATTAAGACGAATCGAATGACACCTAGTATGTTAAAATCGGTCAAGCCGTTTAGGCTGCAGAGCGTGCCCAGAAATAGACATACATACATACATACATACATACATACATACATACATACATACATACGCTCGAAAAACATAACCCTCCTTCTGACGCAGTCGGGTACAAAAAGTAAAAACAGAACGTTTTTTTATCAGTTTAGCCAACATAAATGACACAAAATCAGTAAAAAATACTAACTTTTGCGTAGGGTATTATGGGACCAAAATGATTGCAAATGATCTTCCCCATAACCCCTAGAGGGGAATAGGTCGACTTACCAATAACCTGGTATAAAGAATAGACAGATAGTTAGATGTAATTTACTGATTATTTTATCTCAACTGTTTCAGAAATCGTACACCTGGATGCCATATCTCTGCATAGCTCTGGTGATCCTGTTCGTTGTGATGTTCGCGGTCGGACCTGGCTCCATACCCTGGTTCCTCGTGACTGGTGAGTCCATCATCCATCACCGTCAATTTAAGTGTTTAATAGAAAGACTGAATTTAGTTGGATGGCCAAAGACCTCAAGCTAGTTTCGATCCACAGGAGTGTTTCAAAAGTATTTGACATGTCCTGGTGTTTCTACTCAGAGAGCTGAAGTATACTAGGCCTACAAGGTATACTGACGATCTGCTGAAGATAGGAATTGAATAGAGATGCGTGTACAAAACCGACCATCGTGGAGATACTTGGAAAAGGCCTATGTCTAAGTAAACGTCTTTCAGCTAGTGTTGTTAGGTACCTTTAGTAACGAGTAGTCAAAAGTGGACCACCACTGTGTTGACTCCTTGAGGCCTGATGGCTAAAAGTCTGTACATGATCGTAAAGGTACAGACTTCGAATCCCAGCGATGTCAACATAATTAAGCACCAGCCTTCTTTATTCTGCTAGTGACCTCGATCTTTGCAACACGATCGAAACGCCAAGCTATATATCGTCACTAGTTTTGAAAAACCTCGTATCTCATATTTTGTGACGTACAATTGTAAACTTAAACCTTAGGATAATAAAGTCCAAACACATACATCTCGAAATATCAGATACGAGTTTTTTCTAAAGTAGTAACGATATTGTGTTTGACACAATGAAGTCGCGACAACGCGCTGGCCTAGTTGTTAGTGACCCTGCCTACGAAGCTAGCGGTCCTGGGTTCAAATCCCGGTAAGGGCAGATATTTGTGTGATGAGCGCGAATATTTGTTCCTGAGTCATGGATGTTTACTATGTATTTAAGTATATATTTATCTATATAAGTATTTATATCGTTGTCTAGTATCCATAATACAAGCATAGAGCTTAAATTGGGACTAGGTCAAATTGGTGTGACATTGTCCACTGTTTTTTTTTATTTTTATGAAGTCCTGTTTTAGTTTTATGAAAGTTTGTGTGAACATCGCAAGACTTTAAAACAAACATTATTCTATGGAAAAAATCGTTAGGAAAACTGCACATCCTCACATCATCTCTCACGACGTTGTTCCTTCACCATATATAAGATCATCAATGTACCTTCTTAAGTTAGAATAACTCATTGGTCCTATCATCCCAATGGAACACTGACCCACCATAGAACAAATTGTTTTATAATGTCACTGTGACAACCACAGTGACATTATAAAACAATTTGTTTGACACTTCTCACGAGTTGAATCATAACATCACTGTGACACAGTTCTATGGTGGGTCAATATTGTACAGCACAACATGGGTCTTTATCAGTGGATGTCCAGGTAATATGATCAATATGGTGTTTTTCAGAGCTGTTCAACCAGTCGTCGCGGCCGGCGGCGGCATCCGTGGCGGTCACCGTCAACTGGGCAGCCAATTTCATCGTCAGCTTTAGCTTCTTGCCACTACAAGTAAGATTTAGCATTCACTTATCCAGATAGGTTATGGGCCCAATTCGCGATAATAATGACGTCACGTATTTGGATAGTCTTTCGACGCGAATTTCAGTTTGCAAATCTGTGAGATAAGCGCGAGTCTTTGTTCCTGAGTCTTGGACGTGTTCTATGTATTTAAGTATGTATTGGACCCGATTCCACAGTGGCCCTAAACTTCCTAATTTTGTTTAGGTATCGCTAAAACACTGACTATTCTATGAGCAGCTGTCATAATCAAATGACAGCGCCATGACAGCGCTAATTTGAATCTGACGCTTCTTATTTTAGGCGGTCTTATACATTGTCAGCTTGACATTGGAATAGCACTGGTTAAATCTACCGTCTAAACTATTTCCAAAAAATACACAATTTAGTATTAGGCTATTTTTTTTTATGGCATAGGAAGGCAAACGAGCACACAGGCCACCTGATGGTAAGTGGAAACTGTGACCCTTAGACATTCGCATTCGCAAGACCGCAATCCTAAGACTGCTAATGCGTTGCCAACCCTGAGGACTAAGATGGAATGCCTCTATGCTAGTCATTTCACCAGCTGTCTTATTTAAGCGATGTGCCCGTAGAATCGGGTCCATTATTGACTTGATCTCTATTCTCTGTCCAGTCATAGTTGCCTACATTAGTTGTTATAAAATCCTATCTTTCCCACAGCTGATCCTGAAAGCCAACGTGTTCATCATCTTCGCCGTGTTCCAGCTCATATTCATCTGCTTCATCAGCCTCAAGGTTCCCGAGACCAAGAACAAGACGGTCGAGGAAATCTCAGCCATGTTCCGACAGCAAATGTGATCTGGCTTCAGTTCAACTTGGCTAAAAAGATGGCACGATGAGAAATTGGCAACATGATTCAATTTAAAAAAAAAAACCTTATTTGTTACCGCTACTATTGCCACGTCAATTTTTTTTTCTCTAAATATAATCGTAATAAATCATAATGGAAGGGTTTGGCCAACGACTCGTGGCTTTTTATATGGCAACAATTTTACGTATCAAACAAGCTGTCACTTTAAGATTACCTATCCGCCATGAATTTCGTGTTGCCAGTTGGTGCTTTTAATTTCGTCACTTATTTTACTGTCACGATTAATTAGCCAGACTTTATAATGCCAGCTTTATTAAAGAGGTTCCTTATACCTATGCCGATATTATAAAATTTATGAATGAAGAAGGAAATACCTAGGTAGATATGAAATTGGAGTTCCGTTCCGTTTTTTTATTTTATGAGTGGATCACGATACCTACTTAAATTTACCCTACAGAAGTTTAGCAGTGACAGGCAGACATACATACAGAGTTTTACATTATGTAATATTAGTATGGATAGAAGACAAGACTTTAGTTTATATTAAAGAGTTTTTGATTACGCTTAAAAAGTTAAGTAAGACTAATGATTTTTAACAAGTAATTGACGGATTTTTTACAAAGTTTTTAAAATAACATTTTAACATCAAATTACTTTTATATTTTTTTTTTAGTATGCAACACCATTGTATTGAACAAATAATAGATTTAAAACTATGCAAAGAAACAAATCTAAACGCATACATAATGGCATCACAAAAATATGTATAATTATAAGTTATTACTAGTAATTATAGTCCGACAAGTTCTTGCTCGGCCCTCCCGCGGGGGATAGGCGTTAGGGGTAGGGGGGGGGGGACGGACGGACTTAAGCTAGGAGAAGGAAACTGCGAAGGAATACAAGTCAACCAAGACGCCTGTCATCGCAGTAACCATTTGTATCCTACTTGTGCTCGCAACTTCGTCCTCGTAGATTTTGTATCTTTATTCCCTCGGGCACTTAAAATTTCCAGGATAATAACTATCCTATGTCCTATTCCAGGACCTAACCTATATGTGTGCTAACCTAACCTAACCTGTATTAGTAAGATAATTCGGTTTGAGGTTATAATTTATCCTAGAATGACATGTATCAGGTATTGACTTATCTTCCTTTTACTATAGTATTTGTCATGTGTGTGTGAACTTGTTAAACTGTAATATATTTTATCCTAGTGCTCATATAAACGCTTTATACATGTACTTAAGTCGATAAGATGTTTTGTCCTTGTCTTAATCAACTTGCCACATCAAAGAGAAGGACAGAACATCTCATCGACATTTTTTAGCATTTTAAAGATTAAATAAATCGGTTATTTTTTTTATTGATTAATTTATTGTTGTGTAAGTTATAAATATTGAGGAATTTTTTTTCGACTAGGCAAGTGACAGATCAAATAGAAAAGTAAAAGAAAAAAAACATTTACATACGTACGCAATTGTATGGAAAAAAACCACCACTATACTGCCGTTATATCAAAGAATCCAGCTTACTACAATATAGTAGTTGAACCAGTTTATACTCTACCGGTAACCACAGTTAAATATCAGATTTATTTTAGAATTAACGTGGTTCACAAATTGAAGTCCGACTTTAAACCGCTAGTAAGTATTTGTCAGCCATTTTTATTCCTAATCGTCATACATGGTGCTAACTCGGGGCACCTATACTAAAGTGATGTAGCAAAATATTTTATCGACTAAAAATATATCGATGTTACAGTCAACATGTAAATGTTATTCAAAATATTTATTTATTTTACGTTTTAAATTAAAAACAATAAGCAAATTACTTTAAATTACTGCAACGTTCTCTCAACGTCCACAGTGGTCAACAGGGCCTTTTAAAATATTTATAATGACTAACCCGATTTCTCATTCATGTTGGTTATTGAAATTTTATAAGACTGCTTATTTTTTTCATGGTGTCGCGTCGGTGTCTTTCAACGTTTTGTAAATACTTTTGATTGAAATGACGTCTTCATACTTTTATTATCTTAAGAAGCTCGATGTCAGATATGATATCGAACCTTTTTATAGTAATCGAGAATTTTCAATGAGTACATGTATATCGACATCTTTTTTATCGATATCAAACCCCTAAAACGTGCCCCGAGTTAGCTCAGGTATGCTAATCGGGATTTGGCCTCGAAAGTTCTGCCCTCCTAAGCCGTATCCCAAAATCAATAACCAGTTTTAGTTCTCTTCTCTTAGTAATAAGGTTGATATTGCTACAGGAGTTTTATCGGACTTACTGCGTATTAGGAGAGCAGAGTTGCTCAGAGTGGAAATAACTTATTCCCGCATGAGTAATACTCTGTCTCCGAAGGTATATGTACTTGCTCGGTGATTTACTATGAAAATTGTTAAGACATTTAAAAATAAATATTTTTAATAAGTACTGAATGCATTTTAATTTCAAAACCACTTCTCTGTCAAAACGTCACGTTAACCCCTTTTAACGGCATGGGGAATGCAAACTTTCACCAGGATTTTTGATTTTCAGTCATAAATATGTATAAGTTCCCAAGGTGTCAAAAATATCTATACACCCCTATGATACTGATAATAAGGCCTATGTATACATATATTTACGACGCGTCAGCCTAGTCGGTAGTGACCCTGCCTACGAAGCTAGCGGTCCCGGGTGCGATCCCCGTCCGGGCAAATATTTGTGTGATGAGCGCGAGTCTTGGGTGTTTTCTGTGTATTTAAATATGTATTTATCTACATAAGTAAGTTTATCGTTTCCTAGTACCCATAGTACGAGCCTAGGGCTTAGTTTGGGGCTAGGTCAATTTGTGTAAGATTGTTCCCTGATATTTATTTATTTTATTTTGCCGTGTGGTTGCCGGGTTAGAATAGTGCCACTCCATGTCTTCCCGTGGATGACGTAAGAGGCGACTAACGTCCGGTTCCTATATTCAATCCGCGGACTGATAGGCTTACTTAGGATTAAAATTTGACACATTTTGTATGGGCAAATGTCAAATTTTAACCCGAGGTAAGCCTTATCTATCCTCGGATTGAATATAGGAACCCGACATAAGGGAATAAAGGCTTGTAGTCACCTTGTAGTACTGTTAGGCGATGGGCTTCCCACCTGTCACTAATACACTGGGAAACATCTTAGCCTACTTGTGCAAAATTTGGTTACAGAATTATCAAGAAGTTTTAAGACTTGTTGGTAATTCTTTAGCTCTGCCTACCCCACTCTGGGAATGAAGGCGTGAGTTTATGTTATTTGGCGCATTTAGTGATTTTGACTATCAGCAGCGACCATGACGCCAGTTTTGACAAAACAGGACCACGTTGTTCTGTCGCCTCGGTGTGAGTTTTAAGTTTTATATTGTTATTTATGTTAGTTTATAGAAGTAACTAAAAAACCATGACGAATGTAACGATACCTCGTGTTAAAATCCATCAAGCCGTTTCGGCATTAGAGCGTGCCACAGAGATAGACATACATACATATACTAACATAATCCTCCTGACACAGTCGGTAAAAAGAGACCAACGTTTAAGTATTTATTTATATATTTAGTGTTCAGTTCGTATAAATTCGTTGACAGCAGGCATGTACTGTTTCCTCGACGCACCCAAATTCAGTTGCCGGTAGTAGTGGCAATCCGTGACGGTATCGATTTTGGATAATTCTAGAGTTGGCTTCGACCAGTCTTGCAGAAACTTGGCTAGCTGAAACACAATACAAAAAAAAATTAGGCTAACTACATAATAGGCTATAAAACAACAAAAAAACTCAGTGTAGGGTTCCGAAGCCGTTACTACAAACAATTTAGACCTCGCGATAAACTTAACTTTGCCATTGGAAAACTGTTATCCCCATACATCGACACAGGTCGCGGTCAGTTTACCAACACCGCAAATAAGTTTTCGGTAGGTATAAACATTTAAACAGTTTGTAACTCAAGAACCAATGAAGTCTAATTAGTAGTGATAGTTTTCCTATTAAATTCATATGTGCTTTCATTTAAGATATTTTTCAGATTTTTAGACTTGACTCTAACAACAATAGGGAATATGCATGTTTTTTTTTTACAGCTTCAATTGAAGCTGATTCATGTAACAAACAGATCACAAAAATCATTTTTTGAATAACTATAAAAATAACCAAGATATAATATATAGCCAACAAAGATTTGTTCCTATCTCTTTCTAGAAAAACGGAATTTTACATGGAGTTTATATGGCCGCAGTGCACAATGACGTCACGGTGCACATCGGATCTCTCTGTCTAATTAGAAGTTTGAAATGCTTATAACTTCCGTATTTCTTGACCGATTTTAATTTTAATTTCCGTTTTGGTGATCTCTTTTACGGTATTTTTATATTCTGATGAGAAATGCGATTTTTAAAATCCATGCATATTCCCTATTAGCGCTTTAAAGCTTAATATTTCATAAACGGATACCTTAATCAAAAAAAGTCCGAAGAAGAGAAAGAGATTAATATTTAAATTAACTTACTTGGCTAGCCTTATCCGCATCGCTTCCAAATATAGCGACGTCCCTCCTCAAATTGTTTTGGAGGCTCATGCCAAGCAGAAGGGCTATAGAGCACCCATTTTTGATCAGGCCTTCTGAGACGGCCGCTAGGGCTCCTGGTTTGGACAGGAACTCCTGTTGAAAACTTATAAACTTTAGAATAGTATATTGTTGCAAAGGCTGAAAGTACGCAATTGAAAGAAGAGTTGTAGAGAGGGTCGAAATTAAGTTGATACCTTTTAGTGTAGTCAAGTGCAAAAATATGTATCGAAAGAATCCTCTCATAAATACGTTACCAAGTTCTTATTACACTGGAATAAGGTTCATTGGGAATAAAGTTTAGAGATTTTGCGTTCTCCCATTTTTGACTATACGATGTACCCATAGTACAAGCCTTGAGCTCAGTTTGGGACTAGGTCAATTTGTGTAAGATTAAAATGGCTATGTAGTTGATTAATTACTTTTACAAGCTTTTCATTAACTTGTAATTTATGCCGTGTGGTTGCCGGCTTAGAATTGTGCCACTCCATGTCTTCCCGTGGAAGTCGTAAGAGGCGACTAAGGGAATAAAGGCTTGTAGTACTGTTAGGCGATGGGCTTGCTACCTGTCACTAATATACACTGTTAAACATCTTAGCCTCATTGTGCAAATTGTGGTTACAGAGTTATCAACAAGTTTTTGGAGTTGTTGGTAATTCTGTAGCTCTGCCTACCCCACTCTGGGAAAGAAGGCTTGAAGGTATACGTATGTAATTTATGTAAGTATGTATGATCGGGAGAAATCTGGACAGGAATGTTTGAAGCACTTCCCGGAGACCGATTAAGCTAAAATTTGCTATAGATACCCACGTAACCTCTAGTTCTAGTTCTTATAGTTTCGGAAAAATGTGTCTGTGACATACGGACGGACAGACAGACATGACGAATCCATAAGGGTTCCGTTTTTTGCCATTTTTCTACGGAACACAAAAGCATGTCCCAAAAATAAAATTTTGACAGTAACCTATTTCAAAATCACTTTTCTTTGTACGGGGGAAAATGAAATTATTTTCCCCCTATTGAGACATCGAAATGCATACGAAGCGCTGAAAAATAAACGCCCCTTAATGTACAGGGCACTAGAAGGTACCGTACCTCGACAAGAATAGGGAAGCTGGGTATGTAGATATAATCCACTATTTTCGCGTCTTTCTTCAACAGTTGCGCGGCCGTCAGTTTTGACACGTCGGTCCTGGCCTGCAGAAGACGGGTTAACTTTTGTTCCCTGGTCACAAATAAAAAATATAGAGATTAAAATAAATCCATCCGAGTTATTTTTTATGCAGGGTGGAAAAAACAACATTATATTATATATATTGGAAATAGCAAGTTCTATGCAAAGGACATTTACTTTTATTTTTAAAAAACAATACATACAAACTATAGGTATATACATAAAGTCACGCCTTCATGCCCAGAGTGGGGTAGGCAAAGCTACAGAATTACCAACAACTTTAAAAACTTGTTGATAATTCTGTAAACACATTTTGCACAATCAGGCTAAGATGTTTTCCAGTGTATTAGTGACAGGTGGCAAGCCCATCGCCTAACAGTACTACAAGCCTATATTCCCTTAGTCGCCTCTAACGACATCCACGGGAAGACATGGAGTGGCACTATTCTAGCCCGGCAACAACACGGGGGTCTATTACTGATGCATTTATGTTTTTTTTTTAAATTTGCCTTAACCTGTAATCGAACTGGCCAAATAAGAAAAAATAATCAAAAAGGGTTTCTTTTACGGTCTTTATTTAATTTAAAGGTGCATGTGTTAAGGACATTAATTATCCATAAATGACCATTTTGATCTGTATCATAAAACACGACTTTAGGGCCGGTACAGACGGACAGCATTTCAACTGCAACCCAGCTGCTAAGTGGCAGTTCCAGGGCTGTTCTGATGCAGTTGGTGCAACTGCATCGAAACTGCAAACCCATTGTGCAGTCCGCTTGCAGGTGTCGTGCAGTTGGTTTGCAATGGGTTTGCAGTTTCGATGTAGTTGCACCAACTGCATCAGAACAGCCCTGGAACTGCCACTTAGCAGCTGGGTTGCAGTTGAAATGCTGTCCGTCTGTACCGGCCCTTATTGTTTTGTCATATTCGACCAGTTCGATTCCCGATTAAGGAAGGGGATTTTTTTCAAAAATCCAATAATGCAGTATTTTTTGTGTTTAAAAATAAAAGTGAGTCTACTTTGCGTAGAACTTTCTATTTCCAATATCTAAGGTAGTTGTCCTCCACGCGGCGTTCATTTTTCCACCCTGTATACTACTCGTATACCACCGATATAAAAAGAGGGGGTTTAAAAGGATGTCTGTGGCGTCGTAGCTTTAAAATAGATGGACCGATACAAACGCGCTTTTTAAAAGCTTTTATTAAACTTGCAATGTATGTATGTACGGGTCAAATCTTGCAAGTTAAATTTGACCCACTTCCCGGCAACGGAATGGGCTGAAATTTGGACCACATATGTACCCAATACAATATTATGGTATCTAAGAGCTGATCTCATGATGGAGTCGGAAGGTGGCGACAGGATCTCCGCTATCCTTACCGTAGACCCACCATGTTAGGACTCAATAGTTTGGTCTTGATGAGCAGATAAAGATTTTGCAAAAACAATTACAGTCGGCAACAAAAGCTTTAAAGAGCTAGATTTCATAAAAATCGGTTAAGCCGTCTAGGAGATATCAGCTGTGGAAGAAAGGGCTGCCACTATGTTGGGGATTAGGGTAATAGTTAATAGTTGTTATTTTTCATCACACTTGCATGTAAATAGTACCTAAACATACAGGTTAACTTGGCCGCAATGCCCCATATAAAGCCCTCGACCTTTCTTCTTACCATGATACCCAAGGTCGGTAAGTATTTTTTTTTTAATTTATAGCACAGCACACAGGTCATGCAAGTTCAAGCAAAGAGTTTACACGCAATTGTAAAATTGTCTTAAAATGTTATTTAAACAGGAATTTTATTGCAATCTCGCTACATGTTACTTAACTACTCAATTAATATTCTTAATAATCGATTTTAATAGTTTTCTGTAACAAAACGTCGTTTTTTTTTACACTCCTTCAGGGCTGTATGTATACCTACGTAAGTATTTGCCCTTAACGTTTCTGAACGAAACATTTGTATAATCTGTGGAGTCCGCCCGCCATCCGCTTAAAAAAAGTTCAAGTAATTCGTAATAATAGTTGTGCTGACTTGTGTATTTATTTACTCGCAAATGTGATGAAAAACATTGTATGTTTCACGGGCGGTACGGGAATTACGTACCTCGACTCAGAAAGCCTACTACTTCTACTAGAGCCTCCATCGTAATTCCTTACTTACCGACCTTAATACACAATGTACTATACCTTTCTCTGTCGACGTTTTCCGGTTTAATAACGCTCTCCAGATACGAAACAATTTCCACATCGTGAGCCGTTGCTTTATTCACCTCCTTCGAAAAATTAACAGTGTCCAAAATAATTGTTGCTGAAAATAAAAAAAAGAGATTGCAGAATGTTTTTAGAGGGGTCTAGTCTAGGGTCTAGGTAGACCTTTCCACAAATTACATACACTCAAATTAACGCAATTGCATTTAAAACGGTAATAGCGACCACAGACAGACGGTCAGACATACATACACTGGCACTTAAATGTATGAAGCAGTAATTGCAATAGTTCTTAAAATGATGACGAATAATATGACGACAGTCTAGGCTACTAGTTTGATATCATTCTAGGCAACTATTATGGTTAGATTCTAGGCTACCAGTATGGCTACTAGTATGGTTACATTCTGGGCAACTAGTATGGCTATGTAGGATGACGATCACGTCGGGGTCATCAATGTAGGAAGAGAGGACAATAGAGAGATCTCTCACCAGGCGGGTGTTATGCCTGGGGACCGAAGTCCATTGGGATGAAGTAGGAAGTGGTATATATGTCAACCGGCTGTCGAAACTTCGTTAGCGCGATGTAGGATCCTTAGTTCCGCTGTGTGACGCTGGTGGCGCTAGCTAGTTGGTTGATACAAGTTTCCGTTAGATGTCGCTAGGTCGCCACAGCTATAGTCTGGGCTACTAGTATGGCTACATTCCAGGCTATTGGTATGACTACATTCTAAACTAGTAGTGTGGCTACATTCCAGGCTACTAGTCTGACTAAATTCTAGGGTACTGGTATGACTACATTTTAAGATACTAATTATACGCTTATGCGAATCGTATGTCAGGAAAATCAGCGTAATAGTTTAAGAGCTACGAGTGGAATATCTAATACATACATAGACTGTTAAACTCGTTTTAATTATCGTTCCTGACGTAGAGACCTCGTCATGTTGTTCTCCTAGTCATTATTTTTACCTTTATTTTTATTGACATTTGTAATGATTATATTTGTGTTAGTTTTAAAAATAAATATTTATTACTTTATTAGGTACCTTGTAATGTAACTTACTTTTAAGCATTATTGTATTTAATGATTGAAAAAATGACCTTCTGCTGGAGTTTCTTGCGGCGCTTCTTCTCCGCAATGATGGTCTTGTCCAAAGCGCTAGTAGATTCACTCAATGTTACCGACGTGTAAAAGAGCCCTTATGTGGCCAATTTAATGAATAAATATTTTGAATTTGAATTTTGAATTTGAAATTTGAATTTAACTAGGTTTGTCTTCTCACAGTTGGTTAAAATACTTACAATGCAGTAACTGAGCACATATGGGGAACGAGTCGTAGAAGATCAGCTCCTTGCTCATCAGGGTGGACAGATCCCTGATCCTTTGAGCCACCAGGGTGCAGCAGGACCCGACAGTTTCTATGGTAGATCTAAAATGTTTCAAGTTATTAGGTAGTTATTGCTTCTCAACCAAGAATTACGTGTTACATATCGTCATTGCTTTAAAAACCTCGTATCTCATCTTTTCTGACGTACGATTTTAAATTTAAACGTGAAGAGAATTAAGTTCAAACTCATATATATCTCCAAATATCAGATGCGAGATTTTTCCAAAGTAGTAACAATATTTTGATACCGCTATTTAAAAAAAAATTAAATTTGCTAGTGACTCAGAAAGCTAAGAACTCTACCGACACCTCGTTAGTCGATATCGGCCGACTAGTTCAGCGTGTACTAGGGAACAAAAAAACAGACATACATACCTATATGCCATGACGTGGTTTCATTGTGTGGTTCGAACGGAAGACCAGCGCTGGTTTACGCCAGCATTTAACGCTGAGTTGGAACGATATCGTAACAACAGGCCTTTTGTCTGACAGAATTTTGTTGCTTATTTGTCTGTTTGTCACGAATAAATGTTTTTTTTCTTCTTCTTGATATACCCCGTGTTTTTTTTGATTTACGATAACTTCGGCATATTACTAGGTACATC
The DNA here is from genome assembly GCA_927399475.2 of Acleris emargana. Lineage (NCBI taxonomy): Eukaryota > Metazoa > Arthropoda > Insecta > Lepidoptera > Tortricidae > Acleris > Acleris emargana. The sequence continues at coordinate 3,553,088 of OV656862.1, forward strand.
CATAGAAACTAAGTGGTAGATTAGATTTTTAAATATTGCAAAAAAAAAAAAAAACTGTTTAGTACAAAGTAATTAAATGTTGTATCTTTGGTCATTCTAAAAGCGCCTTTAGAGTTAACTCATAGTCCAGTGTCAAATACGTCAATGTAGGCGTGACATACACAGACAGTTAAGAGCCTTTTAGACCAGTTAAGTGATTAAATTTAAAAATTAAATATATTTTTGCCCGTGTGGTTGCCGGGATAGAATAGTGCCACTCCAGTTCTTCCCGTGGATGTTGTAAGAGGCGACTAAGGGAATATAGGCTTGTAGTACTGTTAGGCGATGGGCTTGCAACCTGTCACTAATACACTGGTAAACATAATAGCCTGATTTTGCAAAATGTGGTTACAGAATTATCAACAAGTTATTAGTTGTTGGTAATTCTGTAGCTCTGCCTACCCCACTCTGGGAATGAAGGCGTGAGTTTATGTATGTATGTAAATATCTTTAAAACCTATACAGTTATCATTTGTCTGTCTTCGGGAAATTAACTTCATTTGACCTAAAGAACGTTCCCTTAAAGTTATCGTAAATAAAAAAAACACGGTGTATACAAACACAACCAAAAAAAAAAATTGCATTCATTCAATTACCTTGTATCGTCTTTGTAACTCCATTCCGTCTTGTCTATGGGCCGGTGGTCTACGATCTCGGACACTAAAGGAGTTAAAAACTTATCCTTTTTAGCTAACACATGATGGTCCACCAAAATTACATTGGTTTTCGTTTTTGTAACTAGTTCTTCGAGGTTGTAGTCATTTCTGTAAGAACCAAGAAAATCATTTTTGGGACAAGCTTTTGTTGCCAACTGTACTTTTTTTTCTAAAGTCTTTATTTGCTTATCAAGACAAAACTATTAAGTCCTGACACGGTGGGTCTACGGTAAGAATAGCGGAGATCCTGTCGCCACCTTCCGACTCCATGATCAGATCACCTCTTAGATACCATAATATTGCATTGTCGCCGGGTTTAAAAATATGATTCAAATTTCAGCACATTCCGTTAACGGGAAGAGGGTCAAATTTAACTTGCAAGATTTGACCCGTACATACATACATACATAAATTGTAAGTTAAATAAAAGCTTGTGTAAAAAAAACCAAAGCAGTCCATCCTTTTGGGAGATACAATGGCACAGATAGACACACAGATACATACATTAAACTTACAACACCCCTCTTTTTGCTTTAGGGGTTAAAAATAATCTGCTAGTAACTACAATGAAACAAAACAATCGCATCATGCAGGAATCCACAAAGACCTAATCGTATCGCATTAAACATTAGATAACAACCATCAGAAAAAAAAACTGGCAACACTAGTTAAAAAAACATTACTACCTACTCACCTAACGACTCACAACTTTACTCACAACTGTCAACCGCGTGGGAAATACCCGAATCATCAGCGTCAAAAATATGTTTGTACAATACCCGATACCAGCGCACGTCTCTGGGGCGCTGTGATTGGATACATTGTAGCAGCGCTGACTAATCAGCCAATCACAGCAAACGCGTCGCCACGCAACCAATCGCAGCTTCGCTAATTACGAGGCGCTTGCGGCGGCGCTGTGATTGGCAACCTTGAAGCACCGCTGACTTATCAACCAATCACAGCAAACGCGTCATCACGCAACCAATCGCAGCTTCGCTCGTTACAACGGCAATTAAGATAATGGAATAGAGAACACTTTTTGATAAGTGACGGCAAAGTAACTGCAGCTCAGTCGTTATTATGTACTTGTAGACAATGACAGGAACCGATTGATAACAGCTCATGATAAGTTAATCGCTGTGATACTGTGTTGTTTAGCAATTTAGTAACAAAATAGATTCAAAATATCGTATGAAACAGTGATTGTGTCGAGTTTAAACGTGACTTTCAAGGTAAGTATAGTTCAGGACATACGAATTGGCTGCCTGATATATACTTCCGATCTTTATTTCTGCGTTAAGCCTTACCGGACCTGACCTTAACCTTCACCTTTCAATCCAAAATGCTGTATGAGGAACGAGGTCAGTTCTACGATTACCTTTTATTTGATACTAGCGACCCGCCCGCGGCTTCGCCCGCGTGGAATGTATTATACATATAAACCTTCCTTAAAAATCACTCTATCTATTAAAAAAAACCGCATCAAAATCCGTTGCGTAGTTTTAAAGATTTAAGCATACATAGGGACAGACAGCGCAAGCGACTTTGTTTTATACTATGTAGTGATTAACAAAAAGATCTTAGTCATGATTACAGACGGCCAATTCATATTTATTGAACTATAAGGGTATAACTTCTATGTAATGCCTGTGCTGGGGTCATCCGTAACAGTGAAAAAACTTTCTTGAAAAAAAAAACCTCGACCCATAAAGAGCGGTGTTTTAAGTTTCATGTGTGCATCTGTGTATGTGTTTGTTGCAACGTATCTCCTAAAACGGATTGATCGATTAGGAAAATTTTTTTGGCTATCTAGCGGTCGTTCCAGGCTAAGTTTCATGAAAATTGGTTGGGCCGTTTAAGAGATATCAGCTGTTAAAGAAGGGGTCACCGTTATATTTAATATTTGGGACAACCCTTTGTTGTCGACTTTACATTTTTCCGCTCTGACATCATCTGCTTATCAAGGCGAAACTAACGAGCCCCATACATACATATTAAGGGGCTATCATGCCCATAACAGACGTTTTTGATTAAGTTTAACCCTTATTGGGAAACTATTATTAAGTTTTAAGACTTGTTGGTAATTCTTTAGCTCTGCCTCTCCACTCTGGGAATGAAGGCGTGAGTTTATGTATGTATGTATTTCCCACTTAATTAAAAAAATGTCCCGTTTGATTAAGGGTTAAGTTCTTACAACACAGTCAAATCTGAATGTAATGAATTATCCATATTTTCGGTGATACTGCAAAACCGCGTAACTAACAAATTTATGATAAAGCAAAATAAACCTTACTGTTATATTAAAAAGGTGCATTTTGCTCCTTATTTAAAATGTTACTTACGCGGTTTTGCAGTTTCACCGACGATATGTTTATCTTTGATTCTGTCGAACAGAATTTTAAAATAACCATATTTTATTAAAAACGTGTAGGTATAAAAACACAAAAATGGATATATAAAACTTGTTCATGTTGGTGTCAATTGATATGGAAAGTACATCTAAAATATTCTTCAGTAATCCATGTTAATGTATCTATCTAATAAATCATCGAAGGTTTTTTTTTCTGAAGTGTTTTTTTTTTTTTTTTGCATCAACCTCGATATCAGTGACTTGTAAAAGAAAAAATGAGATGGCAGCTAGTTTAGAACAGCAGCGTTAATGCAAATAGGTTTTAACCTTTTGAACGCCACAGTCGGCTCTGGCCGACAACTGAATGTCGTGCCACTGACGCCACCGTCGGCCACAGCCGACACAAGTTAGAGATTAAAAGAGACTTTGTTTCGTATGGATTAAGTTGTAATTTGCTTAGCATAGCAAACATGTTTGGCGTGTGAGTGACGCAGTTTGTATTTGACGTACGGCGTTCAAATGGTTAACAATAACTGAAAGTTTAGAGCCTCATATCGAAGGTCATCTGGGTCATACGCAGAGTTAGGTTTGCGTCTTTCCTGTGGACATACCCGAAGTTAACGTGTTTAAGGCCTAATTTTCTAGCTGAACCCATATCCGCATCCGGCGTCAGGTCTACTTTGGCCCGATCAGATAAACTTACTTACTTGATTACTTGTGGGAGGACCTTGTGCAGCGTCCGTCCGGGTTGGTACCACCATCTTATCCATTAACCTACCGCCAAGCAGCAGTGTTTGCATTGTTGTGTTCCGGTTTGGGGATAAGACAGCCGGTGAAATGACTAGAATAGAGGCATTCCATCTTAGTCCTCAGGGTTGGCAGTGCATTTGCAGTCTTGTGAATGCGAATGTCTTTGGGTCACAGTTTCCACTTACCATCAGGTGGCCTGTGTGCTCGATTGCCATAAAAAAAAAACATATCTTATATGCACACAAGCCTGTAACTATTGACCACAGGAGAGACAACTTTTGTTTTTTGTGTGCGTTTGACCCATCTGCCCATGGTAGCCCCTTAAGTACAGAAAAGTATCAGTGGGTCGAGCGCACGAAAGTTTCACTTGGAATTTAACAAAATCGTTAACCGTTTTTGGAAATACGAGAGGTAGAATTGAAAACGAATGGTGTGGACGAATAGTTTTTAAATTTTCTATCGCTCGTAATTTTAAAAACCGATTTCACCGATTTCACTCAATTCAAAAGTCAAAAATCGCCCCCAGTTCATCGGGTTAGCCGTGAAACGGTAACAAAGAGATTTTCACATTTATATTATTCCTTTGTATAGTTGATATTGTTTTATCTTTATCAATTATCATTATTATATTGACAAATTAATAATATATGGGTTCTTAATTAATCGTTTATAATTAGTAACTACTTCTATCGGGTAAACAAATTTGTAATCTACATACATACATATATACCTTCACGCCCTCATTCCTAGAGTGGGGTAGGCAGAGCTACAGAATTACCAACAACTCTAAAACTTGTTGATAACTCTGTAACCACAATTTGCACAGTTAGGCTAAGATGTTTAACAGTCTATATTAGTGGCAGGTAGCAAGCCCATCGCCTAACAGTACTACAAGCCTTTATTCCCTTAGTCGCCTCTTACGACTTCCACGGGAAGACATGGCGTGGCACTATTCTAAGCCGGCAACCACACGGCAAATTTGTAATCTAAAATAATAAATTAACTACTTACCGTAGGTTTTATTAATATTTAACCCCAGACGAATCAATTAAATCTATTTAATACTCTCACCGGCAGTAATAACCAGTGCATGCACGTATAACTTCTTAACACGGAACGAATTTCGATGTAGCTTGTGTTGTTTTGTTGCTAATTAATTACCTAACCTAAGTCCGAAATGGACAGCCATTTTTTTTAAAGGTTATGGTACTCATGGCTCTTTCCAAAGTAACGCAAAAGATCCATAAAATTGAAAGTCGTACAAAGCCCAATAACGGCAATAACTTACTTCGAACTATTAGCCTTTTGAATGCCACAGTCGGCTCTGGCCGACAACTGAAAGTCGTGCCACTGACGCCACCGTCGGCCAAAGCCGACACAAGTTAGAGATTAAAAGAGACTTCGTTTCGTATGGATTAAGTTGTAATTTGCGTAGCATAGCAAACATGTTTGGCGTGTGAGTGACGCATTATGTATTTGACGTACGGCGTTCAAAAGGTTAAAAAAAAACCCCGTTAAAATAGTATCCAGTGTAAAGGGGCTTGCGCAGACGCGGCCTGTCGCACTCGAAGCAAAGGCTCCTTTTGCCGCAATAAGTAATAGTTTTTTCTCAAACATGCTCGGAAAAAACGGTTTTCCGATTGAAAGACAAGGACGGAAAGAGCCTCATTTTACTCCTAGGAGTAAAAAAACCATATGAAAACACTTTCCGTCCATGTCCATATATTTCTTAAAAATGCTGTCAATTTGCATACAAAATCAAAAGGACCAAGACAAAAATTCCAAACAGCCAAGGTAACTGCTCGCTTTTTTAGCACAGTGCGTGTGTTTCTTTTTGAATTTGCATTCCAATGTCTATGGTTAGTATTTAAAAACAATTGACAGTCGGTAACATTCGTTCATTCTGCATAATATAATTGTGAAACCGAATATTAAACTATTTGTTGTGTGAAATACTTACTATAAAAAATGAGCTCAAGCGACGAAAGCGACGAAATAGGTATTAAAATCTGAAGCTGCCTCGTTTAGGCAAAACCTGCTTCCCGCTAAATCTAAGGAAAAATATAACCGAACTTATGACCAATTTATGCTGTGGAGGGCAAACAAAAATGAAAATTAAATTACTTGCTTTTTAGAAATGTATTTGTATTATTTCCTCACATGTTTGAGAAAAGCATTATGTATGCCTCGGCGGAAACGAGGATTTCCTGACTCGTATTTTAGCAGGCCTCGCTGTTGCTCGGCCTGCTAACCACCTCGTCAGGAAAACCCTTACTTTCCCCGCCTAGGCAACAATGTACTATTTCATCTCACTAGCTCGGAAAGCCCTTTTTGTTTCTTTGATATCTATTGAGGAAATCGCTTTTTATCCACAAGTGAGGGAAGAGTTTTGACATTTGAAGGCAGCTTAAGTGATATTTGACAGCTAACCAAACGTAAAACCTTACAAGTGCTGAATTTTTAACATCACAATTAATGAATTGCATTGAGTAAAAAACACTAAATACAGTCTTACTACTTTATTTTAATTCATAAATATCAGCATTCAAAATTAACCTTCATTCTTGTTTTAAAAACGGATAAAATGTTCTGACAGCCCAAATAAGTCGATGTGCAAACAAAACGCATCCGAAATAATAAAAAAAAAACTTACGTCAAAATTTTTCTATTAACCCGTCAACGTTAAAATATTCGCATGTTTTTCTAGTTTGTTTTGTTATTACAAATGAGTGATTCGAGTGATAAAGACGTATTAACACCCGTGGAATTACAGGAAACCGTGCAAAATGCGGAATTGAGCTTACAGTACAAACCATTTTCTTAGTTTCCTCGCTGTAGTCAACGTTAAATATTCGCATGTTTTTCTAGTTTGTTTTGTTATTATAAATGAGTGATTCGAGTGATAAAGTCGTATTAACACCTGTGGAATTACAGAAAACCGTGCAAAATGCGGAACTGAGCTTACAGTACAAACCCTTTTCTTAGTTTCCTCGCTGTAGTGAGGTGAAAAGTTTTGTGTTATACACGGGTGAAAAGTTATTTTACGTCTCGTGTCTTGAAACACTTGCTACGCTCAGGATTCTATTTTTGAACCACTCGCTTCGCTCGTGGTCAATCATAGAATCCTTTTGCTAGCTCGTGTTTCAAATGAACACTCGCAGGTAAAATACAACTTTCCCCACTTGTATAACAAATAACTATTTACACTGTCTTTATTCTTATTTTTTGTTTGCCTCTGTATTAATGTGTAACAACAAATGTGTGGCAATAAATTCTAATATTTGGTGGCCATTTTGGACACACGTTAATTAGCAACAAAACACTCCAATAAACATCAAAAATTTGTTGATTATTTTTGAAGTTACTCTCTGTTTTAAGAGTTGTATTTGTAAACAGTTGTATGAACAAAATACGGGTGGGCGACTATTTTTGCCGGTGATTTTGGTTATGAGCCTGACTCCATCATCACATCAGCTTTTATATAAATACTATACTATATTGTCATCAGGTTTATCTATCAAAAATGTCAGCCCTTATACGATAACGAGAAGTGGCCCAATATTGACTTGCAATAATGGAACTGGTATTGCAGACATTTTTTTAATGTGTAAAAGGCGACAGATGTGCAAGCGAGTCACCTGGCAACAAATACGCCCCATACAAATTACATACATACATACATACCTTCACGCCTTCATTCCCAGAGTGGGGTAGGCAGAGCTACAGAATTACCAACAACTCTAAAAACTTGTTGATAACTCTGTAACCACAATTTGCACAATTAGGCTAAGATGTTTAACAGTGTATATTAGTGACAGGTAGCAAGCCCATCCCCTAACAGTACTACAAGCCTTTATTCCCTTAGTCGCCTCTTACGACTTCCACGGGAAGACATGGAGTGGCACAATTCTAAGCCGGCAACCACACGGCAAAATACAAATTAAGTTAAATAAAAACTTGTAATAATGAATTTGCAGGATGACCACGTACTCCATACACCTGGACGACCTGGACGTGGCTTTGCTACCCATTGGAAGGTGCAGTAACAACTTCCTGAGGAAAGAACTCTTCGAGTTCCAACTGCTCGCCAAGGAAGCCGAAGGTATGGTCACAGATCAGAGTAACTAGTAATTAATTTGTAACATGACTCGATGTATGAATGTTGAAGAAGCGAAAGAAATTTGTCAAGATCGTAGCAAGTGGAAAGAAATGGTCTCTGCCTACCCCTCTGGGAAACAGGCGGGATTTAATGTATGTATGTATGTATGTAATTTGTAACAGATACTTGATTCGCCGCTGCCTACCGTTATAATTACGTACCGGTCGCATACAATTTCTATGATTGCATTGACAGCTTACTTGGGTTGACATTTTTTTTGTAATTTCTTTCGGTATTTTTGTAATACGTTGCAATTCCATATGACATAATTTAAAACGGTCCTTGACGTGCTGACGTGCCTACCGCATTCCCCAGGATATGAATGACCTTAACTTTGACATATTTAAATTTCAGATCCACCAGTCTATACCAACCACAGGTGCCACATCTGCGCTATAGATGTGCCGGCGGCATTTTGGAGCGCGCACTGCGTAGGCGTCAAACACCGAGCGAACGCGCGTATAGCAACCGCGGCCGCACAGCGCATGGGCGCACTCATAACCACCAACCCGCCCCCCCATAACCCCCACCTAAATGAAAAGTTCTGCGACTCCTGCACATGTATAGCGGGCAAAGATCACGAAAAAACCCAAGAGCACAAGCTTTCTGTCTTTCAGGACAAGATGTTATGCGATCTGGTAATGATCTACATAGGTGAAGATATCAATAATGAAAATGAAAAGAAGGAAAATACTAAATATTTCAAAGATACTACGTGTCAAGAATATATTGAGAAAGCAGATGAAGATATTGCAAAAGCAGATCTTGGTGTAGTTTATCTTAACGGTGATCAATCGCCAATAGTAGAAAATGATACAGACATACCAAATCAAAAAAAGATAGAGAATATTAATAGCAAGATTTGTAATGCTAAAAGGGTTACACCGCGTTACACCGAATCATTCGTCATAAATAACGAAGAAGTTAAAGTGAATGTGAAAAAAGACACAAATACTATAACTACAGCACATATACATATTAATCACCAAGACACTGCTAGCACCTTGTTGGAAGACCACAAGCTTTCCGTCATTCAGGATACGAATTTATGCGATCTCGAAACGATCAATACTTCTGATGATGTTAATAATGATCAGAAAAAAAAGAAGAAAAAGAAAAAGAAGAAAGGTTCCAAAGATGCTAGGGAAGAAGAACAGAAAGTAAATGACGACATTCAAATAGAAGACCTTAATAAAGTTGAACTGACCGCTGTTCAAACTCCAAAAGTTAAATATGCTACAATTATACAAAATCAAAATAAGATGCAGAATATTTCTGGCGATAACTCTGAAGCAGTACCGATTATGCCGAGTTATGCTGAAGTAATGTCCAATAAAAAAGAAAACAATAAAACTAATAATACTGCTACAAAAGTAAATCCTCAAGATGTTTCAGAACAAAACAATGGTCTAGATGCTAAAGATTATCCCTTATTAGACGAGAATGAAATTCATTATCCCTTCGTTAAAGAATTGACAGAAGTCCGATGTCTTGTATGTGATTGCATTACTCCATCTGATCTTCAGAACAGAGTTCTTCATGTTATGGGTCGACGACATGTCACTAAAGTCGGGTCGGACGTTTAAGAGATGTCTCAATTACATGGGATTTAGTATTTATTGCTAGTATTGAAAAAAATATTACCGATTATAATGAAATAGTACATACAAGTGGTAAGAGTGTCGGTGACCTAGTGCTTGAGGTGGCAATTTGCTATCGCAATATACTGAGCTTAATATTGAAAACCAATGGCTATCGCGTACCAATTAGTTTCCTAACCTAAGTAAGCTAAGTATCCGAGTACTTTCTTTAAAAACCGATGCTATTATGATGGATGAAGGATGAACATAATAAGAAAATGTCATGATCGATCAATGCCAGGTGGTAAACTAATATTACTCGTATTTTATAGTAATATTTTCATACACTGAATGTTCAGTGTTTAAACACTTACCTAAACACAAGCATTTCTTTCCTTATATTATTTTCACTTAAACACATATCCACCTCCGTTTTCAGTTCAAAATCTTCTCTATCCACATTCAAAATTGGAACGAAGATGTCCTCTTTAGATGCTGTCTCTCTCTTGTTCCGGGTACACACTTTGCATTGCAGTTGATAATGTTGCCAGTGTAAAAAATTAGCATAGACTATAGAGGCAACGGCGGAGTCTAGGTCACAACTCTCATTGCCTATGATCAGGTTTAAAGTGGAGTAGTTTTCGGATTGCTGAAATAAAATGTTAGTATCTATTGTCTTAGTCATTCCCCTATTTCACCATCCGGACAATGACAGCACCGGTGACATTACATGGCGCAGCTTATATGAAACCCAAATAATGTATCAGCTGGACTTGCCAGAAGCGCGTGGAGCTAACTGCTATAAGCTGTTTAGTCCATTAGAGAAAATACTTTTTTAACGAAGAATTGTCTTCGCGTGTGATAGCCGTGGACTTATTTGTCTAATAAGTCCATGGGAGTGTCTTTAAATAACTCGACATTGGCGAAATACACCTTAACAGGAGTGAAAGCTATTAATTAAAATTAAAATTAGAATTAGATTTAGTGATGTATCTGCTGGACTCGACAGAAGCGCGTGGAGCTAACCCCATGTGCTTCTCTGTTTAGTCCATTAGAGAAAATACTATTTTAACGAAGAATTGTCTTCGCGTGTGATAGCCATGGACTTATTTGTCTAATAAGTCCATGGGAGTGTCTATAAATAACCTGACATTGGCGAAATACACCTTAACAGGAGTGAAAGCTATTAATTAAAATTAGAATTACAATTAGTGATGTATCAGCGTCTTAACTTAGCAAGCGCAATGTATACCGAATTGTCACCTGTCACATGTCATTGTCAAGATAGTGAAATGGCTGATGGTGATATAGTATGAATCTTCCCAGGTGAATTTTCGCTTCGAGCCCTAATCTTCCAAGCAAAGGCCATTGTCTCTATTATCCCAAAGCCGCTAGCTACCGAGTTAGCACGTGCCACTACAACATTCATATTGAAAAACAAACGGTTTCGTCATAGCATTAAGGTTCAAATTTAATGTCACTGATATTCTAGATATTACGTTTTGGTAGTGTAGGACGATAGACCACCCCGAGGCAATACGGCACTCATGTCTATGACCAAAACGTAATATCTAGAATATCAGTGACTTAAAATTTGAACCTTAATGCTATCACGATACCGTTTGTTTTTCAATAAAATTCACCTGGGAAGATTAGAATTTTCAAGTGTAGTGTGTTTCTACAAATTTTTTCTTGTGTTCTTTACTGTCAGGGCAAGGTTTGCATAAAGAAAAAAAATGAAAAATCTACCAGGAAAGTCGGAAATTTGCGGCGGGGCGAAGCCGTTGGCAGGCTTCTAGTTAATAATAACAATTTCCACGATTTCAGGTACAATGCATACTACGGGTTATTAGAAATATGTATTTTAAGTAAGTCTAGATGTAGATTTTTTAAATGTAAAATCCATGAATCAATTAAGTCTTAGACACATTATTATGTAAGAAGATTTAACCAGATTATATCTAAGTACGAGTACCTATATCTAGAATATAATACTGTTTGTTTGTTGTCACATTATAATAAAGTTAAAGATTTATATTACTTTTTATACCTATGAGAACTGTTGTATAACTAAATATAAGTGAATCTATGTTCAGAAATAAATACTATATTAAAGAGAAAAACCACAAAACAATTTCTAGTTAGTGTTTTGCATGCCCTGGCTCTTAAAACGGCCATTGGGTTTGTATCTCTCTCTTGTTCACTCTTATGAGACTAATACCCGAACCTGAAGAAAAATACAGTTAACTAGATTTAGTAATGGTGAGATCACTACCACCATCTTTGACTTACCGCCAAGCAGCAGGTTCAGTGTTCGGTTGTGTTCAGGTGTGGGGATTAGACAACTAGTGAAATTACTAGCATAGAGGCATTCCACCTTAGGGCTCGTCCAGAAATCATGTGGCCTAATTTTGACCCCCCCTTGGTGATATTTGGTGATTATAACGCTACCCCCACATTTAAGATCATGCATAGTTTTAGGACTAAGTGTGAATTAAGAAGCAATGTCGTGCTACATCCTGTCCTCGGTCCATGGGTTTTCACATATGTTTTGGATGGTGATGACGGGCCAGACTTCAGTGCGGATTTTTTTGATATAAGAAAATTATTGTGTAATTTTGTTACTTTTTTAATTCCCTGCTGTGTAAAACAATTACACGTGATGTCTTCTCAGATTCACCCCTCCCCCATCGTCATCATCTGGAGGAGCCCTTAGTCCTGATGGTTAGCAACACAGACAAGATTGTAGTCTTGAGAATTCAAACTTCTACGGGTCTCGGATCTCATTTACCATAGGTGGCTGTGTGTTTGTGCGTTTTCTTTGTGCCGTAAAAAACTATATATTTTTTGCATTTCTGTACTTCAAAAGGGAAAAGGGAAAACCCTTACAGGATCACTCACATGTCTGTTTGTCATGTCAATCCATTTGTCACAGCAATTTGTTCCAAACTATTGGATGGATTGAGTAAAATTTGGTACACATACATATGTATGTCAGTCAGCAGAGATGGATGATTAATTAATTTGATTGTGCGACATATCAAATGAATTAATTATTTCAAGTTATTTAAGAAAATTGGCAAAAATTTACCAATTCCTTACACTTATCTCCGAAATTACTGGTCTTAATTGTGAAAAAAATACAGCATTTAGTTCTTAATAGTTTGCGAGTATTTGTTCCTCAGTCTTGGTATTTTCTATGTTTATAAGTATGTTATCTTAATAAGTAAGTTTATGATTGCCTAGTATCCATAGTCCATCATAGTCAAGGGCACCAATATGTATACTTACACCACAAGTCTTTGAGTACATATTTATGCACCTTTGTGTGGATATTTATGTCTACCCTTGACTGCAAGCCTAGAGTTCAGTCTGGGTCCAGGTTAATTTGTGTGAGATTGTCCCCTGATATTTATTTATTTTATTTAAATACCGAAGAAGAAGCGAAAGAAATTTGTCAAGAATGTAGCAAGTAGTGGTCCTGATATCCGTGTTACATGCGGAACCGTAGCTCCGTGATCTAAGCACCGGCGGTGCTAAGTTCCCGAACTACACGGTCACGCCAAGATACGTATCCGTGTCTGCGTTCGGCTACGTATCTGCGGATCTCGGCTCCGGCTCCGCTCTGCACGGTTATTGAATGAAAGCTTAAAATTAAACGTCACGGTCACGGGCGGATCGGATCTACGTGTAAATAAGAAACGTATCTCCGTGTAACACGGAGCTACGACACGGAGCTACGTATCTTAATTACACGTAGCCGAATTTCACGTGTCGAACGGGCCGGATCTCCGTTGCCGTGTTACTCGGTAACGGAGATTCGGCTACGGGTACACGAAACACGGACACGACCAGGAGCCCTAGTAGCAAGTGGAAGGAAAACAGGCGTGATTTAATGTATGTATGTATGTATTTAAATACCTACACAGATTTCCAATTAAAAATAAAGAGAGACGAGGCTAGTTAGGGAGAGTTCTAGAGAAATAAATAAAGTGAATGAATAAATTACTTAAATATTTACCTACCAGATTAGCGCTCGCAAGCGTTAAGAATTCTTGCATCTCCTAGAAGTAACAATTTAATAAATAAACAATATTAACACACACAATAAATTTGTTAAAAAAGCCGTAACGTATAATTTATTACAATTTTAATTGAGTAACAACACAACCGACCGAACACCTGTTTTTGACACTTGATTGCCAATATTGACATTCATTCATGACAAACGTCAATTAGAAAAGTTATTTCTTCTTTTGCGTTTTGTTAGACGCAGTTTTAAAAACTAAAATAACAGTCAAAATATGTTGCCGAATTAAATGTATTACAATTAATCTTCTTTTTCTTTGTTGGCTTCTGCAGAAGATGGTAAATCTGGATCTTTTTCCGCAGTAGAAATGTTAAAATACCGTCCATTAACTTTGAGACGCTTAACCTTGACGATTTTTTTTTCTGAATCACTTAACTGACCAAGCCTTGAGCCATGCAGGTTGTCGCCATCCACGTCGCTTACAAATTCTGAAAATTATACAAAAAATATATCGTTGACACACTCTAAACTGAAAATTGACATCGCTTTTATACCCTAGTTTTTAATAAACGGAGCGCAACCCAAAAGCTATAATTTTTAACAGACTTCAAAAAAGGAGGAGGTTCACATTTCTGTCTGTTTTTTGTGGCGAGATGAGACGTAAGCGAACGAGACAAAGATTGAGCAAGACAAAACGAGTCTTGGGTAGTCTCGACGAGTGTGTACAGCCGGCTTTAAATTCCATCAAGATCTGAGGCTCTACTTTGAAAATCGAACTTCGAAGCTACGTTAGCTCCATCCTTTTGTCTCGATTTAGTCTCGTATAACGAGTGACAGGGATGAAGCTAACTTTCAAATTTCGATTTTCAAAGTAGGGCTTCTGAAGCCTTCTCTCGAATAACTCTATCTATTGATGAAAACTGCATTAAAATCAATGCGTAAGTAGTTTGAAAGGTCTAAGCGTACATACAGAGGGACAGACAGTGGGAAGGGACTAGGGCTCCTGGTCGTGTCCGTGTTTCGTGATCCGGCCCGTTAGACACGTGAAATTCGGCTACGTGTAATTAAGATACGTAGCTCCGTGTTACATGGAGATACGTTTCTTATTTACACGTAGATCCGATCCGCCCGTGACCGTGACGTTTAATGAAGATTTTATACACTACATATACCACTAATTACTAAAATGAATAATACCACTAATTACTAAAAAGAAAAATATAACTAAAGTTTGACAAATAAAAATAAACTAGAACACATAATTATCACATATTATTATCTAATAAGGCTCCGTTCGACAAGCTTTCATTCAATAACCGTGCGGAGCGGAGCCGGAGCCGAGATCCGCAGATACGTAGCCTAACGCAGACACGGATACGTATCTTGGCGTGACCGTGTAGTTCGGGAACTTAGCACCGCCGGTGCTAAGATCACGGAGCTACGGTTCCGCGTGTAACACGGATATCAGGACCACTAGAAGGGACTTATGTTTTAGTTGTGAGTAACGTAATATCTGTTTGGTTCTTACGTTGATGCAAAATGAGATGGACTTTTTTGTATGAAGCAGAAATTACGCGGCCGAAAATATGCGACTCACAACTTATTGACATAAGAATCATCAAAATGGGTCCATGCGCCAGAGCGCCACAAACATTATAGGCTGATACACACATTACCCTCCTCCTTCGGCAGTCGGGTAAAAATCAGGCTCGTGTGTCTCACTCTTAAGAAGAAGATTGAACATACCATCTATAACTTGATCGTCTTCCGGATGGAATGGGTTGCCATAAGCTTTTCTTAATTGTAATATATATATTTCCACATTTTTGTTGATTGCTTTTCTTGTACATCGGACATTGACACAGGAAGCAACTAAAAAGTGACGTTAAATAACAACCAAACTAAGAACCAAATACAAGAAGAAAGTACTGTTACATCAAGAATTCAAGGCAGTGTGCCCGGCCAAGTGCGATCTCTTTCACACGACTAAGGTATGAATGACGGATGAAAGGAACGGAGCATCATCGGTAGATTGGTGTTTATTACAAAACGCTCGCTCTTTTTGTTTTATTTCTTGTTCTAATAGTCCGCTATTTATATTTTTTCCTACTCCTGTACTTTTATCTGTCATTTATATAGTCACGAACACTAATATAAGAATATAGATAATATGTCCGCAGTACATTCCGTAGAAAAGTCTATCTAGTCTATTCCCCTTAACAGCACTTGTGCTTTTTTGAGCCAAAACGATATGCCTAGCTGCCAAAGCTTACACCTAGGTTAATTTGACCAATCAAAATACTTCACCAAATTAAACCACCAATCACAACACACATTGACTGTCAATCGGAACGTTAGGTTCTTTTTGGTACGTAAACTCTTTTACTAATTTAACTCTTTAAAAAAAACATTTTATTTGGTATCAACCAACCAGAACGCAGCTATATTAAAATCGACCAATCAGGTAAAATAATTCATTTCTCAAATCATTAGGTGTTTTTTAGTCCCTATTTCACAAGTTAAATCGATTGTGCAACTTTAAAAAAAAATATGAAACCTGGCAAGTTAACCATAGACACATATTTTGTTGTTTTCGAATGTTTCTCGCTCGTTTGTTGTTCTGTGCTTTGTTCGTTCGTATTCTAACCTAGGTATATTAATTTAATTTTGCATTTTATTTGAAACCTAGTCGTAGAAAAAGTATTGTATGCAACGGTGTATAAATAAGTCAAAAAATACTCGTGGCGTCTTGCTTTACGATGTTCGCCTGCGGCTCACATCGTAACCACACCACTCGTCTTTTTGGAACTCTCTTATACAACTGTTGCATAAACTACTATAAATATTATATACAGGGTGTTTTGTGGGCTGTGTTTAAAGTTACTTTTTTATTTTATATCAGGCTAAGATCACGACATCAGTATTCCTAACTTTGTATATACGGTCTTTTTAATGACTATTTCATTAATAAATTATTAACGACGAATTTAAGTTAAATAAAGAAAAACCAAGAAATACGGGTAGTCTAATTTTTAACCAGCTATTACAAACGCGAAAAAACAATAATACTTTTTTTTTTTTAATGTCAATTTCAGGGTCGTTTTGACCATCTGTGACCGAATTATAGTAATGAAAATAAAGGATCCTGCAAGTATTAAACTCAATTAAAAAAGTTCAAATTACACGAAACATCCTGGATATAATAAAAATCACGCTCGCACGACCGATGTCTGTTGTTTCAAAACTGTTAACACAAGAAACCACTTCGCAACTTACGTAGTAAATATAGGAGCAGGCGAGACATATTTTTAATTAAACTTCAATCCGGTACTGCTTCGATACGGCATGAAATCCATAATTTATTTCGAGTTGTTTTTTTTTACTTTCTTGCCTCGGTGAGTTTAAGACCAACCAACTGCGAGTGCACGGAGAGCCGAACAATAATGCACTGGATTGGCAAATCTTAAAAACAGTTTTTTTTTAAAGCTCATTAGGCTCATATCTCATTCATCACCATCATTTCAGCCCACATTAAAGGCCTCTTCATTTTCACGCCACTTCGCCGGGTTTTGTGCTAACACCTTTCATATTTTCCCCACTCTTTGCCCTCCAACCAATGACCTAATCTCGTCCACCACTCTGTAACCGACCTCGACCACAGACCATCGCCTCGCCTCGTATATATCATAAGTACAGGCAGTACAAATTAATCACTAGTAAGTTTACTCACGTATCATCATGTCAGCCGAAAGACGTCCACTGCTGGACATAGACCTCTCCTAAGGCTCTCCACTCAGAGCGGTCTTGTGCTTTTCGCATCCACCGCGTTCCCGCGATCCTTACAAGGTCGTCACTCCATCTTGTTGGAGGCCTACCTACAGCTCGTCTACCCGACATGTTCCTGACTCGTTAGGAGCCCTTCATCAGGGACTAGGGAATGCAATTTAACCGGTTATTAACCGATTTTGTATGAAAATAACCGGTTAAAACCGGTTAAAGGCGGTTATTTGCATTCCCCATCAGGGACTGTAATCGTAGGCGTTCTTATGGCTCGGCGAAGTTACTCGCCCGTGTGTCACACTACGTAGGTACGCGAATTTCTAAAGGTAGAGATGAGTTTATCGATGTGAATAGACATGTGTCACTTTCTGCCAAGTACGTTAGTAGGTACGTGAGTGAGGGATGCTTTGTCCATAGCGATAAAGGCGATCAGAATACGGGCCAAGGACTCCTTACAAGTCAGAAAATTGCCGGATGGTTTCCTGTGGGCCTATTTGGAGGTGTTCTATCTGTCACTTTCTAGCTAATGTATAAGTGCAAGAATGATGGATGCTTTATCCACCGTAATAAAGGCCACCAATATTATGGGCCCTGACTATACAGGGTGTCCCAGAAACCAACGTCAACCCGCCTAGGGCTGATTGAGCAGCTCATAAGCTATCGATTTAACCCCCATGTATGTTTAGCAATTTTTATTAGTTTCCGAGATATTGATCATTTAAATTAGAGTTTTTGCCATTTTTCCTTATATCCGTGGTACGAAAAAACCCTAAATTCATGTATTAATTCATTTTTTTTTGTGTTTTCTTGCATGATTAGAATCATTGTGAAATAAGGAAGTTTTAAAAGCTACATGCCAATTTCTTTTTTATTACAAATGTTTGAGTAAACGCACAGAGTTACTTTCTCCATACTAAGAGAACCCCGCGTTTATTTTTCACCTAGTATGGAAAAACAAACTTAGTGTGTTTTCTCAAAAAGTTGTAATGAAAAAAAATGTGGCATGTAGCTTTAAAAACTTCCTTATTTTTCAGTGATTCATCAGTGAAAACACTGAAAACAATGTGAATTAATACATGAATTTAGGGATTTTTCGTAGCACGGACATAAGGAAAAATTACAAAAATTCCGATTAAAATGATCAATATCTAGGAAACTAATAACAATTGCTGAACATACATGGGGGTTAAATCGATAGCTTATGAGCTGCTCTATCAGCCCTAGGCGGGTTGACGTCGGTTTCTGGGACACCCTGTATGTGCGAAAACCGTATAGTTCAGGAAATATGATTTGTCCGTCTGTTATCTACCTTGCGATTTTATTCCGATATGGCCAACTGCGGATGTCTTTCGGCCTATAATGATGATGATGATAACTTGACAATAATGGGGGTCGAGTTAAAAACCTTATAATGACGATACGTAAAGGCAATGTAGAATAAGGCTCCAGTTTGCAGCTTGCTGTTGTGCCTCCCGTATTGTGAATTCCATGTATTTGTATGGATATTAATAAAGTAGTGCCGTGTGGTTGCCGGCTTAGAATTGTGCCACTCCATGTCTTCCCGTGGAAGTCGTAAGAGGCGACTAAGGGAATAAAGGCTTGTAGTACTGTTAGGGGATGGGCTTGCTACCTGTCACTAATATACACTGTTAAACATCTTAGCCTAATTGTGTAAAATGTGGTAACAGAATTATCAACATTTTTTTAGAGTTGTTGGTGTATGTATGTATGTATTAATAAAACTATTGGAGTACAAATAAATTTTATTTTGTATAAAATCTCGTCACGCGAGCTTGCATCTTGCGTTCGCTGAAAAGGAAAGAACACGGTTTTTAATAATAGTTTTAACTAGTGCGACACCTATATTAAAAGCTCTTAAGTTAAATAAGGTTAATCATATTTTTTTAGATTTTTAAATTCGATTATTTTTGAATTTTTTAAATTATTAACGTGAAATTCAACGAGTACACTTTATTACACGAACTACTGAAAACAAAAATCTCCAAGATGCAATACAATGCACAAGAATGCATAGGTACCTACACTAGGGACAAAGGACGATGGGCATAAATATCCCCACCCCCAACAGGGATAAAACATGTCCCAGTTTATACATCTTGGCAACATGATCTATATTTACTATGGAGACGATAGCCATATAGTAAGAGGTTTTCTTGAAAAAAACATAATTTTATCGTATAGAATTTGTTTAAAAACGAACACATTCTTTCTTTGATTGGCTCTTGAAAGGTTTTCGTCATTTAAAAAAAAACATCGATTTTGTATCTAAAATAGCTATTTTGCCTTTTCTTGGGTCCTAATTAACATATAGACATGTATCAGCATACAAAATTGCCTATCAACCTTTATGGAAATAAAATTAGCTTGCTTGAATAAGAAAAGTGCACCCGAATCGGTCTATCTTTTTCAGAGCTGCGATGCCACAAACTCGAACAAAACGCTCAAAAATAAAATGGCCTTACTCTCTTCGTAAATGCCGGCGGCTTGCTGCTCAGGAAGTCCTTTCGTCCTGCAGTACAGGAACCGAAGAACCGTATCATCATCATGAGGGTCTGTCACGTGTACCGTTGGATCCGGTAGCTCCGCTAAGTAGGGGGCAGACACAGCACATGGCAGCCGAGAGACGAGCTGCAGTTCTGTAAGTAGATGAAATATAATCCCCAGCGAATTGTAAGACAAACGAAGGTATCTCAGACAAAACTCCTGTAGCAAGTGCAACCTTATTAGGAATGGATTGAATCTGCTTTGGCTATTGAATTTGACATATCGCTTATTGGCTTATGATGATGTACGCCTTAAAGGTAAAGGTCAAGAAGCTTATCTATATATATAAAAATCAATGCCATTTTTCGTTGTAATTTTATAACTCAAGAACGGGCTCACCTATCCAACCCAAATGTTTAGTCTTTGTTCGGACTATTTAGTAGATGGTTTATGTGAAGTTTGCATAAAATCGGTCGAGCGGTTCTTCATTTATCACATTTTTTGTAACAAATGAATTGAAAGTCAGAAATTTGCAGCGGGGCGAAGCCGCTGGCGGGCCGCTAGTATTTTATACTTATGAAGGAACCATTGAAGCTAGTACAAAATGATCTTGAATTAAGTAAGTACGTCACGTATCTTTTGCATCTCTTTTTTCAAGAAACGAAAACATCTCTCTTTTGTTTATTTCTGAGTAGTGTGTTGTTGTTATACTTACTAGCTATGGCCCTCACAAACATTGACCTTGAAAATTTCGCTTGACCTTGAAATTTGATTGTGACCTTGAAATTTTTGGAATTCATTTTTAACCTTAACCTTGAACTTTGATCTTGTTTTTGTGTTCTAATTTGCTCAATTTGTCATGATTAACTTACTCTCATCACTCTTGCAGGCGAACATCCTCATGTGGCACGGGCTCATAAACGTGCGGTATATTCCGTGCCAGCAGCGCGCACAGATCATGACGTCACGTGACGGACACTCTGTGGGGCAGTATCCTTCGAATTGCCTCCAGTTTCCTGACAGTTTTATAATGACAATTATGATACTGTGACGATAGACTACAATGTCATTTAATGGCTCGTTAACTTTAGACAATAGGTTCATATGATATTTTATTTTTATTTTTTATAGATTATATTTCCTTACCTACCTTTGGATTCTTGCTGAGAATTGTCTGCTTCTACGGCTTCTAAAGAAAAATAAAACAAATCTTATTTTATCTGGGGACAATCTCACATAAATTAACCTAGCTCCATTCATATAAAAAATATTGAGACATTTTATTGCCGAGTGTACTTCTGGCGTCATCATGAGTTAATAGACTCTAAACTTGGGAAGCCTAATAATGTGAAGAATTTACGTAAGCACAGCGAAGATACGGTTGCCCTCTACCAACTCCATCATCAGATCAGTTTTTAGACACTACACTGCATTAGGTACTCTATGGTTTACTTCTTCTATACATACACCCCCTTATTAATAAACGTGGAGTAACCGTCGAGTAGCTAAACCATGCTTTGTCCTTATCTGTCATATTCAAATGTCACAATGACAGATAAGGACAAAGCATGGTTTAGCTACTCGACGGTTACTCCACGTTTATTAATAAGGGGGACAGGGTGTAAGGGACGGCTCATCGAAAACTGAAACCATAGCTTCAGACCATTGTACTGAACTGAAATCCAGTGGAAATTTTCCCGGGAAAACGAAAAAATTCTCGTTGTTTTCAGTTTTCGGTGAGCCGTCCCTTACACCCTGTGTAGGTATATATATACAGGATGTAAGGGACGCCTTACCGAAAACTGACCATTTTATAAATCAAACCTAACCTAACCTAACTTTGTCTACAAATTTAATATTTAAGAAATTCTGAAGGCGATATAAAAAATGTGACTATCAATAATTATTTTAACAATGACATTATGACCAAAAACGATAGGGTCTCCCACATCCCATATCCCTTTATCGTAACAGCCCATTACCAGAATGGACAAGAATTTAACCGGAATGACAGATACAAACGAAGCAAGGCGAGTTGATAACTATAAAATAAATGAAAACCATCGACGTAATGTGACTATTTCTTCCAGAGTTCAAACAGCCCAACCAATTTTAATGAAACCTAGCTAAGAACCATCCTGAATAAACTAGCTTTCTTTTAAAAATATGCCCATCCAGATCGGTCTATCTATTTGAGAGCTATGATGCCATAGACACACACACGTAATATTTACAACGGGGTCCGTTCATTTGACCGAAATACGTTTGGCCGAATGAGTCGTTTGGCAACTGTTTCATTTCCCAACCAGCATATATTTCTGTAACTGTGAATATTTCAGGATTTAGTTTTGTACCATTGTGTAGACTATAGGTTAGGTTAGGTTAGCTATTTTTTTTAAAATCTGAAATATTTACAGTTACAGAAATATAAGCGGGTTAGGAAATGAAACAGTTGCCAAACGACTCATTCGGCCAAACGTATTTCGGTGAAACATTAGTGAACCATTTACAACACCCATTAATAAAGGTTCACCCTATTTTAGTTAGGATTTCGTCGGTGAAACTGCAAAACCGCGTGAGTAACATTTTAAATAAGGAGCAAAATGCTCCTTTTTAAAAAGCCTGTAAGGTTTATTTTGCTCTATTAAAATTTGTTAGTTACGCGTTCTTGCAGTATCACCGACGATTTGAAAAGTAGCATAGATTTCTACCGGGGTCGTGTTTCAGCTGCAAGATTGTAGTGTTACTCTCAATAGACAATGTGCTGTTTGGTGAAGTCACTGTGCTGTCAACTGCTTCCAGGTCTACTGTACTTGTTTCACTTGTTTCAACATTCGCTGCTTCAGTTGTATTGGTTACAGATTTGTCTACTTCTTCTTCTTCGTCTTTCTCCTTAACTTCTTTCTTTTCTACTGGTTCAGTGGCTCCGACCACTTCTTCTGTACTAACTCCTGAGCCAGGGTTTAAAGTGAGATTGATTACAACGATACAGTCAACAAAGGGTTTTTTTTAATAACTATTGAAAAATAAAAACCCTCGTTATAATGGCGATTCCTATCCGAGCTGATATCTCTTAAACCGCCAAACAGATCTTCATAAAGCGTAGCTAAGAACCGTCCTGATGAAACCAAGTTCGAATCAATTAACGCAAATGCAATGTATGTCTTAGCTGTAAGAGATCCGATCAATTCAAGTCAGGATAAGTCTGAACATTTCTATTTTATAATCCGCACCTCGTAACATAACCAATATGGCGGTTTCCACGAAGGTATCAATGCGGTCGCCATGGTAACGCGCGCTCCCCTCACACCGCGCAGCTTACCGCCTACCTGTGACACCTAAAAAAACATTTTTGCCGTGCACATTACAATATTGCTCAAGTAATAATTAGCCGTTACGACTTATATGCGGTCACGGGAAGGCTGGAACCCTCTAGCCAACCTAGCTGCAAACTCCCCTAAATACTATACATCTACTTAAGTAAGGAAATCCAACTACAGCTTGCCAAAACCCCTGGGGCCCCAGACAAGATGCATTACGCCAACTCGCTTTTCTATTCGTTTCGTTTTTAAACCAATCGGTTCACTTGTAGATGACGTGATACGAAAAGTCACGTGATCTAGCAGTGACGCGATTGGTTTAAAAACGAAACGAATAGAAAAGCGAGTTGGCATAATGCATCTTGTCTGGGGCCCCTGAGCACCATACGATAACAATCTACATGCCTCACTCACTAAAGATTCTCCTAGATGATCTACCTAACCGCTGGGATTTCCTGACAAGTGTCAAGTCACTTGCTAAGGGATAGCATGCATCTGTTTGCCCCAAGGAGAGTTAACCTTTGGAAAAATGACACAAAACTGCATACTCTTGGATGCTTAAACTTTGCAAAAATTCAGCTAAAAAGCAGAGTTTCTTGATCTCAATAAACCTACTTAACCAGCTAGTGGAGCCCCATTTCTTTCAGAAACTACATGCTTCACATGACCATTTCTAACTCTTGTTTATAAATGTTCTCCCGATGCATAGTCGTTGCATCACAAGAAATATACCTTCAACATGTAACCAACCAGCAAGACTTACCTTCCCCTGATATTTCTTTTTCAGTGCTATTAGTGAGTTCTACTACAGGACTTTTCCCAGTTAAGTAATCTCGTGGCTCATACTCTTCGCTAGTATGTAAAGTTTGATTATCACTAACGACTATGGTTCCTCGATCGAGTACATCCGAACTGTCTATGTTATCTTCTTCTTCTGTAACAGTAAGTATATACAAATCATTTACGTATTTTAAAATGGTACCTAGTTTTAATTAAAATTTACTTTCAGCAGTTTGATTTTTAAATTTTTGTTCAAGGATGCTTATTGCGAAGAGCTGGCAGTTGCCTCACTGAAAGCATCTGGCTAACTCATAGGTTCCCAAAGTGGTCCATACCCCAGTGACCGCTGAAAGTATCTTTCGGTAACAATAGGCCCTCAGAACAAAATACTCGCAGGCGGTCCTGAAGGTATTCAGATGGGCGCTGCCCCTATCCCTGAGGATCTCCACGACGGCCGATCATCCATAAAGTTGCTTACAGAAAATCTTTTCAAGCACATATTGGCTAATTCTAAGCTACTAACTGGCTTATAGATAAATATTTTTATTGTGTTGAATATTGTTTAAATTAAAAGTAAATGAATAATGTATTATTAGTACTACGAGTATTATACCGATTAGCGATTATTAATTTAATTAATTTTATTGACATGTTGATTTAAATTCAACATAACTTTGATAACGCTGAAAATATAAATATTTTATAGCATCTTAATTACTGTATTCCAACAATTGAAGTAGTTCGAGTGATTGATGGATTTCATCCATACCTTCATTATGTTCCGCACCGTCCTCCTCAGCTGCCAATTCAGGATTTTCCTCATCTTCTGCTTCCCTACCTTCATCATGTTGCACATCTTCCTCATCTGCCAATTCAGGATGATCCTGATCTTCTGCTTCCCTATCTTCGTCATGTTGCACATCTTCCTCATCTGCCAATTCAGGATTTTCCTCATCTTCTGCTTCCCTACCTTCGTCATGTTGTACATCTTCCTCATCTGCCAATTCAGGATGATCCTGATCTTCTGCCCCTATGCCTTCATCATGTTCCGCATCATCTTCCTTATTTCCCGATTCATCATTGTTCTGTTGTTCGGGTTCCATACCTTCTTCCAGTTCCGCGCCTTCCTCCATGTCTGCCAATTCGTGATCTTCTGCTTCTAAACATTTTTAATTTAACAGAAACGTCTGTTACGAAATTCTGAACTATACTAAAGCGAAAAAAAATCGTCGGTATTAGGTAGGATTCGAACCTACACGTCCTGTAGCTCTCCGGCCAATGCAGGTGCATTACCACTTATGCCACCAGGACCCTACTTAAGATCCACGAAATTAGTGATAGCTTGCTTTTTCATACTCCGAGGGTATGCTGACGCCATCTATCGTTGTTCATTAACAAACGACACTCATATTTCAAGTTGCATTAGCATGAGTACGATGCGCCACGTCAATCTTAATTTTTTTAATTTAACAGAAACGTCTGTAACGAAATTCTAAACTACCTATATTAAAGCGAAAAATCTGAGGATAATTAGGATCTGTTTCCATACCCTCACCGTCGTCTTCTGCTAATTCAACATTTTCCTGATGTTGCTCTCCTGTAGCTTCAATTTCCACCTCATCCTCTCCACCTGCTGGTTCAGGATTTTCCTGATCTTCTGCTTCTATACCTTCATCATCTTGCACATTTTCCTCATATGACAACTTAGGATAATTAGGATCTGTTTGCATAGCCTCACCATTGTCTTCTGCTAATTCAGCATTTTCCTGATGTTGCTCTCCTGTAGCTTCAATTTCCACCTCATCCTCTCCACCTGCTGGTTCAGGATTTTCCTGATCTTCTGCTTCTATACCTTCATCATCTTGCACATCTCCCTCATCTGCCAACTCAGGATACTCCTGATCTTCTGCCTCATTACCTTCATCGTGTTCCGCATCATCTATATTATTGGCCGATTCATGATTTTCCAGATCATCTGCTTCCACACCCTTGTCAAATTCTTTCATTTCTTCATCAAATTTTGCCAACCTAAGAAGAAGAAAACCTTTAAGGCAATTGAGTCTATAATTTCCCTTGTTTTTCATGGTTTCGCTTTACATCCGCTCTCATCATCTTAAAACTCCTGTAGAGTCTAGTTGTTCTTTAAATCTATACATCTAACACTCTTACGTGACTGATTGACAGACATACAACACAGCCTACACACTGCTGGACCTAGGCTTGATATTTGGAGGGTTTCCTTGGTAACCTGACGGTAAACTAAGAATGATTTTTTACTCGACTGCTGAAGGAGGAGGGAATGTTTTTGACCTATATGTAGGGTAAGGGCACCAGTGGTCAGCCAGGCTCCTGTAGTCAGCCTTTTGCGTCTTTATTTGCTTGTAGCAACTACTACCGAACCGAGCGAGAATGGAATAAAACCATTGATAAATAACAGATAAATTTGGGATATATTAAATATTGGTAGTAGTGATGATGAGTAAAATTTAAGATTTAGTATCTTTACTATATATATTTTTTATCTTATAGGTGATGACTGATGAGTAGCTTTTATATATTCGGAGGAATAATATTTATGTTGTTAAATAATTCATAATAACTGTTGATTTAGATCTCATTAAAATGAGTAACTATGAAGGCTGAGTACTGGGTACACTGAGGCTGTTAACTGGATTTTTGAGGCTGAGTACTGGAGAAAAGTGCCATTATTTGTTTAAAGTATTTTTTAATTTTTTTAAGAGATTTACTTTTACCTACGTAGTTTGTATAAAAACTTAAATAAATAATGAATAAAATTGTGTAGCACGTTTTTTAATGCCACCTACCCTGCATAAGATACAAGAGGCCAACCTTCGAAAACTCGTTAATAGGCTGACCACTAGTTCCTTTACCCTATGTATGGTTCTTTGTTCCCTTGTAAATTCTGAACAGATGACCAGATTTTGACAAGCGAGGTGTTGTTGGATTCGCCTCAGCGCCGCGGGTGTCACTGTGGGTTTATTTATCTCTACGTGTTATTGGCGTAATTTATCCTTCCAAACAGCAGTTGGGTCTTTAAAGCTTGTTTCGAAAGTGGTCCACCGACGACGGCAAGAATTAGTGAGAAACTAATTCCATGTGTCGTATAAAATAGGAAAAACAAATAATAGTAAAAAAAATGCAGTAAGATTATTTATCTACAGGGTGACGTCAAATTGGCAACAAACACTTAATGGGGCTCAGTTAAAGATGACTACTGATTACCGTGTATCGGGGTTACTTTGATCAAATTCAGAGTTTAACACGAGTTTTTAAATAAATTAAAAGACAAAATAATGAAATAAAAATATTCAATAATCGGTTTTTCTTGTTTTGTTGACTTGACTAATTAGAAAAAAATTAGACATTTACTTTCCCGTAAACAAAATAAAAAACACTATGATCAAAGTTAAACTATGAATGGGGTTGCGTTTGGGGTAAGGCAGCTGACATACAAACTATATTTGTGTTACAAAAAAGGGCCATTCGTTCTATTTACAACTTAAATTCCCGTGACTCGCTGAGAGAACTTTTTAAGGAAATTAATATCTTAACTGTAGCCTCTCAATTTATTTATGAGAATATTATTTATGTTATAAAAAAATTGGATTCTTTCACAAAAAAATCTGATATACATAATTTAAATACCAGAAATAAAAATAAAATAGCTAATCGAAAATTCCGCGTCCGTAAAGTACATAAATCATTTGTTGGTCAATGCATTCATTTCTATAATAAATTACCTGAGGTAGTTTTAAAGTTACCCTTTCCGGCACTCAAAAATTACTTGAAAAAGTCTTTAATGTCTAAAGCGTATTATAGGATCGAGGACTATATAATAGACGAAAATGCTTGGCCTAAACCCGAAACTTAATCAATAATATATATTTTTTCAAATTCAAAAGCCTTATCTTGTCTGGGGGACACCGTTGATGTAGGAAAACATATAAATCTTTTGTGGTCATCTTGCACCGTCTTATATACACATAAGTAGGTTTTCAATCCTCTCCCGTTAGCAATATGGTTGCGCTTGCTGCTGGGGTTTTGTTTGATACACTACTGAGCTACCAGGTCTTACCCTGATAAATCTCCACCATTTTCAATGACTTCAGTATTGTCTGAAATAGTTTGAACAATATTTTAACCAAGGAATTATAAATTATATTAATAACTAGCGACTTTTTTTTTTATAGCATGGGAAGGCAAACGAGCACACAGGCCACCTGATGGTAAGTGGAAACTGTGACCCGTAGACATTCGCATTCACAAGACTGCAAATGCGTTGCCAACCCTGAGGACTAAGATGGAATGCCTCTATGCTAGTCATTTCACCGGCTGTCTTATCCCCAAACCGGAACACAACGATGCGAACACTGCTGCTTGGCGGTAGGTTAATGGATAAGATGGTGGTACCAACCCGGACGGACCCTGCACAAGGTCCTCCCACAAGACTGACTTTATTTGAGTTTAATGTAACACCCGTACATCATTCCTCTTGAATCACTATCTACTTAGTGACGGAAACCGCATTTAAATCCGTTCTGTAATTTGAAAGATCTAAGCGGACATACAGACGGACAGACGGCGGGAAGTCACTTTGTTTTATACTATATAAAGTTAGTTAATTTACATCAGATGGGTTATTATGACCATACACCGGATTGACGGTGGCAAAAATGTACCAGTGCTAGTGATTCATTAAATATCGACAACTTTTGTCGTGACATATGGATCTTACATTTCTTGCAAAAGTAAGTCGTACCTTTATACCTATATATATTTTACCCTATATCGGAATGATCAACTTTCCATGAAGATAAACAATATTTTATCTTTAGAGGCATTTTTAACCGACTCAAATAACAAAAAGGTTCTCAATTCGTCGCAATGCTAAAGATTATTGTTGTATTGAATGAATTGGTTATTCAACGTACCTAATTTCAATAGTTGTCAAAAGTGACTCGAGTACAGGGTCACTGTCAGATACCTACCAGTTGTTTAAACTTGCGATAAGTATGAATAAAAGAGGTTTGCACATAATTAAAAGGTACCTATTCAAACTTGGCCATTACTTATGATAATGATGGATGATTAAAAATTGTTTTTATCGATGTCGATAAACTAAGTCGACATTTAATGAATCACTAGCACAGGTACATTTTTGCCCCGTCAATCCGGTGTTTGATTATGACATAGCTATGAAGTTCATTTTTCGGCGAGTGTAAAGGACAGAGCTATAGTAGTTAGGTATATAGCTCTGTCCTTTTCTCTCAGCGTAAAATGAACTGCACAGCTACGTCATAATACCCCCCCCCGGACCACAAAACATTCTTGATACCTATTTTAGTAAATAAATGAAACGTGACATTTGAGTCGGTTTACTTCAAACTTCGGGCCGTACGCTTGTTTGCCACCTTTGTATAAAAAAACTGGGATATCTCCTTGAAAGTTATACGAATTTAAAACTTACTCATTGAAAAAAGACGTAAATTCCGTTGTCGCTTTCAATGTATTTAACCGAGTTTGAAGTGAAGCGACTCACTTTAAACTTCATTTGTTAGAACATGAGACGTTCAAGGTACTTAAATGTCCCAGTAGTTGACACCTAAAGATAGAAATACCAGGAATATTAACTCCATTGAAGTACAAATATAATAACCGGTTTGCCCTCAATCTTTTAACTCTAAATATAACATTGAATCACAGTTTTATTAAGCTATTCCAGTTTCCCACAACTTAAAATAAATTATACTACTGTATGACTGACAAATACTATACTCTTATCTCCAAACTATCCAAAGCATACGGTTATAATTTGACTGTTGCATTGCAAAACAAATGAATAACCTTTATCTTCTGTACAATAATAATCAAATTTCGTCGTGTTATGTCAATTATAATTATTGGTTTCATCACAATCATCACCCTATGTATATTTGCTACAATACTACAAGATTATTTTTCTTATTTAAATTATTAGATTAAATTAAATTACACTCCTTTTTATTAATACTTACATTGTTAATTATTATTTATTTTATTATTCCATTGTGTTAAATCAAATCAAATCAGATCTAAGCAAAATCATTTATTTCTGCCATCTTTGTACCATAATAATAATAAAATTATAGTAAATTAAATCAAAAATTAAATCCAATGTTAGAAAGGTTCATATTGAGATACTCTATAAAATTACTCATTAATACTATAAAAACATTTTACTAAAAGCCATTTAAGTAGTCAACATTTATTTCGTCTGACAAGTTGTATAAAAAGTTTGAGGTTGATTCAATAAGTAACTGTATTGAGATTGAGCCTTCGTGTGCCGTGCCACAGAGTAAACAGTAGTCTATTAACACAGGTATATGCTTGCTCGCATGTGTGCGTGCGTCGACCGTACGCGCCGCGAGCCACCACAAGCAAACTCAACAGGACGGACCGAGCCGGTTTACTCGGGGCCGCGCCGTCGCCGGCTTTGGATGCGTGCGTATCAAGTATAGAGCTACGCGCATCGACGCAACCCTAATGCGTAAACGGCAATAGGTAACAGGGACCGCAAGCCGCAAGTGTCGCTAAGATGAGTGAAATAGGATGCTTCTTGACCAGGAAACTAGACTACGAAGGGTTTTTAATTGAAAGGGTTTTTGCTAAACCCTATTGTTTACCTATTTTGTAGGGATCACCATCGTACAGAGCAAGTTTTTCACCTCCATGCCGCCACCTGTCACCGGCGCCCGATTTAATTTTGTGCGCTACTCCACGGTGTGTTTTACTTTTATTATGTTTATGGTTATGACCTCTGCTTTCTGAAATTTACGATACGAATCATTTATCATGTCAATTGTACCGAGTTGCACCAAAGTTAGTTAGCAGTTATGTCCTAATTTCAGTTTTTAATTCGCTATGGTAGAAAGTGGCAGCACGCGAAATATAATGAGTTTTCGAGAAAATTGGACTAAGGAAGTAACTAACTTAATATTCTTGTATCAAGTACGATATGTGTATATGTAATTTTTTTATTGTACATAAAACCAATTACAGTAAGTACGAATATCGTTCACGGTAGAACACAAAACTATGTTCAATTTTTTTATCTGTTGGCATATTATAGTTTTAATCGTTAACATAAGCAAGGTAAAATTGATACTTAACTCGGTTACAATTGCAAGAGTTGCAAGCAGAAATAAGTTCGAAATAAAGTATAAATTTTTCTCTAATGCAATCAATTTAGTTATCGAGTGTAAATTTAAAAAAAAATTACCCCTCCTCTTTGGGGAAGACGACTTAGCATGTGAGATTATCTCTTAAGCTTTTTAAACATAAAAAAAAATGCAATGTTCATGTAGTTTGCTTCGCACTATGTGGTGTGCAAAAATATTGCATTTCTTTTTCTCTTTGAATTACTTTGGAGAGACAAAATTCTGCTAATATGGATCTTACTTTCACCGGCGACCCATTTAATTATGCCCTCTGCTTCACGGTATTCTTTACTTTTATAGTGTTTATGATTATGATGTCTGCCTTCTGAAATTTACGATACGAATCATTTATCATGTCAATTGTATATACACCGAGTTGCACCAAAGTTAGTTAGCAGTTATGTCCCAATTTCACTTTCTAGTTCGCTATGGTAGAAAGTGGCAGCACGCGAAATATAATGAGCTTTCGAGACAATTGGACTAAGGAAGTAACTAACTTAATATTCTTGTATCAAGTACGATATGTTTGTATGTAATTTATTATTGTACATAAAACCAAATATAGTAAGTACGACTATCGTTAACAATGAAAAATATTATATTCATTCTTCCTATTTGACAAACAAAAAGCCATTTCCAATTTTAACCAATATGATACTAAATTTGCAGAAGCGTAAGTGACTGTCTCTTCATATTTATTTATTTTATGTTTAATATGGTAGGTATCTTCACGGTAGAACACAAAACTATGTTACATTTTTTTATCTGTTGGCATATTATAGATATAATCGTAAACATAACTACGGTAAAATTGATACTTAGCTCGGTTACAATTGCAAGAGTTGCAAGCAGAAATAAGTTCGAAATAAAGTATAAATTTTTCTCTAATGCAATCAATTTAGTTATCAAGTGTCAATGTTTAAAAAAATTACCCCTCCTCTTTGGGGAAGACGACTTAGCATGTAAGATTATCTCTTAAGCTTTTTAAACATAAAAAAATGCAATGTTCATGTATTTTGCATCGCACTATGGCAGTGAGCAAAAACATTGCATTTTTTTTTCTCTTTGAATTAATTTGGAAAGACAAAGTTCTGCTATTTTGAGCTCACAAAGTTAATTAAGCATGCTACTCGTAAGTAAAAAAAATACTCTACCTACCATGCCTTTTCCAAGAATATCCTGCGTCGGTATCGTAATCGTTGTAAAATCCCCCGTCAGGCAAGCTGTTGTCCGGCGCATAGTTTAACTCATCTTCGTTCAATAAAACCCTTACACTGCTATTTCCAATTTTACTTTGGCCTCTGCCATCTTCCCATGCACGCCCATTATGTTTGACATCTTTGCCCACGACTTGTTCTTCCCTTTTGCCCGCTTTAATGAGAATTGTGATTTAGTTTTACATATTAGTATTCTTTTTCTCAAAAATTACCGGAAAAGTTGATATGATACTAACTCCATACTGAGACGCGAAGTACATAGTTTACAGACAGTTCCTAAATAAATAAATAAATACATTGCGTGCTCGCTACACAAGCCCGCAATGTTGCATACAAATTTCATTGTTATCTAGTTTGTAACTTTAAAAAAAGTGAAAACGGCCATAATAAAATGAGGGCACAAGTCTTATACCTACATCCATATTTTATTCGAAACGAAACGTAACTTTTTTATCTATGTCTGGAATAGCTTGAGTATTTTTTTCTAAAAAAGCTCGTGTTTCTCCTTGAAGTTTCTGTTTATATGCGATTTGTATCTTGCGATTTTTGAGAGAAGCACTATACGGCAGGAACGGCAATTGCCTCCTTCACTGCCTAGGCAATAATGTACTATTACAATTGAGCCCTATTGGGTTTTTTATTAGATATTACTCTTTTGTTTTCTGATAACGTCAAAACGAATATTACGCTAATATCGAATGTTTCTACTTATGCGAATTAGAACGTGACGGATGGTGTCGTAACGGGACATGAATGCTTTAACGTTTGTGCAACTGGGAGCATATAGAGCATAGGAACCGTATCGGGATGAAGAGGTATATTTCAGGATGAAGAGGTCGTAATAATAAATAATAATAATAAATATTAGGGGACAATGTCACACCAATTGACCTAGTCCCAAACTAAGCTCTAGGCTTGTACTTTGGGTACTAGACAGCGATATAAATACTTATATAGATAAATACTTACTTAAATACATAGAAAACATCCATGACTCAGGAACAAATATTCGCGTTCATCACACAAAAATCTGCCCCTACCGGGATTTGAACCCAGGAACGCTAGCTTCGTAGGCAGGGTCACTAACAACTAGGCCAGCGCGTCGTCGTAATGACAGTAAGCATAAGTATTCAATACATAAGAACCCCCGATATAATGATATAACCACCCCCACTTTCAAGACGATTAATATAAAACATAACGACATGACAAACATGACATGATGACCAACACACAGATACATACAGATACACACGTTAAACTTAAAGCACCCTTCTTTTCAAATCAGGGGTTAAAAAAAGAACACCACGTGGCGGTAGAAGTCAAATGGGGAGAAGATGAGAACCAAGAAAATAAGAAAGAACTTGCACTGTACGACTATGATCCCTTGCTAATAGGTACATAAGCAATAGAGGTTAACAAAAACCCCTTCAATACAAAAGGTTTTTAGTGTCAATGTTCTATAGCGCGAAAAAAAAGCATTCTTGTAAAAAAAAACGAACTTCGAAGTTTGGGGTCAGTGACCCTCCAAAGGGTTTTTATTGAAAGGGTTTTTTATTGAACGGGGTTTTTGTTACACTGTGTTAATTGATATGCCATTAAAAAATACTTAACATTAAATCTAAAATGGCGACAAACTGTTACAAATTGGTACAATCAATAAAATGCTCAAACGAACATAAATAAATAAAATTCCAAATATTGAAACTAGGAAAGAACATGTCGAACCATGCTCAGTGTGTGGTAATTATCTACATATTTTAATATTGGTCTATTAAAACTGTATATGTACAAAATTTCAGACACAGACAAACAGGCAGCCAGGCTGGCAGACAGACGGACATGGTGAAACTTTAAAGGGTTAGTTTGAATACAGTTGCCTAATGTGATATTTAATTAGTTTCGTTTTTAAGACAGGGTTCCTCTGAAATCTTCCGCTTCCTGCGGCACGACGCCCTTTTCAAAGCCATGTTAAATGTTTTGTTTTGCTTGTCATTTGTTTTAAATGTGTTTGCGTTGAATACGTTAATTATATTATATTATATTGTATTAATAAATA
This sequence comes from Acleris emargana, assembly GCA_927399475.2. Taxonomy (NCBI): domain Eukaryota; kingdom Metazoa; phylum Arthropoda; class Insecta; order Lepidoptera; family Tortricidae; genus Acleris; species Acleris emargana. Next base: position 3,587,530 of record OV656862.1, read on the forward strand.
CCTTTTCCGTTAGGACTCCTTGCGATCGCTTTCGGCTTGACATCTTTGCGTCCAACTTTTGTTTGATTCCTTTCGCCTTTTTTTAACTTCTTCCTCTTTTTAATCATTCCTGTTTCGTTATGTTCAACAAATTTCTTAAAAAGTAATTTCTCATTAAAATTGCCAACTGTAAAAAAATACATTTTATAAAAAAAACAGCGCATTTAGAAATGCTAAATTCAGAATTCAAGAGACAGGTTAAGTAGTTAGTTACTTAACCCATCATTTTATCGATTTTAAAGAGACAGAGCTCTATAAACCAACCTAAACTGAACTGATGTCATGATAACCCTACTGATATCACTTAAATAACCCAACCGATTTTCATCAAAGATAGCTAAAACCACTTCAATTTACATCAGTTTATTCGGTCAGAAACACAAATACACTTTAAAATTATAACTTCCATATGTTATGTTATCTTATCTTACAGGGGCCCTCTCGGATACACTTCGACCCCTTTAGGATCTTACACACAGCTGTTCGAATGTGCAGGGTTCCTCACAATGGTTTCCTTTCACCTTCACCTAGGTCGACCTATAATGGACCCACGAGAGATACAACTCCTTACTGCCCAAAGCATCTGGAAATTCCTGGACGCAACGGGCCTTTTCGTAAGTTCCCACTCATACAAAGTATAGGCAGAGACCGACTACAGGTTAAAATAAACAAGTACGATTTAGTGTCATTAGGTACAAATTGAATACCGTCCACGTGAAATAAGCATTCTGAAGTTGGGTCAAAAGTAATACATAGTATCCAAAGTGAATTTAGTCAAAATGTAATTGTGCTAAAAAGTATTTATAACCAGATTTATTTTCGTTGTAAATTAATTTACTCCGAATGGAATTTGGTCCATTATAAATTATGAGCAAAATAAAATACGCACAAGTGAATGTATTCTAATATGACTTAAAACCATATAAATATATCGACGGCAAAAAACGATAAGGGCGTATTTCTGAAAACCCAACTTTACACCATAGCCAAAAAACCGAAAATAAAACAGAAATTAAATCATAATTTTGTAATGGTATGTCGTATGAACGTAATTTTTGAACCATAACTATAAAATACAAATCTGTATTAAATTGTCTACGAACCATTGATTTCCTATTGCCAGAAATGGAGTTATTCGAGTTACGTCCATTGTCTACAGAAATTATAGACCGCAAAAATGACGTATCTCGACAGGGTGTTTGTACTGAATCAGAAGATTATAACGAATTACCTGACCTCAAAAAGGTTGTAACTGCTCTAAAATGTTTAAATTCGTCGTTTTTTGTGAAGTTACTACCAAAAAAAATAAAGACGCTTTTGAAAATACTGTCCGATTTTTGGATTTCATGTCATCGTAGAGCAACGAGACCCGGACTAATCGACGCAGAAAAAAAAGCTGAGTATACCTTTAACTCAGTTGAGTTACGACCTTTTACGAGATACGCCCTTATCGTTTTCCATCATACACCGTGTTTTTTTTGATTTACGATAACTTCGGCATATTACTAGGTACATCCATAGAAACTAGTTGGTAGATTAGATTTTTAAATATTGCAAAAAAAATGAAAAAAACTGTTTAGAACAAAGTTATTAAATGTTGTATCTTTGGTCATTCTAAAAGGGCCTTTAGAGTTAACTCATAGATCTCATAGTCAGTGTCAAATACGTCAATGTTGGCGTGACATACACAGACAGTTAAGAGCCTTTTAGACCAGTTCAACGTGATTAACTGATTAAATTTAAAGGCCTTCCCCACTCTGGGAATAAAGGCGTGAGTTTATGTATGTATGCATTTAAAAATTAAATATCTTTAAAACCGTTACAGTTATCATTTGTCTGTCTTCGGGAAATTAACTTTATTTGACCTAAAGAACGTTCCCTTAAAGTTATCGTACATCAAAAAAAACACGGTGTATACACCGGTTTTAAAGATATTTAATTTTTAAATTTAATCAGTTAATCACGTTGAACTGGTCTAAAAGGCTCTTAACTGTCTGTTTATGTCACGCCAACATTGACGTATTTGACACTGACTATGAGGTCTATGAGTTAACTCTAAAGGCCCTTTTAGAATGACCAAAGATACAACATTTAATAACTTTGTTCTAAACAGTTTTTTTTCATTTTTTTTGCAATATTTAAAAATCTAATCTACCAACTAGTTTCTATGGATGTACCTAGTAATATGCCGAAGTTATCGTAAATCAAAAAAAACACGGTGTATAGATTGTTCATATTTTATTTAGGAGGTATTTACAATTGGTCATATTTCTGAGTGTACGTCAATACGAATACTACGAATAGACATATTTTTTTCCACCAATATCACATTGGACAATTTTACCATGGGACATGATTCTATTTTAGACGTTATTCAGGATGATAAATTTTCCTTTTAATAAATAAATAAATATCAGAGGACAATGTCACACCAATTGACCTAGTCCCAATTTAAGCTCTAGGCTTGTATTATGGGTACTAGACAACGATATAAATACTTATATAGAGAATACATAGTAAACATCCACGACTCAGGAACAAATATTCGCGCTCATCACACAAATATCTGCCCTTACCGGGATTTGAACCCAGGACCGCTAGCTTCGTAGGCAGGGTCACTACCAACTAACTAACTAACTAACTTCTGGATGCTGTCCTTGTCATTATCTTCCAAACTGGCATCTTCGTAAGAGTCGGTATAATCATCTCTGAGTAGCATTAAATCCTTGGGTGTGATGGTTGTTGTAACTTTACTTTTTGGCCCTGTTTTTTTTGCATAGGGAAGGCAAACAAGCAAAAATGTTTTGTAAGTTCCTGGTCAACATGTTATTTATAAACAAGAAAAAAAAAAATTCATACATATATACAGGGTTATTGGTAAGTCGACCTATTCCCCTCTAGGGGTTATGGGAGAGGTCATTTGCAATCATTTTGGTCCCATAATACCCTATGCAAAAGTGAACCATTTCTGAGACAATTGAAATTTAAGTTTTTGCTAAAAAAGTCAGGAACGCATCTTCAAAAATTTCCAAAAAAAATGTAGCTGTTTAATGATTTTTTTAAGAGCTTTTGTACAAGTTAAAATTGCTGTTCTTATGCAATATTAAAAGTAGAATAATCTGTAAAAAAATATCAGGCAAAGACGTTTTTACCAGTGTATAGTGACAGATTGCAAGCCCATCGCCAAACAATACTACTAAAAACATAGCTATACAGATTTCCATGTTAATTGGGGCGTATGTGCCGTATATCTTGGCGAAGAACATAGGATATTTTAAATCCCATTATCCTGCAAATTTCCCAGAAACCATCTTAATACTGGATTTATGACAATTGCTACTTGACAACAGATGGCGCTTGCTTGTACTCGTTATATTATTCGTTGGATAGCGTTTTTGAATCAAAAAACGTGCCTGAGTTTATCTTTCGTAAATTGTACAGAAACTCGACCGGGAAAATTCTTTAAAACTCTAGAAATGATCAATCCTCCAAGGGTTTGCAGAAATCATCTCTAAAAATTCGATTTATAGCAAATGCTTCTTGTTAATAGATGGCGCTTTTTAGTACCCGTTATATCCGTTAGATGGCGCTGTTCAAACAAAACTCGTACTTGAGTTATTCTATCGTGGCTTGTATACAAAGTTGATTGAGAAAAAAGTGGTAAAGGAGCTTCTTGGTCAACTGTACCATTTTTTATGACCGCGGTTGACGTAATACCTAGTTGACACGTATTACTACTACTAAGGAACTTAATTATGTTTTAGGAGTTCTTAAAACACCGTACTTGCTGTTACTTTCTTAAACCTTCTCGTAGCTGAAAATAAAATTTGACATAGTATTAATTACTATTTGTAAGAAACTATTTTTGTTTTTAGTACTCCATAAACTTACTTTTTCCTTCTCTTTTAGACTTTCTCGTAGCTGAAAATGAAAATTAAAGAATACTTACACTACTAAAGTACTAAGTAAGGAACTAAACATATTTTTAGTACTTTATAAAATAACTTACTGGTTCTCTGAGATCTTTTTGTAGCTGAAAATTGAAATAAACATAGATTACCATTACTGAAATATTTTTATTTTTATGATTCCAACTTACTGGATCCTTCTCTCTTAGACTTTTTCATAACTGAAAACAAAAATTGACTTAATATTTATTACTACTACTAAGGAACTTAGTATTTGTTTAGGAGTCCATAAAATAACTTACTGGTTCCTTCTCTCTTAGACTTTTTCGTAGCTGAAAACAAACATTGACTTAGTATTTATTACTACTACTATGGAACCTAGTATATTTTTAGGAGTCCATAAAACCACTTACTGGATCCTTCTCTCTTAGACTTTTTCGTAGCTGAAAACAAACATTGACTTAATATTTATTACTACTACTGAGGAACTTAGTATTTGTTTAGGAGTCCATAAAATAACATACTGGTTCCTTCTCTCTTAGACTTTTTCGTAGCTGAAAACAAACATTGACTTAGTATTTATTACTACTACCGTAAAATGTGCCTACTTTGCTCCCCCACGGGTAACTATGCTCCATAGTGACTTTTATGTATGTTACTTATAAGACAAGGCCGATGATAAATTTTCTAAAAATAATTGATGTATACATCCAGCTGCGCAGTGAATGAAAGCACTAGAATGATTTACAATACAGAATACCTCAATATAACGATGGAGCAAGATTACCCGTGGGGGAGCAAAGTAGGCACATTTTACGGTACTATGGAACCTAGTATATTTTTAGGAGCCCATAAAACCACTTACTGGATCCTTTTCTCTTAGACTTTTTCGTAGCTGAAAACAAACATTGACTTAATATTTATTACTACTACTATGGAACTTAGTATTTGTTTAGGAGTCCATAAAATAACTTATTGGTTCCTTCTCTCTTAGACCCTTTCGTAGCTGAAAATGGAAATTTACTTAGTACTGCTATGCTAATGCTACATTGGTCGCAAAATATCGATATCGATTGCATTTTTCTTATCGATGTTTCACTTAAGTATTTAAGTGTAGATAATGTTCCCAAATGAGTAACTCATTATAATAATTGATGTTTACCGGCTCGTGGTAAGTAATTATTCATATCTCTAATATACCTAATACAAGACCAAGATTTGGAGAAATCCATTTTAAGAGACCAAAATCAGCAACGCATTGTTATAAATCTAGAAGAAGATGATAGTGACACCGATTTTTTAGACAGCGAGTAATTTTCCAATATTTATTTGTAATACTGGAAAAGGGCCGAATCTTAAGTACCCGAAACCGACGTGCGTGCATGAGTCGATGTATGAATGTTGAAGAAGCGAAAGAAATTCGTCAAGATCGTAGCAAGTGGAAAGAAGTGGTCTCTGCCTACCCCTCTGGGAAACAGGCGTGATTTAATGTATGTGTCTATGTATGTATTTGTATTTTTTTTACTTTATATCTACATATATAGATTTATTTAATTTAATGTAATTATCAAGTAGATAATCGACATCGATGAAACATTTATTAAGTAATGCACATCACTAAAGTCGCTGCAAAGTGCGAGCGGGAGATCTGCTAACCACACAAGAGCGAGCGAGATAGATGATAACGGCCGCACTATAAGGAAATATTTTTATTTTTAGTTGTCCTTAAAACCACTTACTGGATCCTTTTCTTTTAGAACTTCCTGTAGCTGAAAATGAAAATTGACGTACAATTTAATACTACTTACTACTAAGGCACTATTTTTAATTTTAGTATGTAGTCCATAAAACAACTTTTTTTTTATGGCATAGGAAGGCGCTCAGGTGGCACCTGATGGTAGGTGGAAACTGTGACCCATAGACATTCGAATTCACAAGACCGCAAACTTAAGACTGCAAGTGCGTTGCCAACCCTGAGGACTAAGATGGAATGCCTCTATGCTAGTCATTTCACCGGCTGTCTTATCCCCAAACCGGAGCACAACAATGCAAACACTGCTGCTTGGCGGTAAGTTAATGGAACTTACTGGTTCGTTCTCTCTTCACACAACAGCTCAACATAGAATTTATTACTACTACTAAGGAAATATATTTATTTTTGTTAGATGTTAAGCGACGAAAATTAACTTATCCTTAATATTATTTCTACTAAGGAACAACTAGTTATACTATTATTAGTCTATATAATACAACTTACAAGTAGCTTCTCTCTTAGACCTTCTTGAAGCTGAAAATAAAAACTGTAAATAAGAGGGAGGAAAGAGGGTCTTATTTTGTTTGTAAAATAAACTTGAAAAGCTTTATTTGGAGTTACGATAGCATATTTTTTTTGCCGTGTACGTAAATTAATGGGCCATCCAAAGTTTTGAGTTTTCGTGTCTCATAGTGTCATAGGCAGACCTAGGAATGTACGGGGCCAAATTAAGTGACAGCTAGGGATTGCCTATATCGATAAACTGAATTATCGATGCTCTTCCCATATACTAGTTATCGCTCCAAGTTTTGTTTGTAAAAATATTTTTTTAATTGAAATTATGAAAGTAAAACCAAATAGTAACATAATTCTGGTTATTCTTTATTTTAAAAGGATTTTTGAACCTTCAATCATAATCATCAGAATTATTGTCCCATTATATACTATTGTTAAAGTAAACGATGAGAACTAGTTCCAATTCCGGGCGTTAATTTTCTTCGTCTCGACTGATGAATCCATTTCAGATGGCTAAAACACTTTTAAATTTCTGTGGATATGTCAAATGGAACGGCAAAAAAAACACACTTACAAAAAATGCTGGAGGCAATCATTAGTATATGGGAATAGTAGATTGTATAACTAGGGTCAAAAATAAGCCATAGTACCCCGAGATGGTTATTTTCCCGAGCAAAGCGAGGGAAAATTGTGCGAGGGGTACCTAATATGGCTTTTAGACCCGAGTTATACACTCTACTTTTCACTTCGATTGTGAGAAAATAAAAGAATTATACAAAAGTAAAAAAATCTTTTATTTGCTGAGCTGTCAATACTTTCGATTTTTTGGACTTAAACCCATCGGATAATCTTTTCAAGAAAACGGTTAAATTTGTGTAAGTTTTTAAGTTTACTTGGTGCTTCGATTGCATCGTTGTTTTCAGCATTGACCATATACTCCACAGTGTCGAGGACTTATATTTCATGGAAAGCTCATCAAAATAATTAAGAAATACACCTTCACTGTTAGAATCAACTTGCTTTTCATTTTTCCATTGTGTAAAATTATTGTATGCCGTTAAATAGTTTTCACGAGATTTTCAATCAGTTTTTTGGCCCTTTTCTCCATTATTGTATTCGGCGTAAGTTGCAATTCATTTTCATTTGACGACATCTTAAAATTAACAATGATTATCCACCCACAATGTATTCCGCGGCAAAATATTGTTTTAATTTGGTTGGCGGCGTGTTTTTTTTTAACTACTTTGACACAGATACAAAATATAGACTAAACGGCGCTGACCGAGTGAGTATTTAGCGCTTTAAAGCGTAGCTCAAACGATTTATGATATTTTAGCAATTGTAAAATAGGTACTAAAAAACACCTAATGTTTTGAGAAATGAATTCTGTTACCTGATTGGTCGGTTTTAATATAGCTTTATTATGGTTGGTTGATATCAAATACATTTGCTTTTTTAAAGATTTGAATTAGTTAACGAGTGTACGTACCAAAAAGAACCTAACGTTCCGACTGACAGTCGATGTATTGTGATTGGTGGATTTAATTTGGTGAAGTATTTTGATTGGTCAAATTAAGATGTTTTGTAAATGTAAATCATTCTATTTTCAATTTCATATTTTCCCTAGTGAAAATATATATATTATATTTTCCCTCGGTTGTACATGTATCACTTGAGTCTCGCTTGATAAGTCTAATTTGACAAACTTTTTGAGCATGAGAAGTGAAAAAGTATTGATAGTTGAGTTTATCGAAGTAGGTAATCCCTAGCTGTCATTTAATATTGCCCCGTATATTCCTAGGTCTGCGGGCCTAGTATGGTTGCGTATATCGCGAGCCAAAATTTAGATAAAGCATCCGTCACTCTCGAACTAATACGTGTCAGATAGTGACAGATGTTGTACCCACATTTTGGCACGCGATAAACGCAGCTATATTAGGCCCCCTGGTCATAGGTAATGTAACGGGGGCACTGTTAAGACTGCGCCAAGCGTACACCGGATGTACAGTGGCGCCCTCATTACTAATATTGAGTTTTCTAATAAACTAAAGTATTTTCTTGAAATTTTACCTTACTTTTTTGTTCTACAAATGAAAACACAACTTATAGGATATATCACATAGTTTACTAACAATTGACAACAATTCATTTTGTGCTAAGGTAGTAAAATAAAATACCGTTTCTAGATTTTACACTGCTGATTACAGTAAAAATATCATTCGATTTTTTTATGCAGTTGTTTTTTTATGTTTAGGAAAAACAGTAAAAAAAGTTGGATTGTGAATGTTAGGCGCTGTCTCCACGAGCGAGAGAATCGCGGCGATATTATCGTCGTGCCACGTATTTCTATACACTCTCTATGGCGCTGTCTCCACGAGCGAGAGAATCACGATAGAAATACGTGGCACGACGATAATATCGCCCGCGATTCTCTCGCTCGTGGAGACAGCGCCTTAGGAATACACTTATAGTGCCCTTAGTCCATTTATTACCAAAGGAATTCAAAAAATATACAACTGTCATGTTCATTTTTTATCTGTCTGACGGATTAAGTACTTGATTCTAACGACACGCTTTCGATTCTACGCAAAATAGTTTATTTATTTTAATGGCGTCTACAAATTACGTAATTAATTAAATTACGCAAAATAACAAATTTGTGAACGAACGGCAGCGAATGATTGACAAGTGAGTGACATGACATGACAGTCAGTTCTGTTTCTGTTTAAAGTTACTTTTTTTATTTTATATCAGGCTAAGATCACGACATCAGTATTCCTAACTTTGTATATACAGTCTTTTTAATGACTATTACTTTAATAAATTATTAACGACGAATTTAAGTTAAATAAAGAAAAACCAAGAAATACGGGTAGTGTAATTTTTAACCAGCTATTATAAACACGAAAAAAAACCATTATGCTTTTTTTTTAATGTTGTCAATTGACCATCGAGTTATCAACTTAACGGAAAAAGTGGCCACCTTTTCCCGTTAAGCTGACTACTCACAGGCTACTGTTATCAAAGTTTGTTACGTATCCCATAAATTGTGTTTTTACTTGCTCACAAAAAAGCATCGTCCAATTCCATGGAAACTCTTTAGTTTATCAGAAAACACAATAATAGTATAGAGGGCGCCACTGGACGCTCAACGTTGCACCTTGGTCAGCCGATATGAAAAGCTTTATTAACGCTCTGTCCCGGCTAATAGACACTTCCGGAGATCCTAGAGCTGGTGCTTACCTCTCAAAAAGGATTGGGCTATCTATCCAGAGAGGTAATGCAGCCAGTGTCACAGGGACCATGCCGCGAGCGGACCTGGTAGAGGGGGTGTTCTTTTTATAGTGGTGATTATTATTACATCTTTAATCTTTATGTATATGTTATAGGCGACTCATCAACTGCCATACGATTGGATAAATAATGTGTTTAACTCGACCGCCTCGACTTTCAAATAAATGAGAGCTATCAAAAGCAATATGGTTTTACCAAAGCCTCTGTCATCATCATCATCATCATCATGTCAGCCGAAAGACGTCCACTGCTGGACATAGGCCTCCCCCAAGGCTCTCCACTCAGACCGGTCTTGTGCTTTTCGCATCCACCGCTATCCACCTTGTAAAGATCGCGGGAACGCGGTGGAAAGCCTCTGTATTGCTACATAAATATAATATCGATATGGTTGCCGTACGTTTCAAAGATGCATATTCTATGTCAAGATGAGTTCGTTTCTCGCAATTTCGCATCGGCATCATAGTGTATTCCATATCTGGAAATAAAACATCAGTGGTCTGAGCTTATTAATATTATAGGGAAGTAAAAATGTAACAGTGTTTTTGGATTTTGAAGAAAATAATGTCCCCCAAAAATGATAATACTGTCCATTTTGTTACCAAGAAATGTATTGGAATTTGGTTACAAATGGACGAAACTAGAAACAAGTTTGTGTAGTCCGTTTTTTTTTCCAGTATTATGGTGATCTCAACCAAAATAAATTATATTTACAAATTTTAAAAAAATCAGTCGGTCCCGTTTGTATATTTCCCCAAATACGAAAGTTTGTTTGTTTTCCTTTACAAGCAAATGTATCGTGTAGGGAATTTATGGATTTTCATCTATGAATAAAATTTATCTTAGTTGCATTTTTCCTTATTACTATATTACAATGGAAAAGGTAGGTAGGTTTAGGTTATGTTAGTTTAGCTGACCCAAAGCGCCATTCCACCCAGAAATAGGAGGTAACTCTAAGAAAAAGTTGATAATTGAAATAGGCAATTGTACGACTCCGAAAAAGCTACAATATAATTAATGCGTGTGGTTAAAATTATTAAGGAAAAATGCAACCGAGTAAAATTTTAGCAAACAGATTCAGCTACTCATAACATTAACGATTTAAAGTGTTGGCCCTCTTTGTTCTGCATTTTGTTACCCTCCATCCCGTTACAAACGTAACACAGCTAAGACCGCGGGCTAACAGCTCTCAAATTTACTAACCTGGATAACACTGAAGGCTCTCCATTTCACATTGATCCATAACCATCATATAGATCGCCTTATCCCAGGGGTCTCTCCGATGCTTCATTTTTACGCACTGAGGCTCCTCTTCCGGCGTACAGTTTAAATAAATTATTCCGCATGTTTTGAGTAGTAAGTCCGTGCTTATTGTTTCGTTAATTGGATTTGAGCTGACTAAGTTAAATACTAGAATAAAAGGTTTTGTAAATTATAACTATTGCGACCTCTATTCTGTCCTCCTACGGAAAAAGGTGCATGTGCAATTAATTCATAGAAACATATTAAACTCTCATGGGTTATATAAAGGTTGGATTTTCATTACAGTTCATATAGTAGATACGCCATTTCTCCTTAGGAGGGCAGTATTGTCAGAGCAATCACAGTTTAAGTCGGATTGACAGGGCGAGAGGGATGCAGCTATCTGTTAGAATGACAGACGTAGTTAACATTCTCATTCTAACTGATAGATGCGTCCCTCTCGGCCCGTCAGTCTGACTGTGGGTTTATGGCAGCGTCTTAATCGGTCCATCCTTTTCGAAACTCCAATGACACAGATAGATAGAGTATAAAGGCATGGAGGCATTCGATTTTAGTCCTCAGGGTTGGCAACGAACCGAACATTTCCCTTTGTGCTCATATGAGCCCACGGACCACTTAACCCGCGGGCTGAGTTGCTCACTTATAGTGGAGCGCCTGGAGCATTCAAAACCGTAAAACCTCGGATTAGAGTTATAGTGAATGAATTGATATGATCGACGTAGGATATTGTTTTTTAAACTATAAATTGCAATGTTTACCCAATTTTTTTTTGTGCACTTCATTTTTTCATTGTTTAAACAAATTATTATAAAAAAATTATGTTTGACCATATATTTTCACTTTAAACAGTAGTTTTTTTTTATTTATATGTTCAATCTTACCTGAGTAGACATCTAGGAACATTTTTCGAAGATACCTGTGTATAAAAATAACAGTAGGAATCTCGAACAGGTAGAAAAACATGGAGGGGAGAGCGGAGCGACAGCTGCTATGTACAATGGAATTTCTCGGCCAGTTTAATTATAAATGAAACGTACTCTATTGTGTACATTTTAAAAAATAAGGTAATTTATTACGACTAATTTAAATAAAAAAAAATTATTAGTACAAAATCTGTTTATTTAAATATATTACATTGTTGTCTACATTGAATATTTTCTTCTACTTCATCTATCTGTATAATAGGTGAAGTATTGGAACAACTATTTCCACTGCACTGTAAACATGCTACACTGCAGTATAAACCACTTTTTCTGCATCCACACGCAGCTCCACATCCCTTTTTGCAATTGGGCATTTTTTTTTTCTAGTGTACCTAGCGTTTTTCACGTGTCCGACAACTTAATTTAATATTTTTTACATGATTATGTTAAAAACTTTGACTTGTAGCTAAATTACCAGATAAACAATACTCTTACGTTTAAAATTATGCTACTAGAAGTATTCAATAACGTTAAATTTACAGTTTTTTTGTTATTTTTGTTCCCTAAGACCCCCAATTTTTTCCGCGTCCAGGCCTGGTGTTACATTTTCGAACTTCAAATAAACAAGTTTGGAAACTTTTGTCGTACATGAGAACACTTGTTTTCGGGAGTCTAATATGTGAATTTACTAAAAACGCCCTTAATTTGTCTCCTTTAGAGTTAATATTTAACAAAAAACTAGTTTAAATCGTGTCCACCACATTCGACATAAGGGGAATTCCCCCTTTCCCGTTACCGTATATTAGGCTTAAGGTATCATTTTTATTACCAAAATATATCTTTATTTTCATCTAGAAACTAGTTTTCACGTAGCAGCACAATATTTGTCTTCAAACGGTCTGTAAACGAAAAAATTGTGTGTTGAAGTGTCGTGCTTTACGTGGTTCAAAATGGGTTCCACCACTCCGTTACCAAGATTTGAAGGTAAAATCTTTATCTTTATGTTGTTGTGATACATTTACCTAAATAATTGTTTATATCTAAACTCAATTTCACTAAAATATCTTTACAATCAAGATCGAATGCATATTTAATTTGTATTTCAAAGTGCAAAACATTACTTCCGTTACTTCCCCTTTCGTTGCCATGTCGGCAGTCATGTATAAGGGGAATCTAAAAAGTAACGGAATGGAAACATAAAGTTATGTTTACACTGAGATCACATTTGAATAAATTATAGTATTTACATAGGTAAATTTATTTGTAGGTACCTCAAAAGTAAATCATCTTATACGGTTTGCAAAATTGTCTTTAGAATAATACAACGTGTTATTTTTAATCTGCTGCGTAGTTGCAATAACATTAACCGCAGATATCTCAATTAAATTTAAATAATACGACTAAACTACCTACATTTGTTATAGAAATGGCTCCTCTCACAGCTGCCGAAAAACAAAAACGGTATCGGGAAAGGATTAAAAATAACCCTATTAAATATGAAATCCAAAGAAAAAAGGACGTGGCGAGAATAAAAAAAAATATAAAGGCAAGAAAAATTGCAACTACCAAACTATCAAACTATCCCGAAAAATGAAGCATCCACCAAAGAATAGGTACCTACCTAATACCATTGCAGTTGCTCATAATTTGTCTCTCAATAACCAGTATTGGTCAGGAAAGTCTAAAATGTAACCACTATAAATATGCGATAACCATAACCCTCATTTTGCTTTGGTCAGTCGGGTTAATACAGCTTTTGTGGATTTGTGATCTTGGTATAACTGCAGCCTTATGATTTCGTTACCATTATTTTCGTTACCGTCCTTTGAAAATAATTAACATTTTATTTTATTATTAAATCCCCAATTGATAAACATTGCAATGTGTGTATTATATGGATAAACTTTTTACTAAAGTATCCACGTATAAATAAATTTGTCGGGTAAACCTCATAACGTCCAACTGGTAAAGAAAATTGTAAGTAGTTTTGGTCGTCTGGTAACGAAATAGTTACAATAATCGTAATTTCTTTCAAATTAGTTCATAATGTTTTAAAAATAAAACTTATTTTCATAACTTATTAAAGTTCAACAATTAATAAGTTCGAAAAAAAATCATCACAAATCTGTTGGTACAACTTTGAAAAAAAATGCCCAATTACAAAATAACATTTGCAATAATATATATTTTTGTCGACAACTTGAATGAGCATAAACAAATTCAGTTTGTAGATGAGGTAACAATCCATCTTGTCGTTCGGTTGAAGCAGCTTGTAAAGAGGTTACTCCTCTACTAATTTTTATCACTTCACCTTTTGAATTTGTTTCGGAAGATGAACCCAGGTGCGTACATATTATGCAGCTATTTTCATCAGCCATGCTGCTAGCCGTTGGTTTATCCATTGTTCGAAATCTAATAAAAAACAATTAATAATTAATTAATTGCATTTGATTCATTATTATCTTTTTTTTTTTATTGAAACTGATCTTTAATTTTTGATTTATTTATTATTTAATTAATTCAATAATGAACTGTAGTTTTCAATGTAATCACTAGGCTTGGGACTTTTGGATGCTCGCTATGGTTTTAGATTCCACGGAGTCGCCATTATGTTAAAATATTATTTTTCGAAGTCAAAGTCAAAGTGTAAAAATAAAACATGTTAGATTTACGCTGTTATATCGATCGGTAATAACCACGTTATTATGACTGCAATTAATTTTATCATAAATTTACATACATACATACATACATTCACGCCTGTAATCCCAGAGAGTGGGGTAGGCAGAGCTACAGAATTACAACTTCAAAAAGTTGTTGACAATTCAGTAACCACAATTATAAATTATCATAAATTTATTAGTTAAAATATAGAAAAAATAATAGTGATCCATTCTTAGTACCATTTTAATGATGAATATGAAATAGTAATAGATGATGATTATGATGCACTGATTCAAAAAGCCTGTACCTCATCAAAAATTTTGAAGTGACGACTAATAGTAGATTGAAAAAGACATTTTTGTTATTGTTACTTAAAGTATTTGTTTTAGTTTATTTTGTTTACTAGCAATAGAGTATTTTATTATTGGTAATTATATACATACAAGTTGTATGTACTTGACCACTTTCGACTTTGACTTCTAAAAAAAGATTTTAACATAATGGCGACTCCGTGGATTCTAGAACCATAGCGAGCATCCAAAAGTCCCAAGCCTAGTAATCACTTACCAAATTAAGCAATACAAAAGAATTTGTAATAGTTCAATATAAAAACGTCGTCTCCAATACACTTTCCAGTACAAAAATATACACGAATTTTTCACTAAAAAACCAAATTTTCACTGTTATAGAAGCACAATATTCACAGAACACGTGTTACTTGCAACTAACCTAGCCGAGAAATTCCATTGTACATAGCAGCTGTCGCTCCGCTCTCCCCTCCATGTTTTTCTACCGGTTCGAGATCCCTACTGCTATTTTTATATACAGGTATCTTCGAAAAATGTTCCTAGGTGTCGATTTAACATATAAATAAAAAAAACTACTGTTTAAAGTGAAAATATATGGTCAAACATTAATTTTTTATTATAATTTGTTTAAACAATGAAAAAATAAAATGCACAAAAAAAATTTGGGTAAACATTGCAATTTATAGTTTAAAAAACAATATCCCATATCAATCATATTAATTCATTCACTATAACTCTAATCCGAGGTGAAAACCCCCAGGCGCTCCACTATTAGTTTTTTCGTAGATGACTCGACCCACACTTATTGGATCATGTCAGCCGAAAGACGTCCACTGCTGGACATAGGCCTCCCCCAAGGCTCTCCACTCAGACCGGTCTTGTGCTTTTCGCATCCACCGCTTTCCCGCGATCCTTACAAGGTCGTCACTCCATCTTGTTGGAGGCCTACCGACAGCTCGTCTCCCGGTCCGCTTATCGGATGTCGCTTTGAAATGCGCTTCCGTGGAGCGCCTATTTCTGGGTGGTTTGGTACATTTTCTTGGCGTATAGTGTACAGGGTGTTAGGCGCATGGCTGGACAAAAAAAATGGCGAATAAGTGGTACCATGTATCACTTATTCATAAACACTTAAACCATGCGCCTTACACCCTGTATGTTATAGGTTTTTGTGTTAATCGTTTTTAATCTTTTTTATTTATAAACAGAGGCCTATTAGAACTTTATTTACTTATTAACTACTTTTTACTTACTTATTAATATTAAAAACAAACATATCGTCATGGTTCCATTGGATTTCAATAAAAAGGTATTTAAAAAGTGCAAGCGCAGAAATAAATTGCTTACCTTGATAACGTATATGCATGACTTGACTTTATGGCCTTTCTGATGGGTTTGGGACATGCACGACAAATCTTAATTTGTCCACATTTTCGTTACCGGTTGTATTTTTTGGCATAGAGAGACCAAACTAGCGAGTCCAAAACCTGTGGATTTTCTATTGTTATCCAAATCTTTCTATTATTCTTACAGCCAAATTATTTACAGTAGATACCTAACAAAAAAGAAGAAGCATTTTTTTGGATCCACTGCATAATAGGTAATTTTTTGCTTAATTTAGGTGTTTTCGTTGAGTGAAATTAACAAACTTTTTGAAAAATTATACTGAAATAATCATATAAGTATTTGTCCTTTTCTTTGTTTTTTTCTTTGTTTTTTTCTTTGTTAAAACCAATATCATATCTAATTATTTTTAAGAGTTGTCAATTGGTAACGAACGAAGAATTGAGACAAAATTAAAAATCTTTTGTAAAAATGTGTTTTATTTTTATAAAAATAAATTATTCCCTCTTGCATCGTGTGCTAGCTGAAAAAAAAAAATGTTATTAATAATAATAAAAAAGTAAGTATAAGTACCTACTTATATTATATAACACCTCAGCATAGGTGCTCAAAATATTGGGCACAAAGTACCGTCAACTGGGGTTACTTTCAACATTGGGGTAACATTGACCACCCCAAAAATCATCTTAAAAATTTAATTATTCCTTTAAATGTTCCATCAGAAACAACCTATTTATATTGTTCTAAAATTATTTTAACAATTAAAGATGTTTACCACTAAAATAGTCATAGTTTTAAGCGTGGTCAATGTTACCCCAATGTTTAAAGTAACCCCAGTTTACCGGTAAGTCTTTTCTATCTCTCTGTATCTCTCTGCCTTTATAACAGAAAAAAAATATCAGTCATGGAACTAAAACTCATAGATCAATAGTAAACTTTTTGTTGGTAAACTCCCAACGAACAAACCAACAAATATAAAATGTAACTCCTTATAATCTATACTGGTATAGAGACAACTGCAAGCAATTTAAGCTTTATGAAAAAAAATCGTCAACGAATTAATTACCGAATAATTTTAGTAAATTGCAACAAACATTGCAATAGTGTGTAATGTTTGTCGAATTGTCGCCTGTCATCCTTCTTTGTAGTTTGTGCATATGAGGAGGGCTCAAGATCAAAAAAGATGGCATTAAAAGAGATGACACTCAGCATTGGGTGACGACCGGTTGAATATAAGAAGAGGAAGAGATAGTAAAATATAACTAAATAAATAAATATCAGGGGAAATTCGCACACAAATTGACCTAGCCCCAAACTAAGCTCTAGGCTTGTACTTTAGGTACAACGCAACGATAAACTTACTTATATAGATAAATACATACTTAAATACATAGAACACACCAGAACAAATAACCCGGGACCGCTAGCTTCGTAGGCAGGGTCACTACCGACTAGGCTACCGCGTCGTCTGAGATTAAAAAATAATCGGCGTATACTTACTTGTGGGAGGACCTTGTGCAGGGTCCGTCCGGGTTGGTACCACCATCTTATCCATTAACATACCGCCAAGCAGCAGTGCATGCATTGTTGTATTCCGGTTTGGGGATAAGACAGCCGGTGAAATTACTAGCATAGAGGCATCCCATCTTAGTCCTCAGAGTTGGCAGTGCATTTGCAGTCTTGTGAATGCGAATGTCTATGGGTTACTGTTTCCACTTACCATCGGGGACCGCTTTTTGACTTTCGAGCGCTCGAAAGATTCACTCGAAAGTGACATAAAACAATGAAATGGTATTTTTGACTTGCGAGCGATAGAAAATATGAACACGAGTGGTCCGTGGCATTCCTTTTGAATTCTATCAATAGAAAGTATCATTTGACATCTTTCAAACCTGTTGGGTTACCCAACTTGGGTATGTATGCCGGGAAGTACACGAAGCATAAACAAACCTAGCTCAATGCCATAGACATCCACAGACGAGAAAGCGTTTAATTCTTCCCACATTTATAACCAGTCAGGAATTTGTAATATAAGCGTAAAAAAATCTTATTGGCACTTAAATATCAAATTGCTTTTTATGATTTCATTTTTTGTTAGCTTCACACATTCGCAATTAAAATATGAATAAAAAAAACCGGTAAAACATCGACTTTCTGCGTATAATGAAATAAGTTCTAACTTAACAATACTATTTAGTCAATCCCTCATTTTCTAGTGAAAATCTCTAAAATATGGAATTTGGGACCATTCGAAAATAAATCGTGAAAGATTTTCGCATTCGAATATTTTCTACCGCTCTGTTTTGAAATCAAGCGCTCGAAAGTCAAAAATCGGTCCCCAGGTGGCCTGCGTGCTCGTTTGCCTTCCTATACAAAAAAAATGTTCGTGTACTTACTGATTTCAAAAATGGGATCAGTTTTATTTTCCCCTAGACCCTTCATCCGGCAGTATATGAACCGGAGGACGAGGTCATCGTCGTGGGGCTCCGAGAGCCGGTGGGTGACATCCGGCAGATCATAGAAGTAAGGCGCAGACAGGGCACACGGCAGCCGCGTGACCAGTTCCAGTTCTGGTTACATAATTGTTCATTATATTTGCGACATGGCTACAAAACTGATTCTACTATTTAGAAAAAAAATTGATCACAAGACAAACATTGCAATATAAAACCTTTAAATAAGTATCAACTTTAATATAACTATAAATAAAACTTTTCTAACGTGCCAAATTAAATTTCCAAGGTACATTATTAAAAAAAAAATCGACCAAGTGCGTGGAGAGAGTTCCGAACATAAGTATTTTTTTCAATTTCGTTTTTATTATATTGATTTTTTTAAGTTTTCTTGTCTACGAGCAATTAACTTTTTGTATTTTGTTTTTTTTTGAAAATTTGGGGAATGGTAAATATTTGTCTTCTTTCATGAATAAAATCAAAACTATTTATTTATTTAATTTATGTGTTTCAGTATTCAATTTACATCCGAGTACCAAATTTCAACTCAATCGGTTCAGTAGTTTCGGATCAAATTGGCTGTGACAGACGGACAGACAGACAGATGCACGAGTGATCCTATAAGGGTTCCGTTTTTCATTTTCGGTACAGAACCCGAAAACCGATTACTAATTATCAAAAGAGGCTGGCAACATTTCCTCGCTGAATAGTTAAAC
This sequence comes from Acleris emargana, assembly GCA_927399475.2. NCBI lineage: Eukaryota > Metazoa > Arthropoda > Insecta > Lepidoptera > Tortricidae > Acleris > Acleris emargana. Next base: position 3,606,705 of record OV656862.1, read on the forward strand.
TAATGCGTTGAGCGAGGAAACCGCCGGCTCTTCAGTCTCCCGTGACGTCTTAGAAATTTCTTTCAAGAGGCGACGCCAAAGGTCAAGGTCAACATTAAAGTTCAAGGTCAAGGTCAAGATAAAATTTTAAGGTCAACCTTACTCACTATCAGCCCTATCATGGCAGGCGTACATCCGCATGTGGCACGAGCTCATGAACGTGCGATAGATGTTGTGCACGCATCGAGCACATACCATGCGGTCACGGACGGGACACTCAGTGGGGCAGTCTTCGGTGTAATGCTTCCAATGTCCATGTTCTAAGCAAAATGAGTTGCTGTCAAAATATTTATTTGTCCCGTGTGGTTGCCGGGTGAGAACAGAGCCACTCCATGACTTCCCGTGGATCGTAAGAGGCGACTAAGGGATAAAGGCTTGTAGTATGTTAGGCGATGGGCTTACAACCTGTCACTAATACGCTGGTAAACATCTTAGCCTAAGGCCGGTCGGTCATTGCACACGAATTCCTGTCGTATGTACACGTACAATGCGGGTTTTACGAATAGAGTGCGCATACTGAATACATAGTACATACATAGTACCTTTAAGGTCGAGATTGTTCACGCGGCTTCGGATGAGTATATTTTGTACGAAAACGTGTCCAATGGGCGACCGGCCTTATAGTGCATAATTTGGTTACAGAATTATCAACAATTTTGAATAATTATTTCTACTTCTGTTGCTCTGCTTATTCCACTCTGGGAATGAAGGCGTGATTTTGTGATTGACAAGTATACCAGGGACACCCAATATTTCTTTAACTGCGGTTCCACTAAAAGGTCGTAAATATATACGGCGCCCATTTAAAATAACTCATTACAGGTTTTACCAGTGACATAAGCATACTGTTTGAACAGGGACTGACGCCTCCGGGCGTCGCGACGCACAATTGGGGAAATCCTGAACTACCCTTTTGCACAGTCCTTATGTATGTATGTATGTAAACACTTTATTGTACAAAAGAACAAACAGAACAATACAATTAATATAAAAATATGTACAAAGGCGAACTTATCCCTTTAAGGGATCTCTTCCAGCTAACCCTTGAGAGATTGAGAAGAGTGAAAGGTTGTGCAACGAGTAAACAAGTGTACAAGAAGAAGAATATAACACATTAAGTAACCAATACAACTTATATAAATAAAATTAAAATAAAACTACATTCAAATACCTACATAAATAGATACAGAAATATATACTAATAGTTAAATGTACATACATAAACTACATTTTACGTACCTAGAGGATAATTGATATTTAGGAGCTAGAGTCAAGCCAGAACTTCTTTAATTTGCCTTTTAGGGAATCTACCGTTTGTGATTGCCTAATGCCAGTCGGTAGCCGGTTCCACAATCTGACAGAATGCACCGAGAAGGATTTGGAATAGGATTTGGAATTGTGGGATGGGAATGCGAGGGTTAGATTGGCCTTTGAGCGCAACCGGTTTTGGGAGCCGGCGGCCATGAACCTAAATCGCTCAGAAAGGTAGAAGGGAGCACGAGGATTAAAAATAGTATTAAAAAGCAGCGACAAGATGTGAACGTTTCGGCGAAAACGAATAGGTAACCAGTTTAGCTGTGCACGGTAGTGGGAGACGTGATCGTATTTACGTAGGCCGAAAATGTATCTAATGCACACGTTTTGGAGTCGCTCCAGTTTATCAAGAAGCTGCTCTGAGAGGTCCATATAAGCAACGTCAGCATAGTCTAGAAGAGGAAGAAGAAGTGATTGGGCTAAAGTTATCTTGGTTTGTTGAGGGAGAAAATTCTGCAGACGCCTGAGAGAATGGAGTGAAGCGAAGAGCTTGCGGCTGACATCGGTAACCTGAGTTGACCAGGAAAGTGTCTGATCTATTGCGATACCCAAGTTTTTAACTGTAGAGGAAAAGGGAATTATGGTACCGTCAAACACCAAATTGGGCATCGCAACGTCAGACAGCTTCGAGATGTAGTGGGGACTTCCAACAACGATGGCCTGCGACTTCTTTGCATTGACCTTTAGTCCAAAATTAGTGGCCCATTTGTGGATCGTGGCAAGATCATCGTTGATAAGGTCAATCAGTCAATCAGGCAATTATGTCTTAACTAACCAGTTCAAATTTTGGACCTATCACATTATTATTATTATTGGGTTGTTGAGATGGGCCTTGTGTTGTGAGCCACTTCGACCATTGCTGATCTTTTGTAGCAGCCTTTGTTTTAGAGCTCACCGCAGAGGCCCGATGCATCCACGAACTTCCAGATGCTTTGGGCAGTGAGGAGTTGTATCTCTTGTGGGTTCATTATATGTCGCCCTAGGTAGATACTTCTGTTGCGCATTAGTGGTCCGCAAGAACAGAGGATGTGCATTGCTGTCTCCTCTGTCTCCTGACAGAACCTGCATGTCGCGTCTTGTTTCATACCTATCACATACTTATATTCTTACCTTCTCGCCTGACTCACTATGGATAGGTAGAGACTATGGTATACCAGGTGCATCACTGATCACTGTATATGTGTCTAGGGCGTTGCCTACCAACATCTCCACTCACCCTCGCTTTCTATATCTCTTCTAACTCTCCTTTCATCCATCCGTTCTAAATAACCAAACGATGTTAACATTCCCTTTTCTACCACTTCCTTGATATATATGTATATTTAATCCACATCTTTCTCGCATCTCGCCATTTCTTACTCTATCCATCATCTATGGTTCTATTGAGCTTAAAAAGATTGTATTAAAAATGACCACAAAAAAAAGGCGCATCTTCTGTAGTTTACAAGATACTTACCAAGTTCTTGTACAAGACCCAACTTGTGTCCTTGATCTTGTGATTTGTAATTTCCCGTCGCTTTCCCCGATGGCTTTTTATTAACTAAAAAAAATTAGATTGTTTGATATCTTAGGTACTATCAGCCCATTGGAACCCTAACCCACCATAGAACGGTGTCTCAGTGACATGATAAAATAATTTGTTTGACACTTCTCACGACTTGAATCATAACGTCACTGTGACACAGTTCTATGGTGGATCAGGGTTCCAATGGGCTGATAGTACTTACACACGACATATAGAGCATACCTACATCATTCATCACGTTTCCGTATCATGCAGCGCTCGTCATGTAAGTTTTAGGGTTACAATTACAGTCCGCCCGCGAGTTGAATGCACTAGGAGTCTGAGGTGAAGGGCGCCACGCCTCTCCTCTCTCACCTGCAGTGTGCACTACACTGTATAGTGCCGTCCCGTACTAGCACATTCCAAAGCTCGGCATTCAACTCACGCGCGGACTTTAGTTAGTCGCTAATGCCTAATATATACCACCATCTCAGTAACTCGTATTTCGTCGGGGTGAAACTGCAAAACCGCGTAAGTAACATTAGAAATAAGGGGCAAAATGCACCTTTTTAATGAGACTGTAAGGTTTATTTTGCTCTATCATAAATTTGTTAGATACGCGGTTTTGATACTTCACCGACGATTTGCATTTTAATACTATCACTATCCTGCAACCTTTGGCATTTGTCACGGAAGCTGCATAGACTTTAACTCAAAAATGACCGGAAAAGTTGACATTACTAAGTCCATACTGAGACGCCAAGTACATAGTTTACAGACAGTTCCCAAATTAAAAAAAAAATACATTGCGTGCGCGCTACACAAGCCCGCAATGTTGCATACAAATTTCATTGTTATCTAGTTTGTAACTTTTTAAAAAGTCAAAACGGCCATAATAAAACGAGGGCACAAGTCTTATACATCCATATTTTATTCGAAACGTAACTTTTTTATCTGTGTCTGGAATAGATTGAGTTTTTTTTCTAAAAAATGCTTGTGTTTCTACTTGTCATAAACATAAAGGCGGTAAAGAGTGATGTTATTTCACGTGAAGTTTCTGTTTATATGCGATTTGTATCTTGCGATTTTTGAGAACAGCACTATATATGCCTCGGCAGGAACGGCAATTGCCTGCTTCACTGCCTAGGCAATAATGTACTATTACTTACCTAATAGTACAGATATTATTCAAAATAAATAGGATATTTTGTAATCATTAACTTTTGCTAGGTTGTAAGTGAAGTAAAACGATGTCATAGGTGAAATTGCAAAACCGCGTAAGTAACATTTTTAATAAGGAGCAAAATGCACCTTCTTAATAAGATGGTAAGGTTTATTTTGCTCTATCATAAATTTGTTAGTTACGCGGTTTTGCAATATCACCGACGATGCGCATATTTTAGGGTCCTAAAATAATGAAACACATTTTGAATATTCAAGCACAACATTGATTAACGTCGTATTTTAGAGCAAGTGCAAGTTAATTATATAAGTTGTAAAAAGGAAAATCGATTCTTACGTTGATCATAATCTGAAACAAAAAAAATAATTGGATTCCTTCAAAAAAACATTGAATATACGAATGGTGGTAGGTACAGCCCCGTACTTTTCATGCCGTTGAAAGATTAATAATACAATTAATATAAAAACATGTAGGTACAAAGGCGAACTCATCCCTATAAGGGATCTCTTCCAGCTAATCTTACTGTAATAGACAGAGAGATGTTTAATTTTTAAGAAGTGTTATTACGGCGAATTTACTAAAAAAAAAAACAAGCAAGTGTAATAATTAGACCTAGAGATTTTCCTAGCACGAACGACGTGTTGTTAGGGCTTGACACAAAAAAACATCGACAATCCTGTTATCGATAACCACCTCTTCAACTTCATAGAGGAAATAATTGTACATCATTACGAGTATGATAGATTTGACTATCTGATAGTTATTAAGAAAATATTCACAATGTCCTAAAACTTATAGACGTACCTAACCGGAAAAAAAAATACAATCATATGTCTTATGATTCATATAACAATGTGGTGCGTTTTAAAAATTAAAATAAGAATGATAAGTTAATATCAAAACTATAAATTTATTAATAATTTATATTTTACACAAATCAGTGAAAATCGCTCTATGATATTGAAGTGGTAATTATCGATAACCGGATTGTCGGTGTTTTTATTGTGTCAAGCACTAACAACACTCTAGTAATAATAAATGGAGTCCCGGTAATTTTTTGTTGTATCTTAAAAACGTTAAAACATAAAAGGGTCAAATTAGGTATGATTATAGAAAAAATCCTGACGAAAAAAAAATAAAAAAAATGTTCAAGTGTGAGTTGGGCTTGTGCTGATTCGATTTGAAATCAAATTCAGATATCAGTAATATTTAGTGCGTGCGGCAGTACGGAACCCACGGTGTGCGAGACTTGACCGAATTTCAGATGTTGTTTTGACGCACTTGCCCCGTAGACGCAAATTATAGTAGTTTATGCAACAGTTGTATAAGAGAGGTCAAAAAAGACGAGTGGTGTGGTTACGATGTGAGCCGTAGGCGAACATCGTAAAGCAAGACGCCACGAGTATTTTTTGACTTAGTTATACACCGTTGCATACAATACTTTTTCTACGACTAGGTTTCAAATAAAATGCAAAATTAAATTAATATACTTAGGTTAGAATACGAACGAACGAAGCACAGAACAACAAACGAGCGAGAAACATTCGAAAACAACAAAATATGTGTCTATGGTTAACTCTGTTTTTAAATTGATGTGCACTTGCCAGGTTTCATATTTTTTTTTAAAGTTGCACAATCGATTTAACTTGTGAAATAGGGACTAAAAAACACCTAATGATTTGAGAAATGAATTCTTTTACCTGATTGGTCGATTTTAATATAGCTGCGTTCTGGTTGGTTGATACCAAATAAAATGTTTTTTTTAAAGAGTTAAATTAGTAAAAGAGTTTACATACCAAAAAGAACCTAACGTTCCGATTGGCAGTCAATGTGTATTGTGATTGGTGGTTTAATTTGGTGAAGTATTTTGATTGGTCAAATTAACCTAGGTGTAAGCTTTGGCAGCTAGGCATATCGTTTTGGCTCAAAAAAGCACAAGTGCTGTTAAGGGGAATAGACTAGATAGACTTTTCTACGGAATGTTCTGCGGACATATTATCTATATTCTTATATTAGTGTTCGTGACTATATAAATGACAGATAAAAGTACAGGAGTAGGAAAAGACTTAATTAAACTACACTTAGGCCATAAGATTTATCTTTTTCCAGCAAACGCCCACAGATCAATTTCCCAGTTTTCTTTTAAGCGTTATACCTTGACTACACGCAACTTGTACAGTGGTGAGACGGTGCTATTGGCAGGGATGAGAGGTATATAGGGTGAATCCGAATGGGTATTTCGTCACGGTATATTTATACGGCGTAGGAAGTCAAACGAGCACACAAGCCACCTGATGGTAAGTGGAAACTGTGACCCATACACAAGTGACTGTGACAAGACTGCAAATGCACTGCCAACCCTGAGGACCAAGATGGAATGCCTCTATGCTAGTCATTTCACCGGCTGTCTTATCCCCAAACCAGAACACAACAATGCAAACACTGCTGCATGGCGGTAGGTTAATGGATAAGATGGTGGTACCAACCCGGACGGACGCTGCACAAGGTCCTCCCACAAGTAACCCACAAGTTTTATCACACGAAATTGGGTTTGCCATACTTGTGTGTGTAGATACACATGCACGACTACACGTAGTCTCCGAGTGCGTAGCTGTCATCGATAACGCCGTAGTGTGCGTGTCTATACGTATTAATCACACGAACGGCAAACCCGTTTTCGTGAGGTAAAACAGCTGTATTAGGTTTGGAGCCAGGGCCTCGAATAGGGAATATGCATGTTTTTTTTTTACAGCTTCAGTTGAAGCCGATTCATGTAACAAACAGATCACAAAAATCATTTTTTGAATAACTATAAAAATAACCAAGATATAAGCCAACAAAGATTTGTTCCTATCTCTTTCTAGAAAAACGGAATTTTACATGGAGTTTATATGGCCGCAGTGCACAATGACGTCACGGTGCACATCGGATCTCGCTGTCTAATTAGAAGTTTGAAATGCTTATAACTTCCGTATTTCTTGACCGATTTTAATTTTAATTTCCGTTTTGGTGATCTCTTTTACGGTATTTTCATATTTTGATGAGAAATGCGATTTTTAAAATCCATGCATATTCCCTTTTGGGAAAAGTCGTTGAGTGCGGTTTAGGAGTAGGTCAATCGGACCGTATGTTGTGTAGGGTAAAGTCACCGGTAGTGCGAAGTGGGAAATATATCTTTCGTACTCTTCCCACTCAGGCATAGTAAAAATAGAAAAAAAATCGTCTCCGGCCCTTTGGAAGTTTCTGTTATCTATTACTTGCTTAGAATGAAGCTATATGATGGCGCGTATTATTTTTTTGAGTTTCTGCTACATTCAGTTTCATACAAAACTCCGCAAAATTACTTGGACTTTGTATTTAGCAGAAACTCTTAAGAGTGAATTTAGTAATTTTTCGAGTTATGAGCCGCATATTTTCAGTCTCGTTATTTATGCTTAATACAAAAATCCAACGCATTTTGCGTCGCCGTGTGAACCGAGCCAATCATCAGCCTATATTAGTCCTACACGTTAACGAGCACGATTCGTGACCACTCTCATCCAGCTCTTGCCAGCCACCTTTCGAAGATCGTCGCTCCACCTAGTCTGAGCGTCCTACACTACGTTTGCCGATTCGCGGTCAGTTCTACGGCACAAATGACCGGCCCACTGCCACCTATTTACTGATTACGTCACTGGTCTGACAAAGTTTATCGTAAAATTTTAGATTTGAGGTCTCGCCACTGCACTGGACTAGTCAAGATATAAAGCTCTACGAGAGCGCAGCAAATCAAGTGGCTAGTGAAATAAATTTTATTTAATCAACCCAACAAACCAAGATGACTACCAGGAACCACTAAATCGAAATCTCCGTCCCTGTCACTCGTTACCCGAGACTAAATCGAGAGAATGAGCGCACGTAACGTTAAGCTTCGATTTTCAAAGTAGTACGATCACGTAAACAGGCCGCTGAGCGAGGAGAGGATGTGTTTGCGCATGGGCACAATCGCCAACCAATAGCGTGCGCGCATAAGCTTACCGGCGGAGTGTTCCCCTACACCCCCTTCATACCACCAATTTCGTCGATAAATGCGCGACTCGATTCATAGTTTCAAAGTACGAGGAAAATAGACCTTAGGAAAAGGACTGTAGGTCGATTTGAGTGGTTCCAGGATGAACTTTATTTCAGTGACGAGTGGTTCGATAGTGGAATGTTGCTGTAGGCACTAAGTTAAACAATTCCTCAGAGCAAACCTACCAAGTGAGCTTTGCTTCTCCGGATACCATAACCTGGTGCCCTAACCTAGAAGCATTACGCTGACTAGCGTTTCTATTAGTTTCGTTTTTAAACCAATCGCGTCACTGGTAGATGACGTGATACGAAGAGTCACGTGATCTACCTACTAGTGACGCGATTGGTTCCAAAACGAGCCCCTGGAAAGTGGCGTTCTTTTCGCTAACCCATCGAACCGCCATCGCTCTTATGGGACCGTCTCCGTCTACTTTCCTTAAACCTAGACCAACCCTGCATATAACCAAACCCCTATGATTCAATTCATGGCTACTACTACCAAATACTTGATCTCACTGTACTTGTTACGTGTAGGCAAGATACCTTGGTTGATCCAATCATTCTCATCCTGCCCGTCAACTTTCAGCTTCGTCGGCCCGCCTCCTGGAGGAGGCATGTCCAGCTGTGGATTCTCGGGAGACTGCTGAAGGGGGTCATCACCATAGTCAACGTCGACGGCGCCATCAGGGACTCAATAAGAATTAAAAAAATATCATGTTTTATTACCCCTGGTCACAAATGAGGGGTGATACAAAATAAACAGATAGATCGTATCGGACGCGTTTAATTAACGCTAACGTGTTTTAAGCGTAGCGATGCAACGTCAACGAAACGTCAGCAGCGCGACGTCAATAAAGTCTTTCGAACGTCTCGGCGTCTTACCAGCGAATTGGGATTGTTCATATTTTTTAAATTACTCTGGTTTGAAAACCATTTCGAGGAATAGGGTTTTAAAGCCGTTCTGCGTTATTTCATTTTTGAAATAATTATCTATTTCGGACATTTCGACAAAAGTATGTTTGACCTTTGTTTGATTTTCGTTTTTGGCTTGAAGCCCGCCCTCCTAGGTGTAGCTTCGAGGCGAAAACCATTTGAAATAGTATGTTTTATTACACTATTACAAACACTGTTTATGATTAGATATCTGCTAAATAAATAAAGATATTAAAACAAAACTATTGGGTCAAATACAAAATTAATGAAATTGGTCTCTTAAAATGAACTATTCTTTCGAATTAGAATGTAAAAACCGTGAGCTATTTTTTTTGGTCTATCCCAATTGCCGGCGTCTGTGGTGGGCACTAAGGCGCTGGTGAGATGTTGACGCTCGATAGACGGTGCTGCTGTCGTGTAGCCGGTGCGCCAACGTTTAGAAACGTTAAGAAACCAAGAGTCATTGGGAAAGATTCTTATAGGGTAATGTCATCAGTGGTCAGCCAGAGACCTGTAGTCAGCCTCTGCCTGTACTTTGTATGAGTGGGAAGAGTACGAAATATATATTTCCCACTCTTCGCACTCATTATAAAGTCGACTACTGGTCTTTGGCTGACTACTGGTGACTTTACCCTACTAGGTTTCATGAGAATCGGTTGGGTTATTTAAGAGATGTCAGCTCCGTAAGTAAGGGCCGTTCTATTAGTAATTAATCTATTTTAAGGGTTATTATTCTTACTGTCACTGCCTGCTGTCTGCTGTGCATTTTGTTTCATTTCACCATTGTAGTCTTCGTGCAGGAATTCATCGATGTCTTTGCTGAATTGGGCCGCATCTTCATCGAACTTTTTTAGACTACAAATAATGAATAAACGTCATTATACTGAATACGCAGTAGCAGAAAAAGAATGGTAATGCCAATAGTTCGTCTTTAATCAAAGGAATTTCACTTGCTTGCATGTGTGCGTGCCTCAACCGTACGCGCCGCGAGCCACCACAAGCAAACTCAACAGGACGGAACGAGCCGGTTTAGTCGGGGCCACGCCGTGCCGCGTTTGGTTGCGTACGTCCGAACGACGCATAGCACCCGACCAGCAATAGGCAACAGAAACTACTATCATCATCATCATCATCATCATCATTTCAGCCGAAAGACGTCCACTGCTGGACATAGGCCTCCCCCAAGGCTCCACTCAGACCGGTCTTGTGCTTTTCGCATCCACCGCTTTCCCGCGATCTCCACAAGGTCGTCACTCCATCTCGTTTGAGGCCTACCTACAGCCCGTCTCCCGGTCCGCGGACGCCACTCAAGAACCTTCTGACCCCATCGGCCATCAGTCCTGCGAGCGATGTGCCCCGCCAACTGCCACTTAAGTTTAGGTATTCTTCGGGCTATGTCGTAACCTTAGTTCTACTGCGGATATCATCATTTCTGATTCTATCACGTGGATTCTTCCTTATGAGGCGCAGGTTTTTTTTTGTTTCTTCTCCACTAAAAGTAATCTTTAAAATTCTATTTGAATGTTTTTCATAATGCCAAGGACAAGGCAAAGAATGAGAACAAACTTTAAAAGATAAGATGATGGTACCAATCCGGATGGACCGGGTCCTTCCACGTTCCAAGCTAAAATATGTTCTACATATGGTACGTATAGAACAGATATGAGACAACTGATGAAATCACTAGCATAGAGCCAATCTACCTTAGTCCGCAGGGTTGGCAACGCATTTGCAGTCTCAGCATTGCAGTCTTGAGATTGTAGTCAGCAAACTATGGATCCCTGATGCTTCTTAATGCTATAGAAAAACTTACTCTTTAACTATCACATGTTTTTTCTCTTCATTTCTCATTTTAGGTTGCTTTACCTTCGGTTTCTTTCCTGAAATAATGATTATTTAAAGTTATTCATTTTGCTAAGTGACGTATCATACGAAATATATTAGAGGATTAAATACTGAATAAGAATACTTTATTTGCATATTGTAAAAACTTAATTTTTAGGGTTCCGTACTCGTAAAGAGACCGATGGGACTCTATTAATATATCTGCTCTCTCCATCAGTTCGAAAGTGATACAATCAAGTGTGTCCCTGTTTGAGAACCGTTTTTTTCAACGTACTCGTATTATTGTTTTCGGTACATCGTTAAAATGCAAGACACTTTCCGTTTTGGATTTTCCCCACTTGCAAAAGGATGATGGGCAATTTTGTATGGACCCTGTCCCCGCCCTCCAACAGACACGGGATGCAATATATGTTCATTAGGGCCCAAAAACAAAATACCTATTTTAGTAGCAAAATCGATGGGATTTTTTTAATGAAAAAAGAACAAGAAAACCCCATACAAAGGCGATCGTCGCAAAGTAAAAATACATCATGCTGCCAAGATCTATAAACTGGGACATGTTTCATCTCTGTTGGTGGGTGGGGACATTTTTGTCCATGTTCCTCTCCCATTGTAATTAGGCCGAAATAGGTAGATAGGTTTAGGTTAGTTTTGCAGAAGGCACGAAGGGCCGCAGCACCCAGAAACAGGAGCATCTGCAACTCGTAAAACAAAGTGGAAAGATGCGATTGGAGACAAAAGAATATTGGGAAAAAAGCCAGTGGAAAATTTGCTACGCGGAATTAATAATCATACATACATACATACCTTCACGCCTTCATTCCCAGAGTGGAGTAGGCAGAGCTACAGAATTACTAACAACTCTTAAAACTTGTTGATAACTCTGTAACCACAATTTGCACCATTAGGCTAAGATATTTAACAGTGTATATAGTGACAGGTAGCAAGCCCATCGCCTAACAGCACTACAAGCCTTTATTCCCTTAGTCGCCTCTTACGACTTCCACGGGAAGACATGGAGTGGCACAATTCTAAGCCGGCCACCACACGGCATTATTAATCAATTTTGCAGTAATCTAACATTGGATCAATATTGTCTTACCTTTATTTCCTTGTAGAAAGTCATAATCACCACCTCCACCACCCCCGTAGTTTCCGTAAGTATCGCGAGGAGCATCGTCATGGACATTATCATCATAGCGGTAACTGGGTTCGACTTGGCCGTGGCCGTGGTCATTACCACCATTATTATCCGGGTACGCGTCTTTGTTTTTATCACCGTAACTACTGAAGTCATCCTCTTTGCCACCACCACCACCACCACCACCACCACCACCACCACCACCACCACCACCACCACCACCACCACCACCACCACCACCACCACCACCACCTTTGCTATGGTCAGCGTTTCCTTTGTCCTCTACATCGGTATAATACTGTACGCCTTCATCGGACATATCATAATCGCCATTGTTGGCGTATTCGCTCCCACCTTCTTGCCCTCCATAGTCTTTCCCTTTGCCATAATCCATTCCTTCACTGTATTCATATTCCTCCTTAACTTGTTTAGCTTGCTTTACACTTGACCACCTTCCTTTTTTGTTTCGTTTCTTTCTCTTGTCAGGTTCATCTACATTCCGTTTTTTCTTGCTGCTAATTAGCCTATTTAAGAATTGAGGCTTTGATTGGTTTTCTGTCAAATTATAATTTCCTTATTATGGTCACCGGCAGAAATACTCGCCCACATGTGTGCGTGTGTGTGTATGTGTTTTTTTTAGCGGTGATTCTTTGCTAGGTTTCATGAAAATCAGTTAAGCAGTTTAAGAGATATCAATATCAGCTCTGAAAGAAGGGGTCACAATTATATCGGGGGTTTTATCTATCTAATAATTATTGCTTATTAACCTAGGACCAAAATGGAGAGCATAGTAGATTATTCAACAAGGGACTAAAACCAGCTATAATTCGACTGTCGCGTTCACCACTCTACTTTTTAATTTAAATGCGAGGGAAAAAAAGACGTTCTGTGCCGGATTAGCCACGTAGCAAGAGAACCACGCGCACCCACGTATAAACTTTAAAATGCTAGTCTGGTGGACATTCTCCTGTTTTGGTATTTTAATCGGTATGAGTGTACTCATATCAATTTGGGTTGACGATAGGATGAATAAACCAGACGATATTCTTCAGCATGATAACCTAAAACAAACCCCCCACGCAAAATAGGCGCATAATCTAAGTCGCCATTTGCAGAAAACAGCCCGCCGCAACCTGTAACCTAAAGGGGTCTGTTTATAGATATTACTACGGACCCCGTGCTTGCTCAATCCGGCACTGATAACGTTCTATACAAAATATTTAATTTTAAATAAAGTTACAATATTGATTAAAGAAAGTTTCTTACAAATTAGTAGGTACCGTGGTTTTATTTTTTATTAAGTGCTAAATATGCAAGCACTTGAAAACCATTTTTAAACTAAGTAATTGGACCATGCATTATATGATGAATTCATCCTTATTTTCATCAAATAGATTCATAATCGTGTTTCACGAAATTAAATCATTTTTAATTATATTTTTGCACAGTTGTCATTTTGAGGTTATCTGAGAGAGAGAGAGTGGAAATCCACACTCTAAAAATTGTCTATGCACAATCACTGAAAATGGCGGTAATCCTCCATTCACAAACACCGTGATTGGGATCTTTAGGGGTTTCCAATGTAAAAAAAAAACCTTTAGTCCCTAGAGATTAATAAAGAGCTTCAGTCCCGATACGCAGAAACTAAAGTAACATTTTAAGATCATGAGAAGTGAAAAATATTTTTCATACAAATACTCGCCCACCCATTTCTTTGTGTGTGTGTGTGTGTGTGTGTGTGTGTGTGCTAGCCTGTATTTCAGCGGTGATTCTTGGCTATTTTTCTAGTAAGACAATGACGTATGCTTTATCCACATTTTGTCTCGCGATAAATGTAACCATACTAGGACCGCAGAGATAACTATCAGATTGATAGAAAACCTCCGATATAATCTTCAATATAAACTTATTTCAGAGCCAATATCTCTTAAACGCCGTAACCGATTTAGAAAATCTGTTTTCAAATAAAAACTGCATCCATTCGGTTCATGTTACACACACACATAGCGACCAAACTTATGACCTCTTTTTGCGTCGGTTAAAAAAACTAGGCTAAGAGAACTTTGTTATTGGGATTTCAAACAGCGTATTCCCAGTTTCCGCAGATAAGATAAGGAAATATTTTGAGAATAAGGAGCTTTAGTCCCGATTAGTAATGAGCGGCTTGTAAGTTTCAAAAGTGAAACTTTCACTTAAATTTCTGCAATATTCTGAAAGTTTCATAAGTGAAACTTTCACCTAAAATGTCATGTATTATTCTGAAAGTTACCAAAGTGAAATGGTTTAATTTCTGAAAATTACTTAAGTTTTGTAATGCAACGTAAGTAACGGAAAATTTTCATTAAATTTAAATGAAATTTACTTGTGTCAGAATCATTTCCATCTAATAATGTAACTTTCAGATGTTGTAATTTTCGCAGTTGAGGAAAGTTTTGTAATGTTTCAGAAATCGCCCATCACTAGTCACGCAGAGACTAAAGTAACATTTTAAAAGCATGAGAAGTAAAAAATATTTTACATACAAATACTCGCCCACGCATTTGTTTGTGTGTGTGTGAGTGCGTGTGTGTATGTGTTTGTATTTTAGCGGTGATTCTTAGCTAGATACAAATACACATTTAGAAATCAACTTACTTTTTAATTCGTATATTGTATTTTGTCCATATGCTTCGTAATTTATGAATGAATCGTCGTCGTCACTGTAATGTGGGGGTGGGCTGTGGTTTTTTTTTTTCTTTCTTAATTCTGAAATTGTACATTTTTTTATAAAGTATAAGTATGTAATTTTTAAGGTTCCGTACCTTAAAAGGAAAAACCGCTGTCTGTCCCTCTGTATGTACTACGAGTATCAGCCGGGTAGGTACACTACATAATTCCGAATTGATCAAAATTTCGATTTTTTATAATTACGAATGCAATACATACAGGGTGATTGGTAGCTAGGTGCAAAGCTTTAAGGGGGTGATAGAGCAGCTCATAAGCTATCGATTTAACCCCCATGTATGTTCAGCAATTGTTATTAGTTTCCGAGATATTGATCATTTTAATCGGATTTTTTGTCATTTTTCCCTATGTCCGTGTATTTCGACACTTAAATACTCAAAAAGTTATTAAAAAAACTTGTGATGTAGCTTTAAAAACTTCCTTAGTTCATAGTGATTCTTATCATGCAAGAAAACAATGTTTTAAAAAAAAAAACATGAATTTAAAGTATATTCAAATTCGGATAAATGAATATTCGGTGAAACGTAATTCGGGATTTTAAGGTTTCCTTACTATCAGCCCAATGGAAACTTGACTAACCATAGAACGGTGCCACGGTGACAGTATAAAACAATTTTCACCTCAGCAGCTCAAACAAGCAGGTTTTGCTGCTTAAAAACAGTGAGCAAAATTCAATTTTGCTGCGAGCGTGAGGCAAAGTAGCTTTTTAATTATTTTTTTTAAATGCCGTGAGCAGTGCTGGGGCTATTTACAACATTCGAAAAAATTTAACTTCACTTTGTTCTGTCACTTTCACTTCGATAGGAAAAAAGCGAGAGATAGAAACAACTTGATTCGAAATTCGATTTTCAAATTCCACACATAGTAGGCCCAAAAAGAAACGCACGTTCGGATGCACACATAACCGTAAAATTGCAAATAAAACTATCTGTTAAAGTTTGAAATGTGTTTATTATAACTATTTTATACGATCATTTTTTTTATTTAATGTTTTGAAGACAAAATTAATGAAAAATAAGAAGTTTATCATGTATCTACATAATTTTGTTATTGTTTTAGCAATCTTTGATTTCGTGACATAAACCGCGGGGGGCAGTTTCAGAACGCATTTCAAAAATAGCGGGATTATTGTACTTGTTTAAAAAAAATGTTTTTTGTTGCTTTTCTGTTACGCTACGTCTCGCGAAAAATATCTTATGATATTTTTAAGCAATGGAGACTTGCAAATGGTTCCAAAACTTTTTCGGAGACTGTACTGTTAGCGTATTTCATAGAGTTATCACAAACAAAGCAACCATCAACAATGTGGAGTATTTACTCAATGTTGAAAACAACAATAAAAACGAAGGATGATGTGCACATTGAAACCTACCACAAACTCATTGCATTTTTGAAGAAAATATCAGTAGGGCACAAACCCAAGAAGTCCAAATTTTTTTTCAGCCGCTAATGTTCAAAAACGGCACGGCGGATGGAGGTCGAATATGGTTGCGGAAGGATATATTGAAGATTCACTTGAAAATAAAACTAAAATCTGTAAGCGTATCATAGAGAACATAAGTTTGAAACAGACCTCAGATCCTTGGTCTCGCCCATCTACTTCCAGTCACAAATACCGCCACTGAGTCACCTACTTTCTCTATTCCTCTGTCACAGCCCACAACAAGTAAGGAAGCCGAAATCTCAGCCTCATCAACTACTCAAACTCAAGTTTCTAAGACAACAATATCGGTTCCAAACAAAACTGTAACATTTAACTTGCAAAACTGCAGTAATTTTACTTTTAACTTTTAATTTTTGAAATTGTTGGTTTTACAAATATAGATACATGTTATTTAGTTTTTATCATATTGTTTTTTTTCATGTCTTCACTCAAAAACAAAAAAAGCCTCTGCTTCGCCATTCCGTTGTGGGTTCATGTCACACCTAAAATCTTCAAGCTTCATCTGGCATGTCTCCTCTTCGGGGTAGTAAAGTATCAGGCCACAGCAACAAATTGCTGGAAAAATCTGTTGCCTGCTTAGGAACCTGAAATGTATACATGGTTTTAAGACTCAGTTAAAGAAACACTTGCAGTTAAGGGAACAGTAACTATTAACACGTTCATGGACGCGGATGCTATAGCAGTCGTGTATCATACCGGCTATAGCATGGGCGTCATAAATACGGGGGTCAAATTAAAATGGTTTTTTATTACTGTCCGTGAACGTGTTAATTTGGTTCCAGTCAGATACCTGTTTTTTATGTCCCACAAGCATTAAGTAGCATGATGTTAGTAGCTGTTTTTCTTTGTTTGAATTTGTTCAAGTTTAGAAATCCACGTCTTTTGTTCAATTTAATTTATTTTTTGTAGATTATGACTCTACGAGGCTGTCAATGATTCCGTCAACGTAACTACTTTAGCTCATAATCTGCCCCCGTCGCTTCAGAACCTGAAATGTATATACATAGTTTTAAGGCTCATTAAGGAAACACTTGCAGGAACGCGAAAAAGTCGAGAAAATTTCAGACATATGAGACTACCTAGTTGCAATTTAGTTCGAATCACGTATTCACATACCTTTTTTTATGTCCCACAAGCATTCAGGAGCACGGTGTTACTAGACGTTTTTCATAGTTTGATACTCAATTTGGTTTTCATGGTCCTTGACCTACTTTTGCTAATTTGTTCTGCGTATTAAACAAATGTAATGTAATGTAAATGACGATGTAATTTTTGTTAATTTGTCCGCCATAGCCAATAGCCATAGAATAGACAAGGCCTAATTAAAGCCACAGACTACATAAAGCTGTATAAAGTTGTGTTTGCACTACGGCATTATCAAGTTGAGTGACAGGTTTTATCTGTTTCATGTTTATTTTTTTCCACTTTTTATTTTATTAGTATTTTGCTTTGCTTGTGATTGATGCATATGCGATCGTGTCGTTATTTAGTCGTGTATTCACCAAATGGTCACAACGGAAGACCTGCGTTGGCCCTACCAGCTTCGCGCTGTGTTGTTCTCGCTGCTGAGGTGAAAAGTTGTATGTCTCACACGAGACCAAAGTTTTTTACGTCTCGTGTCTTTGAATCCCTCGCTACGCTCAGGATTCTAACCTAGAATCACTCGCTACGCTCGTGATTCAATAATAGAATCCTTCGCTTACTCGGGATTCAACATCATCACTCGCAGCAAAAACCAACTTTGCTCTCTTGTTGAACAAATAACTATTTCCTACTCCTGTACTTTTATCCGTCATTTATATAGTCACGAACACTAATATAAGAATATAGATAATATGTCCGCAGAACATTCCGTAGAAAAGTCTATCTAGTCTATTCCCCTTAACACGTCCGCTGCGGGGCTCAACTTGAAGGACTTTTGGCTGGTGCAGTTGAGATCGAATCAGCCCAAACCGGAACTCTTTTACAGTGCGGGTGAGGCCGAATCGCTCTCAAATTTCAGTAGTTACCTACTTAAATACTTCATAACTTTGCCAAGAATAGGACCAGGGGTTTTTTTTGTGTTGTAGTCATTGCTCAGTAAATGTTTTAATATACACTTAGCTTCGCCCTTGGTTCTGACCTCTGGCTTAAGAAAAAATACCTAAAGAATTTATGAGGTCTTTTAGCCCTCAAAACGCACTAAATTTTATCTAAGACTAGAGCAGGGAATGGCACTTATAGCTAAATTATCGATGAAAGAATGATCATCTTATCGAGCATCTTTAAAGGCGTTTAATTGTGTGTTATCACAAATATTTGTTCCTGGGTCATTTGTTAATTGCCGCTTAGTAGCAATACAAGCTTTGCTTAGTTTAGAGGTAGGTTTGTATAAATGCTCTAACAGGAAGAAAATAAATTTTGGTTTATGTAAATAAAACCCATTCATTTATAACATTATACAGTGCAGGTACTATACATATGTATGATAAAAAAGCTTGTCTCCAGATTTACTTGTGTAGAGTAAATTTTGTTCCTTATAATAATGGGAAAATGTTTCTATTTCTATTTAAATGTATACCTATAATTGTCAATTATAAAATGTGTGTACACTTATGTCTACTTTATAAAACACACTACACATAAAATAACAACACAATAATTATTCACATTTATAAACAATAACTATCTAGCAAACACTATCGATCGGTTACGATCACTTACGTATTCAATACCTATTATTTACGTAAAACACGCTTGGTTCAGCATCGATAACTATCACCGCACTGACGTCAAGCGGTCAACTCCCGCGTCGCCCGCGCCCCGCTCCGTGCGGCCTTGAGGTCAACTTTCTTGAGGCTAAATTAACCTCAACCCGCACTGTGTGAAAAAATTATATACCCAGTGCGTTCGAGGCTTATTTAGACCTCTAACCTTTTTTCTGTATAAAAGAGTCAGAGTTTGAGAAACATAAATAAATGTATATTTGTCTTTATCATACGCCTTGTAAGTAAACGGCAACAGCTCCCGCATGAGAGAGATATCACAACTTTTAGCCCCGCACCGACGTATCGTCGAGCTTGAGGCGGTTTTGCCTCAACCCGCAGTGAACGTGTTAACAGCACTTGTGCTTTTTTGAGCCAAAACGATATGCCTAGCTGCCAAAGCTTACACCTAGGTTAATTTGACCAATCAAAATACTTCACCAAATTAAACCACCAATCACAATACACATTGACTGTCAATCGGAACGTTAGGTTCTTTTTGGTATGTAAACTCTTTTACTAATTTAACTCATTAAAAAAAAACATTTTATTTGGTATCAACCAACCAGAACGCAGCTATATTAAAATCGACCAATCAGGTAAAAGAATTCATTTCTCAAATCATTAGGTGTTTTTTAGTCCCTATTTCACAAGTTAAATCGAATGTGCAACTTTAAAAAAAAAATGAAACCTGGCAAGTGCACATCAATTTAAAAACAAAGTTAACCATAGACACATATTTTGTTGTTTTCGAATGTTTCTCGCTCGTTTGTTGTTCTGTGCTTCGTTCGTTCGTATTCTAACCTAGGTATATTAATTTAATTTTGCATTTTATTTGAAACCTAGTCGTAGAAAAAGTATTGTATGCAACGGTGTATAACTAAGTCAAAAAATACTCGTGGCGTCTTGCTTTACGATGTTCGCCTGCGGCTCACATCGTAACCACACCACTCGTCTTTTTTGACCTCTCTTATACAACTGTTGCATAAACTACTATTGTTTGACACTTCTCACGACTTGAATCATAACGTCACTGTGACACAGTTCTATGGTGGGTCAGGGCTCCATTGGGCTGAGACGCTTAGATCTGTCAAACCTCGCATAAACCGAAGCGAAGCGAGAGCCGGTCCCTAGTTTTAAAATTAAAAAAATATACCTGTTACATCTTTCCTCGACCTTTTTTTTACGCCCGCAGCTGAAAGTAAAATATATTTTTTCACTTCCCATGCTCTTAAAATGTTACTTTAGTCTCTGCGTATCGGGACTAAAGCTCCTTATTAATATCTAGGGATTAAAGTTTTTTTTATTACTTTGGAAATCCCTAACCATCCAATCACGTGGTTTGTGAATGGAGGATTATCTCCATTGTTAGTGATTTTGCATAGACAATTTTTAGGGCGTGGAAATAACCTCAAAGTGACAACTGTGCAAAAATATAATAGAAAATGATTTAATTTTGTGAAACACGATTAATGATAACGAATATGAATCTATTTGATTAAATTAAGGATGAATTCATTTTATAATGCATGGTCCAATTAGTTTTTAAATGGTTTTCAAGTTTGAACCTGTTGCCTAAACATGCAAGCTTTAAATAACATACATACATAAACTCACGCCTTCATTCCCAAAGTGGGGTAGGCAGAGCTAAGGAATTACCAGCAACTCCAAAACCTTGTTATAAATAATAAAATAAAATAATAAAATAAAGTTTATTTGGTTCAACAATAGAAGTGCACATCACAATAAGGTTGGGATCTCCTATTAAGTATTCAGATACTTGTATCAGGAGAACCCGCTCTTCTAAATACAGCAATGTTTAACAAACTTCCTATAGTTAGAACATTTACAGTTATAATTAAAAAGTAGAAAGACAGAGAGTATGGAAAAATAATAACATTTGTGGTATCCCCCTCCTGTTCACCAAGTGCTGCC
Source organism: Acleris emargana (assembly GCA_927399475.2). NCBI lineage: Eukaryota > Metazoa > Arthropoda > Insecta > Lepidoptera > Tortricidae > Acleris > Acleris emargana. The sequence goes on from OV656862.1 coordinate 3,627,561, forward strand.
ACCAAGATTGGTTTGTTGCACGTTTGTAAAGAAGGGGGAAATTAACCACTAATACTTAATACTAGAGCTATCCCTATTTAGGAACTCTTAACACTTATAGATTAATGTGTGTGTATGTGTGTGTGTGTGTGTGTGTCTGTAACCACATTTTGCATAATTATGCTGAGGTGTTTAACAGCGCATTAGTGACAGGTTGCAATGCAAGGCCATCGCGTAACAGTACTACAAGCCCTTATTCCCTTAGTCGCCTCTTACGACATCCACGGGAAGACATGGAGTGGCACTATTCTAACCCGGCAACCACGCGGGGAGCTTTAAATAATAATCTTAATAAACTTTCTTATAATCAATATTGCAATTTTGTATTGGATTTTGGATTTGGATTGAGCAAGCACGGGGTCCGTAGCAAACTCTACCCCTGGTTTCTTTTAGATTACAGGTTGTGGCTCTTTTCCGCAACTAAACGACTTAGATATGCGCCTATTTTGCGTGGGGGTTTGTTTTAGGTTATTATGCTGAACAATATCGACTAGATTATTCATCCTATCGTCAACCCTGATGGATATAAGGTAAGGGCACCTATTACCGCTCCCCCCAAAATCGACACCAATTAACGCGGTATTTTTAAAAATGCGTTTCATGAACAAGTCGATTTTCTCACTAAGAAACTTATTTTACACGAGCAAAGCGTAGTTTGTAGACTACCGGTTTTTTTAGCGCTAGTGTTTATGCATCAAATAAACAACTCGCAAACCGCCAGTATCCGCGACGCCGGCGCAGGAGCAGGTTGTGCCATTCAAACGCGAGACGCCACACGTAAGTAAACCCACATTTTATTTAGTGATTTGCGTAATAGTTGTAATGACTATCCTAATGCTAAGATTTTTAAATTATTGCTTATTGTTTTCTTTGCGACTTCCAAGTACTATTTTTGTGTGTTTTTGTATGGAAATACGTTAAAATTAGAATATTAAATACCGCGGTAATCGGTTTCGTTTTTTGCTATGGCTCCTTAATCCGAGGTATACCACGGTAATAGCTAAAATGGTACTTTAGTTTCTATGGCCTTTATTTTTTATATCTGCTGTTGGTTATTTTTTTTTTTAGTGCTATAAAAAACTTTATCTATCTAAGCAGTTTAAGAGCAATTTCCGTGGTATGAAAAATACTAATAAAGGCCTTATTTTTTACTATAAACTTGTGCACTATATTACTTGTTTTCATAGAAACCCTTAATATGTTTGAGTCGTTTAAATATAAAGATATATTTAAAGATATTCTTGTTAGTTTTATGAGTTTTGTTTTATTAGATGGTTAAAATGTTAAGTTTTTATTTGTTTAACCAACGTCACGATAGCTTAATTTTTTTATGGGTCGGAATAAGGTTTTATAGTACCGTGAATTTATCCTATTACCGAGGGTAAGAAAAGATAACCCTCGGTAATAGGATGTATGGGAACCTAGTTCCGAGGTATTTAGATTTTTTATGGGTCGGAGTTAGGATCCCATACTATCTCCTATTACCGTGTGACAGTAAATGACATATAAATTTTAGGGTACCGTAGTCCGGATTCCTTAATAAAATTAAGATGTTTTTGATAGTAAAGCTTACCCTCTTGGAAAGTGTTGTATTAACTGATGGTACAACGCTTATTTGGCAGACTGGATTTTTTTATTAGTCTGTCGAAAACTGGAATAATAGTACTAAGCGTATGTTTATTTTGTATTTCAAATATTTCGGTGAAATTACTAATGTGACTTTTCTTTTTAAGAATCAAACAGTAAAATGGTTATTTTTTACACAACAACCCAGTTGGTTAGCAAGTTTAGGGTAAAACATAATGTTGATTATTGCATCATCATCATGCATCATGCTACTAAGATTTCCCATTTTAATTATATTTTTGTATAATCATTTATTTTTAAAGAAAGGTAAGTAATGTTTACTCTTCCAATTACATTACAAAGGGCAAATCTATGTTATTTATTTGATTTTTGTTCAAACGAAGATTGATTATTAAAAAAAAAAAAAAAAAATGTTGATTTAGTACTCAGTTTTATTTAAAAATAAACTTTATCAACTTTTAAATGTTGTATTTAAGTAGATTTACTAAAAAAAAAACAAAATGTTAAATATTAAATGTACGGAACCAAAAATACATAAATCCTCTACCCACGGTAATAGGAGCATCATCCGCGGTAATAGGGTCAAAGCCCGTCTAATACCACGGTAATAGGAGAATCCGACTTTTTGGGTTTAATATTTATTTTATCCCAAATAATCACCTAAAATGAGGTCATAAAGGTGGTAATTAAAAAGTTCAATCAACACACTTTTATAAAAAAAATCCTTTTGGTCGTTAGGTTGTCTTGATTCCCTTAATTTTTGGCTCTGATTTGAAAACTACCTTAACTCCCACGGTAATAGGTGCTGTTACCTTAAGTACACGCATACTGATGTAAATATCAAAACAGGAGAATGTCTACCAGACTAGCATTTTAGAGGTTAGACGTGGGTGCTCGGGGCCACCTAACGTGGCCTTACTACGTGGCTAATCCGGCACTGAACGTCTTTTTTTCCAAAGTGAAAAGTAGAGTGTTTAACGCGAGACTAAACAACCATAATGACACTCGAATATAGCCACCCGCGCTTCGCTTGGGTGGCTAAACATCTCGTGTCATTATGGCTTGTTTTAGTCCCTTGTTGAACAATGTAACTACTAAAATAAGTATATTGTATCTAACGTGACATCCTTCGCTTGACAAAGAGAGCACCGCCTTTTGTTCTCTGCACTGTCGCGAAGTAAGGAAAGAGAACATTCTCAATGCTCTCAGATGTTTCCGATAATATTCTCAATAATTTAATGAGAAGATTTCTTAACTTCTGCAACTCGTACATTCAGCTGCAGAGAAAAGGATACCCCCCCTCCTGGTAAGGATCGTTTTTTTTCAAAAACCTGTGGTTAAATTTATATGATTTTTCGGTGAATTGAAGATTTTACTATTGTCTACAAACTCAAAATCATTTAAATCTAACCACGGGTTTTCGAAAAAAAAAAATCCTTACCAGGAGAGGGGTATCCTTTTTTCTGCAGCTGACTGTACATTGCTAGGCCCGTGCCCAGGGCCCCCATCCTCAGGGAGTCCCATCCCGAAGGACCGCCAATGTCTCTCACGAGATCATACTAGAATAATATTAGTATGCTTAATTGACTTTCTTTACTTTCCAAAAAGGCCCCGAATTCTTGTGTAAGCATGGGACCCAGCATAGTTTAAGAAGTCTTGCTGACCGACCCTGCCCATATTTGGCATTTCCAAAAGAGCCATTTTAGATTTCCCAATCTCTTATTTGTCAAAGCTATATGATATACTTTTGTTTTTCTTTTTTTTATGGCATAGGAAGGTAAACAAGCACACAGGCCACCTGATGGTAAGCGTGAACTGTGACCCATAGACATTTGCATTCACAAGACTGCAAATGCACTGCCAACCCTGAGGACTAAGATGGAATGCCTCTATGATAGTCATTTCACCGGCTGTCTTATCCCCAAACCGGAACACAACAATGCGAACACTGCTGCTTGGTGGTAGGTTAATGGATAAGATGGTGGTACCGACCCGGACGGATCCTGCACAAGGTCCTCCCACAAGTACCAATAGCTTCTGCCCGCGACTTCGTTCGCGTAGATTTCGATAATATTAGTAGGATTACTATACGATGACAACAGTATAATTAATAAAAAGCCTTCATAAACCTTACCTGGTAGTTCCCTCTTAGATCTTTTCTTTGGTTTCGCAGCTGCAAATACAAATTTATTATAAAATGTTTAAAAAGCAAAGAACTGAATCTGAAAATTATTGAAGGGTTACGTTGAATTTTCTAGATGCTCATGATCAGAGCTAAATTTAAATAGGATCCTTTATACTCTACTCATGAAAAAATAATAATCAAGTAACACTCATACAATAAAAACACTCTCCTTTTTAGGGTTCCGTACCTCAAAAGATAAAAACGGAACCCTTATGTTATTATACTCTGTTGTCCGTCTGTCTGTCCGTCCATCCGTCTGTCTGCCTGTCAAGACTCTTTATTTCCGGAACGCGTGGAGATATCGAGTTGAAATTAAAACAAAATACTCAAGTCTACAGTTTCTTGAAGCTGTGAAAAAAATCAAACTTCTAAGTATTTTTTTTTTATAGCATGGGTAGGCAAACGAGCACACTGGCCACCTGATGGTAAGTGGAAACTGTGACCCATAGACATTCGCATTCACAAGACTGCAAAAGCGTTGCCAACCCTGAGGACTAAGATGGAAAGCCTCTATGCTAGTCATTTCACCGGCTGTCTTATCCCCAAACCGGAACACAACGATGCGAACACTGCTGCTTGGCGGTAGGTTAATGGATAAGATGGTGGTACCAACCCGGACGGACCCTGCACAAGGTCCTCCCACAAGTAAACGTAAAGTTAACGTAAAAAAAAGGTAAGGCCGATTCTGCCGCAATAAAGGTATATTTCGACACTCAAGGGAATCAAAATCTATAGGGTAGTTTCCGTTGACCTAGAACTATGAAATTTGGCAAGTAATACCGTCTTATACTACCAATACTTATAGGAATAAAACAAAAAACTATTTTTTTAATTAAAACACAAAAAAACAGGGTCTTTATGCAAGGAACGGCGGTCCAAATTTTGAATTGAGTTAACCGTGTCATGTGGAACCCTCCGTGGGCGAGTCCGACTCGCACTTGACCGGTTTTTGAAGTTGGTTGAAAAACTAATGCATTATGTAGTTAGTAGGTTACCTAATTGGAGTATGGTTTAGAATCTAATAAATTATTGAATAATTGGAATATATTAATTGAATATGGATTATCGAGTAATTGGACCATGGTTTGGAATTACATACATTAAATCACGCCGGTTTCCCAGAGGGGTAGGCAGAGACCACTTCTTTCCACTTTCTACGATCTTGACAAATTTCTTTCGCTTTTTCCACATTCATACATCGAGCCATATGCACGCACGTCGGTTTCGGGTACTTAAGATTCGGCCCTTTTCCAGTATTTCTCCGATTTGATTCGAAAAAGTACGCCTAGGGCGGCCGCTTGCGACCCTTCTTTCTGTGTTTCGATCTGTGTAATTATATATTTCGTCAATCTTCTTTCATCCATCCTTTCCAAATGACCGAACAATCGAAGCATGCCCTTTTCGATCTTAGAATTGAATATGGATTATCGAATAATTATTGGAATATTACCTTGGGGCTGGTGAGATCCATGACCACATTTCTTCATAGGCACTATGGTGGCTTCCATACCTGTATAACAGACAAGTTGCTGTCAAGAACGTTTTCAACTCCCGATGGAAAAAGAGGGGTTTTACAAGATTAACGTGTGTGTATCTTCCAAACGGATACATTGATCCGAATTTATTTTAATGCTAGTGTAGTAATGATTCTTAGCTAGCTAGAGTTAAGAAATATCAGCTCATTATCAGGGGTTTTTTTTAAACATGAGTAGTTTTTTTGATGATTGTCCCGTCAGCCACTAGTTTTTGAAACTTATCTAACGAGCCATAACTCGATGTGCCTACGTTTAGTGCAGCGGAGATCCTGTCGCTACCTTCCGACTCCATCATCAGGTCAGCTCCCTAATGTAGTATCGTCGTCGGTCCTAATGCATCAATGTCTGAATCTTATACGAGTACTACGACGTGTGGCTGATAAGTGATCTCCTTGGTTAGAAATATAAACAAAAATAATGCAGGCTGGTATGGATTTATCATCATCATCATGTCAGCTGAAAGACGTCCACTGCTGGACATAAGCCTCCCCCAAGACTCTCCACTCAGACCGGTCTTGTGCTTTTCGCATCCACCGCGTTCCCGCGATCCTAACAAGGTCGTCACTCCATCTTTTTGACGACTACGGCATTTTTCGCCCAACGGTTCTAGATCAAACCCATTATGTATAATTTAATATTCGTCTGTTATTCTATTTTCAATTGTACATTACCGATGACGACATGAAGGCTGCGGTTACTGACATTTTTGACGACCAGCTGTAAGATTTTTTTTGAATGGCTTTATTTTAATATTTTAAAAATGTAAAAAGTGCATTTTATTAGCAGGGTAGTCCCCTGAATAAAAAATATATAACTATGACAACCTTTTTTTTAAAGTTAGGTAGATTACTTATCAACAGCCCCTCGTAAAGCCATTTCTGCCTGAATCCAAAATATTTTTAGTGCTGTGATTACCCTCACCTAACCTAACTGCAGGTGTTTGGAAACCTTAAAAAGTTGTCGGACTCAGCTGAAAACCAGTTTAGGACAAACGGTAAGTAATAAGGATCCCAGAGAAAACTCTTTATAAATCGCGCTTGACGACGCGCTGGCCTAGTTGGTAGTGACCACTAGTGACCCTGCCTACGAAGCTAGTGGTCCTGGGTTCAAATCCCGGTAAGGGCAGATATTTATGTGATGAGCGCAAATATTTGTTCCTGAGTCATGGATGTTTACTATGTATTTAAGTATATATTTCTCTATACATACATACATACATAAACTCACGCCTTCATTCCCAGAGTAATATATATTTCTCTATATAAGTATTTATATCGTTGTCTATTACCCATAGTACAAGCCTAGAGCTTAGTTTGGGACTAGGTCAATTGGTGTGACATTGTCCACTGAAAAAATAAAATAAAAAAATCGCCCGTAACTAGTTTTTCTCAAAAATGACCGGAAAAGTTGACATTACTAACTCCATACTGAGACGCGAAGTACATAGTTTACAGACAGTTCCCAAATTAAAAAAAAATTACATTGCGTGCTCGCTACACAAGCCCGCAATGTTGCATACAAATTTCATTGTTATCTAGTTTGTAACTTTTTAAAAAGTGAAAACGGCCATAATAAAATGAGGGCGCAAGTGTTATACATCCATATTTTATTCGAAACGTAACTTTTTTATCTGTGTCTGGAATAGCTTGAGTTTTTTTTTCTAAAAAAAGCTTGCGTTTCTCCTTGTCATAAAAATAATGGCGGTAAAGAGTGAGGTTATTTCACGTGAAGTTTGTGTTTATATGCGATTTTTTTTCTTGCAATTTTTGAGAAAAGCACTATATATGCCTCGGTAGGAATCGCAATTGCGGGCCTCGTATTTTTTACCAATTCTCGGCCCGTAATTGCCTGCTTCACTGCCTAGGCAATAATGTACTTTTAAGTTGTTCGCTACTTACCTCGATGACACTTGAAATATTGCATTTCACACTTATTAAACACCATTATGTGAAAGGATTTCTTCGTGCCATTGTACTGACTCTTCACCCTGATGCAAAGCGGAGCTTCTACGGTTGAACATTTCTTTGCTCCGCATTTTGAAAATAATTCATTTTGTAATTCCTTGTTTAGAGTCTCATTAAGAAGTTTTGAGGATGCTAAATGGAAAACTAAAAGAATAATAAATATTAGGGGACGGGTGCGAATTTAATTAGTCCCAAACTAATAAAGCTAGCCTAGAATTATATCGAAATGTAATGTCTCAAATTGTGAAAGTTTCTTATGAGAAATTCTCGGAAATTTCTTATAATATTTTCAAATTTTGTATGGAAAAAGAACATTCTCAAAGCTCTTAAATGTTTCCGATTATATTCTCAGTAATTTCTTAACTTCTGAGAACTTTCTGCAACTTGTGCATTGCTAAGCTAGGCTCGTTGGGCCCCGCGTACAAAAAAAATATCCTAGGTACATACTTAATACAGCCTTTGCAATAAAGATCCTAAGGAAAAAAGAAATTCCTTTGTTTTTATGACTCGCAATCGAATTAGAAAATTGATTCTGTGATATTTACAATAATCTCATATTCCATTGACAAATTTCGTCGTAAGGTGGGCCAAAGGCTAGGTTAGCTATGTGCAAGTTGCAGAATATTCTCAGAATTTAAGAAATTACTGAGAATAGTATCGGAAATACGAGAGCTTTGAGAATGTTCTCACCATACAAAATTTAAGAATATTATTAGAAATTTCCGAGAAATTCTCATAAGAAACTTTCACAATTTGAGACATTAAATTTCGGTACAATGCTAGGCTAGGTTATTTAGTTTGGGTCATTAAATTCAGACCCGTCCCCTAAGCATAGGACAACTGGTGAAATTTCTAGGATATAGGCATTCCTTCTTAGTCCTCGAGGTCACGAGAAAAACGTAAAAGCGTTTCCACCTTGGCTACGGCCCTCCGGTCTATCGTTGTCCAGCCTTCATAGTGTAAGCCTAGAGCTTAATTTCGGACCAGATCTATATGTACAAGATTGTCCTCTTATTTATTTAATTTTAATACTTACATAAAAATACCAATAAAAATTTAGCCATAGTACCAATAATGGAAAGAATTTCTACAAAAAAAAACATTCTACTGAAAAACGTTAGTTTTTTTTCGTTGCTACTGAAGCGTGCTTTTGTTACAGCTCGATACGCTAAACCAGACTTTGTTATGATTGTTAATGAAAAAAATAGGTTAAGTGCGAATTGGATTCGCGCACTGATGGTTCCGTACTTACTTACCAAAATAAAAATAAAAATATTCACATTTGGATGAGAATTGTCCTAACCTAAGTAACCAAAAACTATCTTAAATAACAACAAGTATGTACTAATTCTCTATTTATAGTTATTTGGTTCTGTCTTAAATCAAAATCAAAACAAATATTTTACATAGATCATGGTGTACAGAAAGATCTTATAAAATTACATTGGCAACACATAATCTGCCGCTAAGCAGCGCTTAGGCGATCTTAGTAGGTATAAACACTTTAGTCGCCTAAACCGTCCGTCCTAACCGTCATAATTTTCCTTTAAAATCTATATAATAAAACTAGCTGACCCAGCAAACGTTGTTTTACCATGTATGTAAAATTTAGGGGTGGACCACCCTTAACATTTAGGGGGATGAAAAATAGATGTGGTCCGATTCGCAGACCTAGCCGATATATACACAAAATATCACGAAAATCGGTCGACCTAATTCCGGAGGAGTTTAATTACAAACTCCGTGACACGAGAATTTTATATATACACCGTGTTTTTATTGATTTACGATAACTTCGGCATATTACTAGGTACATCCATAGAAACTAAGTGGTAGATTCTTTATTTTTATATTGCAAAAAAAAAAAATTTTTTCTCTATGGAGCAAAGTAACTAAATGAACTTAGCTCCATAAAAAAAATATATCAATAAAAACAAGGTGTATATTAGAAGATAGAAGATGGTAAACAGATTGTTTAAGATATATCAACGCACAGCCCAAACCGCTGGACCTAGAGACTTGAAATTTTGCAAAGATATACTTAATACAGTGTAAAAATCCACTAAGAAAGAATTTTCGGAAATTCCACCCCTAAGGGGGTAAAATAGGGGATAAACATTTGCATGAAAGTCCGTCAGTTTTGAAATTGGAAGCTTCAAAATTTTGGATTTAGGATGGCGATTGAAAATTAATGTATACGTGTCTTAGCGTTTTCGATAATTTCACCCCCGAAGGGATGAAAAGGGGTAAAACTGACTGACTGATCGACCGACGCATAGCCTAAACTAAAGGCCCAAGGACTTGAAATGTTGTACATAGATTCCCGATCCCCGGGCAATATTAGCACCGACAAATGATATTGTCATTCCGAAGGACGGACAGACAGCGTAGGCACGATTAGTGATGGGCGGCTTGTAAGTTTCAAAAGTGAAAGATTCACTTAAATTTCTGCAATATTTTGAAAGTTTCAAAAGTGAAACTTTCACCTAAAAATTCATGCTTCAATCAAATTGCAATATTCTGAAAGTTACTAAAGTGAAATCGTTTAATTTACGAAATTTACTAAAGTTTTGTAATGTAACATAACGGAAACTCTTCATGAAATTTAAATGAAATTTACTTGTGTCGGAATCATTTCCATCTAATCATGTAACTTTCAGAAGCTGTAATTTTCGCAGTTAGAGCCCTTTCACACTAGCGTTTTTGCCGGCGGTTTCTCGGCGGAGCGGGAACGCGGCGGCGTGCACGCGACGTGAACGCGGCGTGCATGTGGCGAGCACGCTGCGATATCTTCGCGATTAAATGCCGCCAGCGTGCCGTCGTGGTGACGCCAACAGTAGTGACCGTACGTGGCTTGATCGCCGCGTCTACGCGGCGTCACCGCGACGGCACGCTGGCGGCATTTAATTGCGAAGATATCGCAGCGTGCTCGCCGCATGCACGCCGCGTGCACGTCGCGTGCACGCCGCGTTCCCGCTCCGCCGAGAAACCGCCGGCAAAAACACTAGTGTGAAAGGGCTCTCAAGGAAAATTTTCTGTAGCTCTGCCTACCTCACTCTGGGAATGAAGGCGTGAAGGTATGTATGTAAGGAAAATTTTGTAATGTTTCAGAAATCGCCCATCACTAGGCACGATGGGTCCAGTTTGACCATCTTCGGATACGGATCCCTATAAAGTAGGCACGAGTTGGAATTCATGTTCATTTACATCGAAACAGCCTGTCAGGTATACCACCAGAATCCAGAAATTAAAAATAAGGAACTTTAATAATTTAAAATATTCTTCGTTATCTATTTGTGTTCTGCAACAAAGTGATATTTTAAGTCTCTTAGGATTTGAACAAGTCTCTTACGTTTTAAATGATTACCTCAAATTGACATAGTTCCACAGTGGCCTAGGTATCATATTGACTGACTGTACATCATCAAACACCCATAATTAAGACCTCGTGTACAGCAGACGACCTTGTAAGGATCGCGGGAACGCGGTGGATGCTAAAGCAGAAGACCAGTCTGAGTGGAGAGCCTTAGGGGAGGCCTACGTCCAGCAGTGGACGTCTTTCGGCTGACATGATGATGATGATGATGATGTACAGCAGATGTAGATGGACAGTCGAAGAGTCGAAATTATCTATACAAGATTCTATTGTCAAAGAACAAGAGTGGGTGTAGATATTTTTGATTTTGACTGTCCACCACCTCCTTCTGAATACATAAAACACCATAATGACATTATGTATTCTGTCAAATAAATAGGTATCCCACTAAAACGGACTTGTACCTATATATAAATAAGTTTTTGTCAAAAAAATCATTTTTGTGACAAGCTTTTGTTGCCGACTGTACTTTTGTTTTTGGAAAACCTTTGTATGCTCATCAAGACCAAACTATTGAGTCCTAACACGCTGGGTCTACGGTAAGAATAGCGGAGATCCTGTCGCCACCTTCCGACTCCTTCATCAGAACAGTTCTCAGATACCATAATATTGCATTGTCATCGGGTTTACATATGTGGTCCAAATATCGTCCCATTCCGTTGACGGAAAGTGGGTCAAATTTAACTTGCAAGATTTGACCCTTATATACATACATACATTGCAAGTTTTAATAAAACCTTGTAAAAATGGGCTTAGTTTTCATGTTTTCAAAAGTCGGTAGTGCCTCCAAACCATCTCAAAAATAGAGCAAATAACCTTTTTAGAAGCTTTTATTTAACTTGCAATATGTACCCGTGTTGTTGCTGGGTTAGAATAGCGCCACCTGTGCCACTCCATGTCTTTCCGTGGATGTCGTAAGAGGCGACTAAGGGAATAAAGGCTGTATTTATTACTGTTAGGCGATGGGCTTCCCACCTGTCACTAATACACTGGGAAACATCTTAGCCTACTTGTGCGAAATGTGGTTACCGAATTATCAAGAAGTTTTAAGACTTGTTGGTAATTCTTTAGCTCTGCCTACCCCACTCTGGGAATGAAGGCGTGAGTTTATGTATGTATGTATGCAATATGTACGGGTCATTTATTGCAAGTTTAATTTGACCCACTTCCCGGTTTCCGATGAAGCTGAAAATTTGCAAGGCTCGTTAGAATCATCGAGACGAGTAGATGACGAACGACTGTGCAAAAAAAGTACAGTTGGTGGCAAAAACTTGTCCCAAAAAAGATTTTTTCACGGAAACCTATTTTCAAATTACCTATATAATTACAGAACTGAAGTCAGCTTTCGATCAAAATGATTGTGACAGTGACTTCTGTTCGACGAGTAGCCACAAACACACACACACATCCAAAGACAACTCACACACAACAAAATGAAAAACGATACATGGCACAATTTATTTATTTTAAAATATTTTAATCTTAACAAGTAGTTATCATTTTCTATTATAATTCGTACAAATCACTACATTTTTCTCACTATAGAATTTTTCTGGTGATTTATATACGTATTTTTTAACCACCAACAAAAAAAGGGGGTTTTATAAGTTTAACTTGTGTCTATCTGTATGTCTGTCTGCAGCATCGTAGCTCTCAAATTGACTAACCGATTTAGACAATATTTTTTTAAAAGAGAGCTGGTTTAATCGGGACGGTTCTTATCTAGGTTTCATAAAAATCAGTTATTCCGTTTTAGAGATATTAACTCTGAAAGAAGTCGCCGCTATTATTATGCGGGGTTTTAATCATTTAATATTAATTATTAAAAACAACAGCTATATTTATATAATCACAAACTCAACTAAACAATCCTATAAAGATACAAACTCAAACAAAAATTCTCCGATGACCATTAGCTGTGAATTGAACCGGTGATTTTATGGTCGTATTTTGAACCTTATCCCATTGCGAAAGAGGAGCGATTGTCGCAAACAGTTCCAGATATAAGATCATCCACCTTCCCTCTGAAAAAAAAAACGATAAAAATAAGTTCTCTATTATTACAATTTCTGTCTTTCAATAAAATTTAATTTGGGTAAAAAATTACCAACTGTTTTAACGCTCGGCTAAAATAGAGAGTGTGTATAGGTTTATAAATATAAGGACGCCGGCGATTTCGTTCGCGTAGAATTAGTTTCCCTCTGCTCCCCCTATTTCTTGCTGTTGGGGGTTGATTGTCGGAAAATCCTTTCTAATACACCCCTAGGGTACTTAAGGAATACTCCCTCCAAAGTTGATTATGTCAGTCACTCAGTCAGTTTCTTCTTTTACATATTTAGATATACATATATGTGTATATACATACATACATACACACATAAACTCACGCCTTCATTCCCAAAGTGGGGTAGGCAGAGCTGAAGAATTACCAACAACTTTTTAAACTTGTTGATAATTCTGTAACCACATTTTGCACAAGTAGGCTAAGATGTTTCCCAGTGTATTAGTGACAGGTGGCAAGCCCATCGCCTATATGGCTATATGTGTATATATGTATATATATATACATTTTGCTGAAATTTTGCGAAATCACTACCACCATCTTATCCATTAACATACAGCCAAACAGCAGTGTTCGCATTGTTGTGTTCCGGTTTGGGGATAGGACAGCCGTTGAAATGACTAGCATAGAAGCATTCCATCTTAGTGCTCAGAGTTGGCAGTGCATTTGCAGTCTTAGGATTAGGATTGCGAATGTCTATGGGCCAGTTTTCACTTAACATCAGGTGGCCTGTGTGATCGTTTGCCTTCTCTATGCCATACAAAATATTTAAAAAAACACGAGAGTTCCCTAGGAAATAGCGATAAACAACTTCTACGTGCAGTAAAAAATAACATTATTTATAAGCTAGGTACTAAAGAAGCTGAGAGTATTGATAAATTAATGTTGTACACATTTTCTGAAACACCCCTTTATGAAGTACATACCTGTAAATGTAAAAGTTATACTGGTCGGGGTCCAAGCGGGAGTATCCAAATCTGGGCAGAGTGTTGGCTATAACCCAAACTTCGTTGTCTGTCACGTGGAGATCTGTAAACCAAGTTGTAGACCTTCTGTTACTGGGAGGAACCACTTCGATTAGACTAAGGTGAATATATCTATTCTCCTAAAACCCACCATACAACGAAATTTGCCAGTCGAAAATAAACTTATTGCAATTGCAATAAAGTCTATTTTCTAATTTAATTGCCAGTCATAAAAACAAGAGAAATTCTACTTTATCTTCTTTTCAATTGATATTTTATTGCAATGGCCGTATTATGTACATTTTTTTGTACGCGGGGACTTGGGAGGCTATGTGTTCTTAAGTGGCGTCCGCGGACCGGGAGACGAGCTGTAGGTAGGGCTCCAACACATGTAGTGACGACTTTGTAAGGAACGCGGTGGATGCGAAAAGCACAAGACCGGTCTGAGTGAAGAGCCTTGGGGAGGCCTATTTCCAGCAGTGGACGTCTTTCGGCTGACATGATGATGATGATGAATATATTTTAAATACTAGTTCATAGAATGTCTACAGCTTTACAGTGTAGGGCGCTAAGCGGCGGCGTTTCCATCCCCGCTGCGGCGGGTGATTGCGATGAGGATAGTCTGACTGCATGACATAATTACCTGAAGGATAGCTCATCCGTCTGTTATCCTGGGCTACGACCGCAAGGTTGCCAGCATGCAGGGTGTTGGGGGTCTTTCAGCAGGACACAGCATTGCAGCGGATATCTGCGAAGAACATGGTCTGACTGCATGACATAATTACCTGAAGGATAGCTCATCCGTCTGTTATCCTGGGCTACGACCGCAAGGTTGCCAGCATGCAGGGTGTTGGGGGTCTTTCAGCAGGACACAGCATTGCAGCGGATATTTGCGAAGAACATGGTCTGACTGCATGACATAATTACCTGAAGGATAGCTCATCCGTCTGTTATCCTGGGCTACGACCGCAAGGTTACCAGCATGCAGGGTGTTGGAGGTCTTTCAGCAGGACACAGCATTGCAGCGGATATCTGCGAAGAACATGGTCTGACTGCATGACATAATTACCTGAAGGATAGCTCATCCGTCTGTTATCCTGGGCTACGACCGCAAGGTTACCAGCATGCAGGGTGTTGGGGGTCTTTCAGCAGGACACAGCATTGCAGCGGATATTTGCGAAGAACATGGTCTGACTGCATGACATAATTACCTGAAGGATAGCTCATCCGTCTGTTATCCTGGGCTACGACCGCAAGGTTGCCAGCATGCAGGGTGTTGGGGGTCTTTCAGCAGGACACAGCATTGCAGCGGATATCTGCGAAGAACATGGTCTGACTGCATGACATAATTACCTGAAGGATAGCTCATCCGTCTGTTATCCTGGGCTACGACCGCAAGGTTGCCAGCATGCAGGGTGTTGGGGGTCTTTCAGCAGGACACAGCATTGCAGCGGATATTTGCGAAGAACATGGTCTGACTGCATGACATAATTACCTGAAGGATAGCTCATCCGTCTGTTATCCTGGGCTACGACCGAAAGGTTGCCAGCATGCAGGGTGTTGGGGGTCTTTCAGCAGGACACAGCATTGCAGCGGATATTTGCGAAGAACATGGTCTGACTGCATGACATAATTACCTGAAGGATAGCTCATCCGTCTGTTATCCTGGGCTACGACCGCAAGGTTGCCAGCATGCAGGGTGTTGGGGGTCTTTCAGCAGGACACAGCATTGCAGCGGATATTTGCGAAGAACATGGTCTGACTGCATGACATAATTACCTGAAGGATAGCTCATCCGTCTGTTATCCTGGGCTACGACCGCAAGGTTGCCAGCATGCAGGGTGTTGGAGGTCTTTCAGCAGGACACAGCATTGCAGCGGATATCTGCGAAGAACATGGTCTGACTGCAAGACATAATTACCTGAAGGATAGCTCATCCGTCTGTTATCCTGGGCTACGACCGCAAGGTTGCCAGCATGCAGGGTGTTGGGGGTCTTTCAGCAGGACACAGCATTGCAGCGGATATCTGCGAAGAACATGGTCTGACTGCATGACATAATTACCTGAAGGATAGCTCATCCGTCTGTTATCCTGGGCTACGACCGCAAGGTTGCCAGCATGCAGGGTGTTGGGGGTCTTTCAGCAGGACACAGCATTGCAGCGGATATCTGCGAAGAACATGGTCTGACTGCATGACATAATTACCTGAAGGATAGCTCATCCGTCTGTTATCCTGGGCTACGACCGCAAGGTTACCAGCATGCAGGGTGTTGGAGGTCTTTCAGCAGGACACAGCATTGCAGCGGATATCTGCGAAGAACATGGTCTGACTGCATGACATAATTACCTGAAGGATAGCTCATCCGTCTGTTATCCTGGGCTACGACCGCAAGGTTACCAGCATGCAGGGTGTTGGGGGTCTTTCAGCAGGACACAGCATTGCAGCGGATATCTGCGAAGAACATGGTCTGACTGCATGACATAATTACCTGAAGGATAGCTCATCCGTATGTTATCCTGGGCTAAGACCGCAACGTTGCCAGCATTGAGGGCGTTGGAGGTCTTCCAGCAGGAGACGGCGTTGCGCCCAATGTCTGCGAAGAACATGGTCTGAGTGCCCTCGTGGTAGCTGTGCATGGTGGACTGGCTCATGCTGCCGCGGTCTCCGACGAGCTAGACAAAAACAATATAACTTTATTCCTAAATAGTGTGAAACAAAGTCACGTTGTGTTGAATAAAATATTTTCGCAGTTAACGATGACTTGGTATAATGCTAATATGATATTTTTATTTTAAATAAGTGTAGGTCTCAAAAGAAAGACATATCGTCAGTGATACTGTAAAACCGCGTTACTAACAAATTTATGGTAGAGCAAAATAAACTTTACTGCCTTATTAAAAAGGTGCATTTTGCTCCTTATTTAAAATGTTACTTACGCGGTTTTGCGAATTCACCGACGATTTAGAAAAAGCAGTGATAGCAATAATTTAAGGTTGATTCACAGTAGATCCACAGCGCTAGACCCGTTTAAGAGGCAAGATGACAAAGCTAAAGTATATAAACAGAGCGTAAAACTCATTTCAGCTAAATTCACTTCATATTGCTCTGAATTCACTGCATATAATTAGTATATTTCTTTTTAGCCTTTGTTGGTGTCCAACTGCAAAGGCTTCCCCTCTTTACCGCCATTATTTGGGTACTGATTAAATGATCCCTGCCAGACACTTTGAAACACCTCCACATCATCCCGCCAGCTCCTTTTTGGCGTCACGTGTGCAAAACTGAATAAATCATTTCAATTCTACCGCTAAATAACTAAAAGAAGCCCATCATCGCTATCTTGACGCTATTAAAAACAATAATGATGATAATGATGTTAACTAGGTACTTTTAAATGGTGATAAAAGAAAAGGGAAAAGAGGTAGACCAAGAAGAACATACCTAGACCAATAACCAGGAGGAGTGGTTACTGTATCAGTGTGTTAAAGACATCTTAAGGAAGAATGAAACTGATTACACCGAAAAGAGTCCTAAGTTAATGATGATGAAGTAATAATGAAACGCGTCTAACTGGCTCACCGAATACATCTGCCAGTAGTTGCTATCGCTGCTAGCTGTTCTGTTCCGTAGCACGCAGGTACTGACGGAGAACTCCTGGAAAATGATATAAAAGATACAGTCAAATTAAATACAGGTTCTAAAGATAGTAAAGCAGTAGTTGAAGGTGAAATTGCGAGCGAAAAGGCAATCTTAGGAGACGAAAGAAGTATACGAGTATAACATAGACATCAATGTATATAGACGCCATAATCAAAATATGCACTCGGGTTTTTAATGCTAGCTTTTTGTACAAATTCTTTTTAATAATTATGTAATTACTACAGAGTAAGCTGAATAATTTAAGGACCTACTTGGGTGCTGATGAGTGGATGGAAGTAAGCAGTTCTACAGGTGTTGGCTTCAGGCTCCTTGAGGGTGATACTGAAAATTCCATCACTCCACTGGAATCGGTGACCTTCGCAGAAACAATAATAATAACATACCTGGAAGACTGAGTATCACAGCACTCGGGTTGAAATAAATTTTCCTGAGGATGAAAACTTGAGACACATCAATTTCCAACCTCGTAAACCTCTATAATTATTGCAAATTTCATCGAAATCGTTAGTACCGTTTTCGTTAACGTGATTACAAAAATAGAAATAAACAGGGTGTCCCAGAACTTGTGTTAATATTACGGCATAGGAAAGGGCCCTTTTACCAATCGAGAATATAGTTTTAACTTTACAATCTGTTGATTAGTTTAGCTGATATTAAGGTTTGAATGATACGGGCGTAGAACGGTACCTTGTGGTAGAACTTTGCCCCCCTTGCCTAAAAATAGCTATAACTCGCAATTCTAAAACTTGATACAATCCTTAATAATGGAATTACACTCTCTAGACTTCCAAAATATTAAGACGTTCAAAATAAATCCATACTTTCTAAGTCACTCAAGCATTTTTAGTTTTTCACTCAACAGCTTTAACTCTTGCTACTGAAAATGAAACGCTTTGCACTAAGGTGGCAAAAGTTGGCGCAGTTAATCATGAAATCGTGCAACAAGCAATAAAATAAAAATTACAGCTGCTTTCCTTCAAAGCGACCTACATACATACATTAAGTCACGCCTATTTCCTAGAAAGGTACGCAGAGACCACTTCTTTCCACCTGCTACGATCCTGACAAATCTCTTTCGCTCCTTCCACATTCATACATCGAGTCATGCATGGACGTCGATTTCGGATTCTTATTCGGCCTTTTTCCAGAATTTCTCCGATTTGTTTCGAAATAATATCCTCCTCTCCAAATGACCGAACCATCGAAGCATGCCCTTTCCAATCTTAATCACTACATCTTCTTTTAGTCCACATTTTTCTCTGATCTTTTCATTATTTACCCTATCAATCAGTTTTACACCACACATACTACACAAAGAGCGCAATTCAGCTGCATTTATACGACTTTCATGCTTGTCCTGCCACACTCAACATTCACTACCATACATCAGAGTAGGAGCCAACATTCTATTGTGTAGTAGTATTTAAGTAAGTAGTTCAGTCGTTTTAATTGTACAGTTCTGATCGATGTAAATATGGGTTATTTGATGTCATTTGACCAATGCAGGTAAAACATTGCAATAGTAGCAGTAGAGATGGATTAGTAGGATGAATTATTATTTTATAGTCACCGGCAATGTTCAGGTTTCCAGCAACAGGGTTGAAGCTGAAGTAGTTATGGGAGAGTCTCCAGCTGTCGTTGTCCCGTAAGGAGTACACGATGATGCCGAAGGTGGTCAGGTCAGGCACGTACGCGAACGTGTTGGAACAGTCTCCGCCGATGACGTCCACGGTGATGGACGCTAGACCTGATGATGGAGGTTTGGATTTAAGTTAAGCTGAAGTTAAACACCAGGGCATCAGCAGGAAATAGGTTTCGATCAAGTGAAATTCGGTGAAATGATTACATTCTATGAAATTAGTGTTGGTAAAATAAGGAGACACCTATATAAACATTTGCAATTTCAAAATGGCAATCTTATGGCAAATGTGTTGCCAACTCAACACTTAATAGATGGAATGCCTCTATGCTACTCATTCTATCGGTTGTCTTCTTAACTTCACACCGAAACAACCGTTGCTAAGAGTGCAGTTTGTAAGCAAAAAAAGAACATATTATACAACGGATTATTCGATGCTTATGCTATAATTGTTTCTTCCTATTCGTAATTCTGCACAATGTGAATTCCACACCTTTGCATTTGATCACATTCGTTATTCTTCACAATCATTATTTTATACAATCCAGTTTCTTCCTAGTCGCGAATCCGCACAATATGAATTCCGCACAACTTTATTTGATCACTTAAATACTACTTATTAATTTATGTGATATTGTACTGAATCGCGACTAGGAAGAAACCGTATTATACAAAAATAATGACTGTGAAGAATAACGAATGTGATCAAATGAAAATGTGTGGAATTCACATTGTGCAGAATAGGCAGAAACAATAAATGGCATAAGCGTCGAATAATCACATAAAACCACGATATTTTGAACTCTGATTTCAAGGATTATCTCTTGCTCTGGAGCAAGAACTTCCTTGGTAGTCTTGGTACTTATTCATCATCAACATAAGTACGGAACCCTCTGTACCACTCCTGCTCCCCTTTGGCCAGGTTCTGGAGTTCACGAGGCAACGTTACTTCTAGTTCTAATTATTCCTTACCAGTAGGTGTGTTGGCTGCTGGTATGTCGGCACTTTTGAAGGGATATCTGAAGATCTGGGTATCGGTGTTGAGGTTAAACACCACTATTGCTGGAGGCTGGATCTGCTGAGGATTGACTGCAAAAACAGTTGTTTTTATAGCTTAGAAGGAAGAACGACCATCCGGGCCACCTGACAATAAGAGGGATGTGTGAACCATAGACATAGAGTCAAGACTGTAATCTTACGACTGCAATCCTAAGACTGCATATGCGTTACCAACCCTGCGGACTAAGATAGAATTCCTCCATGCTAGTAGAGTCAGCGTCCTTATAGCCTCCTGAGGGCCCTGAGGCCCAACGAAAAATTCAGCATGTAGTCCCTACTACCAGTAGTAGTAGTACTATTGTTTTATACTCATTCAGACCCAAGTACTTAAAAGACAAAATGGCGGGTTTTCTATTTAGTCTTACTGGTAGGACCATGGTACGCTATTGGCAGGTCTTCTATTAAGTCCTACTGGTAGGACCGTGGTACGCTATGACTACACAACTGTCGAAGGCGCTGGGTCTCAATGACAAAGTTTATAAGTACTATGAATTAGAATTAGAACATTTATTCTGTAAGTAGGCCCTGTAGGCACTTTTACAAGTCTGAATCTACCATCTACCAGCGCTTCAAGAGACCATTGTTGAGAAGAAGCACCGCAAGAAACTCAACAGTAAGCCATTTTTTTAAATAAAGAACTTATTACAATACTAAACATAAGCTATCTAATTTAAATGTCACAGGGATGTACAGGTCCCAGTAGTACCTAATAATAATTAAATTAATAAAAATGTCAGGTTAAAATAATAATACAATTCCGGAGATGTAAAGAGTCTCCAAATGTCAAATTAAAATTAAATATAGGTAAGTAGGTAATTAAACAAAAAAACAAAACAACAAACACAAACAAGGGAGATGTAGAAAGTCTCCACGGTCAATTTTGGAGATGTAAAGAGTCTCCAGATGTCAAATTAAAATAATAAGCATACAAGGAGATGTATATAGTCTCCACGGTCATTAATAATTGTAATACAAATAATTCAGTCCCAAGCATTGTCATCATTTATATAATCTTTAATACTATAATACGCTTTAGAAATTAGTTGACGTTTAACGTAACTCTTAAATTTATTTACTGATAAATGAGTAACACTACTTGGGAGCTTATTATAGAACCTTATACAATTACCCATGAAAGAGTTTTTTATTTTGTGAAGCCGTGTAAAGGGCACTGCGAGCTTATGTTTATTCCTGGTATTAACATTATGTATGTCACAGTTCTTTCTAAAACTACCGATGTGTTTATGAACATGCATAATATTTTCATAAATATATTGACTGTATACGGTTAATATATTCGTTTCTTTGAACTTATCTCTAAGCGAGTCTCTATGACCCATCTTGTAAACAGCACGAATAGCCCTCTTCTGTAGAACAAAGATGCTGTTTACGTCAGCACCACTACCCCAAAACTATGGGTAGGAGCTAGGGCCTTAGGAGGATAGGGATATGTTGTGAATTGCCGTGTAATTTTTACACAGTTTATTAATCTTTTTTCATATTAAAATCTGTATTTTTTTTGTTTACACAAAAAAATTGGCCCACGGTGGCGAAGCCGGAGGGTTATGTGTATGACCTGTATGTATGTATATCCGTTCTTACGAGTATATCCCCAATATTCTTCTATTGGATTTTAAGTTTTATTGTTTTTTATATGTATATCGACGACAGTATAAAAATATTAAATCTGTTTTAAACCTTGGTTTTTAATCTATTCTATTCCTACTCTAGCTCTGTCCTTTACGCTCGCCCTAAAATGAACTGCAAAGCTAAGTCACAATAACCCCCCAGGTCACCAGAACTTACCAGGCAGTTCCAACAGCCCAGTGTCTACCATCCAAAGCCTGCCGCACTCGTCGGCGCGGGTTCGATACACGGAGGTCAGGTTTCTGCCCTGCCAGATGTCGGGGTAAGGGGACAAAGCTGGGGAGCGTGTGTTCGCTTCCCGCGATAGGTCTATGTAGTTTAGCGTTGTGGGTATTCCTGCAACATAAATATGAAAATAATATAATAGGAATATTGATTTAAGTCTAGATTCAATATTTCGCACTAACCACGAAATAAAGCTGTCGCCAAGAGACTGAGAAATTAATGACAAAGCGCATTAAAAGGCCCAAAAGCACCGCGCTATAGTTTGTCGCAAAAGCCGCAAATTTCAGAAAAATCTAATCTAATAGATAATTATTTATGATTGATAATATAACGCGCCTATATTACCCAGCAAAAAAAAACAATTATTATCAAAAGCGTTGTGCGTTTAGTTTTTTTGCTGTGCAGTTCAGTATATTTTCGTGGTGCGTTTTTATTTTTTGCTGTGCAATTAAATATTATCTGTTATTTGAGAATAAAATCATAAGAAAAAACTTTAGTGTGACTTTTAGCCAAGTAAAAATGGACCTTAATAAAACATATTACAAAATACGATTACGGTTCGTCAAAACTTTAACCAATTTCTTACACCTTCCTTATTCCTTCGTTTTCGATCTTAAAATAGAACCTTTAGTACGCAAGTTCGACACCCGATAGGCAGTTTTTTTTTTTTTTTTTTAATCTTACCGTGTCTCCGCCGCGGCAAACTCACGAACAGCCTGTTGCCAACTTTCTCCATCCCCATCGGGACGTTATTATACTGGACGAAGAATCTTCCCGACTCATCTGAAACATTGTTTTTCATGGCAATGAGTAGGCACGCGAGCTCACAGGCCACGGTGAGAGGTAAGCGGGATCTGAGACCTATCGTCGGTGGTACAGCAAAACCGCGTAACTAACAAATTTATGATGGAGTAAAATAAACCTTAATGTCTTTTTAAAAAGGTGCATTTTGCTTTTTATTTAAAATGTTACATACGCGGTTTTGCAGTTTCACCGACGCTATGCTATGCGGTGCCAAGCCTGAGGACTAAGGGATTCGATGATAAAAGATAAAACAAGTTTATTGAGTAAGTCATCAACATCTAAATTGAGAGCGAGGCTCTTGTGGGTGGAATAATTGCCACTTTTCTCTGTACTCCGCCAGCTTTTTAAACAACTTCAAAAAAGGAGGAAGTTCTCAATTCGTCTGTTTTTTGTTTGTTGCCTGAGAACTTTTAACTGGGTAAACCGATTATGATGATTATGTGATTATTAGGTGCTTTCCGTTTGGTCCCATTTTTATCAAAATGAAAATCCGGAACTCTACAAAATTTATAGGCACTAGCGATTTTGGTATTTTTCATGTAAACTCGCGTATTTGCTCTTGGAAAGCCCTATTTGGTGAAGTGGAACTGATGATGAAGACTACAGATGGCCACCGGAACTCCTAAACGGTATATATTTCAAGGGCGGCGACAAGATATTTCGATTAAGATGATTGAGAGACTATGACTTTGAGGTTTAAATATATGACTATGAGTTTCCCACATCGTTGCTTGCCTCCTGTCAGACGGCCCCCGCCGCGCGCACTCTTCATACCGCCCCCGGACGTCCCCCGTCGCCCGCGGACCATGGGAGTGTCACGGATGAATGTGACAAGCTATAGACTTGTGTCTTTTTGTGAAGGAATATACTTTACCTACGGGTCTAGATGTGGTTGTGGCAGGCCGAGCAGGCTGACTGGAAGGCCCTGGAAGCACATTTTTTAAAGCAATGCTCAATTTATCACTCTCATAGTCGTTCGCCCCGAACGGAGCCCTCTTGATTCCCCCTCTCAACATTAAAAAAAAAAAAAAACAAAGGCAGCATTCATGAAAATCGGATCGGATACTCAAGATCGTCTAACCTAACAAACATACAAACATGCGAATGCCATCTCTATTGACTCTTATCCCTCACTTGGCCTGAGGCGAGGTCGATAACCTTTATTATCTGGGTTAATTTGGGTCAATATTGTTTATGATAGTTCAATACCAATAGCCTTGTCCTACTCTTACATTACAAGGGAACATAAATGAAAAAAAACTAAAAGGACGGAAATTACATTTTCACTTCTCATGCTCTAAAATGACCCGTAAAAACCCATATAGAGGCGGACTAAATTAATACATTTGGACCGTTATGACTAAAGTATTTTCACTTTTTGGGTCCCGTTCCCAAATGCCCAACGGGACCTTAGTAATATTAGGTATATTATACTGTCCGTCCGTCCGTCCGTCCGTCCTTTAAAGAGCTGTATTTTTTGAACCGTATATTTGTTTTTTTTTGGGAATATGTTATTACGGCGGATTAACTAACAAATTAAAAATAAAGCAAGTGAAATAATAAAAGGGTCCCCAAACACCGTAAAACGCCTTTGATTTTCATCGTATTATTTTTTTAGTTGTACCGTATAAACGGTAAAACATACCAGCGTCAAATTTGATATGATGATATTACAAACCCTGAAGGAAAACAACAAAAACTAAAAAATGGTCAAGTGTGAGTTCGATTCGGGAC
This sequence comes from Acleris emargana, assembly GCA_927399475.2. Taxonomy (NCBI): domain Eukaryota; kingdom Metazoa; phylum Arthropoda; class Insecta; order Lepidoptera; family Tortricidae; genus Acleris; species Acleris emargana. Next base: position 3,652,043 of record OV656862.1, read on the forward strand.
CTAATTCAAATCGCAATAAGTATAATAATATTTACTGTGCGCGGTACGGAACCCGACTCGGGCTTGACCGGTTTATTTTTAAAACCACTTACTTACAGCCAGCTTCAGTACGACCATAGGCTCTAGCCAAGATGCATTACACTAACTAGCGTTTCTATTCATTTTGGATAACGATATCGAATGAATGGGTGCCCATCTAGTTGCATACAAAATATTGTCATAATTTGGATTGTCATAACACATTAGGTAGGTACGCATAAAGTTGATGCTCATATTATTTTTTTGGCATACATTTTACTATGGCATAATTGTTTCCTGTCATAATTATACGGAGTCATAATTGGTTTAATCATAATTTAGAATGTCATACATTGTCAGTCATAATCACTACATAGTATAAAACAAAGTCGCTTGCGCTGTCTGTCCCTATGTATGCTTAAATCTTTAAAACTACGCAACGGATTTTGATGCGGTTTTTTTTAATAGATAGAGTGATTCTTAAGGAAGGTTTATATGTATAATACATTCCACGCGGGCGAAGCCGCGGGCGGGTCGCTAGTATTAATATAATATAAAGTTAGTGGCAAAACCGACTTTTTTTATAAAACAGCGTAAAATTTTTATGAACATTATAAAGTATGGCTAAATAATTTTATGCGCATCAAATTTATGTGCGTTACCTAATATGTTCTTAAACATTATGATTAAAAACGTTATGCGCATAAATGTATGACTATTTACAGTTATGCGTAATGATGAGTATGAGGAAACTACGTAAGTATGCTTTAAACAAATATGACTTCAAACTTTATGCAACCCAACATGGACCCCGAATGAATACTTCTTGTTTAGGGGCTCTATACTTGTTGCTTGTTTTCGAATAGATTAAGCTCTTAGAGATGAGATGTTAGGAAAAACATTTGTTAACAGTGCCAAGTATGAAAAGAAATGTAGGTAAATTAATAATAAATAAGAAAAAAAGAGAAGAGTATTACTTTGGTTGTTAAAACGACCTTGTCCATCACCGTTGACATTTTGTTGATGATGGTTCCATCCCGAATCTAAGAAAAGAAGAATGTGAAATAAAGCAGGGATTTATGAAATTATTTAATATTTATTGCACAACTGAAAATAAGTAAAAATGGACCTAATGACACATTACTAGAGTTTTGATTTTGGTGGCAAAATGTGGTTCTAGAATCTATGGAGTTTCCTAATTATTATTAGATCATTTATTATCATAATATTATAATATAGGTAAGGTACTACAATTAAAAGTTTAAACTAAACTTATTTAAATTAAAATGAAACTAAGCTACTCAAATTAAAATATAACTAAGCTACTCAAATATTAAAGATGTAAATAATAATCACCACTATAAAAAGAACACCCCCCCTAACAGGTCCGCTCGCGGCATGGTCCCTATGACACTGGCTGCATTACCTCTCTGGATAGCTAGCCCAATCCTTTGGGAGAGGTAAGCACCAGCTCTAGGATCTCCGGAGTTGCTCTAGGATCTCCGGAGGTTAGATTATTATTATTAGATTATTACACATACCACATTGATTTTTTAGTTCAGTTTATCCATACCTACCTACTGATTTTTTGTTTGTTACGCTATCACATCGAAGATATCCTTCGTACCAAAATTAATTTTAACTGTAGCAATTTTATGAAAGATTGATTGTTGAAATATGACAATACTGAACGTCAAAATGAAAGGTATTTATTATAATAATCAGGAAACAGGGACTCTATGGATCCTACAACCACTGTGTGCCAGCAAAAGTCGTAACCCTACTCTTGACACTCAGTGAAACATCTAGTAAGGGTGTGAGTAAGGCGTTCAATAGTAGTTTTCATATGTGACTGGTGCATAATGCATAATTATAGGTACAGGTCACATACTTAACTTTATCTACATGCATATCATACATTTTCTTCAATATGTCAGACACCTGTATGTGGGGTTGACCTGTATCTTAACGTTTACATTAAAGTATTGGTCACCGATACTTTAAAATGCAACCACACCGATACCCGATACTATAATGACATGCAATACTTTAATGTTAACATTAAAATACAACCACATATCGACGGTGAAGTACCAAGAACTCGAATCCTAACTGACATTTTGACGATAGTTACGTTTTTATGTAGATACACTTTAAACATAATCTGGCATTATTACTGCAGACACTGATTTCATACTCATTTAATTTCTTCTTTTTTAATGTCTTCAGTAATGATGCCAAATTAAATTTAAAGTATATATATATATAAAAATGTAACTATCGTCAAAATGTCAGTTAGGAGTTCTTGGTACTTCACCGTCGATGTACGGGTTTTTATAGGCCATTTGCTTATTGTTTCTAAACATATTGTAGGGAAGTTATGATAATGGATGCAGATAAAAGGTTTAAAAAAACTGGGTGTATGGTTTCTTGCAGGTTCAGTACTAACAAGGTGAATATTGTAGCCTTACTTTGGTTCCAGTTTCGATCCCGGTCATTCTGATTGTCAAAGACGACTTGGTCCGCTTGCCGTCTCGTTCTTACACCAGCCAGGTCGTCTTCGCCAAAACGATCCCTCAGAACTGAAAGTTAAGGGTAACCAATGTTAATATTATACATATAATATACCAGGACAAAGTCACACAAATGACCTAGTCACAACTAAGCTCTAGGTTAAACTATATACATAATACTGAATACCAACAAAAAGCAATGATAGATCAAAATTAAAAATTACACAAGAAACCTAAAGATGATTTTAAAATACCTATTCAATGATACCCTTGTCATAGTTCGTCGACTTAATTTTTTTCTTGTTTACAATATGGCGTTTAGTTGCCGCCATATTGAATTTTAATAATTGTCATATTTTACTTGTGGGAGGACCTTGTGCAGGGTCCGTCCGGGTTGGTACCACCATCTTATCCATTAACCTACCGCCAAGCAGCAGTGTTTGCATTGTTGCGTTCCGGTTTGGGGATAAGACAGCCGGTGAAATGACTAGCATAGAGGCATTCCATCTTAGTCCTCAGGGTTGGCAACGCATTAGCAGTCTTAGGATTGCGGTCTTGCAAATGCGAATGTCTATGGGTCACAGTTTCCACTTACCATCAGGTGGCCTGTGTGCTCGTTTGCCTTCCTATGCCATAAAAACAAAATAAAACAAAAACAATCTTTAGTGACACTCACAAGATTAAGACTCCCACTTGGCCGGTTTTTTAGGAAAAATATCTCAAATAGCTAAGCAATATTTAACGAACTTAAAGGCAAACTAAGAAGACTTTATTGGTTCCTGAGATACAGAAAACTTTTAATCGGAAGTGACAGGGAAACATGTTGTTTTTAGGGTTCCGTACTCTGTCTGTGTGTCTGTCACTAGACTGTATCTCATGAACCGTGATAGCTAGACAGTTGAAATTTTCACAGATGATGTATTTCTGTTGCCGATATAACAACACATACTGAAAACAGAATAAAATAAGTATTTCAGTTGGGCTCCCATACAACAAACATGATTTTTTTGTCGTTTTTTTCACGTTTTTTGCTTAATAATGGTACGTAACCATTCGTGGGCGAGTCCGACTCGCACTTGGCGGTTTTTTTTAATTGAAAACGTACATTATTTCACATTCATTTTCATTTCATTATCTAAATCAAAATGAATGTGAAATAATATACACGTTGTATTTTGACCAATTCAAGTTTTGGTAGGCAATAAAGTGTTAAAATATCATAATTAACACTGCCTTGCTATTTTTAACAGATTTCTTGTATTTTATTGACCTATACTCCAATACTCGTATACCTAGCTATTAGTCATAGTTATTCTAAATGCTATAATCAAATCCTAATGTCGTTTCTCAGCCTCGCTATAATTACTTATGCCTACAGATATTATTCGCACTGCTAGTTCAAAAGAGTAGTAACTCAAAATACAACTGTATTGTAAAATCAACTTTAGTACAACGTCTATGAGCTTGAAACAAAACTAACCATAATTTAGATTTAATACTGTTTTGATCTATCAGTGCGAATACCTAACTAAAGTTCACCGTGTGTTTTAAAAACAAAAAACCGCCTTCAAAAACGCAAAAAATAAAGAAAAGTTATTTTTTGCGTTTTCGAAGGCGGACATTTGTTTGTGAAACATTTATTTTATTTTATACTTTTTAGTGATCATGAAACGCTGTTACGTAGTCCCACTTCTTAATAGATATGAAACTTTAAGTTATTTCAAGCGTGCGGCAAGCAACGCCGCGGGAAAGACATAGTTATATTTCGACAAGTAAATATTTTTCGTTGTAGTCGCTCAACTATCTGAATCGAGATATCTTATCGCTACTCTTGAAATAGGTAACATTGAGGAGTTCCATTGGCCATCTGTGGTCTTCATCATCAGTTCCACTTGACCAAGTGATACTTTCTGAATGCAAATGCTAGACTTGTTACTAAAAATACTAAAGTCCCTATATGTCTACTCGCAAGCTCGTCCGTTTAAACCAATACTCGGCCCGCAATTGCCTGCTTCACTGCCTAGGCAATAATGTTCTATTTAAATTCATATCTCCAATGTATAGTTTTTTCCCCTTCTACAACTTTATTATACAGTACTAGCATAGATAATCTCGCTACTCCTTAGATTTCTGAAACAAATGATTAATGTTTACAAAAAACTACGAGGAAAACAAAATACATAATGACGTAGTTATCTTCAGATTAGTCTGGAGGTCGTGACCGACCTCGAGGAAGATTGTATAATGGGACGTTTATGTTTACGAGTCTGTGGTGTAGTGTCCGACAGATAGTCTATTATTGATACTACAGGGTGCCTCTGACCTTGGGGCTTTAAATGCATAGATCAATTCTAGTCCTGAAACTAAACTTCTTTTGTTCTGTAAGTTGTTAAAAATATGTTCTGTTTAAATTTATTTTTTATCATACAAGTTAAATCAAATTTTCAATGTACGCGATCCAATTCTCCATTTTCCTTTAGCCCTCGTACCAAGGTAATGTCGCCCCCGTACCATGAGATAGTGATTACATGGCCAGTATGTAATACACTGATTTTACAATTAGACTTTAACATCAATTAGTTATCTAAATTTAAGTTATTTTTTCATGTTGCAGAACAAAAGTAGTTCAGTTTAGCGAGTAGAATCGATCGTTGAAATTAAAGCCCCAAGGTCAGAGACACACTGTATATAGTAGAGGATCCGAATAGGACACGACCTTCACCGGGCCGTTTAATCGATAATAGTAGGTAGTTTATGAAATTGTTGCATTAAAACACGAGTGTGTTTATCTATTCTCATACATTGCGATTCAACCTACTAAATAAAAGATCAAAATCAACAAACTAACTACAGCAAAACTTATTCAATGAATGGCGCCAAAACCTAGCACATCACCGCGCATGCGTTAAAGCGGGCGCTGTCACAGACAAGTAAAAATTGGAATGAAAACTTTTTGTAATGCTGCAAAAATGACGTGAACCGCATGTGCGTTTCATTATAAAAAAATAATTGATATGAACCTCGTTGTTGACATGAATTTTTTGGATTACCTTGTATCGTAATGATAAAAAAATACTTGTGTTTTATTTATTTATTTCGGTATTGTGTTTATAAAGTATGCCAATATAAATTCATTTTGAAGTTTATAATTCGAACTTTACGATATGAGAGTAGATAATAGTACATTTTGATACAAGTGCGGAAAGTATGTCATTTTATACGAGATTCAGGACGAGATAAAATGACAGTTGCACGTGTAGCAAACGACGATTTTAATCAATTTGCTAAAATCGTGTATCTGTGTATGTGTGTATGTGGATATCTGTGTATCTGTCCTCTTCCCCCCGGACCTCTGATTGAGCTTAACGTGTGCACACATTCTGTCCGAAATTACATACATTTTAATAAAATACTAAAAACAGAATAAAATATATATTTAATTTGGGCTCCCATACAACAAACGTGATTTATTATTGACTAGCGACCCGCCCGCGGCTTCGCCCGCGTGAAATGTATTATACATATAAACCTTCCTTAAGAATCACTCTATCTATTAAAAAAAACCGCATCAAAATCCGTTGCGTAGTTTTAAAGATTTAAGCATACATAGGGACAGACAGCGCAAGCGACTTTGTTTTATACTATGTAGTGATGATAATCATACGGAACCCTTCGTGTGCGAGTCAGACTCGAACTTGACCGGTTTTATAGAACATTACAGAACGGTTGATTCACCTTAGAACCTTATCACAATGACAGCGTCAAGTGACGAGCTAGTAATTACATAGGAATTGTGGTTTAACCAATGTCCGCGACCATACCTGGAATCGCCTCTTGTAAACGTTTCTACTAATACCGCAAGACAAACAAGTCACGATAAGTAACCGCATCCTGGTTTAAAATCGTGCCTACGCTAAAAATGTCCGCGATGGCGTCATAGGTTGCATCTCATGCGCATTGCAACAGTTTTTTACAGGCTCAATTATATGTACATAGGTAGTAACTTAACTTTTTTTATAACATATATATTAATTAATAAACAATAGTACATTACTACAGAGGCCGGGACAAAAGGAGTTTCCGGCCGAAGACATATAGACTATAGGATAGGTCTGAGGTGGGCAACCCCATATTTCCCGCCGAGGTATGTATAGTGCTTTTTTCAAACATGCAATGAAATAAACAACAAAAGAATGATAAGCTTTATTTTTAGAGAAATTATAAGTCAACAAGACAAAAACTAAAACTAACGTGTGTATATTACTATTTCGCTATATTTTAACTCGGTTTTAATAGAAAACAGATACTTCATACATTTATATTTATTAATTTATTATCATTATCAAGTTTCCCGCCAAACCTTTGTTTTCTATACGGTTAGAGTCACGTTTGAGTAGACGTTTTTACCGCTACCTAATATTTAGATGAAATATTAATATTTCAATGTGTATATGTATAGTTTAGAAAAAATTTGATAATAATGTGTTATTTTTTTGTTATGTTCATGTGGACTTATTATGTAATTAAAACTGCCATAAGTACGTACCAAATCGTTTATTGATATTTTTAATACGCATAGTGGCAGAATGTCATGATGCCTGTGCCACAAATTTATGTAGAATGGAAATTAAAAAAGAGGATTTGGCCGGCCTTGGCCTGCAAGATTTGTATGAAATTCCATTAACGACCTCTTGTCCTAGCCACGCCTGAAACGTCATACTTCGCAGCCTATTATAAGGAACTGCAGTGGAATGCTAAGGAAGAGCATGTCGGACCATGCTCAGTGTAAGCTTCCGAAGCCGTTACTACAAACCAATTGGACCTCGCGGCAACACTTGCCGCAGCCAGCGCCTTTTTGACAGAAACCGATCATCATGTCAGCAGAAAGACGTCCACTGCTGGACATAGGCCTCCCGCAACTGATCATTTAATTTTATTCTATGGGGCATTAACAGCGTGCGTGCGTGCGTACGTGTGTCTACACATCTAATGATGCCCCATAACTCACATTATGTTTAGATTATGGGCAGTAACACCACTCACGCATGTTTCCATTGATGTTGTAGGTCATCTGCTTCCACGCGAACACCTCCTGGAAGTTCCCCAGCCGCCGCACTATGTTCTGCGCGAGCGCCGCTTGTATTGCGACCAGCAGCCATACTTGGAGCAGTTTTCGAAACATTTTGAATTCTGGAATTAGTTAATAATTAACGAATATCGTCGGTGATACTGCAAAATCGCGTAACTAATAAGTTTATGATAGAGCAAAATAAACCTTAGTGTCTTATTAAAAAGGTGCATTTTGCTCCTTATTAAAAATGTTACTTACGCGGTTTTGCAGTTTCACCGATGATGAGGATTGTGAAGCTAAAAAAATCCATACAAGATGCGATTACTTTTTGAATACGTTGTAGATATTATGAAAAAATATGTCTGTATGTTTTCCTTTCCAAAAAAAACATTATTTGAAAGAAATAAAAAAATGTAAAAAAAACCGGCCAAGTGCGAGTGGAACAATCTATAAAAAAACACGCTTGTTGTATGGCCCCTTAAATATTAATTTTATTCTGTTTTTAGTATTTATTGTTATAGCGGCAACAGTAATACAACATCTGTGAAAATTTCAACTGTCTAGCTATCACGGTTCGTGAGATACAGCCTGGCGACAGACGGACAGACAGACAGACAGACAGACAGACAGACAGACGGACAGACGGGCAGACGGATAGACGGGCGACGGACAGCGAGGTCTTAGTAATAGGGTCCCGTTTTACCCTTTGGGTACGGAACCTAATTATTCATAATAACTTGTGGGAGGACCTTGTGCAGGGTCCGTCCGGGTTGGTACCACCATCTTATCCATTAACCTACCACCAAGCAGTGTTCGCATTGTTGTGTTCCGGTTTGGGGATAAGACAGCCGGTGAAATGACTAGCATAGAGGCATTCCATCTTAGTCCTCAGGGTTGGCAACGCATTTGCAGTCTTGTGAATGCGAATGTCTATGGGTCACAGTATCCACTTACCATCAGGTGGCCTGTGTGCTCGTTTGCATTCCCATGCCATAAAAAAAAACTACATAGGTAATATTCTAAAAAACGTGAAAATCGGACGTAATTTAGGGAGTGAGAAACTTTTATCACCCGGAGTTAAAGTCCAGGAAAATATTGACAGCTACGCGTTTTAAACTTTTAAGCACTAGTGTTAAAAGTTAAATATTTCGTGTTTGTATGCATTTGTCTTGAAATAACTATGAATAATTGTTTGTTGTTATTATTAATATGGTTTTCCCGTGTTAATATTTAATGTGCATCGTCAATTATTTACTTATCGGCAAGCGGGACTGACCTTTAAGCAATATTTGTAATTGTCCACACGATGCGTAAACAAGCGAAGTATTGAATTATCATTATATACGAGTACATACATACAGGGTTATTGGTAAATAAGGCGACCTATTCCCCTCCCCTCTAGGGGTTATGGGGAGATCATTTGCAATAATTTTGGTAGTACCATGATACCCTATGCAGAAGTTAGTAAATTATCCTGTTTCTGTGTCATTTATAATGGATAAACTGATAAAAAACATGTTTTTTTTTTTACTTTTTGGTCTCGCGTTCTTAAACGTGTACAGATAATTCTAATTTTAAGATTGCATAAGAACAGTAATACACGGTGTTTTTTTTGATTTACGATAACTTTAAGGGAACGTTCTTTAGGTCAAATAAAGTTAATTTCCCGAAGACAGACAAATGATAACTCTTACGGTTTTAAAGATATTTCATTTATAAATTTAACAGTTAATCACGTTGAACTGGAGTAAAAGGCTCTTAATGATGTGTGTTCGAGTATGTCACGCCAACATTGACATATTTGACACTGATTATCTATTAGTTAACTCCAAAGGTCCTTTTAGAATGACCAAAGATACAAAATTTAATTACTTTGTTCTAAACAGAAAACATTTTTTTTCTTGCAATATATATTTTTTTTATCTACCACTTAGTTTCTACGGATGTACCTAGTAATATGCCGAAGTTATCGTAAATCAAGAAAAACACGGTGTATTATCTTGAACATAAGCTATTTATTTATTTATTTAAAGCGCTAGTTTTTTGAAGATGCGTTCCTGTTTTTTTTTAATAAAAATCTTAAATTTAAATTATATCAGGAACGGCTCACTTTTGGATAGGGTATTATGGGACCAAAATGATTGCAAATGACCTCTCCCATAACCCCTAGAGGGGAATAGGTCGACTTACCAATAACCCTGTATAGGTCTTGAAATTTGGGGGAGGATTCCAAAGTGTGCATTAAGACAGGACCTTATTACTATAGCAATAAGGTCTATGTGTACGTATTTTTGAACCTTTATGGGGATATTTATTTTTACGGTTGACTGTACCCTCGACCTCGTGGTCACTTAACATCAGGTGAGGAAACGCAATCCATTTTTAGGGTTCCGTAGTAGTCAACCTAGGAACCCTTATAGTTTTGCCATGTCCGTCCGTCCGTCCGTCCGTCCGCAGCCTAGCTTAGAGAGTCTTGGTACTAGAAAGCTGTAATTTGGCATGCATATACATAATAGCCACGTCAACAAAGTGGTAAAATTAAATTTTGTTTTATTTTATTTATTGTATTCCCGTGTGGTTGCCGGCTTAGAATTGTGCCACTCGATGTCTTCCCGTGGAAGTCGTAAGAGGCGACTAAGGGAATAAAGGCTTGTAGTACTGTTAGGCGATGGGCTTGCTACCTGTCACTAATATACACTGTTAAACATCTTAGCCTAAGTAATTGTGCAAATTGTGGTTACAGAGTTATCAACAAGTTTTTAGAGTTGTTGGTAATTCTGTAGCTCTGCCTACCCCACTCTGGGAATGAAGGCGTGAAGGTATGTATGTATTTATTGTAGTTCCCCTATACGTTACGGGGGGTTTTTTTTCTCTTCTACCCCATTGTTTTAGGGTGTCGTTGGACAGTTCTTTCAAAAATAGCGGGTCTGTGGAAACAATTTAAAGCGCTAACTAATATGTATATTCATACCCAATTACAGTTAGTGCCGTGTGGTGCCGGTAGAGTAGAATAGCACCACCCCATATCCTCCCGCGGGTATCGTAGAAGGCGATTAAGGGATTATTACATAGGAAAGATCTCCTCCGGGCGAGATAGGCGTCGTTAGCATTGGGCTGCTACCTATCTAGGAGAAGGAAAACTCCGAATTCAAACCCGGCGGGATAGGCGTCGTTAGCATTGGGCTGCTACCTATCTAGGAGAAGGAAAACTCCAAATTCAAACCCGACCCTGCATAATGGACCATGCGAGCACCATTTAAAAAGTTTATACCCCAGGAGGGTACTGGCAATGCCAGAGAATCCCTCCCTAGGCCTAGCCTGGGCAGCCCTTCGTACTCTGGGGGGGGCAAAATAGTGCGCGTATGTTCGGATCCCTCCGGGGATCGGAACGGCGGCGATGCCGTTTGCCACGCGTCACGCTGTGTACGCAGGGGGGTTGGCAAAAAGCGGGCCGCTGAAAGCCGCCTTGCTACGATGAATGTTTGTGGAGGGATGGAACATAAATTAGATGAGGTATGTATGATGATGAAAGAGAGAAAGCTGGATGTTCTATGTGTGACTGAGACGAAGAAAAAAGGGGTGAGTACGTCCACACACGGAACCTTGACGGCTTTGTGGTCCGGAGTTCCGGTATCCGAGCACGGTCGTCAGGGAGTTGGCATCGTACTCACAGAGCGAATGGCTGAATGTATGCAAGAGCATGAATGTGTGAGCCCAAGACTTCTCTGGGTGAGAGTCAAGGTAGGTCTCACCCGTTTATTCGTAATTGGGGCTTATGCCCCAGATACGAATAAATCTAAAAAAGAAAGGGAGGAGTTTTGGGAAAGTTTGCATGAGGTTTCAACAAAATGCAAGGAGAATGAGAGGATTATTTTGCTAGGCGATTTTAATGGTTGGACAGGCGTGCAAAGGGATGGTTATGAATCGGTACTGGGTAAGTATGGTGATGAGCGAGTGAACGAGAATGGCAAATGCCTTCTCAATGTATGTTTGGCTAAGAATCTCTGCGTGACAAACACTTTGTTTGATCACAAAGAGATTCATCAGTATACGTGGAGACGTCAGAATGAGAAGTCTATGATAGACTTGATGATTGTGGATGAACGGTTGCGTAACAAAGTTGTAGATACCAGAGCATTTCGAGGAGTTAGCGTAGGTTCAGATCACTACTTAGTGGTAACACGAGTAAGGGGTCTGTTCACACGTTGGCGCCATCGTGTTCCCGTACCGACAACTGCGTTAGAGAGGATAAAAGTAGAGAAACTGAATGACGAAGTTATACAAGATGAATACGTAAGAAAGCTGAAAGATCGTTTTGAATGTGTTAATAAAATGAATGACAGTGAAGTCGAGAATAATGTAAATAATGTATGGGAGATTATGAAGAATGGCATGGTCAAATCGGCCACTGAAGTATGCGGTGTAGTAAAAAGAAGAAAAAGTAAGAATGAACGTCCGGAATGGTGGGATAGAGAGGTAGATGATGTCGTGAAAGAGAAGAAAAAGTGTTGGTTGGATTTTGTAGCTGTAGATCCAGGACAAGATCTAGGCGACAGAAAGAAAAAAGAGTATAATAGATCAAAGAAAAGAGTGAAAGAAGTTGTGGCTAGAAAGAAAGATTTACTGAATGAAAAGTATGATAGGAGTTTCTCTGACAACTTCCGGTCGAATATTAAACTCTTTTGGAGCTTGATTAAATCGGCTCGGGGGAAATCAGAGAAAACTAAATTAAGCGCGGTGAGGGATGAGTCTGGAGACTTAATATGTGAGGAAGAAAAAATGCTTGATAGATGGAAAACTTATTTTGAAAGCTTGTTTGAATGCGAAGATATTTGTCGTGAGCCAGAAAGCATGAGTAAAGATGCAAGTAGCGAATATGAAAGTGTGATTAGTATGAGTGAAATCATGAAAGCTTTAAAAAGTATGAAAGCGGGAAAGTCAGCAGGTTGTGATAGAGTGTCGATAGAAATGCTGAGGAGAGGAGATGGCCTGGTGGGTAGTCTGTTGTACCGTCTTTTCAATGCATGTTGGAATAGCGGCCGAGTCCCAGAAGATTGGGTCAAGGCCGTTATCGTCCCTCTGTATAAAGGAAAGGGGTCACAGCAAGACTGCAAAAACTACCGCGGTATCAGCCTCCTTAGTGTTGTCGGCAAAGTATATGCGAAGATTCTAATAGAAAGGGTATTGAATGTTACGAATGACAAAATCTGGGATGTACAAGCGGGATTTCGAAAGGGAATGGGATGTACGGATCAGGTCTTTTCACTACGGTCCATCACAGAAAAGTTCGTGGCTGTGAACCAAAAGGTTTTCTGTGCTTTTGTGGACCTGGAAAAGGCCTATGATAGGGTAGATAGAAAGGAGTTGTGGACGGTGCTGTCTATGTATGGAGTGAGCAGCAACCTGGTGCAGGCTTTGAGGTCCCTTTATGAGGGCTCCAGAGCCTGTGTCAGGATCAATGGGGCATACTCGGCCTGGTTTAATATCTCTAAAGGTGTTAGACAGGGCTGTGTTGCCTCACCATGGCTGTTCAATCTATTCATGGACAGTTGTATGTGGGATTTGAAAGAGTATGATAAGGGTTTGCGTATGCAAGAGTTGCTAATCAAATGCCTCTTATATGCCGATGATCAAGTTATACTTGCCTCATCGGTACTTGAGTTGCAGGAGATGGTGACAGTAATGAATGAGGGATTTAAGAAAAAGGGGATGAAAGTAAATGTTGCCAAGACCAAGGTCATGGTGATAGAGAAGGATGAGGAGATGACTGAGTGCGTGATAAATATAAATGGTGAATTAGTAGAACAAGTGAGCGAATTTGTGTACCTGGGAAGTATGTTTACAAGAGATGGTAAGTGTGAGAAGGATATCGAGAGGAGGGTGAATGCGGGGAATCAAATTAATGGGGCCCTGCACTCCTTTGTGAGCAGACAGGGCGTTTCACAAAAAGCCCGGCTGGCTGTTCACAATGGAGTGCTAGCCCCTACCCTGATGTATGGTAGTGAATGTTGGGTGTGGCAGGACAAGCATGTTAGTCGTGTAAATGCAGTTGAAATGCGTTCTTTGCGTAGTATGTGTGGTGTGAAACTGATTGATAGAGTTAGAAATGAAAAAATCAGAGAGAAATGTGGAATGAAAGAAGACGTAGTGACTAAGATTGAAAAGGGCATGCTTCGATGGTTCGGTCATTTGGAAAGGATGGATGAAAGTAGATTGACGAAAGAGATATACAGATCGAAAGTGAGTGGAAGGGTCGGAAGGGGCCGCCCTAGGCGTACTTTTTCGAATCAAATCGGAGAAATACTGGGAAAGGGCCGAATCTTAAGTACCCGAAACCGACGTGCGTGCATGACTCGATGTATGAATGTTGAAGAAGCGAAAGAAATTTGTCAAGATCGTAGCAAGTGGAAAGAAGTGGTCTCTGCCTACCCCTCTGGGAAACAGGCGTGATTTAATGTATGTACAGTTTTCTATTACTATGAGTCTCTGTGCTAGGCTGCGGACGGACGGACGGACGGACATGGCGAAACTATAAGGGTTCCTAGTTTGACTACGGAACCCTAAAAAAGGTAAATGTCGATCTTTAAGTACGCGTAGCTACTCGCCCGTCTATCTGGGACTTAAGAGGATGTTAAACGAAAATATTTTCGACCAATAATCGATAGGACAAACAATATTTGGGCCATGCGACCGGCTCCCCACACAGACACACAAACACAGACACAAATAAATAAATAAATAAATATCTGGGGACAATGTCACACCAATTGACCTAGTCCCAAACTAAGCTCTAGGCTTGTACTATGGGTACTAGACAACGATATAAATACTTATATAGAGAAATATATACTTAAATATACAGGGTGTCCCAGGAAGTAGTGTCAAGCGGAAGTCCAGAGGTAGAGCACCTCAAGGGGCATCTGAATCACCCCCATGTATGTTCAGCAATTGTTATTAGTTTCCGAGATATTGATCATTTTAATCGGATTTTTTGTCATTTTTCCTTATGTCCGTGCTACGAAAAATCCCTAAATTCATGTATTAATTCATATTTTTTTTTGTGTTTTCTTGCATGATTAGCATCACTGTGAAAAAAGGAATTTTTTAAAGCTACATGCCAATTTCTTTTTTATTACAAATGTTTGAGTAAACGCACAGAGATACTTTCTCCATACTAAGAGAACCCGGCGTTTGTTTTTCACCTAGTATGGAAAAACAAACTTTGTGAGTTTTCTCAAAAAATTGTAACGAAAAAAAATTTGGCATGTAGCTTTAAAAACTTCCTTATTTTACAGTGATTCTAATTATGCAAGAAAACACTGAAAAAAAATGTGAATTAATACATGAATTTAGGTATTTTTCGTAGCACGGACATAAGGAAAAATGACAAAAAATCCGATTAAAATGATCAATATCTCGGAAACTAATAACAATTGCTGAACATACATGGGGGTGATTCAGATGCCCCTTGAGGTGCTCTACCTCTGGACTTCCGCTTGACACTACTTCCTGGGACACCCTGTATAGTAAACATCCATGACTCAGGAACAAATATTTGCGCTCATCACACAAATATTTGCCATTACCGGGATTTGAACCCAGGACCGCTAGTAATATACACTACACACGTTACAGATGTAGTGCATAATTGTTTTCCTTCGTATATTCTCGGAAGCGTTCGTATTTGTCATGCTACTTCAGTCAACCTCAGTACTTTTTGTACTGTGACCGACTGAAATAGCAATACACGTTCGTACGTTTCCGTGAAAATACGATGGAACACAATTATGCACTACTTACATCTGTACTTATAACTTCCCTATTTTTGCGTCGGGGTATTACAAGATGTAAGTGAAGTAAGTAACCTCTTTATTGCACAAAAGTTTCATGAAAAACATTTAAGGGATAGTAATATTTTTTGATCAAAGGCAAAGTTACCCCTTCTCTTCCAGTTCACCAAATGTCGTGTCCGTGAGAACTACCGGTCACGTCGATAATGTCATCATTTATATAAAAAATCCAGTCTGGCTACAATTTGTAGACCTGTTTTAGACTCGTTTGTCTAGTCTTTTTATATTGAGTTTGTTTCCAATGATAACAAAACAGCAGGAAGTCGGTGTAATAAGTACACTCAGGGGCAAAAAAAGTTAGTGAAATCTGATGATAGATGCATTAATACAGGATTTCCAGAGTGCCTAGGGTACCCAACTGTTGAATCTGCGGTTAACGCCGGAATTGTGCATGTTCAGAAAAACATCTAAATTGGCAATAAAATGTAAGGAAATCCAAATGCTGACCCAAACTCTCTCGCTGTGGTGTTAACTGTGCGATAAGTTAGGTATCTTAAGAACTTTTGACCTCCTCTATTGAACCTCGGAGTATCCACTATTAAACGTCACTCAAAACAACCCTTGGCAAGGAAGCAAGGCTTCGAAATAGCCTCGTTACAATGAAAAACACACTCTGACCCGTTTTTTTTGCCCCCGAGTGTATAAGCACTGTGCTTGCACCTCGTCGCGTGGATATGTGTGCCTGTGTATCTGTGCGTACGTCTGTCTGTTTCATCGTATCTCTCAAACAGACACGGGCCGATTTAAACGTGTTTTTAGGGTTTCTAAAGGAGTTTTTTAAGGAAAAAACGGAACGGCTATTTTTACAAGCTATTATTTGACTTGCAATGTATTTGTGGCACTTGCAGTGGAGACCATGGGTCCTTGGTCAGCTGATATGAAAAGCTTTATGAAGGCTCTGTCATCCCGGCTCATTGACACCTCCTAAGATCCTAGAGCTGGTGCTTACCTCTCCAAAGAGAGGTGATGCAGCCAGTGTCATAGGGACCATGCCGCGAGCGGACCTGCTAGAGGGGGTGTTCTTTTTATAGTGGTGATTATTATTTACATCTTTAATATTTGAGTAGCAGCTTAGTTTTATTTTAATTGGAATAGCTTAGTTTAATTTTAATTTTAATAAGTTTAGTTTTTAACTTTTAATTGTACGGGTCAAATCTCGCAAGTTAAATTTGATCCACTTCCCGTCAACGGAATGGGCTGAAATTTGGACTACATATGTAAACCGGATGACAATGTAAAGACAGACATTTTGCATACTTCACTCATGATTAGACGAGATTACGTCCGTATTTTGTTTTAGGTCCGTGGTTATACTTTATACGGCCTGAATATGAATTCTATTTTGTTGTTTTTGTCCGGTTGTTCAATTTTCCAACTTCCAACCAAAATGACCTGATATAATCCCGTTCAATATGCAAATATTTGATCCAAACCACTCTTCGCGGAATTTGACAATCACTATGCCAAGAATACGAAATGTACCGTTACATTTAACGAATTGAATTAATACCCAGTCTTAAGCTGACCATTTGCGGTGAAAATGCGATAATGGGTCTCTCCCCTTAAATAATAAATAAATAAATAAATATCAGGGGACAATGTCACACCAATTGACCTAGTCCCAAACTAAGCTTGTACTATGGGTACTAAACAACGATATAAATACTTATATAGAGAAATATATACTGAAATACATAGTAAACATCCATGACTCAGGAACAAATATTCGCGTTCATCACACAAATATCTGCCTTTACCGGGATTTGAACCCAGGACCGCTAGCTTCGCAGGCAGGGTCACTAACAACTAGGCCAGCGCGTCGTCGATCTAGGCCGATTGTAGATATTATGAAAAACTAGGTCGGACGTTTTCCTTCCAAGAAAAGATTTGACTGTGTGTCATACATACATACAAACACAACCCACAAACATTGTAAGTTACTCGATTTTTTCGCCAGTTAAACGATTTGAATGATGCTCGTTTTCTAGGGTTCCGTAGTCAAACTAGGAACCCTTATAGTTTCGCCACGTCCGTCCGTCCGTCCGTCCGTCCGCTTAGCTCGGAGACTCTTAACCCTTAATCAAACGGGACAATTTTTAGAAGATAAATGAATATAAACTTTATGAGGACACAAACAAAAAATAGAAAAATAAATGACAACTATAAAATTAAGTGGGAAATGGTTTCCTAATATTTAATTAAGGGTTAATACTAGAAAGCTGTAATTTGGCATGAATATAGTCACACCAACACCATAAACAAAGTGGTAAAATAAAATCTTAAAAAAAATGTTTAGTGTACGTCCCCTACACGTAACCTGGGGATGTTCTTTTTTTGAAATATTAAGCAAATTTTTGTTAGTGTCCATTTTTTTAAATAATTACAGTATATCTTAGGGATGGTCCGTAAATATATTTTATGTAAGAATACCACCCCTATGGGCATACAAATGGGGAATGAAATTTAATACGTCGCGATGTCTTCACCAATTGTGATATTACAAATACATCATTTAAGCTTTTTGTAACATTTCGAATTAATTTTAATGGAAATATTATACGAGCGACTCAACATAATTATGTACAAAAAAACTTCCACCAACCAATATTAAAGCTTATTTACTTTGTGTTTAAACCGTTAAATATTAAAGTACTCAGTCATAAGTAAAATCTTAAAATAAACTCACGTGTCCTACAACTTCCGCGGAAATAGCACTTATTTCTGGCCACTTAAAACACTTATTTGTTTAACGAGACGTGAGACGCGTACGCGCACACTCGATGTGCAAAACGAACTGATTTATCTAAACAGTTCAATTTAGGCTGTCGCCGCCTGGGCGATTGTAACGCGCGTTTACGTTGTAGGCGGCTTATAACTCATAAGAGTTTAAACGCCCATCCATGATTCCTAATAGATTAAAATTCTGAATGCAATGTTATGATAGAAGTTTTTTAGGGTTCCGTATTCAAACTAGGAACCCTTATAGTTCCGCCATGTACTTCCGTCCGTCCGTCCGCAGCCTAGCTCAGAGACTCTTAGTACTAGAAGCTGTAATTTGGCATATTAGACGCGCCAATAAAGTGGAAAAAAAAATCTTGTTCTTCTGAACTACTTCCCCTAGTCTTAACGTGGGGATGTATTTTATAGTCGTTGGATAGATCTTTTAAACCCCCCCCCCCCCTCCCCCTACAGCCAAAACTACAGATAGGTACTAGTACTAAAAGTCTGAAAAATATCTTAAATGAAAGTACCAGAAGTTGTTTTGTTTGTTGTCTGTGTGCTCGTAGGTTTAGTAGGCATCTGTAATCTGAATTGTATTTTACTCTGCGCAAACGTGCCGTACGTACGTTGGTTGGGGCGAAGCCAAGACATACTTACATACATACATAAACTCACGCCTTCATTCCCAGATTGGGGTAGGCAGAGCTAAAGAATTACCAACAAGTCTTAAAACTTCTTGATAATTCTGTAACCACATTTTGCACAAGTAGGCTAAGATGTTTCCCAGTGTATTAGTGACAGGTGGCAAGCCCATCGCCTAACAGTACTACTACTAAGACATACTTGCCGGGGCATTTTCACAGCGCACCGCATAATGACGCACTATTCACTTTACAGTGTGTTTACATGTTTGTCTGATCAAATATTTCATCGTTTGAAACTGTTTATTGAGTAAGCGTTTGAGAACTGTTCCTCGTCGCATGGCACTTGCAGGTAAGAGCCCGCGCGTCATTGGCCCCACCTACTTACTACGAGCGTCCGCCCGCCGAACTCAAACGCGAACCATCTGACGAAATGTTTAGGCGCTGGCTAAGGAATCTTTTGTTAGATAATCCAGTCTATTCGGTAAATGATTATATGGAACTTGACTTTTAAATAAGATTGACTTTTAAATAAGATTGACTTTTATATTTTTAATGTACTTTGTATATGTATGTGCTGACTTTTACTATTTTTACTCATCATCATCATCATGTCAGCCGAAGGAAGTCCACTGCTGGACATAGGCCTCCCCCAAGGCTCTCCACTCAGACCGGTCTTGTGCTTTTCGCATGCACCGCGTTCCCGTGATCCTTACAAGGTCGTCACTCCATCTTGTTGGAGGCCTACCTACAGCTCGCTACTATTATCATTTAATTCTATTTCTGACAATGTAACTGCATATAATTTGACATGAAATGTAATTTATACTGTGTTATATTGAGTAGTTTTTGGGGAGGCCCATGTCCAGCAGTGGACGTCTTTCGGTTGACATGATTGATTTATTGATATATTGAGTAATAAAATCTGAATCTGAATCAGTGCTCGAAAAGATAAAAACTAAACTTTTCACAAAATTATTATTTTCTAATGATAAACCACCTTTATAAAATAGGTACTCATTGACAGCAGCTTCGTCTGCTAAAGGTCATTAGATTTGATCTGGTTGTCTGTATTGCTAACTCAACCCTTTTGCCACAAAATTTTAACAATCGAGAACGAAACATAAACTTTTTTTTGAATGTACAACTTCGGGGTAATTTCCTGCAGAGCTTGCAAAAAGAATTGGACGAGGTGACAGATAAAACGACAAAGTTTTTAAGTGGCTACGGCATGAAGCCGCAGGCAATTCAAAACGCCGAGTCTGCTCCAAACCTTAGGAGTGGAAAAGTTATAGATCTACCGCAAGATGTACAAAAGGTCATCAACTATCTTCAACTATTATTATCTAGTTCTCTTTTTTTAATCGAACTGTCCGAAACAGAGCACGAGGG
This sequence comes from Acleris emargana, assembly GCA_927399475.2. Taxonomy (NCBI): domain Eukaryota; kingdom Metazoa; phylum Arthropoda; class Insecta; order Lepidoptera; family Tortricidae; genus Acleris; species Acleris emargana. The sequence continues at coordinate 3,672,249 of OV656862.1, forward strand.
GCATACGAATAACGCCTTAATCAACTTGCTCTATTGTATTATTAGAACTCATTTTGTTTAATTTTTTTGTAACTGGTTACCCACATTTTAAAACAAATAAAATTTGTAAATATTAGAGTGTAATAACATAGGTACTACAATTAAAAGTTAAAACTTAAACTTATTTTTAAATTAAAATTAAACTAAGCTACTCAAATTAAAATAAAACGAAGCTACTCAAATATGTATTAAAGATGTTAATAATAATAGCCACTATAAAAAGTACACCCCGTCTAGCAGGTCCGCTCGCGGCATGGTCCCTATGACACTGGCTGCATTACCTCTCTGGATAGCTAGCCCAATCCTTTGGGAGAGGTAAGCACCAGCTCTAGGATCTCCGGAGGTGTCTAGATATTATTATATAAGTTTATATTATTATATTAGAATTGGACGAGGTGACATCAATAGAAGTGAATGATCTTAGCCTACTTGTGCAAAATGTGGTTGCAGAATTATCAAGAAGTTTTAAGACTAGTTGGTAATTCTTAAGCTCTGCCTACCCCGCTCTGGGAATGAGGGCGTGAGTTTATATGTATGTATGTATGTATAATATTATATGAAAAATTAATTGTATGTATTTTTGGGTATGTAGGTGTGCTTGAAAAACAGCAAGCCGTATTTGTTGGAATAAAATTATCAAAATTTCATTACCTACCGAATTACACCTTGCATTGCTTACTCACCTACCTACTTGAAGTAATAAGGATTGTTTTTAAATTATAATAGTAATAATATAGGGTAAAGTCACCAGTGGTCAGCCAAAGACCACTAGTCGACCTTACATGAGTGCGAAGAGTCGGAAACATATCTTTCGTTCTCTTCGCACTCATACAAAGTATAGCCAAAGGCCAACTACAGGTTTCTGGCTGACTTCTGATGACTTTACCCTACTTGTCGTAGGCATAAAGTATTTACTTACCATTAAGGGTCTGGTTCGGGGGTAGAATTGTAATTTCTGCTTTCGGATTGAACTCTACCCTAAGTAATATACCTACTCACTGTTAAACATTATTTTCTCTGTAAGTGTCGAATTATGTAATTCTTTTTAGAAAAATAATCTCTCACAAATTGTCCATTTCCAGTTTGTACAATGCGTACTAGACAAAACGATGAGCTAAAGACATACTTAAATACATAAAAAGTACATGCAAGACTAAATAGAAGGAACAAACGGTCGCGCTCGTCGTACCAATGTCTGCCCTTACTGGGATTTTAACCCGAGACTGCTGGCTTCACAGGCAGTTGTTCAAATGTGCAGGTTTACCTACCTCCAAGCAGCAGTGTTCGCATTGTTGTGTTCCGGTTTAGGGATAAGACAGCCGGTGAAATGACTAGCATAGAGGCATTCCATCTTAGTCCTCAGGGTTGGCAGTGCATTTGCAGTGTTGTGAATGCGAATGTCTATGGGCCACAGTTTCCACTTACCATCAGGTGGCCTGTGTGCTCGTTATGCCTTCTAATGCCATAAAAAAAAGGGTTTCCTCACGATTTTTTCCTTAACTAAACGTAAATACTTACTCGGTCATGGCAACCGGTCTGTCGTAATACCACAGAAACAGTCAAAGCATTTTAAACTCTATTTAGTAACCAAATTAAATTTTAAATGCTATGCTATTAAATACATACATACATACATACATACCTTCACGCCTTCATTCCCAGAGTGGGGTAGGCAGAGCTACAGAATTTAAATAAATAAATAAATAAATTTAATTAAATACTATGCAGTTAGCCTTTTCTGTGTCATTACTACTCATTACGGAAGCGCTGGGGCTCGAACACTGTAACTGAAACTTACAAGTCTGTTTTTTCCAACTCCGTGATTCGGTAGCATTATATCTGTCGAAGGGACCACTGGGATTTTTATTCCCCGAGATCCCTTCATTCTACGATCAGGAGCCGACCCCCTGTGTGTGTATCCGTGTATCTGTGGATCTGTACCTGTGGCATTGCAGCTCCCATAAGCAGGGTTCTGTACAAAAAAATAAAATCGGAATCCTTATAGGATTACTCGTGGGTCTGTCTGTCTGTCCGTCTGTCACACCCAATTTGCTCCGAAAGTACTGGACCGATTGAGTTGAAATTTGGTACACATATAATTGATGACCCAAATACAGATGAGCAAAGTATTTTTTTTAACCTTGTACTTTATTAACTTTTCCTGTTTCGCACTTAGCGTTTTACTTTTCCAAAGAGTTTGTATATTTAAATAAAGTACCAGGAGCGCAGAGGTAATTAGGAGGTAGCACGGTGCGGCTGCGGGCGCGCCCGATACAGCGCGGATGACTGTAGTTTAGGTAGGTACTTCTAATGTTTATGCACTGCATGTTTTGACGTTATATATTCTTTATAATTTTTATTAAAATTTAAGTAATTTCGCACAGTGTGTGCACACGTTAAGCTCAGTTCAGAGGTCCGGGGGAAGAGGATAGATACACAGATAACAGATACCCACAGATACCCATTTTTTCGCAAATATATTAAAAAACGTCGTTTGGTACACGTGCAGAACTGTAATTTTCACTCGTCCCTATTGTTGTCCCTCGCTCGCAGCCCGGGCCGAGACACCTCGGGACTCGTGCAGAATAACATACTTTCCGCACTTGTATCGAAATGCTTTATTTTAGCTTTTAGCTTTATTTTATCGAATATAACTTCATCGATTTTATCATTTCATTATTGAACGCTATTTTCTGCTGAAACCATGATGTTTTTTTTTAGGTTTAGTTCGGTTAGACTTGTAACTACAAAAAAAAACTCACGCAGTGAAATGCCTTTCGGTGATAATGAAAGTTCTGCGTAAGATACGTGTTGAAAGGTGAAAATAATTAGATACGTCGTTTCACCATCTATTTAATTATTTAATCTTTATTGCACTAAAGAAATACACTGTATATACAAAAGACGAACATAAAACTTAAGGCTTAATCTTTATCTAATCTTAATTAACTAATTTATTTATTTATTCATTTAAATGTGCAAAGTAACGCCATCATTTAATGTTTATTAATCTAATTAATTGAAGACTAGATGTTTATCCTGTGCTGGTCGCAAATACTGCCGCGTATCAAGTCGTGAACTGTTGCCCTGAAATAATAATAACAAAATTAATGTACAGTCGCGAACCGGGATTGTTGAGCCACTTACCCATGTTTCTAATTTGGCTATGTAATGCAAATCCAATAGCTGTCAGCGAGTCGTTGACATGGGTTATTGAATACACGGCTAAATTACGAACAATGGCAAGTGGCGCACCGAGGGTTTTGTATTTAAGATAATATGCTTGGTAACCGCAAAAGAAAATACTCATTTTGTTATAAAGTTTATGTTCTATGCCATTTTAACTACCCTAAATTTTTTACAATTTTTCTAAGCTTTTTTTATTTCTCAAAAACTGTAAATAATTAACACTTCATTTTATTTTCACCAAAAAATATAAGTAATTTTTTATACGTCAGGTTTCTTTTATGATTTTTTGATAATAAACTTCGGACATAAGGGTGGGGTGGGGGAACGGTAGTTTTTTGTACATTTTTGGTTATAATTCAAAAAGTTAATCATTAAAAATAAAAATAAAATGATGTGCAGTTTGAGCCTTTTCATATTACAATCCATTTTGGAGCCCCCCCATTCTAAACCCCTAATCAATTATTTATAAAATTAATTTCATATTATTTTTACTTAAAACAGATGCGGGCAAGTAAGTTGTACAACTATGCCAAATTTCAAGTTGATAGCATTTGTAGTTGCTGAGGAAACCAGCTGTAACATACAGACAGACAGACAGACAGTGCTTTGTGAACTATTAGTTTTAACTGGTGTTTAAACTTACTTTATCACGTAGAAGTTGTTGCGTCTAGGGTCCAGAGCAGAGTATACAAATCGAGGTATCTGATTCGCTAATACCCAAACCTCATCGCCCTTCACTTTTAAATCTGAAATGAAATAAGTAATTTTAAAAACACAAAAACCGGACCAGAGTTATAAGGCGAACCCTTACTTACATATACATACATACATATACATACATACCTTCACGCCTTCATTCCCAGAGTGGGGTAGGCAGAGCTACAGAATTACCAACAACTCTAAAAACTTGGATAACTCTGTAACCACAATTTGCATAATTAGGCAATTAGGCGAACCCTTAATGATCTTAATAGCTCAGGGGGGTTATTATGACGTAGTTATTCAGTTCAGATTACGCTGCGAGAAAAGGACAGAGCTATATAACTGCTATAGCTCTGTCCTTGACGCTCAACGTATAAACTGCATAGGTAGGTCATTATAGCCCCTCTGGATCTCTATTCTAGACAGTAAAACCGGGCAAGAGCATATTATTATTATTTTTATTTTTTATTATTGCATGGGAAGGCAAACGAGCACATAGGCCACCTGATGGTAAGTGGAAACTATGATCCATAGACATTCGCATTCACAAGACTGCTAATGCGTTGCCAACCCTGAGGACTAAGATGGAATGCCTCTATGCTAGTCATTTTACCGGCTGTCTTATCCCCAAACCGGAACACAACAATGCTGCTGCTTGGCGGTAGGTTAATGGATAAGATGGTGGTACCCACCCGGACGGACCCTGCATAAGGTCCTCCCACAAGTGAAGTGAGCATATCGGACCATGCTCAGTGTAGGATTCCGAAGCCGTTACTACAAAAAAATCAGACCTCGCGACAAACTTAACTTTGCCGAGTTACAAACAATACCATAACACGTTAAAGACAACATGGATGTTTTGACTGCCTAGAATAGGCCCTTGAGCTTCGATGATCAGATTATTATTAAAAAAAAACATTATTAGAATGGTGTATCCGTGCGTGTATGCCGACGCACGCGCAAGTCTATATGTATATGTCTAATAAATAAACGGACCTGATATATACACCAGTTTTTCATGATCCTGGGTGGCCAGCTGTACACTATCCTTGGTCATTGGAGTATTGACGTTCCAGCAGAGGACGCCATCTTGGGCCACGTTGGCGAAGAACAGAGTGTTGGTGCTGGCGTGGTAGTCATGGGAACCGCTTTGGGTCAGCGGACCTCGGGTTCCAAGTAGCTGATGAAATAAATAATATCACGAGATGATCTTACACAAAAAGTTCTAAACCTTAGGGCTTTATCACTTTAACGGGTTCTCTATTGTTTGCACAAAGGTTATTTGCCATAATTTTATATTCCATAACAATCATATTATTATGGCATAATGATCATTTGCCATAATTTAAAGTGCCATAACGATACGTTTGTCATCCATTACATTTTCCCTATTAAGTATCAAATTCAAGTGTTTTGAAAATTCAAACGCCATAATGTGTTTGCCATAAAACATTCTGAAAACGCAAAATAATATTGCTGGTACGTTTTTTTGCTGTCTTAAGTATAATATTATTAAAAAAAATCGGGTTTGGCGCCGTAGGATCTCAGTTCTACCTAGCACTCCTTCGCTTCGCTCGTCGTCGTACCTAACGGAGATCTTACTACTATTTATTTTCTTCTGTTGGAAATGCATCATCTGCAAAAAATTTAATTGTCTAACTAGCTATCACTGTTCTTGTCATACAGCCTGGTGGCAGACCGACAGGCAAACGGACAGACGGACTGTGGAGTCTTAGTAATAGGGTCTAATTTTTTCCCTTTGCGTACGGAAACCAAAAAACCGCCTACCCCTATAATATATTTGAATTCATATCTTGAGTGCACAGATTTTTCCCTTCTACAACTTTAATATAATGTATAGGTTACCTTACCTTAACCTTAACGTATTTCCATGAACTTACTTTAACATGGTTTCCAATATCCCTAGTCTTTAAGTGCTCAGTGTCAACGGAGAATTCTTGTGTAGACACCAGGGGATGGAAGAAAGCCTTTCTTCGACCAGAGGCGTCTCTTCCCGTAAGAGCTATACTGAAGAGACCGTCTTTCCAGTTGATGATATGTTCTGGAAGACATCATGTTCCAGTCAATTACTAAGTCAACATCATGTTTGTATACCTACCTTTTATTTTATAATTGCCGTGTAGTTGCTTAGAAACGGCGACTTAGGGAATAAAGGCATGTAGTTTTGTTAGGTGATGGGTTTGCAACCTGTCACTAATACACTGGTAAACATCTTAGCCTGTTTATGCAAAATGTGGTTACAGAATTAACAACCAGTTCTTATACATACATACACACATTTAATCACGCCTGATTCCCACAGGGGTAGGCAGATACCACTTTTTTCCACCTGCTACGATCCTAACAAATCTTATTCGCTTCTTCCACATTCATTCATCGAATCATGCATGCACGTCGGTTTTGGGTACTTAAGATTCGGCCCTTTTCCAGTATTTCTCCGATTTGATAACCAGTAGGTATAACTAGGTTTCTGACATCCCTGTTCTTCAAGTGCTCAGTGTCAATGGAGAACTTTTGGGTGGGCACCAGGTGATGGAAGCAGAAACTCTTGTAGTTGTAGGTAATTCTGTAACTCTGGCTCCACTCTGGCAAGGATTGGGTGTATGTATGTGCTTATTTTATCAAAACTACATTCAACAAACGGATTAAGTATTTCGCAGATATGGTATTTCTCGCTGCATGAGTAATATTTTTTGGTATTTACAAGTCTTTTTTTTAATATGAGGGGGAAGCAAAGGAGCATGTGGTTTACGTGATGAGAATTTGGTCATCACCACAGCCCATAAACACCAGCAACTCTAGAAGAGTTGTCAGTGCGTTGCCGACCAGTGGAAGGGGAGGGGGAATGGGAAAGAGGGGAAATTGGGCCATCGGCACTTTTAATTGACCAGACGAAACGCAGCAGAGGTATTGCTTCACGTCGTCGGTATTCTGTGAGAGGGTGGTACTACTCCAGTCGAGCTAGGCCATTCAGTCTGCTACTGCTGGCGCCGCCGCGCGTGCGCACCGCAACCTACCGCAACTACCGGTGAAATGACTAGCATAGAGGCATTCCATCTTAGTCCTCACGGTCGGCAACGCATTTGCAGTCTTGTGAATGCGAATGTCTATGGGTCACAGTTTCCACTTACCATCAGGTGGTTTGTGTGCTCGTTTGCCTTCCCAATGAAAAAAAAAAAACTCTCCGCTGCAGTGGGCACTCCTCATACTCAACGCCACGCTCGGCGCGGCGCCACACTGCGATGTGTTCGCCTCACGCATTTTAAAAAGTGATTGATGAATGCAAGAGAGTGCTTGAGAGTGAATGAATGGTATATACTTACATAAGAATATTTTAGAAACATGTTTATTTAACTTTTAGGTTAAGTTCGTAATGCAATGGATCACTCTGTAAATTACAAATTGATTGAATAAATAAATAAATCTTAATACTTACTTACCAGCTACAGTGAAGTTTGCAGCAGCTTCTTCTAACTTGAAGCTGTCATGCTCCAACCTCCAACTCTGTCTCTTTCTCAAGGAGAAGACGATCATCCCGTTGGTGGCTAGATCATTGATGTAGGCGTACGCGTCGTCGCAGGCGCTGGGATCTACGTCGATCGTGATCGATGTAAGACCTATAAGTAATGGTATGATATTCTACTTTATTTTTAAAGATGTTAATACTTAATTAAAAGTTAAAACTAAACTTATTTAAATTAAATTAAAATAAAACTAAGCTACTCAAATATTAAAGATGTAAATAATAATCACCACTATAAAAAGAACACCCCCTCTAGCAGGTCCGCTGGTGACATCGCTGCCTTTATACAATAACGCACTATTGCAAAATACTACGATTTCGAGTTAAGTATACAGCGACGTGCAGAGTAAGCGAAATTTTATCGTGAATAAAGCAGCCATCATCTTACGATAAAAAAAGAAATTGTCGTAAGATGATGGCTGCTTTATTCACGATAAAATTTCGCTTACTCTGCACGTCGCTGTATACTTAACTCGAAATCGTAGTATTTTGCAATAGTGCGTTATTGTATAAAGGCAGCGACATGATCTCTTTGACTTTGGCTGCATTACCTCTCTGGATAGCTAGCCCGAGCCTTTGAGAGAGGTAAGCACCAGCTCTATGATCTCCCGAGGTATTATGATATGACTATACCGGGTCACTTCAATTTGTAAAACCCCTCTCCTAAGTCTCATGTTGCTTAATTTATGCGAGAGAGAGAGAGAGAGAGGGATAAATATAAGTTTATTGATTATCCAACCGAAGAACATATTTACAAAATAATAATAAGTACTATTTCTAATACGTACCAGCTGAAGTCCTGTTGTTGACCAGAACAGAAGACTTGAGCTCGTGTTTCAACACCAGATGGTTGGTCTTGAGATTATACACGACTATCGCTGGCGGCTGCACTTGCTTTTTTTCTCCTAAAAAAAAGTTCATGTCAATAAAAACGTATAACTTGAATCTGGTGCATAGTCCGTTGACATCACTTCCACCATCTCAACACCTGACCATACCGCCACCAGTGGGTATTTGCACTTCCTTGATCCAATTAAGAAGGTAAAATATCCGGTAACAAGCATTTTACCCTATACTGTGAATAGACTTCAGTGCTTCAGAACTTACTATCAGGTGCCCTTTGTGCAGATGTGCCTTTTCAGTCATAAAATCATACAATTATCAATGATATTTATATTAAGATACGTTATGCTCATAATAAACGCATTTAAAACCCGTCGCTAATTGCTGAAAGTTCCTTATTACCATATTTCTACAGACAAAGACGGCAATCCATAGCGAACGCTATTGTTAGAAAGAGATAAATTGTTGTTTCAAATTGCTCGCCCCTCTCGCCAAGACAAGTGCCCGCAGATTTCGGCGGCCTCAAAAAACACAAGATGGCATTTTTTATGAATTATATTTGTTACCGACGTACGTGCATGAAGAGATTGATGAATGTAGAGGAAGCGAAAGTGGTATGTTTAGATGCACTTTGCACTTTGAATGCACCTGGCGTTCCATAGTCTCTGCCTACCCCATTGGGAGACAGACAGTCAGACAGGCGTGAAGTTATGTATGTATGTATGTATATTTGTTACTTTTCGGTAGTCTTTTATTTTCTTTGATGCGTGCGTGTCAGCGGCCGCAGCGCAACTAATCAGTTGTAAGGTAAATTACCTTCCTTTTTGAGGAACGCTTTTGCGCGCAGATGACGTATCTTAATATAAAATATCGTTGATACTTATCAAGAAGACCATCTCACACAAATTGATTGATTCCCAAACTAAGCTCTAGTAGGATTATATCAAGGACCATGATAAATATAGACACTTATATAGAGAAATACATATAAGTTTCCATCAAAAATTACATTTTTGGGTCAGGCTTTTGGTGCCGACTGCATCTTTATTTGCACAGTCGTCATCTAGTCGTCAGGACGATTCTAACGAGCCCTAACACGACGGGTTTATCATGTGTAATTTAGGAGTTCCTATGGCCACCCTGAGTCTCCATCATCAGACCAGCTCGATGGTACTATATTGTTGTATTGTCATCAGAACTAAAGGTGTATGCAAATTTTCTTTGCTTCAATGGAAACCGGGAAGTGGGTCAAATTTAACTTGCATAATTTGACCCTTACATACCTACATACATACACACCTACATTGCATTATTCTTCCATACCGAGAATCGAACCTCAGACCACTAGCTTCGTAAATAGGATCACAAGTTCAAAACCAACGGGGCCAACCGCGTTATCTTTTTAAACCGATAGCTTTAAAGCAGGTGTGTTAAAATACGCTGCAGTGATACAAAAAAAAAGAGACTGACTGCCGAGTTTCTTGCGGCGTTTCTTCTCAGCAGTGGTCTCCTCTTGTGAAGCGCTGGTAGATTCTTGACGTGGTAATGTGCCCGTGCGGCCTACTTACTGAATAAATGTCTTTATCTTTAACAGGCTGAAACGGAATCGCTTCATCATCATAATCAGACCTTACCAGGCACCTCCAACAGGCCAGTATCCACCATCCACAGGCGCCCACACTCGTCTACTCTTGGCCTGTACACAGATATCAGGTTATTACAGGCTCCAGCATCAGGATATGGTCTCAGCACAGGGTCGGAGAGAGTCACATAGTTCAGTGTTGAGGGTATTCCTGAAATTGGCAAGTAATATTAAAAAAAAAAAACCCTTGTCTCAAAACAGTCCGTAAAACAACCGCTTAAAAGTAAACAATAATTACTATTGGCTCTATAAAAACCTACCTATAGGTAGGTAATAAATTTTGATACAAGTGTCGACACTCGTGGGTATTTTTATATTACTTCGTTTACTTAGCAGTCCCACGATTTAGAAATCTTAAACTGAGCTAAGCTCGGTCATCCAAGTACTATATTTTCGCTAAGACGAGTCTAGTGACACCTCGCTTGTTCAGGATTCACAAGGGATTAAGGAAACACACATACATACAGGTCTAGCACATTACCCCTTCTCTTTCGGCAATCGGTAAAAAAACATACAGGCAAATAGAGAACTTGCTCCTATTTGAATTTGTGTAAAACATTGAGTTAAGTACATACATACATACATAACTTCACGCCTGTCTCCCAATGGGGTAGGCAGAGACTATGGAACGCCAGGTGCACCGATCTAAACATACCACTTTCGCTTCCTCTACATTCATCAATCTCTTCATGCACGTACGTCGGCTTCGGGTGCTTTTTATTTGACCCTTATTCAGTACATCGCGAATCTGATCATCGTACGTCCGTCTAGGACGTCCCCTACCGAGATCTCCGCTCACTTTCGCTCGCCATATATCTTTCGTTACCCTTCTTTCATCCATCCTTTCTAAATGACCAAACCATCTTAGCATACCCTTTTCAATTTTAGTTACTACATCTTCTTTCAATCCACATCGTTCTCGGATCTCGCTATTTCTTACTCTATCTATCATCCTAACTCCACACATACTTCTTAGAGCTCTCATTTCAACTGCATTAATCCGGCTTGCATTCTTCTTGTGCCATACCCAAGATTCACTACCATACATTAATGTTGGGGTCAATACTCCCTGAACAATAGCAAGAGTTAAGTATCGATGATATTCTACAAATTGAAACTTCAACATAACATTCAATCATGGCTGTTATACTGTACCCTTACCATGAGTTAAGTACAACCACCATACTCGCTAGGGAGTCGAATGCTCTGACCTCCGCACTCTAGAAAAAGCGTCCAGGTGCGAGACAGACTCGCCCGTGAAGGGTTCCGTAGCAGCAATTTTACTAAACCTTAATCAACGTATTAAAAAAAACTACTTTCTAGATCTCGTCCAAACCAATTTTCGGTGGAAGTTTGCATGGTAATGTACATCATATATTTTTTTTAGTTTTATAATTCTCTTATTTTAGAAGTTACAGGGGGGGGGGGGGGACATTTTACCACTTTGGAAGTGTCTCTCACGTAAATGATAGCTTCACTGAATGATAGCCTACATGATAGCTTCACTCCTGGGATGCCCAAGATACAGGCTCGGCCTAGTTTGGGATCCGCTGTAAATTAGACACAAGTAACATGTACTTTTTGGTAAATAAATTATTCTTATTCTTATTCTTAAACTATTCAGTTAAGAAAAAAAATATATTAGATACCTCAATATCATTTTTGAAGACCTATCCATAGATAAAATAAACGTATGGGATTGATGTAAAAAAAAAATTGAGTTTCAGATGTATGTATGGGGAACCCCCAATTTTTTTTTTCAAAGTTTGTGTAAAATTTTTAATGCGGTTCACAGAATACATCTACTTACCAACCAAGTTTCAACAGTATAGTTCATATAGTATCGGAAAAAAGTGGCTTTGACATACGGACGGACAGACAGACAGACATGACGAATCCATAAGGGTTCCGTTTTTCGCCATTTAGCTACGGAACCCTAAAAATACAGAGCATTCGACTCGCCTGGGCGTACACTAAATTGTGACTCATGCATAGTGCTGGATGGGACTATTCGGACCCTTGCAGATTACCATGCTGTCTCCGAGGCACTGTGACGAAGACCCTGTCTCCGTCCTTCTCTAACCCGATGGGCACGTTGTTGTACTGGATGAAGAACTTCTCGCGCTCCTCTAACTCGTCGGCGAAATGGACGTTGTCGAAGCCGGTTCGTTCGTAATCTGACCTTTTTGCGTCTAAAAATAAAGGTTATTTTAAGTTGATCGACAATGGAGATCAAGTTCTTAGTGGTTCCCAAAACTGGGCTTGTTCCTAGTGAATAAGGTTTATATAGTAACAAAGGAAACTAAAACTGACGACATAGATTTGAAAGCGTTCAGACAATTACTTTTTTTAAATAAAAAAAAACAATTAATGAACAATGCCGTGTGGTTGCCGGCTTAGAATAGTGCCACTCCATGTCTTCCCGTGGAAGGCGTAAGAGGCGACTAAGGGAATAAAGGCTTGTAGTACTGTTGGGCGATGGGCTTGCCACCTGTCACTAATATACACTGTTAAACATCTTAGCCTAATTGTGCAAATTGTGGTTACAGAGTTATCAACAAGTTTTTGGAGTTGTTGGTAATTCTGTAGAGTGTAGCTCTGCCTACCCCACTCTGGGAATGAAGGCGTGAAGGTATGTATGTATGTAAATGAAATCTTTTTATTCAGAATCATGGCCACCCTACATACTCAATTTCTTACTCGTCTGATCGGTTGATTTTCAAATAGGTTTTAACATGAAAATATTAGGTGACCACAATTTTAGTATTATTTAGGGAAATATAATAATAATAAATAAATAAATAATAAATATCAGGAAACAATCTCACACCAATTGACCTAGTCCCAAACTAAGCTCTCGGCTTGTACTATGGGTACTAGACAACGATAAACATACTTATATAGATAAATACGAGGGTGCATTGAAAAGTTCTGAGCCTAAGGTTGAATATAATTAAAAAAAAACAAATAAATACTGGCAGGTCAAAGTGCCATATTGAGTCGCCATTATGCACTATCTTTTGTTTTTTTCCTGTCACAATTTTGCATTTTATGCTCGAACTGCTACATAAGGTCACTGATTTTTCAAGTAATGGATAAAATTGAGCACCGTTCTGTCATAAAATGTTTGCAAAAGAAGGGGTTAACACCAAAACAAATATTTGAAGATATGAATCAAACATAAGGGCAATCTGCTCCATCGTATCCTACCATAAAAAGATGGGTAGCTGGTTTCAAACGTGGCCGGGAGACTGTTCAAGACGAGCCTAGGAGTGGGCGGCCGTTGACGGCTACTACGGACGAAAATGTCAATAATATATGAGATGCGATAATGAAGGATAGGCGATTGAAGATTGTGGAGATAGCGGAAGCAATGGGTATTTCTTATGAGCGGGCACAGAACATCATCACCGATGTTCTTGGATTTTCTAAGGTGTCAACCAGGTGGGTGCCTAGACTGCTTTCAGTCGAGAACAAACGAGTACGTGTTACAATTTCCCAAGATTGTTTATGTATGTTTCAACGTGACTCCGACGATTTTTTCAATCGTTTTATAACTATGGACGAGACATGGGTCCACCACAGTACACCAGAATTGAAAGAACAATCCAGGCAATGGAAAAGACCAGGTTCACCACCACCCAAAAAAGCCAAGGTCATTTTGTCAGCTAATAAGGTAATGGCCTCAGTTTTCTGGGATTGCAGGGGGGTTATCATGAATATCATGATAGACTATCTCGAAAAGGGCAAAGCAATAAATTCGGACTACTATTGTGCTCTTTCACGTCGTCTGCGTGAGGAAATTAAAATAAAGAGACCTGGAATGCTGACGAAAAAAGTACTATTTCACCAAGACAACGCTCGCGTTCACACGTCGGCGAAATCAATGGCACAAATATATGATTGTGGATTTGTAGTGCTGCCGCATGACCCTTACTCGCCGGATCTAGCTCCTCCCGATTATCATCTCTTCCCAAACCTCAAAAAACACTTGGGAGGACAAATATTTTCGACAAATATGGAGGTACAAGAAGCAGTAGACTCATATTTTAACGACCTCAGCATTCTTTTTTTTTTGATGGGATAATGAAGTCGGAGGCGAGGTGGACTAAGTGCATTGACCTTCATGGAGAATATGTCGAAAAATAAAATTGTTATAAAAAGTGAGCCCGTTACTTTTTTTTACCAGGCTCAGAACTTTTCAATCCACCCTCGTATATACTTAAATACATGGAAAACACCCATGACTCCATGACAAATATTCGCGCTCATCACACAAATATCTGCCCTTACCGCGATTTGAACGCAGGACTGCTAGCTTCGTAGGCAGGGTCACTACCAACTAGGCCAACGCGTCGTTATAAAGTTATTGCAATGGAATGCTTATCCTTTAATAAATTGGGATCACGACCTCATTGTCACTTTGTATACGCAGGTATTGAGTATATAAGTGTATACACACGTCAGGAATACACAAGGATATTTTATTTTATTTTTTGCATAAGGGTGGCTCATTTATTGTGCCACTCTCTATCCGACTTCATTTTAATATAGGTATGAAGATATTGGTAGGTGAAGTTAATTATTGTATTAAAAACAGAACTCATTCGATATAAGCACTTATTGTGTAGGTATAGTGTTCATTTATATATACAGGGAGCCTCTGACCTTGGGGCTTTAAATGCATCTATAGATAATTTCTACTCCTGAAACTAAACTCCTTTTGTTCTGTAAATTGTTAAAAACATGTCCAATTTAAATTTATTTTTTACCATACAAGTTAAATGTAATTTTCAATGTACGCGATCCAATTCTCCATTTTCCTTTAGCCCTCGTATCAAGGAAATGTCGCCCCCGTACCATGAGTACGTACCAGTATGTAATACACTGATTTTACAATTAGACTTTAACATCAATTAGTTATCTTAACTTAAGTTTACTTGTGGGAGGACCTTGTGCAGGTTCCGTCCGGGTTGGTATCCATTAACCTACCGCCAAACAGCAGTGTTCGCATTGTTGTGTTCCGGTTTGGGGATAAGACAGCCGGTGAAATGACTAGCATAGAGGCATTCCATCTTAGACCTCAGGGTTGGCAGTGCATTTACAGTCTTGTGAATGCGAATGTCTATGGGTCACAGTTTCCACTTACCATCAGGTGGCCTTCCTATGCCATAAAATAAATAAATAAAATAAATATACTTTAATTTAAATAAATAAGTTATTTTTTCATGTTGCAGATCAAACAATAGTTGAGTTTAGCGAGTAGAATGGATCATTGCATTTACAGCCCCCAAGGTCAGAGACACACTGTATAAGGGCTTTCCCTATTGTAACTCGAGGGGGGAAGTGAATGCAATGTATGCTGTCAAGCAAAACCAGTCCGTGGGTCCACAGGAAACCAGCATCGCACTTCAATAGAGTACGACATTTTTTTTTATTGCATGGGAAGGCAAACGAGCACACAGGTCACCTGATGGTAAGTGGAAACTGTGACCCATAGACATTCGCATTCACAAGACTGCAAATGCGTTGCCAACCCTGAGGACTAAGATGGAATGCCTCTATGCTAGTCATTTCACCGGCTGTCTTATTATCCCCAAACCGGAACAAAACAATGCGAACACTCCTGTTTGGCTGTAGGTTAATGGATAAGATGGTGGTACCAACCCGGACGGACCCTGCACAAGGTCCTCCCACATGTATAGCTGAGCGGATACCATTTTCCCAGCACTACTTATCACAGACTGTAATAATTTATAATTATGCGAAAGTAATGTTTTTCTATTCCATTCTATTCTATTTTCCAGGATTAAATTCAGCCTCGCTTTCAGTAAACAAATTTTAAGAATCGGCTTAGTATTTCCGGACAAGAACAAAGAAACTAAGAAATAACTTAATCTGTCATAATTACAAAAACAATATAAACTTACAGATAACTCCGTCGAAGTTATAACTTAACTGTTTCCACGAGAACACAACACTCATATTGTTCCCATGAACAAATTTAAAAGTTAAGAAAAATAATGCGTTTAAGAATATAAACATTTTTGAGGTTAGATGCGTTCGCTTTGGTTTATAAAGAAACAATAATGAATGCAGTCATTTACGTCGTAATGAATACAGGTTTTTATAAGCTTTGACCTTTCTGATAATATGTCGCGAAACTGGTCACGTACCTATATAAACACCGGACAAGAGCACTTCGGACCGTGCAAAAACAAAAAAAATACAAAAACAGATAACTTTGTCAAAAAACTATAAGTATGTACAGTCAACAGCATATATAAGTGATCATTTTATGTACCTTGTCGCTTTCAATTGTTTCACAATTTTGTATAACATTTCGAACACAACGTTAAAGTACATAAATGATCACTTATCTATGCTGTTGACTGTACTAATACGCTGGTAAACATCTTGGTCGTTTGTGCAGTGTGGTTACTGAATTATAAACAACATTTTGAAGTTGTAGGTAATTCTGTAGCTCTGCCTACCCCAATCTGCTAATGTAGGCGTGAGTGTAGGTAAGTATGTATTTATGTAAAATTCTCACACCGCCTCGCCTCACCTCGCTGGTGGAAAAGCAGCTTAAGCACCATCCCGATTTAAACTAGTTTTCTTATAAATAAGATTCTGACAAAAAAAAATTTTAGGACAAGCTTTTGTTGCCGACGATACTTTTCTATGCTCAGACATCATCTGCTTATGTAGACAAAACTAACGATCCCCAACTCGACGGGTACATATTAAGTACAGCAAAGATCCTGTCGCCAGCTTCTCACTCCATCATCAGATCAGCTCAATGGTAAGTACCATAATATTGCATCTACATCGGGTTTACGGACTTGTTGTTCAATTTATTATCAAGTTATATGGCTTTTGACTTAGAGACCTCGTCGTGTTGTTCTCATAGTCATTATTTTATTTTACATAAGTGATAATTTTATTTTTGCTAGTTTTAAGAACATTGTTTATTACTTTAAGTATTACATTATTATTACTTAATGTAACTTACTTTTAAGTATAATTATGTTTTTATGATTGAAAAAATGACCTTCTGCATCTGCTGGAGTTTCTTGCGGCGCTTCTTCTCCGCAATGATGGTCTTGTCCGAAGCGCTGGTAGAATCACTGTACATTTCCGACGTGTAAAAGACCCCGCACGTGGCCAATTTACTGAATAAATATTTTGAATTGTTTTTTTTTTAATTTTGACCCAAGTATTCCAAATTTCAGCCCATTCCACTGACGGGAACTAGTTCAAAATCGACTTACATCACCGAGGACATACAATAGTGAAGGGTGACGGCACCAATGATGGACACTTTTAGCTGGCAGGCACCAGTAATGGACACTTCACTCTTAATTTAAATCGTACCCTAAATTGATCGTTACAAAACAAATGAATAACTGTTATCTTCTGTAAAATAAGAATCAAGTGTCCATTATTGGTGCCCTGTCCATAGCACTAATTAATAAATAAGTTTCTGTAAAAAAAAACATTTTGGGACAAGCTTTTGTTGCCGACTGTACTTATTCTTGCAATAATTTTTTTTGCTTACCGAGACCAAACTATTGAGTCCTAACGCGGTGGGTCTACGTTAGGAATAGCGGAGATCCTGTCGCCACCTTTCGATTCCAACTTCAGATCACCTCTTAGATACTATATAAGTATTTGCGTAGTCATAGGGATTCCATATGTGGTCCAAATTTCAGCCCATTCCCTTTACGGGAAGTGGGTCAAATTTAACTTGCAAGATTTACGATCTTGACAAATTTCTTTCGCTTTTTTAACATTCATACATCGAGTCATGCACGCACGTCGGTTTCGGGTACTTAAGATTCGGCCCTTTTCCAGTATTTCTCCGATTTGATTCGAAAAAGTACGCCTAGGGCGGCCCCTTCTCGTACATACAGTACCGGTAAATTATATATCACCGTTGTATTTACATCTCATACGATTACCTACAAATGTGACTTACCAAAACTGATGTGACGTGTTCATACAAAGGTGATTATATTATTTGCCGGTAGCACATACATACATTGCTAGTTAAGTAAAAACTTGTAAAATAGGGTTTGGATCGGTCGTAAATTAAAAGAACAGACTTTCAGTAAAAGAATTTAATATGATAATGTTAAAAAAGCTTTAAATATAACTCGAAAATTATTGATAATGATTTGTGCAGTTTAATTACAACTTTTTTTTACAGTATTTCATTTGTAAGTTGGCCCTTAAGACTGTCAAATTGTTGCCTTTTCTGAAAAAAAAAAGAAATTATTAGTTTTAACGTATTTTTAGCGTTCCGTGCCAGAGGAAAGCCCAGCGAGATCTTATTAATAACGGCCTTTACACGGTACAGTTTGGTCTGCACGTCTGGGACTGCGTTGCGACTAGTGATGGGCGGCTTGTAAGTTTTAAAAGTGAAACTTTCACTTTAATTTCCGCAATATTCTGAAACTTTCAAAAGTGAAACTTTCAAAAGTGAAACTTTCACCTAAAATTTCATGCAACATTCTGAAAGTTACTAAAAAGAAATCGTTAAATTTCTGAAAATTACTAAAGTTTTGTAATGTAACGTAAGTAACGAAAACTTTTCATGAAATTTAAATGAAATCGACATGTGTCAGAATCATTTCCATCTAATTATGTAACTTTCAGAAGCTGTAATTTTCGCAGTTAAGGAAAGTTTTGTAACGTTTCAGAAATCACCCATCACTAGTCCTGAACTGCTGATAAAACCGTCGGTCCGTCCGACGGTTTCTACCACGCATCAAACTGTCAAGACTTTATCACGATTAAATGTGACCATAGTTTGAACCGCGGCCGCGGTTAAATCTGTGATTTCTGCCAGCCTGCGGTCCGTGTAAACGATATTCCAGAGTTCCGAGCGCGATTTAGACTAGCACGTAGAATGTGATCACAACACAAAAGTTTTTCCGTCTGACGCAACAAGAAAAAAACAAAAAACCCGAATTCAAAAAGCAAAAAATATTTTTCACAACACTGCTCGGAAATATGGCCATAGATGCTCTTGTTTGGGGTCACAAAACGTCACTTATAAGGACAGACCAAGAATGTTTTTGTCGGCATTTGCTGATTGGTCGAGAACATTGTTGTCCAACTTTAATAACCAATGAAAATCAATCAATCAATTTTCGTGTCATAGCTCCTTAAAATGAAAAATTGGAATCGACCAATCATAACACACCATTTTGTGTCGTAAAATATTAGGTGTATTTTTGCTAAAATATACACAGACTAAAAACTATGTCACTGCTTTTTTTTATGTAATTCAATCTTGGCCCCTAATCTCGAACCACTAGAGATAAATTTACATGGGAGATAAGGCAAAACAAATACAATTTTATATGGAGTTGACATATTCATCTCGAATGTTAGTTTATTAATCTCAAAAGCTACGAGAATAGGGTCCAGATTAAAAAAAAAGTTATCTATGGTAAAATTGGCGATAATACATACAGCTTCTATTCTACTTTAGAAAAACCGACGCCATTTGACTAACACTATTCACATTAACATGAATTAAAATTTGAGTTTTGAATATGAATTTTTATTTTATTTCCTCTCAGTAGTTGTGAAAAGCACTATGTCTGCCTCGGTAGAAAGTGCAATTTATGGACTCGTACACTAGAGGGCCTCAACTACGTTTCGGCCCTCTATATGACTCGTCCAAAAATCTCGTACTTTCTATCCTCTGCAACAATGTACTATTTTTGTATAGGTCGACGAAGTCGGCGTCCAACAATATTTTTACCAAAAGAAGTTTTTTTTGCTATTTATTTTATTTTATATACTTTTTAGTGATCATAATTATGCTGATATGTAGTCCCACTTCTCAATTAATAAGAATCTATAGAACATTTCAATCTCGCCGAAAGCAATGCCGTGGGAAACTCATAGTCATATATTTAAACCAAAATATGCTTTAGTCGTTCAACTACCTAATCGAAATATCTTGTCGCCACCCTTGAAATATACACCATTTAGGAGTTCCGGTGGCCATCTGTGGTCTTCATCATCAGTTCCACTTCACCAAATAGTTACAATGAAAAATACCAAAATGTCTATAGGTGTGCCTATACATTTTGAAGAGATCCGTCGATTCCTCATGGATTTCATCATCAGATCTTTATTTATCTTTATTGAAATTTGATAAAAATGGGACCAAACGGGAAACAAACCAAAAAAAACGGTTAATAACCGGTTAAATTGCATTCATTCCCTAGTAGCACTGTAGCTCTTAACCGGGTGAACCGATTCGGATGCCGTTTTTACAAGTTTCCGCCTTACCTAGTCCCAAAGTAAGCTCTAGCCTAACGATAAACATACTTATATTGGAGAAATAAATACCTATATTCATATAAAGCACCCAAGACTCAGGAACAAATACTCGCGCTCACCACAGGAATTATCCCTGACCGGGACTCGAACGCGGGTCCGCTAGCTTCGTAGGCTGAGTCACTACCAACTAGGCTAACGCGTCGAGAAAATTATGATTAACTTTAAAACTAAATACCCACGGGAAAAATCTATTGAGGAAAAGCTTCGTTTCGTTTTCTTATTCTTCGCAATTCTTCCAATGCTGATTTGTCATGAGTATAATTTAATCGTTTTCCATGATGCAATTCAAAAACACCTTGTAAACTTTTCACACGACTCAAAGATGCGGCTTGAGAAGAAATTACAAAGTAAACAATTATTAATGTCTTTAAAGAGACGTTGCTAGCTGTAGTCGTAGTGTTACTTTGAAATAAATTTAAAATTTAAAAAACCAAACTCAAAACAGTCTATAAAAAACCTCTAAAAAGTAAAAAATAATGGGTTATTCCCACCTGTTACCACCAATTTGTTACCACTGGTAACAGTTGGGATTTTTTTTCCCATCTGTTACCACTGGTAACTACTGGGGATAAAAATTCCCAGCTGTTACAACCAAATGTTTTAAGTGTAGTTATCACCAAATATTTTAGTGGTAACAAATGGGGAAACTATTCCCACTTGTTACCACCGAGTACTTTAGTGGTAACAGGTGGGAAAAAAAATCCCAGCTGTTACCAGTGGTAACAAATTGGTGGTAACAGGTGGGAATAACCCAAAATAATAAGTATTGGCCCTATAAGTTTAATTATAAGTAGAGTAGAGTAAGAGTTGATTGTTTGATAAGTAGGTAGTTAACTGAACAAATGGTTAAAAATATTTTTTTATACTCGTCGATTAAAATCTGTGTATTAAGATTTCATAGAGAATACTGCAACGTCACTCTTTTCATCGTTGTTACTTCCGAAACAACCGAAATAACTATTTCGATACGCTCTAGACATCCGAAAAAAATTTGAAAATAGAACTTCGGATTTCCATGTATGTGTCCTTGTTTAAAGGAGACTCGATCCGATACAAAATTGCCAATCTGAGGCGTTTCGGAACGTAGCAGCGTCGCGTCATCTGTCAAAATCTACTTTTCAATTATCTTGTGTCAAGGAAGTCGGATAGTAGAACACTTACGATATTTAGTTTTCTAATTCGTATTAATGACTTAAATTATTAATTTTAATGAACTCGTACAAAAAGTGTTGTTCACAAAACTCAGCAAGCTTCTTGGCCTAAACACGGTGGTACTCGACTAAAAAGCTCTCTATTATTATAACACGATTGTGAAAAATACTATTTTAGACAAGTGTCACCACGTCGGGGGACCGCTAAGTAAATTAAATAAAGGATTGTTTTGGGTCGGAACCGAAAATGTGGGTAAAACAGATTACTTACACGAAGATATATGGACATTTACTATTGTTATGCGAATTACGAGATAATTATTCAGACGATTTCAAGAATCACCTACGAATGGATAGTGACAATTTTGACTCTTTATTAGAAATGGTACATGGGCAAGGACCAAAAAGTTAGCCACGCCAACTCACTCAATTAAATTGTCTATGATTGTTTTCCGTTGTGACACGAAAATTAGCCATACAAATTGTAGATATACTTTTCGTCGCGCAATGGATTTTTTTTCGACTTCGTAATTCGTATGGTTAACTGCGCTTAACTATGGTCCAACTTTTTGGTCCTTACCCACGTATGGACTATAGATGCTCACCACGGAACAAACGAATACATTCCATAATGGTTTCCGCGCTACAAACTGCCATGGCCTTTTACACATCGACACGAGATGCGCTCTCCAGACTTCAGCGATTTGCGCTCGCGCCGCTGGCTGTCAAAGATAGAACTGCCAACCGCCCCGCGACGCGTTGCATTTACAAGTACGGTTCGGAACAAAGATTGGAACAGGTCTGGCGCTTGGCGTTTCCAGCGGTCCGAACTTTACGTGTAAAGGCCGCTAATATGCCCTCGCTGTCCGTCCGTCCGTGCGTCCATCCGTCCTAACTTTAAACAGCTGTATCTTTTGAACAGTTATAGATAGCGGGTTGATTTTTTTTTCAGAATAATTGTTATTACGGCAGCGGATTAAATACCGAAATATAAAATAATAAGAAAGTGAAATAATTAAGGGGGGTCCGCATATAAGAAACGTTATTTATCAACATATTTTAATTTTAGTTGTATCGTAAAAACGGTAAAACTTACAAGCGTAATATTTGGTAAGATTACAGGGCAAACTCTGGAAAAACAACAACAAATACTAAAAAGTTTACAAGTTTTTATTATTTTAAACCAAAACTATAATGTTTTATAAGTTCATTTTAGTTTCCGCATAAACCATCTTTAAGTCGAAGGATTTTTTCAGATTTATTGGTCCGTCCATTTATCCGTCCTTCCGCAGCTTAGCTCAGAGATTCTTAGTGCTAGAAATCTGTAATGTGGGATGAATATATTAGTTTTGGTTTAAAATAGGGAAAAAATGGCATATACAATATAATTCGCATTTTCTTTTACGTTTTCCAACCATATCTTAAATACGGAACCCTCGGGGCGGGACTCAGACTCGCACTTAACCGTTTTTTTTCAAGTTAGCTTTTGCAGAGTACAACCTGGCTGGGAGCACTCTGTCAGAATATCGTCAATGCTTTCAAAAAAACCTCGTATCTCATATTTCATGCAGTACGATTTTAAACTTTAACCTGAAGAGAATTAAGTTCAAAGTCATATATCTCGAAATTATCAGATACGAGGTTTTTCGATAAGGAATTTTAAGGTTCGAGGGATCCCACCTTCCACATATCAGGATCCCAGTCCTCGAAGACGCTCTTGAACAGGTCTGGCTCCAACTCCTGCTTGATGACCACCGCCAGATTAGATCCCGCGCGCTGGGACAACCCTCGCAAAGCCCTGTAAGCCTGGAAACGGATATCGTTTTTATTTAAATTAAACTAAACTATTTATTTGTGGGAGGACCTTATGCAGGGTCCGTCCGGGTTGGTACCACAATCTTATCCATTAACCTACCGCCAAGCAGCAGTGTTTGCATTGTTGTGTTCCGGTTTGGGGATAAGACAGCCGGTGAAATGACTAGCATAGAAGCATTCCACCTTAGTCCTCAGGGTTGGCAGTGCATTTGCAGTCTTATGAATGCGAATGTCTATCGGTCACAGTTTCCACTTACCATCAGGTGGCCTGTGTGCTCGTTTGCCTTACTATGCAATAATAATAAAAAAACACTTTTATAAATAAATCATGACGGGGTCCTGAGCTAGGATTCCCTGTGTAACATGACCCAGTGAGGCAACAGCATTAGTATGATACAATGCCCTCGTACATACATACATACATACATTCACACCTGTAATCCCAGAGTGGGGTAGTAGGAATTTGTAACTCTGCCTAGAGTTACAAATTCCTACAACTCTAAAAACTTGTTGATAATTCTGTTACCACATTTTACCCAAAATATACCTATGCATATCGTCGGTGAAAATGCAAAACCGCGTAAGTAACATTTTAAATAAGGAGCAAAATGCACTTTTTTAACAAGATAGTAAGGTTTATTTTGCTCTATCATAAAGTTAGTTACGCGGTTTTTCAGTATCACCGACGATATGTCTTATCCCCATATTGGAACATAGCAATACAAATGGCGGATGAAATTGCAAAAATCTTTTCTTAGTGCGCCTCTAAGATCTTCTAGAATATTCGGTCGAAATTTTAAGTGCTAAGGACCAAAGAATCCAAGTATTTTACCTCAGCGACCCTGAATCCAGATTTCTTCTGCGTGGTAGAAGTCTGGTTGCCGATCCAGACGTACAGCTCGTCGCCGGTATCAAGAACGTATATGTCATCGTCGTGTAAATCCTGCAAATATACACACAAAGGTCAAATCAAAAAGGTAGTATGTGCATTTGGACTTCTACTTTTATTCTGCCTTTGGGACGATATAATGCCCGCTTACGGAGAAATGGCACAAGTGCTTCATACTTAGAATAACAACATATATAAAATTAAGTTCAAGCGGAGACTAAAAAGATGGCTCATACAAAAATGTTTATATACTATGGACGTGTATTTTAATAATTCTGACTAAATTGTAATAACCTGATATTATTGACATAACTTATTCTCATGCTTTCCGACGTCGGCTTTGTCAGCCGACCTTAGAAACTTCGTTAGCGCGATGTAGATCACTTAGTTCCGCTTTCTGACGCAGGTGGCGCTAGCGAGTTGGTTGATACAAGTTGTCGTTAGATGTCGCTAGGTTGCCACAATGTAATGTATGTACTTACGCTCTGCTCAAAGACGAAGATCTCTTCAAAGGTGACACCATTTGCATCCAGATCAGCGTCGAACAGTCTTGGTTTGGTGCCCACGCGCATGGTGGCTCGCTCGGCCCAGTTTTTGACAGGTTCTACTTGCCGCACAGTGCCAGCGGAATTTGTGGAAACTTAATGAAAATGAAAAATATTTAATCAATGTCACACACAGCACCATCGTCAACTTATACTAGTTTATGTGACTTGCATAATGAGAGACATTAATACACGAGTGTGGTATTATTTTGGTGTGGTTTGACACACATAAGTAGGTGTTCTTTTTTCTTTTTCTTTCTTTATCTCTCGCTTAAGATTTTGGTGTGTTTTCCTGCGGAAACTACGCAGGATATTTGAAATATTTATATAATGCTAGACTAAGCAGTACCATCATTGTAATATTAAATACATTAAAAAAAAAAGACTGACTGCTGAGTTTCTGCGGCGTTTCTTCTCAGCAGTGGTCTCCTCTTGTGAAGCGCTGGTAGATTCTTGACGTGTAAAAGTGCCCGTGCGGCCTACTTACTGAATAAATGTCTTTATCTTTATCTTATCTTTATGAAACGAGCTGAAAGGCGAGTTTCATAATAAGATCACACGAGTGTTTTAATACCTAATTATATGTACAGTCGCATACGCTCTCCCTGCGTCTGTATTCCCGGAATCATATAACTTTGGTGTTTTCAAGGCAAGAGTGTATAAGCATTTTCTGGGTAAGCGTGTACCACCTTCGACCTCGTCGTTACTTAACATCAGGTGAGACTGAGGTCAAACGCAAACCCATTTCGGATAAATATATATATTTATCTACACTCATATCATAAGTCCTCTATAATGTGTTCAGAATCCGTAGACAATGACCATCATTACAAGATACAATTTTACTATGATATTTTTTTCTTATCTGTAGCTGTAATGAAAAGTTAAAATTACGATACAACTTTTGATAAAGTAATGTTGTTCAAATTTGGAACATCTTCCAAAACCAACACATTTCAAACAGGGGGTCAATTCTAGTATCTATTAAACGTAGACTTGGTATAATTTAAGTAAAGTGTCGTACGCTTTTTTGATGTCGAATGACATTAGAATAGGGACTTTGTTGCTTTTGTTAGTTTGTCTATGATTTAAAAAAAACCATTCATATTCGTGACACAGGTTAGCTTTGCCGCCATTTGTTTTTTCTGCCGCCTGTAAAGTATATTTGAAGTGAAATATGAGTAGTGATACTGACAATTGATTTATTTCTTATTTCAGTTCATCCATTAGCTTAACACCTATAGATATATTTCCGGTAGCCGTAGCACTGGTAGCTATGAAGGTTATTTGCCTTCGGCTACTGAACGCATCTTAGAGTACTTATAATATGAGTGATCCGACGTGTAAAAGAGCACGCATGTGGCCATTTTACTGAATAAATATTTTGAATTTTGAATTTTGAGTGTAGATAAAGTAATGTATGCAACTGTACATAATTAGGCCTTAAAAAACTCGCGTGATGCTATTATGAAACTCGCCTTCGGCTCGTTTCACAAAACCACACTCGTGTTTTAAGGACCCTCTTTATGTACAGTCAACGTCAAAAGTAAGTGAAATAAATGAATAAATAAATAAATAATAAATAATAAATAAATAAATAAGTGATCAAAATTAACATTTCAAAACATGTTCAAGCATGACGCCCCAGATAAAACAGATTATAACAAAGTGTCATTTTCAACTGAATATTTAATTAGTCAAAAGAAAATGATCATAAACGATGCCATAACTGTCTCTTTACAGAAAATTTCAATAAAGAATATATATTTTTTTACCTAAGTGTCAAGTGTCCAACAAGATAAAGTCAAAATGACAAAATCTCCAAATGAAAACTAGGGTAATCACGGCAGTTAAAAAGGATTTATTTTAAATGTTGCAAAAAAAAAACAAAGCGAAGTAGTAGGAACTTATTTCAACCCTTGATGGAAATGAGAGGTGTTATAGTTGTTTCGCGTGTTTGTCTTACGAGTATAACCGACATTAACCGAACGTCTGACTTGTATTCCGAGGTGGGCTTGAGAAGACATGAAGGCCCAAACATTAATATTCACTTACATGTGATAGTTTGGTAGTATTACTGACTATTGCTATTTTAGAAAATCAGTTTTATTTGAAACACTCAGTAATGACTTTAACTGTTTGAATGGCATGTCACTTACTTATGACACATTACGAGCTAATTTACTAATGCTAAACTACAATAATCAGATACATCTGTCTTAATTTATTGTATACTAGCGACCCGCCCGCGGCTTCGCCCGCGTGGAATGTATTATACAAATAAACCTTCCTTAAGAATCACTCTATCTATTAAAAAAAAACCGCATCAAAATCCGTTGCGTAGTTTTAAAGATTTAAGCATACATAGGGACAGACAGCGCAAGCGACTTTGTTTTATACTATGTAGTGATACTATTTTGAGACCCTATTTCATCAGTTTCTATTGCTGTTGACTGTACCAGTTACATAAATAGTTATTTGTTATACAAGTGGGGAAAGTTGTATTTTACCTGCGAGTGTTCATTAGAAACACGAGCTAGCGAAAGGATTCTATGATTGACCACGAGCGAAGCGAGTGGTTTAAAAATAGAATCCTGAGCGTAGCAAGTGTTTCAAGACACGAGACGTAAAATAACTTTTCACCCGTGTATTACACAAAACTTTTCACCTCACTACAGCGAGGAAACTAAGAAAAGGGTTTGTACTGTAAGCTCATTTCCGCATTTTGCACGGTTTTCTGTAATTCCACAGGTGTTAATACGACTTTATCACTCGAATCACTCATTTATAATAACAAAACTAACTAGAAAAACATGCGAATATTTAACGTTGACTACAGCGAGGAAACTAAGAAAATGGTTTGTACTGTAAGCTCAATTCCGCATTTTACACGGTTTCCTGTAATTCCACGGGTGTTAATACGTCTTTATCACTCGAATCACTTATTTTTAATAACAAAACAAACTAGAAAAACATGCGAATATTTTAACGTTGACGAATGACGGCTTAAATAGAAAAGTTTTGACGTAAGTTTTTTTTTATTATTTCGGATGCGTTTTGTTTGCACATCGACTTATTTGGACTGTCAGAACATTTTATCCGTTTTTAAAACAAGAATGAAGGTTAGTTTTGAATGCTGATATTTATGAATTAAAATAAAGTAGTAAGACTGTATTTAGTGTTTTTTACTCGATGCAATTCATTAATTGTGATGTTAAAAATTCAGCACTTGTAAGGTTTTACGTTTGGTTACCTGTCAAATATCATTTAAGCTGCCTTCAAATGTCAAAACTCTTCCCTCACTTGTGGATAAAAAGCGATTTCCTCAATAGATATCAAAGAAACAAAAAGGGCTTTCCGAGCTAGTGAGATGAAAATACTATTGTATCATAACTTTGCAACAATACATATGTGACAAACCTACATCTGTGGTTGCACTGTATCTTAATGTACCTGCATTTTTATGTTTAATCTTATGAGCTCATTCTGAAAACTTACCCAAAGCAGACCAGAAAATATCAGGTTCCGATCCCTGATGGACGATCTCGAAGGTCACGTCTCCTAGAATCCAGTTGACGAACTGAACGGCTTCCTCGCGTTCAATTTGGCTCGAAGTCTGAAGCAAAGGATCAGGACATTTTGTTAAAAAGTGGTTGAGTAATAAGTTTTGATTAAGGATTTAATAAGGACTTGGACAGCGCCCTCGCTGACCCGCTCCGCAGACGACGGAGGGGAAGGGCAAGGCGGGCTATGCGCACCACCTTCCCCCACCGTAACAGTGCGCCGGCCGAAGAGGTCAGGGGACCCCTTTGTCCACCGGGGCCCACTGGCAGTTTGAGGGTGCCTTAGTAAACCAAGCCACCCTCCCGGAGTCGTTGGCGTCGAGGTGCCACAGCCGAATGCGCTTGTTCGTGATCGCGAGGCACCTCCCTGAAGGACGCAAATGGTATACCGCTGGGTTTTAAGTGGGTATCCCGGCCGTTCTCGGTTGGTGAGTTCCACATAACCTTCCCAAGTCCCACTGGACCGTTGCGTTGCGATTCCCCAGAGTACAAAAGATTTTAATCATTGTTACCGTTCCATGCCACACGAAGTTCTTGTTCTGGGTCTCCAAAATAAACACATCATCAGAGCGCAGGCTCTCCGTCGTCTCCGGGACCTGTTCCGCCCTCATGTCTTCTCCTGCCTTGGTGCCGTGGACCTGAAGACCAAGGAGAATATTGGATTTATAAATATACTAGTGACCACTTCGCTTCGGTTTAAGTGTTACACCTGTAAATAATACAGAGTTTATATATCTTATCTTATCTTATCTTAGCTTATCTTATCTGACCTTGTTTTATCTATACTAATATTATAAAGAGTAAGTTTATGTAGTTGTAAGGGGTAATCTCTGGATCTACTGAACCGATTTTGAAAATTATTTTACCAAAGAAAGCCACGTTATTTGTGTGTGTCATCCATCATCATCATGTCAGCCAAAAGGCGTCCACTGCTGGACATAGGCCTCCCCCAAGGCTGTCCACTCAGACCGGTCTTGTGCTTTTCGCATCCACCGCGTTCCCGCAATCCTTACAAGGTCGTCACTCCATCTTGTTGCAGGCCTACCTACAGCTCGTCTCCGGGTCCGCGGACGCCACTCAAGAACCTTCTGACCCCATCGGCCATCAGATATCCGCATTAGAACTAAGGTTACCGACATAGCCCGAAGAATAGCTAAACTTAAGTGGCAGTGGGCGGGGCACATCGCACGCAGGACTGTGTCATCCATACTATACTAATGTTATAAATGTGAAAGTGTGTATGTTTGTCCGTCTTTCACGCTTCAACCACTGAACGGATCGAGATGAAACTTGGCACACATATTGGTTATGTCCTGGAATAGGGCATAGGCTAGCCTTTTTAAAAAAAAAACCGGCCAAGTGCGACTCGGACTCGCGCACAAAGGGTTCTGTACGATTATCTACAAATAATCACGTGTATCGTTTTAGTCCCATAAATATTTACTTAATTTTTTTGTTTTGATAGTGAATATATCACTAAATATTCTGTGAATATTTCAAGCGTCTACTGTTGCCGTTATTAATATCGAGCAAAAACTGGCAATAAAATCACGTTTGTTGTATGGAAGCTTATTGTTATAGCGGCAACAGAAATACATCATCATCGTGAGATACTACCTGGTGACAGACAGACAGACGGACAGTGGAGTCTCAGTAATAGGGTACCGTTTTTACCCCTTGGGTACGAAATTGTAATAAAAAGGACTCATGCATAATTTTATAGTCAAAGCCAATTTAACTCCCTATCTTAAGAAATAAGGTCACTTATACTTGTACAGAGGGCAGAATAAATGACTTACCCTGAACAGCCTGACTCCATCGTTGTCGTAGCTGTCCTGCTGGTTGGAGTTCCTGAAGCCGGATCCCTTGCCTCCATGCAGGGTGACCAGACGGCCTGGAGATACCATATTGTAAGCATCAAGAAAATTATTCCAAGAAGAAGAAAAGGTAGAAGAATAATTTGGTGACGTTATTATTTTACCATTTGGTCAGCGTGAATAATATGTATATTAATTCCAAATAACATATTTCTCGAACTAAGAGCCTCTGAGCTAAGCTGCGGATGGACGGACGGACATGGTGAAGCTATATGGGTTTTTGGTTTGACTACGGAACCCTAAAATGAATCCTCGGCTTGTACTTTAAGATTTATATAATATACACTTAAATATATAGAAAACATCTATGACTCAGAAACAAATATTTGCACTCATCACACAAATATCTGCCCTTACCGGGATTTCAAACCAGGAGCGCTAGCTTCGTAGGCAGGGTCGGTCACTACCAACTAGGCCAACGCGTCGTCAATGAGGGTTTCCGCGCATCAGTTTTTTCACTAGATGGCGCCTGTGAAGTGAGGTCTTTTTCACAGTTGATGTTAAAATATATGCCTAGAAGAAGACCAAACAAGTGACAATTTACTTTTTCACTTGATATATACACATTTCAAATATTTAGGTACAAAATTATTTTAATTTATATTTTTTACGTGTTATCAACTGTCAAAAAGACATTAGGTTCCCAGAGGCGCCATCTAGTGAAAAAACTGATGCGCGGAAACCCTCATTTGGAGGGGTATTCCTTGGGCACCCTAGAGGAGCACTAAGAAAGGATTATCCGAAAAACGACTCCCAACGGGAAGAATGAGGGGAAGGGGGGACTGCATGGTATTGGGGGGAGTAGCGAAATTGATTTCACTTGTAGCTATGAAGTCGTGGGCGTTCTCGATTTAGCTATAAGAATACCTTTGAAAATCTTAAGGAAGTGCTGGGGTTCCTCTCCTTGTGGCACTCTGATGATGGTAGCTTTGCCTGCCAGCTGAAACAGATATTTTTACAAATTAGGTAACATTTTATTATGATCCTGATCTAAAATTAATGGTATCCGCTTTCTCTAAATTCATTTGCTTTTATTTTATTAGTTCGTTTCCATAATCTTCAGTTAGGTACTATAAGTTTTAGATGCTATAAAATTATTTGCTACTTTCAAATTCTATTTAAAAAAAACTCTTATAATCATTAGCCATAAGCTTTAAATTACATAAGATTTATTTACTTTAACCTTCGAAATCTCTAATAATCACTAGCTATAACATGGTGTTATAACTATCCAGAAAATGCAACGAGCAAGCCGAATAAGGGAGAAACCGACTCGGATAGGTGAGGTTAGAATCTCAAGACAGGAGCACAATTATATTCATTTTAAACGTTATGCATGATGAACATTAGTTATTTTTAATTATAGTAAATACTTATTATAGCAAATTAATGATTATAGCAAGTGATTTTATAGGAAATTAATTTATAGCATGTAATTTTATGACACTTGATTTTATAGGAAATATGGTATGCCCATAATTAATATACAGGGTGTAAGGGACGGCTCACCGAAAACTGAAACCATAGCTTCAGACCATTGTACTGAACTGAAATCAAGTGGAAATTTTCCCGGGAAAACGAAATTTTTCTCGTTTTTTACGTGAAAATGCCGTTTTCACAGTTTTTTTTACATAATGAGCTTCAGTATGTCATAATATGTTGTCCTAGATCGGTTTATATGCAAAAACATGGAAAAAAAAACGAGAAAATTTTCGTTTTCCCGGGAAAATTTCCACTGGATTTCAGTTCAGTACAATGGTCTGAAGCTATGGTTTCAGTTTTCGGTGAGCCGTCCCTTACACCCTGTATAATTCAGGTTAAAGAATTATATGTATTAGGTAATTTTTTTATTCAACTAGCCCGCCCACGATTCGCTTCGACTTCTGTGAGTTTTCTGTAACACCCCGACATAAACGGAATTTGTTATACATAAAAACCATCCTCTTGAATCACTCTATCTATTGATGAAAACCTCATTTAAATCCGTAGCGTAGTTTGAGAGAGCTAAGCGAACATACAGACGGACAGGCGGCGGGAGCGACTTTATTTTAAACTAGCGACCCGCCCGCGGCTTCGCCCGCGTGGAATGTATTATACATATAAACCTTCCTTAAGAATCACTCTATCTATTAAAAAAAACCGCATCAAAATCCGTTGCGTAGTTTTAAAGATTTAAGCATACATAGGGACAGACAGCGCAAGCGACTTTGTTTTATACTATGTAGTGACTATGTGAAGATAAAAACTCGACCTCCACATTCATAAGCGATTGGCTAACCAGTTTTATTAAAAAATGGAAACACTAGATTAAACGTTTTAAAATGAATTAAGCTAAAATTGGTCCTACCAGGCAATTATAAATATGGTAGACAGATGGTCATATACAGAAAACCACTTACGGTGTTGTCTAGAAAGACAGCTTGCATGGCGGCCGCAGCTTGCTCGTCCTTGGTGGAATCATTTCCCTGGAAACATCATCATCCTCGTCATTATCATCATCCTCGTCATTATCATCATCATCGTCGTCATCATCATCATCATCATCATCATCGTTACCATCAACATTCATTCATTCATATATTTATTTATTCATTCATCCACACGACACGATACTACACGGTCATTGTTACTGGTCCAAAAACAGTTAAAGCTTGCGGCCAAATTTTACTGTATTCACAGTAAATTTTCATCAGACACCTTTCTGAATAATTTGATACTGTTGTCGAGTTATGTTAAAAACATTAAAACCCAACAGAGAAAAAACGTTTTTTTTTGCATCGTGACACTCGCGCCATCAATACAAATCTAATGACGTATCCTTATCAAAATCGGTTGATCCGTTAACTAGTTACGAAAGGACATAGGAACGGACATAAATACATACATACAGGTCGAAAACTTAACCCTCCTTTTGGGCATAACCGCAGTCGTTTAAAAAGTACCTGTTATCAATTCGTTCATTCTGTCATTCATTCATTCATTCATTCATTTATTCGTTCATTCATTCATTCATTCATTTATTTATTTATTCATTCGAAAGACTCTTGTACTAACCAGCCAGAAGTACACGATGGACTCAGTACGTCCAGCATCGGTTCTGTACTGGTACTGCATCACGTACGAGTCGCCCTGGAACAGCTCCCCGAAACGCTTGCCTGGCTCGGAGCCGTGGTTGATGGAGTCGTAGATCTTCACCAGAGCCAGGTCTTCAATCCTAGATCATTAACAAAAATTAAAACCTCTTTCAGCACAGAATGATACTATCGCCAGATAGGGTCATCTTTACATACTTACAAGGAAAGGTACCCAACTGTCCGGCTCTTAATTTATTTATTTTTATATATTAGAGAGTAGTCGAAAATAACGGACACGTATTTTTTTTTAGCTGCCCAAACAACCTATTCGGAGAAATTGTCCTTCAAAGTACTAAAAAGTGACCAAAACCTTAAAGTTCTGTATAGAGTTTTGTTAAAGCAAATACTTGTATGTCTATATATTCTATATATTTTTGCAAGCCAATTTTGAACCAGAAGGCTTATTGTCTGACGCGATCGGAATCTTTTTCATTTTGACAGGTAGATGATGTCTGAGTGGAGAAAAGTATAGTCGGCAACAGAAGCTTGAAAAAAATTAAAGTTAGGATAGGTGTTAAGGCTTTAACAGCAGCGCCACCTATGATTATTGTGATGAACTACTTACCTAACTTAGTTAAGATTTAAATCGATCTATCGAAGCGTAGTACCTAACTAGTTCGTAATCTAGCCTTAAGAGGGCGCTGATGCTGTGCATAAAAGGCGCTGTCAGCCAGGCATCAGGTCTCACTCATTATTAGCGATCGAACCTAATACACGTTTAATACAAATTCTTTTCCCCTTTTTATTTGCCGCCATTGGTTACCCAACATATGGTGACCCCGACTTTAAATCGATAATTATCTCTTTTGTGTTGATAAATCCGTCATTATATCCTACGGGAATCAGTTACAAATCGTAGCGAGATACCGCTGCACGTAAGCGTTCCAGTCCGGAATTAGGTATTTTATCAACGACACTCGGTTCACGCTGACTGGGTGTTACTCTGAAGAGGGGGCGAGCTTTGGGGCAGAGCACGAAGAGGGGGCGAGCTTTGGGGCAGAGCACGAAGAGGGGGCGAGCTTTGGGGCAGAGCACGAAGAGGGGGCGAGCTTTGGGGCAGAGCACGAGGTTGGAGCACCCCGGAGGGACAAGTCAAATACCACCAAAACCGAGCCACGTGTGTGGCAGGCAACCATCGGGGAAGAAGGAAGAACGAAACCACCGGCGCACGAGCAGCATTCGAGCAGGCAAGTGAGCTGGCGTATCCCTTCACAAATTCCGTGAAATTCCTATCCATAATTTCAAAGCCACGTGCGTGTTGTTCATTTGAATTTAATAGTTGTCCAAAATGAGCGATTCAGAGGATAGCTACGACGATACGGTTAACGTAGAAACAACACCACTTGAATTAAAAGACCTAAAGAAAAAACGAGGCATTTGCAAGCGAAAACTAACCCTTTTCAAAAAATTTATCGAAGCTGTAGACACCACAAAATTAACAGCGGAGATGTTCATTGATATAAAATTGCGATTAGATAATTTACCGTCTTTATACAATAATTTTACAAAAGTACAGGATAGGATTGAGACTTTGTGCAGCGACGACGAGATCGACGCGCAAGTAATCGAGCGAGAAGCGTTCGATGAAAGTTATTATCGATTAACAGCAAAGGGTAAGGTAATGGTCCAAACCGACGCTAACCTGCCGCACCCCAGCACAGCTGCATCCAACCAACAGCCTGCCGCTACAAGCACATGTGAGTCGATAAAATATCCAGAAATTAACCTACCTAGGTTCAATGGGGACGTGAAACAGTGGTTGGAGTTCCGAGACACTTTTGACGCATTAATAAACAAAGGCAATTTGCAGCCTATCATAAAATACAAATACCTACGCAGCTGTTTACAAGGCAGCGCGCTAGAGGTAATTAGTTCGCTCGATTACTCCGATGGAAGCTACGCGCTCGCCTGGCAGCTGCTATGTGAGCGTTACAACAACCCTAGACTTCTTGTTTTTAACCACATGCGGGCCCTGTTTGATATTGGAATGGTCCCGTCAACTCCTTTAGGTCTCAGAGGTCTCAGCGATAATATTTCCAAACATGTAAGAACCCTCCGTTCATTAAATATACCAGTCGAGAATTGGGATCTCGTTATAATCTTTTTCCTAGTAAACAAGCTAGAAAACCAATTAAAATCCAAATGGGAAGAAAAAATTGATTCGAGAAAATTGCCTTCTTTACAGGAATTCCGCCAATTTTTAAGAAACCGCGCTGACTTGCTCGAGACCGCAGAGTCAGCGAGGCAGTCGGACGCCGGTAGCACCGCTTCCAAGAAGGCCATGGTAACCACGTCCGAAACCACGAAGGTAACATCCAAACAAACTTATAAACCAAACCAGTGTCCATATTGTTCAA
Organism: Acleris emargana; assembly: GCA_927399475.2. Taxonomy (NCBI): domain Eukaryota; kingdom Metazoa; phylum Arthropoda; class Insecta; order Lepidoptera; family Tortricidae; genus Acleris; species Acleris emargana. The sequence continues at coordinate 3,707,904 of OV656862.1, forward strand.
GTACGCATTACATTAACCAATGTCAAAGATTCCAATCATTAGATGTGAGTGCAAAGATTCGAGCAGTAAACAAGTTACGTTTATGCTTTAACTGTTTGTCCGCAACGCACATTCTAGCTAATTGTAGGGCCAGTACGTGTCGGTTGTGTAAGGGCAAACATCACACATTGCTACATAAACCTATTAGCAATGATCACGATCAACAAACGAACCCACCAATCACAACGTTTTCCAAAGAACCGTTTAATTTTAGCCAAGTCGCAACCACGACACTTATTAACAATAGCCACTTAACAAATCGAACACAACCAAGTGTTCCCAACCAAACGGTCATCCTTTCCACGGCTCAGGTGCGGGTTATGGACAGACAAGGAAGGCCTCATAAAATGAGAGTGCTGTTAGACTCAGGCTCTCAATCGAATTTTATTACCGAAAGTGCATGTAACAAGTTACAAGTTACAAGAAACCAACATAACCTACAAGTAATAGGGTTCAATAATAGTGTATCGCACATACAAAATTATTGCGATCTAACACTACATTCAGCGGACAATACCTATTCAACAACATTAACCTGTTTTATTGTGCCTACGATTTGTGATTTAAATACTCGCATTCCGAGCGAAGAGTGTTTACATATCCCGGCGCGCTTCAAGTTAGCAGATAGCGATTTTCGCGAGCCGGGCGGGGTAGATATAATCATTGGCGCGGAGCAATTCTATAACTTGCTTTGTATTGGACAGCACAGGCTCGGCGACGGTTTGCCAATCTTACAGCGCACGCGACTGGGATGGGTGATTTCGGGTCCCGTACATTATTCAAAATTAACGAAATCGGTGCAATGTAACATTTCTATTGAAAATCAGTTGCAAAAGTTTTGGGAAATAGAGGAGGGTTCCGTACAAAATGATTTACCTTATGATGAACAAAAATGCGAAGAAATATTTTTAAAAACATGTACTCGCAACTCTGAAGGTAATTTTGTCATTGAACTTCCGTTAAAATCACCAACTACCGAATTAGGTAGATCCAGGCACATTGCCTACCGGAGGTTCAAAGCATTAGAATATAAATTCCAAAGGAACCCTGATTTGAAAGATAAGTATACACAGTTTATGAATGAATTCGAGCAGGCCGGCCACATGATTAAATTACAAGATAATTATGACGGGCCTTGCAATTTCTTGCCACACCAAGCGGTAATCCGAGAATCACCCACCACCCCGATAAGAGTGGTTTTCGATTGTTCTTGTAAAACAGACAACGGCATTTCATTGAATGATTTGCAATTTAAGGGCACAATACAACAGGACGAACTTATTGACATACTTATACGGTTCCGAAAGTATAGGTATGTCATTAACGCCGACATAGAAAAAATGTACAGATGTATTTATTTGAAACCTAATCAATACAATCTCCAATGTATTTTTTGGCGGGAAGAATTAGCTCATGAAAACGAACATACATTTCCAGCGGCAGCGGAGACTATCGCACACCAATTCTACATCGATGACCTCATTTCGGGTGGGGATGATGAAGACCAGGTAGCCCAAACAGCCTTACAGGTGGACGAGATCCTGCGGGGAGCCAATTTCCAACTTCGAAAGTGGAAGTCGAACTCGCAAAGTATCTTAAAACAGGTAACCAAAACACAGCACATACACCAACATACATCCCCAACCGAGTTTGGAGACGGTACTCAGAAAGTCCTCGGCCTAGCATGGTCCAGTGTCTCTGATAAACTGATGTATAAAATAAAAATAGTCCGAATTTCAGAACCAATCACAAAACGTAAAGTTTTATCTATAATATCATCTATTTTTGATCCGTTAGGATTGATAGGGGCGGTAATAATTATAGCTAAATTATTTATCCAACATTTATTTAAACTCAAATCAGACTGGGATGCAGAGTTGCCACCAGACATGATACAGGAATGGAACCAATTTTACCAAAAATTAATCTCTTTAAACCAATTGAGAATACCAAGATGCTCAGTCATTAGTAACCATGTAAAAATCGAAATACATGGATTTTCCGATAGTAGTAATAGGGCCGGGGCCAGTGTGATTTATATTCGATCAATTGACCAACTAGGTCATATAGAAGTCCACTTACTCTACTCAAAATCAAAAGTGGCACCAATTAAACCGCAAACTACACCAAAATTAGAGTTGTCGGCAGCCCTACTTCTCGCGACCCATATTAATAAAATTAAACTAGCAATGAAAAGCGAAATAAGTAGGATTTATCTTTGGTCCGATTCAACAATAACAATAGCCTGGATAAAAAATCCTAACCTCAAACTTACCTGTTTTGTTAATAACAGGGTAAATAAAATACTGTTATTGACAGATAAAAACGACTGGCGATGGGTATGTTCAGAAGACAATCCGGCCGATCTTCTATCGCGGGGGGTGCAGCCAGACAAACTAGCAGACACCAAATCGTGGTGGCATGGGCCAGAGTGGCTCTGTCAGTCCGAAGAAAAATGGCCAGCACGTAGTGAAGGGACACTGGGACATGTACCTGAGATTGACACCAGCATAACATGCAACGTATCTAGTAACAATCATACCAATGATACGATGCAGCACCTTTTTCAAAGGTGGTCAAGTGCCTCGAAACTTACTCATGTACTGTCTTACATTCTCCGTTACATACATAATCTCAAACAAAAAAAAAAACAAAAAAAATACACAAAACGCACATGGAAGGTTGCATGGACCCTTAACAGTCGATGAAATATTAACTGCAGAGAGCACATTAATTAGATATGCTCAATTAGAATCATTCCCAAAGGAATATTTTTTATTGCAAAACAATAAACAAATGCCTAACAAATCGCAAATACTGTCGTTACAACCTTTTATGAAAGAAGGACTTATCCGTGTTGGAGGACGGATAGGCCTTTCTCAATACCCATACAATAAAAAACACCCATGCATACTTAGTCACGAACACACATACACGAAGCTACTTATGCAATACGAACATGTACGAATGTTGCACGCTGGGCCGCAGTTACTACTATCATCCATTCGGGAACGCGTATGGCCCACTAGAGGAAAAGTATTAGCTAGAAAAATTGTAAACAAATGTGTTCAATGTTTTAGAGCAAAACCGAAAACTACTATACCGGTAATGGGGAATTTACCCGAATCAAGGATAAATCCCTCACCACCGTTCCATATCACTGGTTTGGATTATGCCGGACCAATAAACATCAGAGATCGAAAAGGACGTGGTTACAAGGTCTTTAAGTGTTATATCGCGGTATTTATCTGTCTAGTAACGAAGGCCATTCACCTCGAATTAATTTCAGGGCTCGAGTCAGCCAACTTCATTGCTGCGCTACGCAGGTTCATAGCAAGGAGAGGTAAACCAAAGGAGTTGGTGAGTGACAATTCAACTACCTTTCATGGGGCCCACAATGAGATAAAAGAGCTTTATCAGTTCCTATCCGATAGTTCGAGCGAACTAGTATCTCATTGTACAGATGAAGGAATAAGATGGAACTTCATCCCCGTTTACACACCCCATATGGGCGGGATATGGGAGGCAGCTGTCCGCAGCTGCAAATACCATTTAAAAAGGGTTCTAGGGCAGGCTTTATTGACGTATGAAGAATTTGTAACGATATTAATTCAAGTAGAGGGTATTTTAAATTCACGCCCATTGTGCCCCTTGCCTAGTTCAACCTCCGAATTCCCTATCCTTACGCCAGCTCACTTTTTGATCGGGAGAACCCCGACTTCTATTCCAGACCAAGATTACATCGATATTCCAAAAAATAGATTAACACACTACCAACATCTCCAACAAATTACGCAGGATTTCTGGAGAAGATGGTCCCGCGACTACATCGCCACGCTGCAGGAGCGGACCAAGTGGAGAAGCGCGCGGGGGATTCGCCTGGACGCCGGCACCGTCGTCGTGGTGCGGGAGCAACGCCTGCCGCCGTGCCAGTGGCTGCTGGGCAGGATCGTCGCGACGCACCCGGGACGCGACGGCATCGCCAGAGTAGCCACCATCAAGACCGTCAGAGGAGAAATCAAGCGAGCGTTTAACAATATATGTCCCTTGCCATTGTCAGAATCATAAATTAATATTAATCGTATATCTCTATCTTTAGGTAGGAGGTACCTAGTAGTAGTACTTAGCTATCGAATGTGTTACAAATAAAATTTACCTATGTTTTTGTTTTATTAACTACGATAGATTCTACACGGTGAAGCCATATTGTTTTGATGGGTTTCAATATTATCAACGTAATATAATTCTTATTTACTTGATTGTAATGGTAACCAAGTTAAGATCAATGCCATAACACGTCAAATTCAGTATGCTTTAGCCGAATGAATAGGTAGGATCGTTTTTTGTTCAGTTCACACCTAAATACCTAGGTGCAGTGTCCCAGCTTCTTAATAGTTTTCGGCTGGCTACTGCTATCCCGCTTGCACTCGCAACTGAGAATTTTGTGTCACTTTGAGTCATAGAAAAACGGAGATAGCAAATAGCTACTGAGAGGATGGCAGCACTGTACCCTAGTTTATTATATTTTATTCCTATCCAAACATAGTAGTAAAAGTCATGTCATAAATTTCTTACCTTTTTTCTTACCCAATTTGAAATACTACTACTGATGCGTAATAGCTATTTCAAAGGGGGGCAATATGTTAAGGCTTTAACAGCAGCGCCACCTATGATTATTGTGATGAACTACTTACCTAACTTAGTTAAGATTTAAATCGATCTATCGAAGCGTAGTACCTAACTAGTTCGTAATCTAGCCTTAAGAGGGCGCTGATGCTGTGCATAAAAGGCGCTGTCAGCCAGGCATCAGGTCTCACTCATTATTAGCGATCGAACCTAATACACGTTTAATACAAATTCTTTTCCCCTTTTTATTTGCCGCCATTGGTTACCCAACAATAGGTTTTTTTTTTTACCTGTACATAACGAATTCTCCATTTCCGTTATCCGGCATGAAGCCGCGGGCGGAGCCGCTCTTGCTAATGATGCGCGCACGCTCAGTGGACTTCTCCTGGTCATCGCTGTAGAAGTCTTCGTCTGGGAAAAATTGCCATTATTATTATTAGGGTAAGACCTGAAATGGCATGGTATGGAGAAGGCGAACGAGCACGTAGATCACCTGATTTTTCTTGTCTACCCCTTAATGTGGGTTGTCGTTGGATAGGTCTTTCGAAAACATCGTGGGTTTGTGTAAACAATTTTTCGATTAAGGTATACGTTTATGACATATTAAGCTTTAAAGCGCTAATTTTTGTTACAGTCAAGTGTCGTCCCCGTCACAGGCGGGGGACACACATTTTACCACTTTGAAGTGTCTCTCGCGCAAACTATTGAAGACGTTTATAGTACATTGTGTATTAAGGTCGGTAAGTAAGGAATTACGATCGAGGCTCTAGTAGAAGCCCGAAGTCGAAGACTGAGGGCTTTCTGAGTCGAGGTTCGTAATTCCCGTACCACCCGTGAAACATACAATGTTTTTCATCACATTTGCGAGTAAATAAATACACAAGTCAGCACAACTATTATTACGAATTACTTGAACTTTTTTTAAGCGGATGGCGGGCGGACTCCACAGATTACACAAATGTTTCGTTCAGAAACGTTAAGGGCAAATACTTACGTAGGTAGGTATACATACAGCCCTGAAGAAGTGTAAAAAAGAAAAGGCGTTTTGATACAGTAAACTATTAAAATCGATTATTAAGAACATTAATTGAGTATTTAAGTAACATGTAGCGAGATTGCAATGAAATTCCTGTTTAAATAACATTTTAAAACATTTTTTCAATTGCGTGTAAACTCTTTGCTTGAACTTGCATGACCAGTGTGCTGTGCTATAAATTAAAAAAAAATTACTTACCGACCTTGGGTTTCATGGTAAAAAGAAAGGTCGAGGGTTTTATATGGGGCATTGCGGCAAAGTTAACCTGTATGTTTAAATACTGTTTACGTGCAAGTGTGATGAAAAAACAATTGTGTTCGATGGAGACAATTAGATAGTAACTCACCACTGGTGGATCTGACGATTCTCGAATGAGACGCTCCAACGTCCCTCCAGGTGGAGAAGTACTGCTTGAATGCTGCTGGCTCCGTGCCCTGTGGGATCCTGGTCACGTGGACCTGATGATGGAAGAAGATAATAATATTAAGAACATCTTCTTGGTGAGAACGCAATTAAGCCCACAGGCCGACGACTGCTGCTTAGTCAAGTCAGCCGAATGACGTCCACTGCTGGACATAGGCCTCCCCAAAGGCTCTCCACTCAGACCGGTCTTGTGCTTTTCGCGTCCAGCCCTCTCCATAGCCCTCTGAGTGACTTTGAGCTTCGTTATGAGGCCCATTGTTAGCGCCCACGTCTCAGATCCGTAAGTCATCACTGCGGTAATTTGGACGAAAAGGTGTTGCGAAGCTTCCCGAACGCTGCCCAGGCGAGTCGGATACGACGAGTGAACTCTTTCTCAAAGTTGGACCTACCTAACTGGCTGCTTGGTTTTCTGCTTAGTAGTAGGTAATATTAGTGAGCAGTACTCCCATTTGGCTTTGTTCTCCTCGCAGTTCTTGCCTAAAAAGCCACAGTCAATAAAAAAAGACAAACTCACCCAGGATGGATAGTTCTTGGCTGCTAAGTACTGCTGAGCCTTGGTCATGGCTTCGGTCTTTTCCTGTAAAATGATTATATTACAATAACTGTTACATACATACAAAAAATCAATATTTGCTGCGTGATTGCCGGCTTCGAATAGTACCACACCATGTCTTTATGTGGAAGTCGTAAGAAGCGACTAAGGGAATAAAGGCTTGTAGTATTGTTAGGCGATGGGCTTGCAATCTGTCACTAATATACACTGGAAAATGTGGTTACAGAACTATCAACAAGTTTTTAGAGTTTTTGGTAATTCTGTAGCTCTGCCTACCCCACTCTGCGAATGAAAGCGTGAAGGATACATTAAACAACGTCTGTTTCCCAGAGGGGTAGGCAGAGACCACCTCTTTCCATTTGCTACGGTCCTGACAAATCTCATATACTTAAAACCTATTTTATTTATTTATTGTATTTTATGGCATAGGAAGGCAATTGAGCACACAGGCCACCTGATGGTAAGTAAAAACTGTGACCCATAGACATTCGCATTCACAAGACTGCAAATGAACTGCCAACACTAAGGACTAAGATGGAATGCCTCTATGCTAGTCATTTCACCGGCTGTCTTATCCCCAAACCGGAAACCAACAATGCGAACACTGCTGTTTGGCGGTAGGTTAATGGATAAGATGGTGGTACCAACCCGGACGGACCCTGCACAAGGTCCTCCCACGTACCCTGTTCACGTACCACGTACACGTAACCTGATATCGCTTACACGGTCGAACAGATTTTCATGAAATTACCATTTAAAAAGATGACGATTCTTCTGCGTATACCCGCGAGGGTTCCTCAACCAAGAAATCTATGAAAATTAACACTTTTTTATTTTCTGTGGCATTGCAACGCATGCCGAGTGCAGCTAGTAGATAATAAAACCCTTCATATAATGGTGACCCCTTCTCTCAGATCAGAGCTGATATCTCTTAAACGGCCGAAGCAGTGTCCATGAAACCTAGCCAAGAACCATCACGATTAAACTAGCTTCCTTTAAAAAAAATGGCGTTCATATCGGTAAATGCGTTTGGACGCTACAGACGCACATACACACTCTTTTTGCGTCGGTTAAAAAAAGATTAAAAGCATCACTTACTCTATCTGTGGACTGCTTTCCGACCCAGACGTAAATGCTTCCACTGACGGTATCCAAAATGTAGCATTCCTGAAAAAACATTCATAAATAATATTACGTACTCTGTCCTATATAAAAAAAAGTCCCATGTGGTTGCCGGGTTAGAATAGTGCCACTTCATGTCTTCCCGTGAATATAGGCTTGTAGTACTGTTAGGCGATGGGCTTGCAACTGTCACTAATACGCTGGTAAACATCTTAGCCTGTTTGTGCGAATTGTGGTTACTGAATTGTCAACAACTTTTTGAAGTTGTAATTCTGTAGCTCTACCTAAGTACCCCACTTTCTGGGATCACAGGCGTGAAGGTATTTATGTATATAAAAAAAACTATATTAAATTGTTTTCTTTGTGACAGAAAGTGCAATTAACGAAAGGGATAAACGAGAAAAAAAACATAGGCTGTTTCATTCATGTATAATATAATTAATAAAGTTCTAGCTAGTTGGTAATATTTACTGAACTACCTGATCAATTGCCTTGAACAGTCATGAAACATTACAAATGCTTGGTACAATATCGAGTAGAAAGATATAGCTAGATGAAATTCTAAAGTTTAGCCAATAGCTTAGTGTGCTAAACATATGCTTTGTCCTTATGTGTCATTGTGACATTTACATTTGATAGAAAGGGACATCGCATACTTTAACTAAAATAGGTTAATAGTTGCGGTTAGCGTACGATGATCGGTCATAATACTCATGATAATCAATATTGATGAAAAAGTCCTTAATAACATTGAAAGTTACAAAGTTAATATTGATAATGACGAAAAAGAAGAAAGAAAAAAATACATTAATGGTGAAGTCAAAATAAAAGAGAAACAAGAAACAAATGACGGTGATGCTGATGACGAAGAAATGGAAGAAGTTGATGACATACCGCAGGTTTGAGTTGCTCCTGCTTGAACGGCTTGGGCAACGCGGTGATCTTGAGAGTACCGGAGCTGTCAGAGATCTCAGAGAGGATGATGGTCTGTTCTTCACTCCTTTCAAACGCCTGTAAAATATAAAAAGTTATTAGTAACAAAATAATGTAGTCTTGTCAATGGTATATCCTATTAAAGAGGTTCTCAGCTATATACTCGTACTACGTTTGGATGTTCAACAGAATTTCGTCGTGATGACTCAAGATTTATCATACTAACATCATTAACAGTAGAATCATCGAAAGCTCGGTGGCAGTCGGTGGTTCTACGTTAACTGCTTTCTGCTATAATATCCTACGGTTTTTATTTTTAGCTGATGGTTTTGTCCGAAGCGATATTAGATTCACTCTATATCACCGACGTATAAAATGTTCTAATGTTGCTAATTTAACCCTGATGATGGAGTAGGAAGTGTGCCACAGTATTTCTGCTGCACTTAACGTAAAGCTACCAAATTTGGACTAACTATTTGGGCTAGTCGGGTTTTGTTATAAAATCGTAGGTAGGTTTAGGTTATGTTAGTTTTGCAGCTGGCTCGGAGGGCCAAACCACCCAGAAATACGAGCTCGATACTGTCTAATTCATGTCTTAATAATAGTTATGTTTTGCTAATGTGATGTTTTGCTACTATGATGATTTGCGAATGTCATGTTTTGCGAATATGATATCCAACGACGGAGGGCTTGAATCAAACCATCACCATTAGGAGCCTATACTACATGGTCCACCACCAGAAGTAGACCTCTTTTTTGTACGCCAGTAAGCACGATCCGGCACCATTATAAGAATCCAGCTCTTGCCAGCCACATTACAAAGATCCTTGATCTCACCTAATCTGTAGGCGTTTAAAACTGCGTTTGCCGATCTCCGGTTACTAAGGACCACGATAACACTAAAATTAATTCTATAGCTTAGATATAGCCGGCCCTTTGCCACTTCAGCTGGGTAATTAGACGAACTACGTTGATGACTGGCTATCAGACCACTTCTTTACAGCAAGCATGTGTACTGACCTGGTCATCACCACCAGCTGTTTCTTCCGGCACGGTGTCCTTCGTACCAGAGCCAAGTGCCGTGAAGAATTTCTGAACGTCAGTTTCAGTGGAATATTGATCTGCAATTAAAGGGAACACGTCATCAATGTGTATCACAAGTATTTGAGTCGCTTCAAACACGGACATCTCCTTAAAATTTGGTACGCGAATTTAAAATAACTTGTTAGAAAAAATATGAAATTCCGTTGTCTTTTAGAATAGATTTATCAGAGTTTAAAGTTAAGTGACTCATTTTATAGAAGTATTATTCAGATTGAAGGAGGATTTTGATATTACATCATTTATATCAATTAATTAGTTAATGATAACATTTTTGGGCAATGGCTCTAACTCGTCAAACATCCCATAAACTACAACCCACCTGATAATAGTCTAGGCGACTGGTAACAGGTCTAAAAGAGAGAAAAAAGACGTATACTAAATACGGACACAAATCTCAACACGGACTACCTGATGATAAAATTATCTTAGCAACTCCAATGAGTCAATCTTCTTTTTCTTAGGATGTCGTTCCATTACTGGAGCGTCAAGCGAATCAACTGCTCGACGCTGGCGATTTCGGTCCACACTCTGACATCCCTCAACCATGATCTTTTACGCCTCCTTGCGCGTCTCTTACCTTCTACCTTACCCCATCTATCAAGCAAAATCACGTCACGTGCCTGACTTATCCAAGTTTTGATGTTGTTCATCAGTTCCTTGGATGTGTTGACGCGCTATAAACGGTCTCGTTCTTCTTTACTTTTATTATTTTTATTATTAATTATAAGCAATATTTAAAAAACGACTGACTGTTGAGTTTCTTGCGGCGTTTCTTCTCAGCAGTGGTCTCTTGTGAAGCGCTGGTAGATTTTTGACGTGTAAAAGTGCCCGTGCGGCCTACTTACTGAATAAACATTTTTTATCTTTTTTTTTTTACTTTTAGACTCCAGCTGATATGAAGCATGTGACGATAGCACCACATCTAGAATGCTTCAAAGCGCCATAGTGACGCTTCTTTAATCGTCCATGCTGAATAAGACAATCATCATGATCATTATCATGTCAGCCGAAAGACGTCCACTGCTGGACATAGGACTCCCCTAAGGCTCTCCACTCAGACCGGTCTTGTGCTTTTCGCATTCACCGCGTTCCCGCGATGCTTACAAGGTCATCACTCCATCTTGTTGGAGGCCTACCTACAGCTCGTCTCCCGGTCCGCGGACGCTACTCAAGAACCTTCTGACCCCATCGGCCACCAGTCCTGCGAGCGATGTGCCCCGCCCACTGCCACTTCAGTTTAGCTATTCTTCGGGCTATGTCGGTAACCTTAGTTCTACTGCGGATATCATAATTTCTGATTCTATCACGCAGAGAAACCCCGAGCATAGCCCTCTCCATAGCCCTCTGAGTGACTTTTTGAATAAGACAATAGACAAAAGCAATACGTACCAAGAATCTCCACACGGCCTCTGCCATTGTGGTCCTGGTCCCTGATCTGGTTGGCTACGGAGATAGCCTTCAGCTTCTCCACATTCTTGGCCTTGGCTCCGACGTAGACGTAGATGTCGTGGTCCTTGTCCAGGATAAAGCAGTCACCCTTGTTCATGGATGAGATCAGAGGATCCACCTGGAACAAATGGTTTCTATTGTATGGGAAATGCTCATAAATAGTAAGTTTATTGTAGTAGGTACGGTTTAACACATGCCTAAAGCTTAGATTGGGACTATAGTTACATGATAACTTCCCTTTAAGTAATATGTTCAGGTGGCGTAATATATTAAATTTTGTGTATTCGTCACTTTCTGACACCATAAGTACGAGAGTGACGCCTGCTTCATCCCCATTTTATCACGCTATAAACGCAACGCAGAAACGATATGCAAATTGCCTATATCAAGAAACCTGTATCATGTAATGTTAATATTAAAGTATGGCATGTCATTAAAGTATCGCTTATCTATTGCATCTTAATGTTTACATTAAAGTATCGGTGACCGATATTGTCATAGTTCGTCGAATTAAATGGCGTCTGGTTGCCACCGTATTGGATTATGATTACTGTGATATCTTTAGTAACACTTACAAAATCTAAATTGGTCCTTGTGCTTAGTTTCTAGTACGCCACAAAGGAACAAACATACATACATATACATACATAACTTCACGCCTGTCTCCCAATGGGGTAGGCAGAGACTATGGAACACCAGGTGCACCGATCTAAACATACAACTTTCGCTTCCTCTACATTCATGATTGATGATGAATCTCTTCACGCACGTACGTCGGTTTCGGGTGCTTTTGATTTGGCCCTTATTCAGTACATCGTGAATCTGATTACCGTACGTCCGTGTAGGACATAAATAGGCTGACAAACGCATTACTCTCCTTCGCGTCGCGCAGTCGGGTAAAAAGCACTTTGTGATGGTGATGAGAGATTTGTCAGGGTCGTAGCAGGAGGAAAGAATTGGTCTCTGTTTACCCCTCTGGGAAACAGGCGTGCCACGTGATTTAATGTATGTATGTATGTATATGTATGATGATGATGATCACCGACCTGTCTGACGCGGACGTTCCTCTTGCCCTTGATCTGGAACAGCCGTTTTTCTGCGCCTGCGTTGGTCGTGACGTGACTGAAGCCGGAAGCGTGTCCGCCGTCCAAGTACCGGATAGCTGGAAGTTAGACAATATATTTAGCCTACTTAGTTGGCAGGGTTTGATTTCCGAAAAGGGCAAATATTTGTGTGATAAGTGCGTTTTTGTTTTTGAGTCTTGGATGTTTGCTATGTTTTTCTCTATTTTATGTCTATCGGTGCCTGGTACAAGTACAAGCATAGAGCTAGGTAATTTGCGAATAGGTTAATTTTTGTGATAAAAAAATACATTATATAATAATATACAGGGTATCCCTGACCTTGGGGCTTTATATGCATGGATCGTTTCTACTCCTGAAACTGAACTTATTTTGTTCAGTAAGTTGTTAAAAATATGCCCAACAAAAAAAACATTTTTTTCATACAAGTAAAATGTAATTTTCAATGTACGCGATCCAATTCTCTATTTTACTTTAGCCCTCGTTCCAAGGAAATGTCGCCTCCGTACCATGAGATAGTGATTATATGGCCAGTATTTAATACACTGATTTTAAAATTAAACTTATTGGGACCGAGTGCGACGACAGCGCCACGTGACAGGCGGCCATTATAGACAATATTGTCACCACTGTCAAACAAGAAGTAAGTAAATATTGTGAAAAATATTAATGAAATCTTGTGTTATTTTACTATAATATTACACAATTTTGGACAATGGTAGTCAGTAACATTATTGTCAATAATATTTCTAGGGCCAATATCAATTATCATTGTTTTCCGTAATGAGCGTTTTTACCATGCATCAGCATTAATAGTTTATCAGTATTAATACCGACTTTGGCCCTATTAGCACCAGGCCACAGATTTAAATTGTTGTTTTCAGTGAGAAATGAGCCTACTCGTGACTAAAACGGGGTTTTTAGAGGTTAGGTAACTTACTTTTTTTTTCTTACGGCAAATATCCACTTATTTCTTTGGTCTCGTTTCCACCATGGTCTTGGAAATTGGTAAAATTTACAGTCGCTATTCTTCTTGGTGTTATTACAATTCACAACAACACATCTTACCAAGACCATATTTTTATCTCAAAAACGATTAGAAAATGTTTACTGCAATATGGATTTGACAGCTCAAGTCAGCGACAAAAATGACAATTTTAGCCGTAGCGAGCGCTGTGATCGTTTAGGCTACCCCCTCCACCCGCTTTGCACTCTGCCAATACATCAATTAGTTATCGAAACTTAAGTTATTTTTTAATGTTGCCGAACAAAATTTGTTCCATTTAGCGAGTAGAATCGATCGTTGCATTTAAAGCCCCAAGGTCAGAGGGACCATGTCACACCAATTAACCTAGCCCCAAACTAAGCTCTAGGCTTGTACTGTGGGTACTAACTAGACAACGATATAAATACTTAAAATACCTACATAGAAAATATCCATGACTCAGGAACAAATATTCACGCTAATCACACAAATATCTGCCCTTACCGGGATTTGAACCCAAGACCGCTAGCTTCGTAGGCAGGGTCACTACCAACTTACATTTCCCCATACATATACATATATAACATTACCCTCCACTTTAGGTAGTCGGTTAAAAGAACAAACGAGCTTACAATCCACCTAGTGGTTATTGGATAATTAAGGAAATTAGAGAGATACGGGCAACACTGCTCATTGTCTGAACCATTGACGTCTAATTAACCATGATGAAATAATAGCAGTTAATTAACAGTCAGGACGAAAATAGCTTGTGTTTTCTTAGACAACAATTTAGCACGGATGTAGCGTCCCGCCTTTACTTTTCTTCGGTTTTTGTGAGTTTGCTGTAATGCCCGTATATAAACTAGATATTATTATTATTATACACAAAAACCTTCCGTGAAAAATTATCTAACGGTCGTGAAAACCGCTTCAAAATCCGATGCGTGGTTTAGGAGTTAGTGGATATACAGACACAGAACGACAGCAGATAGCGACTTTGTAATATACTATGTAAAGAAGGATTAGATATATTTTGATTTTGATAAAACTTGTTGGCTCTAAAGGGCCAAACTGACTGGAACAAACAAACAAGCCAACTGGCTGGAAAGGGGTATTATCATACACTCATGGACAAATTTAGAAGAACGCAAAAATACAACTAGACTAATAAAACGTATTTTATACGTTGTAAGTCAGATAATGAAAAAAGCTTGGGTCATTTAAATAAAAGGATTATACCTTAAAATTGATGTTTTTAATTGTTTTCTAATACTTCATTTGTTTTTCTTTTGCATTACCTAACTTAATGCGATTTTTTGGAAAATTTGAGTTTGTGCAACTATAAATTGTATTTTTTTTATATAAACGAGTATTTTTTTGTTATAATTGTTAAAAATGCACACTTTAAAGAAAATAAAACAAAAAATATTGTCGCAGAAAACGACAACAATAATCCAAAAAAATTACATCATACTTAAAGGCATAGTCATTTGTTTTTTGTTCATTTTATGTTAACTGTAACGATACAAAATAATCTTCCGAATTAATTAAAAAATAAAATAAAATAAAAATCATGTTTTTTTGTTGTAAAATTATTACTTCATCCCGTTCCTCTAATTTTGTCCGTGAGTGTATATAGGCAAATCTTTCTGGAACGAACTAGATCGGCTCTCCACCTCCTCCAAGGAAGGCCTTGACGAGTCAAGTTCGCCAGTCTTAGCTGGAGCCGGGTGGGATATCGTCGGTGAAACTGCAAAACCGCGTAAGTAACATTTTCAATAAGGAGCAAAATGCACCTTTTTAATAGGACCGTAAGGTTTATTTTGCTGTATCATAAATTTGTTAGTTACGCGATTTTGTAGTATCACCGACGACGATATGTATGTTGAATGTATAGAGCACCATGATGGCCTAAAACGAGTGTCCTGCCGTTTGACCAAAAGTCATTTGGCAAAATAACACTTGTGAAACAACGTTTTGCAAAAAAATGTTAAGTCAATTGATCATTTTACTACTAGTCATTTTACAAATGACTTACTTTTCCAAATGATCAACAGTTAAATTTACATTTTACGAGGAAGACGAATCATAACCGACTCGGATAGGTTAGGTTAGAAGGCAATTCCTGGCCTTTGAGGTTGTTTTTTTTCTGCCCAGAAATAGGTAATGAGTTTTTGTAAGATGATACTTTTGTCAAATGCCTCGTTTGCCAAATGATCATTTGGTGAAACTTTGTCAAATGACCATTTGTCAATAATTTTTTGGTCAAACATTAGTGAACCCCTAAAACGGCTACAGATTCTACCCTAATCCATGTGAAAGCTTACCTGGCTGGAAGTACCCCACGAACTGCGGGCTCTCGTGTCCCAGGGTCTCGCGGTGCTGGACCGCAGCGCCTCCGAACTTGTCGTCCAGCCCCACGGTCAAGATGGCGGCCGCGCCAGCCTCGTCCTGCGTCGATGCGCTGCCGATCCAGTAGTGGATGTCCCAGGATAGGTTGTTCTTTCGGTCTGCTGACGTCTGGAAGTGTGCCATGTACTTATATATTTTGGTGAAAGTACTAAATTGGTGTTTGTGGCCGCTTGTATCACTAACACTCTTCATAGAACGTATCACTTCGCAGAATTTTTCTTTCATAGAAAGATATTTCTTAGCCTAATTGTGCAAAATGAGGTTACAGAATTATCAACAAGTTTTCAAAGTTGTAGGTAATTCTGTAGCTCTGCCTACCCCTCTCTGGGATTACAGGCGTGAAGGTATGTATGCATGCATGTATATTTACTGCATGCATGCATACATATCTTAACATGTAAGACCCACCATCAACGAAATTTGCCAGTGGAAAATAAACTTGTTGCGATTGCAATAAAGTCTATTTTTTTATTTAATTACTATTCATAAAAACAAGATAAATTCTACTTTATCTTCTTTACAATTGATATTTTATTGCAATGGCCGTATTATGTAAAAATTTTTGTACGCGGGGACTTAAGAAGATAAATATTATTGACGAAGGTTAGGTTAGACGTGTCACCATCACAAGATAAACTGAACTCAAAACGGGTAGCCGAATATCGTCGGTGATATTGCAAATCCGCGTAACTAACAAATTTATGATAGAGCAAAATAAACCTTACAGTCGTATTAAAAAGGTGAATTTTGCTCCTTATTTAAAATGTTACTGATATGTGTTATATCAAATGAAAGGCCTCGTTATGAGGACCTCAAATATATTTTCGTTATTATTCTAAAAAAATAGTGTTTATTTTATTCATGAAAGAAGACGAAAATCCAACCATTTTGCTGAGTGGAGACCATTTCGGCACACATCATCCTCATTGTACTTTTTTTAATGGTGTCACTTGTTAGCGCATGAGGAATTGTATTACGTTGTTGTATCTTTTCTATGATGTACCCCTGTGTTGATGTGTTTGTAGAATAAACGTTTTTCTATTCTATTCTATTCTATTCTTAAATCTATAATTACCGTTATTAATTACCTTCAGGACAATGTAGGAGTCACCCTTGTAGAATTTCCCGACGTCACTTTGGGGGACCGCCACTGGGTTAAAATCCTGAAAGAAACACACATTTAAATCAAGGAAATAAAAAATATTAATATTGTTACTAATGTCTCTTTAAAGACATGAATAATGTTTACTTTGTATTTTTTTTGTTCAGACCCTAAAATTGGAAGGACTTCGTCGTATTACATAAATAAATAAAAAAAGGCGTGTTAAAAGTTTACAACGTGTGTCTGTATGACTATGTATCTGAGTGTCTGTTTGTGGCATCATAGCTCCCAAACGTATGAACGGATTTGAACGCAAGTTTTTTAAAAATAAATCTACATTCATTTTAATGGTTCTTAGCAAGATTTCATGAAAATTGGTTACGCCGTTTAGGAAATATTAGCTCTGAAAGTATGTATTGCCGTTATATTGGGAGCTTTTAAACCACTAAAAGCTCCATATATTACTTATATCAAAAATGGCTAAACCGATTTTAATAAAACATGTCTCAAAACCATCGCTAGAATACCTGCTTTCAAATAAAAACAACCGCATCCAAATTAGTTCATCCGTTTCAGCAGCGTTTGGCAGCTACGGTGCCACAGACAGACACACACACATCCATCTTTTTGCGTCGGGGGTTAAAAACAGCAACACACGGAAACCACATTGTTTATATTAGGTTACTAGCTTTAGCTCACGCCTCCGTCTGCTTAGAAATCGTTTATCGCTGCTCCTATATGTGCCATGTTTCAGGGCGTTTTCACTAAAAAGTGTACCCAATTAAGGACTGAAATTAAGGAACTATAACTTTGTCAGTTTTGTGACGAAAATTAGCTATATATTGACGGCCGCATTGTATGGCTAATTTTCGTCACAAAACTGACAAAGTTAAAGTTCCTTAATTTCAGTCCTTAATTGGGTACACTTTTTAGTGAAAACGCCCTTCAACGCGATCCGTTCAGTGGTTAAAGCGTGATTGATTAACAAACATCAAAATATACAAACTTTCTCATTTATAATATTAGTAAGAAGATTAAATTATTGGTACGGAACCCATCGAGTTCTACTCCGACTCTCTCTTAGCCGGTTTTATTCAACCGTGACGATTTTCACGTGAAGGTTTGCTTTATAGCTCTAAATTAATTTTTTTTTTTTTTTTTATTCAGTAAATTGGCCACATGAGGGCTCTTTTACACGTCGGTAACATGGAGTGAATCTACTAGCGCTTCGGACAAGACCATCATTGCGGAGAAGAAGCGCCGCAAGAAACTCCAAACTCCTCTACAGAACTAATAGTAAGTAGTCTTTGAAGGCCGATCTTTATCATGACATTGATGTAATCAGACTGCAAACAATGACGCATGCTGCCCATTCAAGAGTATTATCACAGAACAGTGAAGTGTTTGTGACATTATGCAAATATTTTGTAGTAACTTTTTATTTGTACGTTTATATCTAACTTATGTACAAACTACAAAGATAAGAACCCTGATACTATGGCAACCATTTCTTTTAGAGCAGGGGGTTAGGATGAGAGATCGAGAGAGAGCCGAGTAACTGCTATAGCTCTGTCCCGTACACCCATCCTAAACTGAATGGCTTAGGCATATCAAAGATAACCTCCAGATTTCTCTGGCACTTGCAGTGGAGGCCATGGGACCTTGGTCAGCCGATAGGAAAAGCTTTATTAAGGCTCTGTCGGCACACACCTCTGGAGACCCTAGAGCTGGTGCATACCTTTCCCAAAGGTTTGGGCTAGAGAAGTAATGCAGGCAGTGTCATAGGGACCATGCCGCGAGCGGACCTCCTAGAGAGGGTGTTCTTTTTATAGTGGTTATTATTATTTACATCTTTAATATTTGAGTAGCTTAGTTTTATTTTAATTTAATTAAGTTTAGTTTTAACTTTTAATTGTTAACATTAGATATTTCTTAAACGGCTCACCCCATTTTCACTCCAGTTAAAATAACTAAATCTGGCATATGCGTTTTAGGTACGATACCACAAACATCCCTCTTTTATCCGTCGGGGGTCAAACAAGCTTACCTCGATCCTCCACACCTCCACTCCGGCCCTTTTGCCGGCGTTGGCAAAAGCTGGATGCACCATTGCTTTGTGTCTGGCGTCCTGTAACAAGATTTATTTATTAAGATAAAAATAAAAAAAAAACATAGGAGAAACAGAGCTATATAGAAAAGGAAGTTTAAAAACTGCTTAAAAGGCGTTACCTATTTTTAAACTTTTTAGATTCCGTAGTTAACGAGCCTTATTATAGTTTTGCCATGTCCGTGTGTCCGTCTGTCCGCGGTTTAAGTAAGAGATTTTGATACTACGAAACTCTAATGTGGCATAATTAAATACATGTCTCGCTGTAGAACTTTGTGTTAATAACTTACAACACCCGACTTGCATCGGAAGTTAAGGATTACCAATTGCCGCTGTATCGATCTTTGGAAATAAGGACTATTTGTAGACCTGTGTCAATGTATATCGAAAAAATAATAAAAATAAAAAACCAATATCCTTCCTCAAAAAGCAAAAAATAACTTCTTTTAAAGTGGTCAGTCATGGGTCAGTCTAAATGAAGTCTGCTTTTGGCTGTGCTTTTGGTTAAAATATTGTAGGACGCCGACTTCAGTCGGACTATTATCTACCATTTTAAAAGAAGCTACTTTTCCTTGAAACATATAACCGTTTAGGAGTTGCGGTGGTCATCCATGGTCAACATCATAAGTTCCACTTCACCAAATAGTGCTTTCCAAGAGCAAATACGCGAGTTACAAGGAAAAAAAAAGTATAGGTTTGCCTATTAATTTTGAAGATTTCCGTCGATTTGATCATCAGATCTTCACTTTAATAAAATTGGGACCAAATGGGAAGCACCAGCTTTCAAATAAAAAAAGAATCATAAAAAACGGTTCACAGAGTCGAAAGTAAAACAATAATAAAAATAAAAATACAGTCGAATTGAGAACCTCCGCCTTTTTGAAGTAGTTTAAAAAGAAGGTAGCCTCCAGCCCTTTAGGAGTTACTATTACCTATTACCGCTCAACCGATAGGGTTGCGTCAAACGAGTCGCTTGATACTTAAAACGCGCGCAACCAAACGCAGCGACAGCGCAGTCCCGACTAAAACCAGCTCGGTGCGTCCTTTTGAGCTTGTTTGTAGTGGCTCGCGGCGCGTACGGTCAAGCTACGCACACATGCAAACCGCGCGTATACCTTTGTTCGAAGAAGTTTTTGTACTGTGCCAGTGTCTTTGGGCGAGTCTTCTGTCTCACTATCACGATACATAGCATCTATGAGTATATATACATTAGCATAATTAGGCTTGGGTGTCATTTGGATCTATCGTTGTTTTCGTATTAATGAGTAGTGTCACTAATTACTTAGTAGTTATTAAGGTCTCGGTTATTTACTTTATAATCTATGATAGATAACACTGACCTAAAAGTATTATTGTTTTAAGGGTTCGTTAATATGCCTCCGCTGTCCGTCTTTCCATCCTAAACAGCTGTAATTTTAACCCGTGTGGTTCATGGTTGTCGGGTTAGAATAGTGCTTCTCCATGTCTTCCCGTTCGTTAGTCTTAGTCAGCCTGATGTTTGGGTTCTCCTAATAAGTATTTGATCTGTTTTAAACTTCCGCTATATTCACAAACACTAATATAATATATATTATTTTTACGTGATTAAGTCCCGTGTGGTTGCCGGGTTAGAATAGTGCCACTCCATGTCTTCCCGTGGATGTCGTAAGAGGTGACCAAGGGAATAAAGGCTTGTAGTACTGTTAGGCGATGGGCTTGCAACCTGTCACTAATACGCTGGTAAACATTGGCCTTGATTTCCTCCTACACTGACGTCGGTCGAGCGTACCGACAAAGATATGATAAAGATAAAGACATTTATTCAGTAAGTAGGCCGCACGGGCACTTTTACACGTCAAGAATCTACCAGCGCTTCACAAGAGGAGACCACTGCTGAGAAGAAACGCCGCATGAAACTCAGCAGTCAGTATTTTTTTTTATATATTTAATATTACAATGATACTACTTAGTCTAGCATTATATAAATCTATAAATAGTCAATTAAAAAATATTTCAAATATCCTGCGAAGTTTCCGCAGGAAAACACACCAAAATCTTAAGAGAGAGATAAAGAGAGAAAAGGAAAAAATAACACCTACCGATGTGTATATAAGTTGGTGCAAGACGACCACATAAGATTGATATGTTTTCCTACATCAACGGTGTCCCCTGAACAAGATAAAGCTTTTGAATTTGAGAAAATATATATTATTGATTAAGTTTCGGGTTTCGGCCAAACATTTTTGTCTATTAGAAAGTCCTCGATCCTATAATACGCTTTAGACATAACGACTTTTTCAGTGCTGGAAAGGGTAACTTTAAAACTACGTCAGGTAATTTATTATAGAAATGAATGCATTGACCAAGAAATGATTTATATGTATACTTTACGGACGCGCAATTTTCGAATAATTTTGAATCCTAGTATTTTAATTATGTATATCGGATTTTTTTGAGAAAGAATCCAAAAAAAAAATTACGTTATATAAATCTGGCGCGCACGTCAGCGTCGCTGTACGGTGTCTCATAGTAGATGTATTCGTAAGCTCGACCGACGTCAGCGACCGACATGAGCGTAGGAGGAAATCAAGCCCTAGCCTAATTGGGATAGACCAAAAAATATAACTCACCGATTTTACATTCTAATTCGAAAGAATAGATAATTTTAAGAGGCCATTTTTATTATTTCTGTATTTGACGCAATAGTTTTGTTTTAATATATTTTTTATTAAGAAGACATTGTGGTTATAGAATTATCAACAAGTTTTTAGGGTTATTGGTAATTCTGTAGCTCTGCCTACCCCACTCTGAGAATGAAGGCGTGAGTTTATGTATGTATGTATGTAAGACATTTTATGGATGATATGATATTTTAAATTTGGGTTGGCATTTTCTAATAAATTACATTAAATGATATCTAATGATAACAAGAGAATTTAATAGTGTAATAACACATACTATTTCAAGCGGGTTTCGCCTAACCCATAAGATACATCTAGGAGGCAGTCAGCCAAAAACGAAAGTCAAACAAAGTTCAAATATACTTTTGTCAAAATATCCGAAATAAATAAATATTTCGAAAACATAATCATGCAGAACGGCTTAAAATGGTTTTCAAATTAACTAATTAAAAAAAAAAAAAACCCAATTATCAACAAGTTCTTAGAGTTGTAGGTAATTCTGTAAACCTGCCTCACTCTGGGAACGAAGGCGTGAGTTTTTGTATGTAATTTTTGAAAAGGATTAAATCTGCTTTGTCTAATGACTTTGAGATACCTCCTTTTGACTTATGGGGGCGGTATTGACCACTTAAAAGACAACTTTTGTAGTACAAGTACCGTAGCAAGTGCAGTGTATGACCTAATATTAAACTTAGTTCCACTATAAATATTGCATCATACATACATACATTAAATCACGCCTGTTTCTCAGAGGGGTAGGCAGAGACCACTTCTTTCCACTTGCTACGATCTCGACAAATTTATTTCGCTTCATTCCGTTGTATAATGAACCTTACGACAACATGGTATATTCCATATCTACCTCGCTATCTCCCCATCGCCACCATGACGTAACCATGCCATTATTAAAGGGCGCGGCGACCTTCCAGTCCCCCATCGATCCCATAAAGAAACAGCTGTCTAGACGTTGGCAACATTGTCTGTGCTATAATATTTATAGCGTTATCATAAAGCCACCTAAATTGTAAATAGAAAGTTCTTATAACTTCTTATAACAGTTCTACAATAATCATTATAGCATAGTTATTGCTATGGTTACGCTCCAATATCTCCTATTTTTTATCAATAGTTACTATTGTCAGACTATTTTAGAAGAAATTACAATGAGTAATAAATAGACACAAAATATCTGAAATTGTGTAAATTTTGTAGGAACATTGACGGACTATTATTACCAAAAGAGCCAAATACCTAAAAATACGCGTTGCTGAAAAAGGTATGTATCCAATGGTAAAATGAGCTCTTATGCGACAGTTGCATAAATAACTCCAATGAATTAAATGTGCAATAGTTATTTATTGCAGTTGTAAAATGCATATACGCTTGTGAAAGCAGGGTTGGATAACAAATGTACCGGTACGTTTTTAACTTATTTTCCGTATGCAATAAGTGTTATTTCACACTTATAGCCTTTTCCCGCGATTCCGTCCGCCTAGAAGTCGAATTCAGGAATTTTACCGAATAAAAAGTATGAGTATTGCCCTTGCCAGGGCTCCGAGCTATTTCTATGCCAAATTTTATTTAAATCGATTCATCACATACATACATACCTTCACGCCTTCATTCCCAGAGTGGGGTAGGCAGAGCTACAGAATTACCAATAACCCTAAAAACTTGTTGATAACTCTCTAACCACAATTTGCACAACAAAAACAACAATCGATTCATCGGTTTATTATATTTGTTTGAATTTTATTTAACGATGCGTTAAAATATGAATTATAGCTGAAAATAGTAAGTAAGTCGTGACGTCACGCATGGCTATATCACTATCGAAAATACCCTTCGAGCCCATTTAAAAATCGTTAAAAGTACTATAATAAGAGCGGACTAGTTTTATTACGATCTTTTTATAACGTGACGAAAATATATATTGACTGTGACATGGACACAGAAACAAGAATAGAAGAGCAATAAAAATATATAAATTCGATTATTTATTTATTTTATAGCATGGGAAGGCAAACGAGCACACAGGCCACCTGATAGTAAGTGGAAACTGTGACCCATAGACATTCGCATTCACAAGACTGCAAATGCGTTGCCAACCCTGAGGACTAAGGTGGAATGCCTCTATGCTAGTCATTTCCCCGGCTGTCGTATCCCCAAACCGGAACACAGCAATGCGAACACTGCTGCTTGGCGGTTGGTTAATGGAAAAGATGGTGGTACCAACCCGGACGGACCCTGCACAAGGTCCTCCCACTATTTACATCGTGTTTAATTTTATTTAAAAAAAACTGTTTTATTGCTGAAAAAGTGTTAGTTTTGTAGCTGTATAGGTACTGTGCAGGAATTTGGATTTTTCGAACTCGTGCTTTTTACCCGCCCGCATTGTATTTATCATGTACATTTACTTAATTAACCGGTATGACATATAAGCGAATGAAGCCAGTTAAATACAAAAGCTAGTATAAATTGAGGAAAGGTGTAGCACGCCTTGAGATAAACATTTTTGCATTTATCTGTGCCATCAGCCAGGCGTCGACAACCTTGACCATCTTTTGTTTAACTAACAAAAAGTCCTCATGCCATTTATGGAGTACAAACAGAACAACCTTAACAAAACTTGTTAAATGACTACCGCACTGTTATGTCTGTGAAGATATAGTCCATCAATATAATAAGTTCTTAAAGAAACAGTCATAAGTAGTTAGATTCTCATAAACAACTCGCCTATTGATTCGTCAACGAAATTATAACCCGGTGAGCTTAAATTGTGGCGTCAAAGCATATTAATAACATTTAGGCTCCGTTATATTGCCGCCGCGTTCATTGACAAAATACCTAAGCCACAGTGGTATTACCTTTATCTTGTGTTTACGAGTGCAGTTAGATGATTCGCTCTACGAGGGAACACAGAACCATTTACATAAATATAAGCGGAACTACGCAGGTTATTTGATATTATATTATTTATTATAGTTTT
Source organism: Acleris emargana (assembly GCA_927399475.2). Lineage (NCBI taxonomy): Eukaryota > Metazoa > Arthropoda > Insecta > Lepidoptera > Tortricidae > Acleris > Acleris emargana. Next base: position 3,732,526 of record OV656862.1, read on the forward strand.
ATATATCTAATTCTAGACGAAGTAATACCATGGTAATATTAAATATGTATAAAAAATGCTGAGAGCTGAGTTTCTTGCGGCGTTTCTTCTCAGCAGTGGTCTCCTCTTGTGAAGCGCTGGTAAATTCTTGACGTGTAAAAGTACTTGCTGAATAAATGTCTTTTTTTTATCTTTATGTCACAAACGTTACTCTGAATATCAACAGGATATTGACTGTAGCACAAAATATTGTTGTGTGCTGTAGAGAATCAAAAATCTAGTTACCTACTTTTCTCCACGACCGCGTGTTAGGTGAATTCAGTGAAATGTCCACAAAAATGGTAACTATTTTTAGAAACCACAATATTCGTTCCAAATGTTTACGTCCACTTCTCATGTTTCAAAGCAATCTCGAAAACAAAATGTCAATATTTTGATGGAAAAAAAACAACCGCCACATCAAAAGAGAATTTAAAAGCAGAACATTCGTCCTTACTAACATTATAAATCATCGGCAAAACCGCAAAATCGCGTAAGTAACATTTTAAATAAGGAGCAAAATGCACCTTTTTAATAAGACGGTAAGGTTTATTTTGCTCTATCATAAATTTGTTAGTTACGCGGTTTTACAGTATCACCGACGAAATGCAAAAGTTGGTTTATTTGTTTATTAATTCTGTCTTCATTAAACGAACGACGTGAAATTTGAAAGCTGTAAGCTAATTTTAATATTGGGGGGTCCGTTTTTAGGGTTCCGTGTCTAAAGGGTACCAACCAAAACCTCCGCTGTCCGTCCGTCCATTACTCCCGTTGGTTTTATGTCTGTCTCGTATGAACCGTAATAAGTAGACAGTTGATTTTTACACATATTTTGTATTTCCATTGCTGCTATAACAAACAACAAGTACTTAATACAAATTAAACGGATACACTGAGTTGGGACCGTGGCTACTTTCTTCTTGTATTTGTTAATCTGTTCCTTATTATGCATGTCACGAATAAATGATTTTCTTTCTTTCTTGCTTTCTTTCTATTGACCGTACGACCTTGTATGAGTCCAGCTCGCACTTGTCCGGTATGTTTTCTGGAAGAATGTACCGAATTGAATGTGTTGTACCGTAAAATCAACCGACAATCTTTCCGGTTTTCGATAAAGCTGAAAAATTACGACATGAGGCTGATCTGACGATGGAGTCGGAAGGTGGCGACAGAATCTGCGCTACTTAACATAGACCCACCGTGCTTGGACTTTTTTGTTTGGTCTTGATAAGCAGATAATGACTGCAAAACAAGTACAGTCGGGAACAAAGGCTTGTCGCAAAAATGTAAAATCACTACATAGTATAAAACAAAGTCGCTTGCGCTGTCTGTCCCTATGTATGCTTAAATCTTTAAAACTACGCAACGGATTTTGATGCGGTTTTTTTTAATAGATAGAGTGATTCTTAAGGAAGGTTTATATGTATAATACATTCCACGCGGGCGAAGCCGCGGGCGGGTCGCTAGTAAAACATAAGTTATAATATTATGGCGCTATTCATCAGGCGATTTCCATATATTACTTTCCGCTCATCGCTCCGCTTATCGCACAGCTAAAGCCCAAAGTCGTGGCGTCTACAGACAATCTAAAACACGTGTTCCCACTTCAGATATCAAGAGGGACGTATTAGAACGGCTTTATTGAGTGTTAATGTAACGCCATCGCTGATACAACACAGATGTTTCAGTTGCGAACCGAACTGTATTAAAACTTCGGAAATATCTCTCTCTTTCGCTCCTTAGATCTTTTAAACTAAAGTCTAATTCTATGGAACTTGCTAACTATGTAAACAAACCGCCATATTGAAATTGTCTCTGAATTATGAATTTACTAGTGATGGGCAATACTCCTTTACTAATGTCAAACCATATCGAATAATAAAATACCGAAAGTAAAAAACCAGTAGTTACTTACCTATTTCTAATTTGTTTAATCACGTTCTGAAGAAAAATCGGTACTTGAAGATGATATATCACCAGTATTTATTACAAAAGGTGCCGTTATATCATCTGTGAGTGTGATCACCGTGAGTTAGGTAATGTGTAGGAGCCTTAATATATTATCGCCAACTTTAGCCACAAGTATTGTGGAACCCATCGTCATAGACAATTGTAGAATTTAAAAGAAACAAAAACGTCATTCCATCAGGTCCTAATAACCTAACTTATGAGACCATTCAAACATTTAATGCAATATCCAAGATAGAGTTATATATTTGGTCATTTTGTATTTTACAGTAACGACCGTTTCAATAGTTTATGGTTTCAATGGTGTTTGATGAGGTGGTGTGAAAATTCAAGGAGAAACAGTGACAAAACAAAGTTAAGTCTTTTGTTTACATAGTTAGCAAGTTCCATAGGAATACACTATACGCAACGGATTTTAAAGCGTTTCTCATCAATATACAGGGTTATTGGTAAGTCGACCTATTCCTTCTAGGGGTTATGGGAGAGGTCATTTGCAATCATTTTGGTCCCAGAATACCCTACGCAAAAGTTTTTTGCTAAAAAAATCAGGAACGCTTCTTCAAAGATTTACAAAAAAAAAGTTTGCACATTAAATTAAAAAAATAATAGCTTTTGTACAAGGTAAAATTGCTGTTCTTATGCAATATTAAAAGTAGAATTATCTGTACACGTTTAAGAATGCGAGACCAAAAAGTAAAAACACATGTTTTTTTATCAGTTTATCCAACATAAATGACCCAAAAACTGAAAAATTTACTAACTTTTGCGTAGGGTATTATGGGACCAAAATGATTGCAATTGACCTCTCCCATAACCCCTAGAAGGGAATAAATAGGTCGACTTACCAATAACCCTGTATAGAGTGATTCAAGAGGAAGTTTTTTTATTCTGTTTCATGTACGGGTGTAACAGAAAACACACATACACAGAAGCGAAGCGAGGGCGGGTCGCTAGCTTCTAATAAAAAAAAGTGGCCAAGTGCGAGTCGGACTCTATATTAGACGCTTTACCAATTGCTGTAATTAATATCGAGCAAAAAACCGGCAATTAAAAATCACGTTTGTTGTATGGGAGCCCCGCTTAAATGTTAATTTTATTCCGTGTTTAGTATTTGTTGTTATAACGGTAGCAGAAATACATCATCTGTAAACATATCTGTATCACGGTTCATGAGATACCGCCTGGTGACAGACATATAGACAGGAACCCTAAAAATAAACTGACTGACTGGCTGATCGATCAACGCCCAGACACCGCTGGACCTAGGCACTTGAAATTTCGATGGAATATTCCTTGGATATCCTAGTAACCTCCAACAAGATGGAGTGACGACCCTGTAAGGATCGCGGGAACGCGGTGGATGCGAAAAGCACAAGACCGGTCTGAGTGGAGAGCCTTGGGGGAGGCCTATGTCAGCAGTGGACGTCTTTCGGCTGACATGATGATCCTAGTAAGGGATTTTTGAAATTAATCCCCTAACAGGTTAAAATACTGGGAATAGCGAGAAACTAATTCTATACGTCCAAAGTCGCGACCTCTAATCGTATAAATAAACTAGTCGCGAGCAAAAATAGCGGGTCACATTGGATACAAATTCTTTTCAAAGTGACCTTTTTTATTGCCGACAGTGGAGGTTGTTGGCGTCGTACGTAAACTCCGTGTCGAAGTAATGTTAGAGTATGTTAAAACTGATCTGGGAGGTGTTTCGTTTAGAACAACTAGTTCTGGAGCTGGACGCTCCATTCCTTATTCTGTCCGTTTCCCAAAACCTCCGTTCCCGTCACTGCCTTATCCCAAATAATCCTCCCGATATACATGCTTCCCAAAATGTGCTTATCCCAAAAGATGGATTTGCTTCGATATTCGTTTCCCAATAAGACCTAATCCTGCATGACCGTCACGTCACAACCGTTTCCTTAATCATGTCTTGATATCCGTTTCCCAAAACATCCGTTTCAGCATAAAAGTTTCTTAAAATTAACAGGTAAGTTGAAGATATCCCGTCTGAATATAAAAAGCACATTTAAAGGTGTGTAATGTTTAGCTTAAATACAAAGGGTCTAATGATCATTTTACATAACACGAATTGGATAATTTCGATCTGTATAAACCATCGATATTAATAGTCATGCATGATGCATAAAACGAAATGCATAATTTCAAAAACTATAATGTTCATAAATTATAAAATAAATATTTCTAACGGCTTTCATTACTATTAATGTGGTCACAGTTCTAACCTAACCTAACCTAGTTAGAATAAATCTTTAATATAGATATAGATATCGTTAATTTAGACGTTTGATTTTTTCACAGCTTCAAGGGACTGTAGACCGGAGTATATTGTTTTAACTTCAACGCGTTTCGGAGATAAACGATCTTGACAGACAGACAGACGGACAACAAAGTGATCCTATAAAAGTTCAGTTTTTTTCTTTTGAGGTGCGGAACCCTAAAGAACAGTCGGGTCTTAAGATTACTTTTTATTAGACGTTATTTATTTATATCGTTGTCTAGTCTCCTCCGACCCATCATAGTAAAAGCGTAGAGCTTAGTTTGGGCTAGGACAATTGACAACATTTAAAAAAAAAAGCATTATTGTTTTTTCGCGTTTATAATAGCTGGTTAAAAATTAGACTACCCGTATTTCTTGGTTTTTCTTTATTTAACTGAAATTCGTCGTTAATAATTTATTAAAGAAATAGTCATTAAAAAGACCGTATATACAAAGTTAGGAATACTGTCGTGATCTTAGCCTGATATAAAATAAAAAAAGTAACTTTAAACAGAAACAGAACTGACTGTCATGTCATGTCACTCACTTGTCAATCATTCGCTGCCGTTCGGTCACAAATTTGTTATTTTGCGTAATTTAATTAATTACATAATTTGTAGACGCCATTAAAATATAATAAACTATTTTGCGTAGAATCGAAATCGTGTCGTTAGAATCAAGTAATCCGTCAGACATAAAAAATTAACATGACAGTTGTATATTTTTTTCAATTCCTTTGGCAATAAATGGACTAAGGGCACTATAAGTGTATTCCTAACATTCACAATCCAACTTTTTTTACTGTTTTTCCTAAATATAAAAAAAACTACTGCATAAAAAAATCCAACGATATTTTTACTGTAATCAGCAGTGTAAAATGTAGAAACGGTATTTTATTTTACTACCTTAGCACATAATGAATTGTTGTCAATTGGTGTGACATAGTCCCCTGACATTTATTTATTTATTATTTGACAGTTTCCGAAAATTGTTTACGTTAACATTTTTTATCTTGTCCAGTAAAGTAAACAACAGTACAATGACTCAAACATCTATTCTCTGCGCTTTAACTATGATATAAAACGTTGTTTACGCTCTTGGAAGGTGTCCAGAAACCTGTCAGTCTCCGGAATACTGGGTATTATCTCAGTCAATTTTAAACTGCACAGCATCAGCAATCCCAAACATTCCCGTAAATTGAAATAACAATGAAAAACTAAAAACCGGCCAAGAGCGAGTCGACTCGCGCACTAAGGGTTCCGTACCACCGTACTAATAATAATATAACAATTATATACTAATATTCTAAAGAAAAAAAAACTTATTACGGTTCAAAAGATCTTTTACGGACGGACGGACACCGTTAATAGGGTTCCGTTGGGTTCCGTTCGGGCACGGAACCCTAAAAATCAGACCTTTGTAAGGCAGAACTTTTGTTTAGTTTTTATTTGTAAACTTATAATGAGGCCTTAGGCCTTGTTTTACTTTTTTTAAGCTTTGTATTTTCGGAAATTCGATTTTATATGAAGTATAATGAAGTACAAAAAGCTACACACTTAACTGCCCATTAAAGACAGAAGTGAGAAAATGTAGAAAGAGATGAATATAGATTGTACATAAGAATCTCATGTGCACGACAGAGACAGTTTCCCTCCGTTTATCTTCATTGGTCACTCAGCAGGTCATTTTACGAAAATAAATCTTACTATTATTATAAAAACGAAAACTTGGAGGGATGTAGGTAGGTATGTTACTTAATCACGCCAGAACGTCTGAACGGATGAAAGGCGCCATTAATCGTGAAATAAATCACTGCTCCCGTGGGATGGCAAAATTACGAATTCAACACGGAGTCGCGGGGAAGAGCTATAAAATATACTTTTTTTTTAAACATGGTGCTCTAATCAAAAGCTTTTATTGGCATCTTGAAATTAATTTTTAGGGTTCCGTACCCCTTTTTTTTATGGCATAGGATGGCAACCGAGCACACAGGCCACCTGATGGTAAGTGGAAACTGTGACCCATAGACATTCGCATTCACAAGACCGCAATCCTAAGACTGCAAATGCGTTGCCAACCCTGAGGACTAAGATGGAATGCCTCTATGCTAGTCATTTCACCGGCTGTCTTATCCCCAAACCGGAACACAACAATGCAAACACTGCTGCTTGGCGGTAGGTTAATGGATGAGATGGTGGTACCAACCCGGACGGACCCCAATAGGACCCTTTTAATTGGGATATACCAAAAAAGAGAACTCACGGTTTTTACATTCTAATTCAATAGAATACGTTATTATAATATAAGAGACCAATTAAATTAATTTTGTATCTGACCCAATAGGTTGGTTCTAATATCTTTATTTATTTAGCAGATATTTTATGGATGACATGATTACTTAAAATTTGGGCAGTCATTTTATAATAAATTAAAACAATTAAATAATATCGAATGATAAAAAGTGTTCGTAATAGTGTATTAAAACATACTATTTCAAGCGGTTTTCGCATAACCTGTAAGATATCCCGAGGAGGGCTTCAAGCCGAAAACGAAAGTCAAACAAAGGTTAAATATACTTTTGTTGAAATACCCGAAATAGACAAATATTTCAAAAACTTAATAATGCCGAACGGCTTTAAAACTTTATTCCTCGAAATGGTTTTAAAAAATAGAGTAATTGTAAAAATATGAACAATCCCAATTCATCCATCCGTCCGTCCATCCGTCCGTCCATCCGTCCGTCCATCCGTCCGTCCATCCGTCCGTCCATCCGTCCGAACTTTAAATCGGAATATATACTGTCCGGGTTACGGAACCCTAGGTGCGCATAATAATCTAGAATAAATCTTCACCTCGTTCGGTTTTGAAATAAATCTGTCTAAACCAAAGCTCATAAAACGTCATAGTTATTTCTGGCATGTTTGGAAAATAAGGATGTTTATCCAGCTAAGCTAAATTAAGATTTATCGGAGAGTACCATTTTACTAGAGAACTAGTTTTCGCTCCTGAATCTATCGCAAGGCAAACTTGGAAGCAAAGCAAATCCCATTGGAACCCTGTCTAACTATAGAACGGTGTCACAGTGCCATTAGAAAACAATTTGTTTGACACTTCTTATAACTTGAGTCATAACGTCACTCTGACACGGTTCTATGGTGGGTCAAGGTCCCATTGGGCTGATAGTACCTATTGCAAATTGGTAAATTTGGTAAAACTATTAAATATAGTCAAGAGTAATTAAAACGGGTCACTTTGCATAGAATTTCCACAGAGAGTGACCCGTTTTCATTGCACTTGAGTGTAGATAAAAATACCTGATATAATGAAGCCCCTTCTTTGAGAGATATCTCATAAACGGTCAATCCGATTTTAAACAGCTTGTGTTTTAACTTTTGTCTATCCGTTTCCGTCACACAGATACACAGACACATACATACAAAGGTAAGCACGTTAAACGTATATCTCCTCTTTGTTTGTTGGGGGTTAATAATAGAATTGCCAAGCAAATTTTTTTAAATATACCATAATATAGTATCTAATACCTTTAATATAATTATTTTTAGAAAAATTACAAAGAAAAAACCGGTCATCTAGGTACTGTACCTACTATGAAACGAGTAACATTTGTATGTCGTCGGTGAAACTGCAAAACTGTGTAAGTAACATTTTAAATAAGGAGCAAAATGCACCTTTTAAATAAGATGGTAAGGTTTATTTTGCTCTATCATAAATTTGTTATTTACGCGTTTTGCAGTTATACCGACGATGTATACTTATTTGAAATCGAATCAAAAAAAGATGTAGTGACTAGTGAGCTTGAAAAGGGCATGCTTCGATGCTTCGATCATTTGGAGAGGATGGATGAAAGAAGATTGACGAAAGAGATAGGTATACAGATCGAAAGTGAGTGGAAGGGTCGGAAGGGGCCGCTCCAGGCGTACTTTTTCGAATCAAATCGGAGAAATACTGGAAAAGGGGCGAATCTTAAGTACCCGAACGTGCATAACTCGATGTATGAATGTTGAAGAAGCTAAAGAAATTTGTCGAGATCGTAGCAAGTGGAAAGAAATGGTCTCTGCCTACCCCTCTGGGAAACAGGCGTGATTTAATTAATGTATGTATGTATGTAATCAAAAATGGATTTGACATGATGTCATCTTCGGTAAAATTCGTTTGCAACCCGAGCGACGTTCGATCTTCCAGGTACCTACGGAATTATAATGGTGGCAGCGCCACGCCACGCCCAGGCCAAATTAATTTCATGGTGACTTCCTGTTCACCGATTCGATTGATTTTACCAAATGTGTAGCTCCGGTGACAATGGAAACTAACTCACCTATATTTAATGAAATATTGGGTGGAGAGAGTGGAGTAGGCAGAGCCTCGATATAGTTCTGTGGGCAGAGCTACAGAATTACAACTTCAAAAAGTTGTTGACAATTCAGTAACCACAATTTACACAAATAGGCTAAGATGTTTACCAGCATATTAGTGACAGGTTGCAAGCCCATCGCCTAACAGTATACAAGCCTATATTCCCTTAGTCGCCTCTTACGACATCAACGGGAAGACATGGAGTGGCACTATTCTAAACCGGCAACCACACGGGACTTTTTTACAATATGCAAATAAAGTATTCTTATTCAGTATTTAGTTCTCTAATATCTTTCGTATGATACCTCACTAAGCAAAATGAATAACTTTAACTTATCATTATTTCAGGAAAGGGACCGAAAGGTAAAGCAACCTAAAATGAGAAACGAAGAGAAAAAACATGTGATAGTTAAAGAGTAAGTTTTTTATAGCTTAAAGAAGCATTATCATTTATTTTTTTTAATTTACTTCCAAACACGGTGTTTGTGAATGGAGGATTATCGCCATTTTTAGTGATTTTGCAAAGACGGAATAGGGCGTGGAAATAAATAAATAAATAAATAAATAACCTCAAACAGTGCAAAAATATAATTGAAAATGATTTAATTGTTATTTAAAGTTTGCTTTGTGTTGTTATTCGCATATTTTTGGAGAAGTCCTCGAAACCAGACGATCTTCAACAAAGATTTTTGATTCAATAGTCGATTACATAAGTACTCAAGAAGATACTCGGAATTAAAAAGTTATAAAATCTCCATGATTCATAGTTCCATTTTTAATATGAGGTAACACGTTATAAAATAAAAAATTGGCGGTTGTGGTTAATGATTTATGTTACGTAGGGTCGTTAATAAATTTCCAGGAATAACGTATCAAAGAAAAATATTTCGCATGGCAGTAAAAAAGTAGTTAACTCTTAATTCCGCCATATTTTTATACCCGACTGCGCGAAGCGAAAAGAAGGGTTATGAGTGTAACAGTCTATGTATAATATGGTATCAATAACTATTTAATATTTATTAGAAATCCCCGACAATACAGTGACCCCTTCTTTCAGAGCTGATGTCCCAATCAGTTTTCATTAAACCTAGCTAAAAACTACTTCGATTAAATAATTAAATAAATGAATTTATAGCGGTCCCGGGTTATATTCCTGTCATGGGCAAATACTTGTGTGATGAGCGCGTATTTATTCTTGGATATTTTCTCTGTAGCCATTGTATCAAAAAGTAACTTTTCAAATTGTGAAAGTTTCTTATGAGAAATTCTCGGAGATTTCTAAGAATAATCTAAAATTTTGCATGGAAAGAACATTCTCAACGCTCTCCGAGAATTTTCTCGGTAATTTCTTGAGAAGATTTCTTAACTTTTGAGAATGTTCTGCAACTTGTATATTGCTATTTCTATGTATTTAACTATTAACTATTCATGTTGATAAGCAGAGGCCGGAATTTTCGTAGCACTTTTTGCGGGTGGTAGGACCTTGTGCAGGGTCCGTCCGGATCGCTACCACCATCTTATCCATTAACCTACCGCCAAACAGCAATGTTCGCATTGTTGTGTTCCGGTTTGGGGATAAGACAGCCGGTGAAATGACTAGCATAGAGGCATTTCATCTTAGTCCTCAGGGTTGGCAACGCATTTGCAGTCTTAGGATTGCATTGCAGTCTTGTGAATGCGAATGTCTATGGGTCACAGTTTCCACTTACCATCAGGTGGCCTGTGTGCTCGTTTGTCTTCTCTATGCCATAAAAAAAAAAAACTTTCGAGCTGTCATAGGGACTTCTCGTTTATCGACTTCGGAAATACATATTTTATCGATACTTTATAGGACACAACATATTAAAGAAAATAAAAAGTAGAGGTAAACAACAGGCGGTCTTATTGCTAAGGAGCGATCTCTTTCTACACTATGGGGTAGACGACAAACAAAAAATACATCCCCAAGTTACGTGTAAAGGAGGTACATAAAAAAAACACGTTTAATTTTACCGCTTTGTTGGCGTGACTAATATGTATATTAATGCCAAATTACAGCTTTCTAATACTAAGAGTCTCTGAGCTAGGCTGCGGACGGACGGACGGACGGACCAACGGACGGACATGGCGAAACTATAAGGGTTTCCTAGTTTGACTACGCAAACAAACAAACAAATCTTTCCTCTTTATAATATAAGTGTAGAAATAACTGACTGTCTGGCTGATCGATCAACGCCCAGCCGAAGCCGCTGGAACAAAGGACTTGAAATGTCGAGAGAATATTCCTTAGATATCCTAGAAAAACACTAAGAAGGGATTTTTGAAAATTAATCCCCTAAGGGGTTAAAATTGAAGGAGTAATAGGAAACTAACTAAACACGTATGAAATTTCGGGCATCGTTTAGTTTCTTTATATGCTTCATTGTCAAGGACTGAGGGAGACGACTATCACGTCATCGTGTCCGCGAACTGTTTATTTTTGGTTTAACGACTTCCAAGATAAAATCGTCTGGCTTTACTTTTAACTTTTAGATTTGCGATGGTTTTTTTTTATAGAAAGCAGGTTATTGAAAATCGGTCCGGCCGTTTTTGAGATATCTCATGAAAAAGAGGGTTTCCTTTATATCGGGGTTTTTATACATATATTTTTTTAATAAGAGTTGTGGATTTAAAGTAAAATACAAACCCCAATTATCTTTTGGATATAGGGTAAAGTTACCAGTGGTCAGCCAGAATTTTTATTATTATTATGGTTGACAATGTAGTTGGTATCTTTACCGTTACTACTTCACCCGGGCACGGGTAGCAGTGCCCCTCGGGGGGGCATCCTGAACCCTAAGTTAGAGGTGCGGTGGTGGTCGCACTTCTGGAGGGGTGCCTCCATCCGGCGTCAGGCCGGTCGAGCGCAGCTCGGCCGGCTGAGTGTCTTGATAATCTTCGTTTTCTTCGGTTTCTTCAAAGTGTTCGGATTCTTCGGTTTCTTGAATATGTTCGGTTTCTTCGGTTTCTTCAGTGTGTTCGGATTCTTCGGTTTCTTCGGTCTTCTCGATCCCTGCAGTGATGCTATGAGGCTCAGGTCCGGATCTGGGAGGGCGGCCACGACGACCCTGGCGCCGGAGCTTCTTCCGGTCTTCAGTGCCCTCATCCACTGCGAGTTGGATGGGATCGGTGGGATCGAGCAGGATGTGCTTGGGGCGCCTGACGGGTGCCCCGAGCGCAGCAAGGACGTCGGGATCGGATGGGGGTCAGCCAGAGACCTGTAGTCGACCTTATATGAGTGCGAAGAGTGGGAAATATATATTTCGTTCTCTTTCCACTCATACAAAGTATAGGCAGAGGCTGACTACAGGGGACCGATTTTTTAGCGCTCGAAAGTTTCACTCGAAAGTAACAAAAAACAATGAAATTGTATGTTTGACTTGCGAGCGATAGAAAATATGATCACGAGTGGTCCGTGGCTTTCGTTTTGAATTGTATCAATAGAAAGTATCATTTGACATCTTTCAAACCTGTTGGGAATATATGCCGGGAAGTACACGAAGCATAAACAAACCTAGCGCAATGCCATAGACAAGACATCCACAGACGAGAAAGCGTTTCATTTTTCCTACATTCATAACCAGTCAAGAATTTGTTAAATAAGCGTAAAAAAAATCTTGATGGCACTGAAATATTAAATTGCTTGTTATGATTTCATCTTTTGATAGCTTCACACATTTATTCGCAATTAAAATATCAATAAAAAAACCGGCAAAACATCGACTTTCTGCGCATAATGAAACAAGTTCCAAATTAACAATACTATTTAATATTATTTGTGGATGACGACGCGCTGGCCTAGTTGGTGGTGACCCTGCCTGCGAAGCTAGAGGTCCTGGGTTCAAATCCCGGTAAGGGCAGATATTTGTGTGATGAACGCGAATATTTGTTCCTGAGTCATGGATGTTTTCTATGTATTTAAGCATATATTTCTCTATATAAGTATTTATATCGTTGTCTAGTACCCATAGTACAAGCCTAGAGCTTAGTTTGGGACTAGGTCAATTGGTGTGACATTGTCCCTAGATATTTATTTATTTTATTTTTTATTTTATTTAGTCAATCCCTCACTTTCGAGTGAAAATCTCAAAATTATGGAATTTGGGACCATTTTAAAATAAATCGTGAAAGATTTTTGAATTCGAATATTTTCCACCGCTCAGTTTTGAAATCGAACACTCGAATGTCACAAATCGGTCCCCAGATCTCTGGCTGACCACTTGGTGACTTTACCCTATATTGCAAAAAGTTACTTAAAGTAGGTAGTATGCAATGCAAGTACCGCTGCGTCAGTTTTCCTCATTTAAAATAAACGCGGTTAAATAGCAAACAGGAATGTTTTCACTGTATGCGTTTATTATTTGTTACATAACTGTTATTATTATATAATAATACTTGTTTTCCTTAGTTTAAAAAAAAAAACCAAGGTTGAGTAGATGAGGAAATTTGTTTTTTTTTTTTTTTAGCGTTCAGTAGCAAACAAGGAACGAAGGAACCCTTATAGTTTCGCCATGTCCGTGTGTTCGTCTGTTTGCGGTTTAGCTCAGACACTCTAGCTACTACAAATCGGCTGAACCGATTTTGATAAAACATCGCTAGAATACCTGCTTTCAAATAAAAAACCACATCCAAATTGGTTCAACCTTTTAAAAGCTACGGTGCCACAGACAGACACACAGACATCAAACGTATAACACCCCTCTTTTTTTTCATCGGGGGTTAGCATAGTTTTATACATTAAAATGAAACTCACAAAGTCGTAAAAGACTATCTTGAAAATATTTGGCTTCGTTTCCCGTGTGGTTGCCGGGTTAGAATAGTGTCACTGTCTTCCCGTGGAAGTCGTAAGAGGCGACTAAGGGAATGAAGGCTTGTAGTGCTGTTAGGCGATGGGCTTGCCACCTGTGACTAATACACTGGGAAACATCTTAGCCTACTTGTGCAAAATGCGGTTACAGAATTATCAAGAAGTTTTAAGACTTGTTGGTAATCCTTTAGCTCTGCCTACCCCACTCGGGAATGAAGGCGTGAGTTTATGTATGTATGTATATGAAAATATTTGGTATTCTCGTACGCGTAAAGCAAAGATGTTTTTTTTGTGACATTTTGACAACTCAGTTAATCGAGATATGGTTTTTAGCTAGATTTCATGAAAATAGGACGGGCCGTTTATGAAATATCACCTCTGAAAGAAGGGGTCGCGATTATATGGAGGCGTTTATTTATTAACTAGAGGACGGGACGGTACGCGTAGAATTAGTTTACCACTACTCCTATTTTAACCCCTTAGGGGATGAATTTCCAAAAATCCCTCCTTAGGGCGCCCCTAGGATATCCATGGAATATTCCTGAGAACAAGTCCCTGGGTCTGGTTGATCGATCAACCAGAAAGTTTCTTGTTTTAAAAGCTTTTATTTAACTTGCAATGTACGTACTCGTATGCAAGGGTCAAATCTTGCAAGTTTTTGACCCACTTTCCGTCAACGGAATGGGCTAAAATTAGGACAATGGCATTAGATGTCAAGTCTTTGTAACTAACAGGAAACTCAAAAAAAACTCAAAATTAGCTTTATTAAGGCTCTGTCATCTGAGCTCATAGACAACTCCGGAGATCCTAGACCTGGTGTTTATCTCTCCCAAAGGATTGGGCTAGCTATCCAGAGAATGTAATGCAGCCAGTGTCATAGGGACCATGCCGCGAGCGGACCTGCTAGAGGGAGTGTCTTTTTATAGTGGTGATTATTATTTACATCTTTAATATTTGAGTAGCTTAGTTTTATTTTAATAAGTTAAGTTTTAACTTTTAATTGTTAAACTCAACCATATTGTTGTAGAATTACAGCTTGACTTTGGAACTAAGGTGGGTGTACGAAATTGTAGTCTTTGCCTGTACGAACCAAATAAATTATTAGGAAAAAACACTTTTTGCCTCACCGCAGCGAGGAATAACGAATGCAGGAAAAAAAACAATAACGCATTAACAACAACTATTGTTTTGCCTCATACCATACGGAAGTATATCATATATAAATATACATATATAAATGCATTTTTAGGACAAGCTTTGGTTGCCGACTGCACTTTTTTTTGCAACGTCTTTATCTGCTTATCAAGACCAAACTATTGAGTCCCAACACGGTGGGTCTACGGTAAGAATAGCGGAGATCCTGTCGCCACCTTCCGACTCTATCAGATCTGCTCTTAAATATTGCATTGTCATCGGATTTACATATAGTCCCAATTTCAGCCCATTCTTTTGACGGGAAGTGGGTCAAAATTAACTTGCAAGATTTGACCCGTACATACATACATACATACATACATACATACATTGCAAGTTAAATAAAAGCTTGTAATGAGAAAGTTTAGATGTTTGGATGTTTGTAACTCAATCACTCTTCAACCACTGAACGGTTCGGGATGAAACTTAGCACTAGTGATGCAACGAATACGAATACGAATATTCGTATTCGCCGAATACTAATACGAATATTTAAAAACTAATATTTTTGGCCTTTTGGCGAGAAGATGTCCATTTTCCAAGTCTGAAAAAGCTCGCCCAAAAATATTTTTCACTGAAGCCATGTACAGTCGCCTCGGAAAGACTTTTTTCAACGGCTGGGAACATCCAGACTGAAAAAAGAAATCGCCTAAAACCAGAAAATCTACAAATTTTATGTTTTTTAAATAAAAATTTGCCTGTTGTAAATTTTAATTATTAGAAGAGTAAACATTATTCAAATAAATAAGTCTTTGATTACCATGGCGAGATATTCGTATTCGTATTCGTATTCGCCGAATAGTAGGTTTGATATTCGTATTCGTATTCGTATTCGTAAAAGTAGTATTCGTTGCATCACTACTTAGCACACATTTAGGTTACGTCCTGAAATAGGATATAGGATATTTTTTCCCGAAAAATTTAAAAGTTGCCAAAGGAATAACGATCCACGCGGATGAAGTCGCAGGCAGAAGCTAGTCGTTATAAAGGTCGGTAGACAATTTCACACAAATATACCTAGACGCAATCTAAGCTCTAGAATAGTCTATTTAGGCAACGATAAACATAGTTAGGAAGTAAACATCCAAGACTCGATAACAAAAAGCAAGCTCTGTTGCTAACCAACTTTAAACCGTTATAAATCCTAAATGATCATTCAGAATGAAAAATGATGAAGGAAACCTGGAGATGATTTTTAATTACCTATTCAATGACACCCCACTTGTCATAGTTCGCCGACTTTTTTTTTTCCTTTCTACAATATGCCATATTGCCGCCATATTGACTTTAAATTACTATCATATCCTTTAATTACACTCACAAGACTAAGACAAATCGATTGCCATAGAAATCATCAAAATCGGTTCACGCGTTTAGTTTCTAGAGCGCCACAAACGAACAAACATACATTTATGAATAGGCTGATAAACACATTACCCGCTCCTTCGGCAGTCGGCTAAAAACAAATAATCGCGTTCATCACATAAATATTTACCCTGACCGGGAATCGAACTCTGTACCGATAGCTTTGTTAATCCACTATCGGCTAGGCTAACTGCGTCGTCAAGGAAGGTATGTATGCATCTTACTTCTGTCGTCTACGGCTGAACCGATTTCGACGAACGAGAGAGTGTTTAAATTAATAATTGTATAAATAAACCGTTTAGTTCAATGGCGGCGCGACAGTATAATTAATTTAAATGAGAATTCCAACAAAAAAAGAGCCACGATATAAATAACAACACGAAAAGATCAAAAAAAGGTTAGATAATTTACCTGCCCCACTTTTTTTTAATAACCATTTATTCTATGTTTATAAAATGCAAATGAACGATCTATTCAAAATCGAGTCACGAAACACGATTCTAGATATTTAAAACTATAACAATTCACTACCACTCAACCAATACAAAACTAAGAAGAAATATGCTAATTGCTTAGTTACGGTGAAAATTACCCACAAAAAATTGCAGAAAATTTGTCATTTTACTAATTACCGTGCAACCAAAATAATAAATTAAACGAAGAAGTGCTTACCTATTTGAACAAATGTTGTAAATAAAAACACCAACAACACTACGTTTAGAAACTGATTTGACACGCTCCACGAAACAGCGCCGCGAAGCGACTGATAAAAACTCAAAGCCAATGCTAGTATTGCCAGCGTTAGCGGCGAAAATATCCCGAAAACAGGTTCAGAAATCTTCAATATACGTTAATTAAAAAAAAAACTGTTTATTTCTTACACAAAAAAAAACAAGTACATTATTAATTTATATTAACTTATAATCTTAAAATAATAAAAGATTTTATCAGTTAAGAATATATTATGAGTTCTACGTTTTATTATAAATACTATTTTTTTAATATTAACATCATATCATTCATTATGTATTCCTATTTTATTTTTATTAAGTAAATATCACTTTAGTATGTTATTTACCTGTTTACATGTTGCATTTACAAGTTTACTTACTAGATGACATGGTAACCCATTTAAGATGCCGGGCAATGTACGCGTCCACACTTTTTTACCGTACTCGTTGTTACTTCTGGGCTTCTGGGTATTAAAAAGGTTGTAATGTGTGATATTTCCCGGAGATTGTCCGGTCTTTGTTTTTTATTTATTAACTTGTACTTTTGACTAGGTAACGTTGAGAACTGTGTAACGTTCAGGTTATCTTAATAAAATAAAAGATTTGATGGAAAATTGAGATATCCAGATATCCACAAGCTAGTTTGAAACAATAATGAAAGAAAACCATTTATTCGTGAGAAACAGACAAAAAAACTATACAAAAATACTTACAGACAAAATAATAGTTAGAATTTTAGTGTGCATCACAAACAAAATTACAATCGTATTATTATTTAAATACATAAAAAATGTCCAAAACTCAGGAACAACTCGCGGTAAGCACATAAATAATTGCCCTTACCAGGAATCAAACCCGGGACGGCTGTGTTCGTCGGCAGGGTCACTACCAATATCATAATCTTTAAATCATGTAAAATTAAGATTACGGATTATTAGATATTACGAAACCGCGATTAGTTTGGGATTGGAATAGCTGTCAATTCATATACACTTTGACGTAAGTATATGGTAAAACTGTCACTTCTAATCCCTTTCTAATCGCGGCTAGATAATACTGGAGATCTATTGTACCCGTTAAAACCATATAGAATTGAGAAACCATTAGAGTGAGACCGGTCATATTTGTTTCATTATTAAAGGTCATTCAAGAAGGATGTTTTTAAAAATAAGCGAGGTTCGTTTTTTGAGCGTGTATATTTTGTATAGGTTATATTGTATAACTGTTCACCCAGTAAATCGATTTCGATGAATCTTTTTTTGTTGGGAAGGTCATACCTACTTCTAAATATGGTAGGTTATATTAAAAATGGCCAAGTGCGAGTCGGACTCGCGCACGAAGGGTTCTTGCAGTTGACCGTTTTTTTTCTGAGAAAGCATACCTATATTTCCGGAAAATGTAACTCTGGAAAATTATAAGCTAGCAACACTACCAGCTATTCAATTCTGTCTCACTTTTATGAATAAAACAAAGATGGCGAAGGTAATGGAGATAATTCTCAGCTAAAATGGATTCTAAATCGATCTTAAGTTTGCTATAAATAATCAATGAGCATATCGGTAACAACCACAATAGAACTGTATCGTAGTGTCGTGACATTATAAGTCAAAACGTATGTTAGCATCTATAAATAGTTTTTATCAGGTTTCCGTACCCAAAGGGGGCTCAACCGGACCCCTAATTAATATATTATTAACAGCTAGCTGCTAAATATACCCTAATAGTGGGTTTTTTTATATTAACTAACACCCGCAGAATGCTCTGCTGCACGATTGGACCAACCATATTATTTATTTTTTATTTATTTATTATTCAAATTCCTATAATTAACACTTACAGACTAGCTAAACGTGTTAAACAGGATAAATATTTACAGTAGCGGTAGTACAGTAAACTTAGTCTAAACATATTGTGCTTGGAGTTGCTGTAGACTCTAGGTAGCGGCCGGTCGCTGTTAGGAAGCCAGGTACGGTACTATGAAAGACATCCAATGTGCCATCACTGCTGTGCCATTATTGATAGAATATTATGGTTACGTCTTATTGTATTGTATTTGTTCGCTCTTTATTAGATAAAGGTAGTTACTTGCTGAAATGTAGCCGAGAGCCAGGTGTGCAGCTGACCCAGCTCGCCTGAGCCTGTTGTAACTAAGAAAATTATATCCCTACCGTAAAGTGTTCACATTTAAACTGTGTTAATTTTTTCTTCTTTGCGACAATGTTTTTTTTTACATTTTACACGATACATGAATAGTAGTTTATCTACACTCATATCATAAGTCCTCTATAATGCGTTCAGAATCCGTAGACAATGACCATCATTACAAGATACAATTTTACTATGATATTTTTTCTTATCTGTAGCTGTACTGTAAAGTTAAAATTACGATACAACTTTTGATAAAGTAATGTTGTTTAAATTTGGAACCTCTTCCAAAACCAACACAATTCAAACAGGGGGTCAATTCTAGTATCTATTAAACGTCGACTCGGTATATTTTAAGTAAAGTGTCGTACGCCGTTTTGATGTCGAGTGACATTAGAATAGGGACTTTGTTAGTTAGTCTATGATTTAAAAAAAAAACATTCATATTCGTGACACAGGTTAGCTTTGCCGCCATTTGTTTGTTCTGCCGCCTGTTTTTAAAATCCGGAAAGAGTACTTATAATATGTGTGTAGATAAAGTAATGTATGCAACTGTACATAATTAGGCCTTAAAAAACTCGTGTGATGTTATTATGAAACATGCTTTCGGCTCGTTTCACAAAACCACACTCGTGTTTTAAGGACCCTTTTATGTACCAGTTACATAAAATACTATTATGCAACTGATGCATAATGAGAGGCCTTAAAATACGGGTGTGGTTTTATGAAACGAGCGTGAGCGACTTATGTACAGAGAATTATGTACAGTTTCATACACTACTTTATCTACACACATATCATAAGTTTAGAGTTATCCTACTTTCGTAACAGCAAAATACCAACAAACAAACATGACAACAATTATGGCGGCAATTCGATCCTCCGTCAAGAGGATTTTTTTTAAATCATAGACAAACGAATGAAGTCCTTATTCTCAAGTGACTCGAGATCAAATGTTGTGCGGTTTATTAAAAAAACATACTGCATTGACGTTCCGAGTCGATAACTGTTGTAATATCTATGAATACTAGAATAGAGACCCTCTTGAGTTTTGACAGCTGTTCCGAATTGAGGACTTGCTATTTCCAGTATTTAAGGTAGCCTGGAATAACACCCGCCTGGATATCTTCTCTATTGCCCTCTCTCTCTACATTGGTCACCCCGACGTGATCGTCAATCAACAAGTCATAGCTTTGAATTGATCAAAATTGCGATCTTGTATCTAAATTGTCTCGCGCACCATATATGTGAACTGACTGTAGAAACTTCGTTAGCGCGATGTAGAACACTTTAGTTCCGCTGTCTGACACTGGAGGCGCTGGCGAGTTGGTTGATACAAGTTGTCGCTAGATGTCGCTAGGTACAGATTATTCGGATTTTGTAGTATTCGATGATGATGATTGTTACCTTGTCAGTGAGGCCGGTGATGGCGGCGCTGATGGTAGGCACGCGCGTCTGTGTGCGTGCGTGCACGCACGCCGCCGCTACCAGCAGCAGTGCTGCTACTGGAAGATGCATTCTGCAATAACAAAGACAAACACTGTAGCAGAATTGTGCGTGTTTCTGCACGAAACCTATTAATAAAATAAACCATATTTCTATGCAGATGAACGGAATGAAAGTTAGATATGACTCCATTCACTCCGGTCACTCTCTCTTCTTCAACTGCTATCGAAGCTAGCACATGTGCTCTGTAACTTTAATTTAATTAACTCGAATAAACCAGTGGTAAAATAGAATAAAAACAGTGGTTTCAATCATATTCGAACAATGCGTATAACGTCTACGTACGTACAAACCATACACAGGACGGAAAAAAAATATGGGCCCTGGAGGCAGTTCCCTTAAATCCTTAAGTTAGATCACTTTTAAACGACTTCAAAAAAGGAGGAGGTTCTCAATTGGAATGTTTTTTTTTTCATCACACTTGCACGTAAACAGTATCTAAACATACAGGTTAACTTGGCCGCAATGCCCCATATAAAACCCTCGACCTTTCTTTTTAACATGAAACCCAAGGTCGGTAAGTAATTTTTTATTTATTTATGGCACAGCACACAGGTCATGCAAGTTCAAGCAAAGAGTTTACACGCAATTGAAAAATTGTCTTAAAATGTTATTTAAACAGGAATTTCATTGCAAGCTCGCTACATGTTACTTAAATACTCAATTAATGTTCTTAATAACCGATTTTAATAGTTTTCTGTATCAAAACGTCGTTTTTTTACACTCCTTCAGGGCTGTATGTATAACTACGTAAGTATTTGCCCTTAACGTTTCTGAACGAAACATTTGTATAATCTGTGGAGACCGCCAGCCATCCGCTTAAAAAATTTCAAGTAATTCGTAATAATAGTTGTGCTGACTTGTGTATTTATTTACTCGCAAATGTGATGAAAAACATTGTAAGTATATATGTTTCACGGGCGCGGGCCGCGGTACGGGAATTACGAACCTCGACTCAGAAAGCCCTCAGTCTTCGACTTCGGGCTTCTACTAGAGCCTCGATCGTAATTCCTTACTTACCGACCTTAATACACAATGTACTATGTTTGTTACTTCGGAACTTTTGTATTTGTGTGGTTTTGGTATTTTTCATTTTAACTTACGTGTGTGCTCTTGTAAAGCACTATTTGGTGAAGTGGAACTGATGATGAAGACCACAGATGGCCACCGGAACTCCTAAAATAGTTATTTGTTCAACAAGAGAGCAAAGTTGGTTTTTGCTGCGAGTGATGATGTTGAATCCCGAGTAAGCGAAGGATTCTATTATTGAATCACGAGCGTAGCGAGTGATTCTAGGTTAGAATCCTGAGCGTAGCGAGGGATTCAAAGACACGAGACGTAAAAAACTTTGGTCTCGTGTGAGACATACAACTTTTCACCTCAGCAGCGAGAACAACACAGCGCGAAGCTGGTAGGGCCAACGCAGGTCTTCCGTTGTGACCATTTGGTGAATACACGACTAAATAACGACACGATCGCATATGCATCAATCACAAGCAAAGCAAAATACTAATAAAATAAAAAGTGGAAAAAATAAACATGAAACAGATAAAACCTGTCACTCAACTTGATAATGCCGTAGTGCAAACACAACTTTATACAGCTTTATGTAGTCTGTGGCTTTAATTAGGCCTTGTCTATTCTATGGCTATTGGCTATGGCGGACAAATTAACAAAATTTACATCGTCATTTACATTACATTACATTTGTTTAATACGCAGAACAAATTAGCAAAAGTAGGTCAAGGACCATGAAAACCAAATTGAGTATCAAACTATGAAAAACGTCTAGTAACACCGTGCTCCTGAATGCTTGTGGGACATAAAAAAAGGTATGTGAATACGTGATTCGAACTAAATTGCAACTAGGTAGTCTCATATGTCTGAAATTTTCTCGACTTTTTCGCGTTCCTGCAAGTGTTTCCTTAATGAGCCTTAAAACTATGTATATACATTTCAGGTTCTGAAGCGACGGGGGCAGATTATGAGCTAAAGTAGTTACGTTGACGGAATCATTGACAGCCTCGTGGAGTCATAATCTACAAAAAATAAATTAAATTGAACAAAAGACGTGGATTTCTAAACTTGAACAAATTCAAACAAAGAAAAACAGCTACTAACATCATGCTACTTAATGCTTGTGGGACATAAAAAACAGGTATCTGACTGGAACCAAATTAATAGTTACTGTTCCCTTAACTGCAAGTGTTTCTTTAACTGAGTCTTAAAACCATGTATACATTTCAGGTTCCTAAGCAGGCAACAGATTTTTCCAGCAATTTGTTGCTGTGGCCTGATACTTTACTACCCCGAAGAGGAGACATGCCAGATGAAGCTTGAAGATTTTAGGTGTGACATGAACCCACAACGGAATGGCAAAGCAGAGGCTTTTTTTGTTTTTGAGTGAAGACATGAAAAAAAACAATATGATAAAAATTAAATAACATGTATCTATATTTGTAAAACCAACAATTTCAAAAAATAAAAGTTAAAAGTAAAATTACTGCAGTTTTGCAAGTTAAATGTTACAGTTTTGTTTGGAACCGATATTGTTGTCTTAGAAACTTGAGTTTGAGTAGTTGATGAGGCTGAGATTTCGGCTTCCTTACTTGTTGTGGGCTGTGACAGAGGAATAGAGAAAGTAGGTGACTCAGCAGTGGTATTTGTGACTCTGGAAGTAGATGGGCAAGACCAAGGATCTGAGGTCTGTTTCCAGCTCATAGTTTCACCGGCTTCCTCACTTGTAGATTGTGACGGCACAATAGTGAAAGTAGGTGACTCAGTCGCAGTATTAGTGACTCTGGAAGTGGATGGGCGAGACCAAGGATCTGAGGTCTCTTTCCAGCTCATGGTTTCGGCTTCCTCACTTTTGGATTGTGGGGGAAGGATATGGAAAGAAGGTGACTCAGTGGCGGTATTTGTGACTCTGGAAGTAGATGGGCGAGACCAAGGATCTGAGGTCTGTTTCAAACTTATGTTCTCTATGATACGCTTACAGATTTTAGTTTTATTTTCAAGTGAATCTTCAATATATCCTTCCGCAACCATATTCGACCTCCATCCGCCGTGCCGTTTTTGAACATTAGCGGCTGAAAAAAATTTGGACTTCTTGGGTTTGTGCCCTACTGATATTTTCTTCAAAAATGCAATGAGTTTGTGGTAGGTTTCAATGTGCACATCATCCTTCGTTTTTATTGTTGTTTTCAACATTGAGTAAATACTCCACATTGTTGATGGTTGCTTTGTTTGTGATAACTCTATGAAATACGCTAACAGTACAGTCTCCGAAAAAGTTTTGGAACCATTTGCAAGTTTCCATTGCTTAAAAATATCATAAGCTTTCAGATATTTTTCGCGAGACGTAGCGTAACAGAAAAGCAACAAAAAACATTTTTTTTAAACAAGTACAATAATCCCGCTATTTTTGAAATGCGTTCTGAAACTGCCCCCGCGGTTTATGTCACGAAATCAAAGATTGCTAAAACAATAACAAAATTATGTAGATACATGATAAACTTCTTATTTTTCATTAATTTTGTCTTCAAAACATTAAATAAAAAAAATGATCGTATAAAATAGTTATAATAAACACATTTCAAACTTTAACAGATAGTTTTATTTGCAATTTTACGGTTATGTGTGCATCCGAACGTGCGTTTCTTTTTGGGCCTACTATGTGTGGAATTTGAAAATCGAATTTCGAATCAAGTTGTTTCTATCTCTCGCTTTTTTCCTATCGAAGTGAAAGTGACAGAACAAAGTGAAGTTAAATTTTTTCGAATGTTGTAAATAGCCCCAGCACTGCTCACGGCATTTAAAAAAAATAATTAAAAAGCTACTTTGCCTCACGCTCGCAGCAAAATTGAATTTTGCTCACTGTTTTTAAGCAGCAAAACCTGCTTGTTTGAGCTGCTGAGGTGAAAAGTATATGTTTCAAGGGCGGCGACAAGATATTTCGATTAAGATATTTCGATTAAGATAGTTGAGCGACTATGACGAAGCATATTTAGGTTTATATATATATGTGACTATGAGTTTCCCACGGCGTTGCTTGAAGAGATTGAAATGTTCTAAAGTTTCTTATTCATTGAGAAGTGGGACTACATAACAGCGTAATTATGATCACTAAAAAGTATATAAAAAATTATAACTCAACAAAATAACGGCCAGTCTGTTTACATTCTTTATCTTGTCTCTTTGGCCGTACTTTAGATACCTAATAATAATTATAAACTATTGTAAGGGAAATAAACCTCCTCCGTGTGAAGCGGAAAATCGCAAACATTACAAGGAAAAAATATATTAGTCATTTAAAGATGACGCATACTGCAAGCGATCTTTTTGCATCCTTAAGACAACAACCTTAAGACTTGGGTTGGCAACGCATTTGAAGCGTTGCCAACCCTGAGGCCTAAAATATATATAAAACCAAACCCCCTTTTTGAAGGCGGGTTTTTGTTTTTGAAACATTTATTTTATATTACAATTTTTAGTGATCGTATTTATGCTGTTATGAAGTCCCTCTTCTTAAGTAGGTAATGGGAAACTATGGAACATTTCAAGCTCGCCGCAGGCAACGCCGCGGGAATATCATAGTTATATATTTTTACCTAAATGTGCTCCGTCTAGTCACTCAACTACCTTAAGCGAGATATCTTATCGCCACTCCTGAAATAGGTACCGTTGAGGTGTGCCGGTGGTCTTCATCATCAGTTCCACTTCACCATATAGTGCGTTTCAAAAGCAAATGCACGAGTTACAATGAAAAATATCAAAATCGCTATAGGTGTGCCTATAATATTTAAGGAGTTCCCTTGATTTCTTCAAGATTCAATCATTAGATCCTGACGTGTTGACAATGGGACCAACAAGAAAGTATACACTTTCGATCAAAAAAAAAATGTTTTCAAATCAGCCCAGTGGTCTCCGAGTAATCGGGGAACATACAGAAAAAAAAAACCGACGACTTCAGAACCTACTCCTAATTTGAAGTCGGTAATTTATTGTTATCTTTTTATTTTTCCTGGACCTGATACTCAGAACTTCGCGGGCTGATTCTACAACGGTAAAGTTAACATATTCGACCATGTGTGGGAAAAATAAAATATGAAACTTGGCAAACGAACATACAAACAATATTAACACAAAATATATGACGTCACGTTGCACTAAAAGGGTGTGAAGTATGGAAGGTCGGCACTTTCGTTCGTTATACACAACGTACCGCACGCATACAGATTTTTTTATGGCATACCTATGAAGGCAAACGAGCACACTGGCCACCTGATGGTAAGTGGAAACTGTGACCCATAGACATTCGCATTCACAAGACTGCAAATGCACTGCCAACCCTGAGGACTAAGATGGAATGCTTCTATGCTAGCCATTTCACGCTGTCTTATCCCTAAACCGGAACACAACAATGCCAACACTGCTGTTTGGCGGTGGGTTAATGGATAAGATGGTGGTACTAACACACAGACAGCCATTTTGCATGCTTCACTCATAATAAGACGAGGTTACGTCCGTATTTTTTTTAGGTCCGTGGTTGAGGTAGGTAAAAGGAAAGAAAAATTCTTAGTCATTCCTTGTGGTCAATGGCTCACTATTTCAAGTCCAAACTTTAAGCGGTTTTAAACGTAATTGACTAATTACCGCACCACAATTACTCATTCTATCCTCATTGTTGCTAATTACAAAAAACATCTGAATCATTTTTATTTTCGAAACGTGCGTGATTCATAGATCCGTATGGATATTCATGCACATTTTGTACAAGTAGGCTAAGATGTTTCCCTGTGTTAGCTGTGGTATTAGTGACAGGTGGCAAGCCCATCGCCTAACAGTACAGTCAACGTCAAAAGTAAGTGATCAAAATTAACATTTCAAAACATGTTCAAGCATGACGCCCCAGATAAAACAGATTATAACAAAGTGTCATTTTCAACTGAATATTTAATGAGTCAAAAGAAAATGATCATAAACGATGCCATAACTGTCTCTTTATAGAAAATTTCAATAAAGAATAATTTTGTTTTCTACCTGTGTGTCAAGTGTCCAACAAGATAAAGTCAAAATGACTAAATCTCCAAATGAAAACTAGGGTAATCACGGCAGTTAAAAAGGATTTATTTTAAATGTTGCAAAAAAAAACAAAGCGAAGTAGTAGGAACTTATTTCAACCCTTGACGGAAATGAGAGGTGTTATAGTTGTTTCGCGTGTTTGTCTTACGAGTATAACCGACACTAACCGAACGTCTGACTTGTATTCCGAGGTGGTCTTGAGAAGACATGAAAGCCCAAACATTTATATTCACTTACATGTGATAGTTTGGTAGTATTACTGACTATTGCTATTTTAGAAAATCAGTTTAATTTGAAACACTCGGTAATGACTTTAACTGTTTGAATGGCATGTCACTTACTTATGACACATTACGAGCTAATTTACTAATGCTAAACTACAATAATCAGATACATCTGTCTTAATTTATTGTATATACTATTTTGAGACCCTATTTCATCAGTTTCTTTTGCTGTTGACTGTACTACAATTTATTCCCTTAGTCGCCTCATACAACCATAGCCATATAGTGGCACTATTCTAATCTAACCCAGCAACCACACGGCTGACCAAGGTTTTGTAAAATATTCGTTCGTTTTAGATTTCCATACCTAATGGGTGCCACCAGGACCCTTTTACTTAGCCTGAGCGGTCCGTTCTTCTGTCTGTCAGCGAGCTGTACTTCAAGAACCGTAATAAGGTACAAGACATTTTCAAAGTGTGTAAATATATTAACGATGATGATGATGGACGACGCGCTGGCCTAGTTGGTAGTGACCCTGCCTACGAAGCTAGCGGTCCTGGGCTCAAGTCCCGGCAAGGGCAGATATTGGTGTGATGAGCGCGAATATTTGTTCCTGAGTCATGGTTGTTTACTACGTATTTAAGTATATATTTCTCTATAGGTATAAGTATTTATATCGTTGTCTAGTACCCATAATACAAGCCTAGAGCTTAAATTGGGCCTAGGTCAATTGGTGTGACATTGTCCCCTGATATTTGGGTTAATCAACTTTTAAGGTACTCCCCATTTTTCGACATGTTTTACCAATTATATGTTTTTAGAAAAACTATATTTTTGTTAATGACGTGGCTTACACGCTTATTAAATCAGACAAATAGGCTCAAATTTAAAGTTATTTGATTTAAAATAGTACAGTTTTACATAATAATATAGTTGGTAACGCAGGGGACAATGTTGTCCCTAGGTTTTGTATGGAAAATGTGCATTTTCCCCTGAGTTACCAGGTTTTTTCGCGGATTAAAAAATATTTGAGCTGTTTAACGTATAAGGTCTGTAAATTTGGTGGTCTGATTTTAATATTCATAGATCATTATTAACCATAAGTCACCAGGAAAGTTTTAAAACCGCAAAAGAAAAGGAGTACCTTAAAAGTTGATTCACCCATTTATTTATTTTATTTATATTGAAATGAATTGACATTAAGTACCTTTTGATAACTAAGAACTAAAATTTAAATTCAAAATTCAAAATAGTAGTAGTAATATGAAGTGAACCTATTCCAGCGCTTCATACAAGACCATGATTGCGGAGAAGAAGACGCCGCAAGAGACTCCAAATATGAAGAAGACTGATGCCAATTAATATTTCATAACGACTTGGGATAGACTAAAAAATATAACTCACGGATTTTACATTCTAATTCGAAAGAATAGGTAACTTTAAGAGACCTATTTCATTTTGTATAATACCCAATAGTTTCGTAATATCTTTATTTATTTAGCAGACATTTTATGGATGACATGATCATTTTAAAATTGGGATGGCATTTTCAAATAAATTACAACAATTAAATGATATCTAATGATAAAAGGTGATTGTAATAGTGTATTATAACATACCATTTCCAGCGGTTTTCGCCTAACCCGTAAGATACACCTACGGGAGCTTCAAGCCGAAAACGAAAGTCAAACAAAGGTCAAATATACCTACTTTTCTCAAAATATCCGAAATAAAAAAATATTAAAAAAAATAAAATGCAGAACGGCTTTAAAACCTTATTCCTCGAAATGGTTTTCGAATTAGAGTAATTTTAAAAATATGAACAATCCCAATTGACCAGCAACTTGTTTAATAAAACCTCACACTTTTATTATCCTTACAATATCTATAGCATCGCATTACCAGTGTACTACAGCCTAAAACCTATGCGTCTAACATACAGACCAGTTAACCTTGATAAACAATTCACATCAACACAGATTAAAACACGCGTAAGTCAGAAATGTATCTTAGAATTTGAAACGTATAGTGTAAGTCTTAGAGTCGTTTATGTAATAATGAATTATGTAGATAGGTTGTTTGATGTCGTTAAGTGTAGCTAGGTTAAAGACTCGAGGCTGTTTTAGTATATTTACTTAAGTGTTTGTTTATCAATTTGTTTTGTTTTGACGCATTGCAAAATAAAAGCATAAAAAGAAATGTATTAAGTAGAACGTGTGTTTCTCAGTATCTGTGTTCTTGTGTACGGATTATGTATAGATGATTCAGACGCTTTTTAGGGGTCCGTGCCCGAAGGGAGCCCAAGGGTCCAATTAATATGCATCCGCTGTTCTGAATATAAACAGCCGTCTCTGTTGAACCGTCTTAGACAAACGGTTGCTTTTTAGGGTTCCGTGGTCAAACTAGGAACGCTTACAGTTTCTTCACGGCGGCTTGAATAGAGATTTTCTGGGTAAGCGTGTACCACCTTGTCGCCACTTAACATCAGGTAAGACTGAGGTCAAACGCAAAATCTTAATTGATTTAAAAAAAACGGCGGATTTATTAACAAATGTCAGAAACCGGTGAAGTGCGCGTCGGACTCGCGCACTTCCGTACCATTATCTATAAAATATTAATTTGTTGTTGTAACGGCAACAGAAATACATACATACATACATAAACTCAAGCCTTCATTCCCATAGTGGGGTAGGCAGAGCTACAGAATTACCAACAACTCTAAAAACTTGTTGCTAATTCTGTAACCACATTTTGCATAAACAGGCTAAGATGTTTACCAGCGTATTAGTGACAGGTAGCAAGCCCATCGCCTAACAGTACTACAAGCCTTTATTCCCTTAGTCGCCTCTTACGACATCCACGGGAAGACATGGAGTGGCACTACTCTAACCCGGCAACCACACGGGTTTACATCGTTTACATAGAAATACATCATCTGTGAAAATTTCAACTGTCTAGCTATCACGGTTGAAGACTTGCAGCCTGGTGACGGACAGACGGACAGCGGAGTCTTAGTAATAGGGTCCCGTTTTTAACCTTTGGGTACGGAACCCTAAAAATGGTCAAGTGTGATTCGGGCTCGCGCTGATTCGATTCAAAATTGAATTCAAATCGGGATATAATGTAACCCTCAGTGCGCGAGTATTACTCGGACTTGATCGGTGTTTATACACCGTGTTTTTTTTTATTTACGATAACTTTAAGGGAACGTTCTTTAGGTCAAATAAAGTTAATTTCCCGAAGACAGACAAATGATAACTGTAACGGTTTTAAAGATATTTCATTTTAAAATTTAATCAGTTAATCACGTTGAACTGGTGTAAAAGGCTCTTAATGGTGTGTGTTCGAGTATGTCACGCCAACATTGACATATTTGACACTGATTATCTATTAGTTAACTCCAAAGGTCCTTTTAGAATGACCAAAGATACAAAATTTAATTACTTTGTTCTAAACAGAAAACATTTTTTTTTAATGCAATATTTAATTTTTTTATCATGTAGTTTCTACGGATGTACCTAGTAATATGCCGAAGTTATCGTAAATCAAGAAAAACACGGTGTATAAATAATAGATATATCGTACAAGGAAGGAAAATGTTTACACATTCCACCGGATGGTAAGTGGGCTTCGAGACTCATAGACATTTTCTATCTCAAGAACACATTACTATTGAAAAGATAAGACTAATAAAACGGAAGCTTAACCACTTGAGTGTCATAGGCTACATTCAAATTACCTATTGGAAATCAAAATGGCGGTTTTTTTCATACATACATACATTAAATCACGCCTGTTTCCCAGAGGGGTAGGCAGAGACCACTTCTTTCCACTTGCTACGATCTAGACAAATTTATTTCGCTTCTTCCACATTCATACATCGAATCATGCACGGATTTTTTTAAAGTATATATTACGTAGACGAGGTTATCAAAAATACAGACGTGTTTTTAAAGCCTGCTCTTTATTTATTTATTTAAAAACCGCGTATTCATAATTCAAAATATTTATTCAGTAAATTGGCCACATGAGGGCTCTTTTGCACGTCGGTAATATGGAGTGAATCTAGCGCTTCGGACAAGACCATTATTGCGAAGAAGAGCCGCAAGAAACTCCAGCAGAAGGTACATACATACATACATAAACTCACGCGGCATATTCAGCAGAAGGTATAAATCGGATAATCCGTTTTGGGAGCTATGGAGCCACAGAATGACATACAGATACACACATACACACGTTAATTAATAAGATCCTATTTACTTGTCCTGGAATAAAAATACTTTTCTGCACAGATTACCAAGCAAAAATCGATTCCCGATTTCGTCCAAATAATCAATTCTATGCCCTTGATAGTCTGGAAAACAACATTTAATTCAATTGATTTGAATTACTTGACCATGGATTCCATGCATATGTAATTACACATTGTACTTAATTATAAACAGTCTGCTTTCATCGTGTTGTTTACCGAAATTTGGAAGGACAAATAGAGGTTATTTATTTTTCACTTCTAACGCTATAAAATAACTATTTCATACGAAAAAACACCCAAAATAATGGCAATTCAAATGCTCTGTCCCTCGCAGACCTCGCAGTATTATTATAGAGTGAGAGGGTAAGTAACTCATGGTAAGGTCCTGGTTTCCGATGTCGAAATGACCGATCGCAATGTATCTACACGCTAACGTTACTATCGCTATGTTTAAACAGTTGTTGCTAGGTTACGGTTGCTAGACCTACAATCGGTTGACTTATGATAGATTTAGTCAGCTGTCAGGTTGGTAGTTCTGGCTCTGAGAAATTGCACACACGATGTCATATAGTCCGCGAGCGAGCTCCGAGGAATTGGGGATTGGGAAGAAGACGCATTTGCGCCAATGATATTTTATATTAAGATACGTAATTTGAGCGCAAAGGCGTTCCTCAAAAAGGAAGGTAATTTACCTTACTTTCGTTTAGTGGGGCCGCGGCCGCTGACACGCACGCATCAAAGACAATAACATTTTACTACAGAAAAGTAACAAATATATTTTATAAAAAAATGCCTCTTGAGTTTTCGCGCCGCTATTATACGAAGTCGTGTGAATTTTCTTGTCTGGATAAACAAGTAGGTATAACCGACTAAACCCGATTAGAATTTGACGGACAAAATTCACAGAGGCAAAAACTGTAAAAAAATACAAGCGTCAAGCGCTTATATTACAATCCCTGAAGAAAAAGCATCACATACTAAACAATGGTCAAGTGTGATTTGGGCGGTTATTGGATCGCATATTTTTTTTACGCATAATGTATCTTTACGCATAAATTCGTTTGCCCGAAAACGGATTTTACAATAGAAATGGTTTTATTTTAAATATTATAAAAAACTAACCTAACCTAACCTAACATAATATACGCAATAGACGTTTATTCAATTCTGAAATGTCAGCCTAGAAGGGTGTTATGCGATAAGACACATTATGCATTTCTAAAGGGATCCCGATTTGGTATGGCGCTGATTTTATTCGAAATCAAAGGAGGATGCCCAGATTCATATGGACTCTGGCCTAAAAACCAATAATGACAAGCCATAGGTATGTAATTTGAAAGGTTTTTTCATACTCTAAATCTTTTTGTATGGCGGGAAATCTTAAATCGCTGTGTGAAACAAGTTATGGCAAAATAAAAACATCCCCTCAACAAGATTTTTTTAATGATATATACAGGGTTTAAGTTATATACAACGGTTTTTAAACGTTTTTACATAAATACACAAAACAAAACAACTAAATATCGATTGATATACCATAAAACAATGAGTACTATTCTTTAAGCAAAAGGTTAAAAGGCACATGACGCAGTTAATATGTCGTTCATCCATGATCAATTAATATGAAGTCAATCTTGCATTAGATCCCGGAGTTCTAACCTCGAAAACCAGAATATTTACAAAGACGGAAAAATGCAAAATCCATTTGAATAGTAGAACCAGAATGACACATCAAAACATATGAAAGGCATAAAAAACAAAAACATGACACAAAATCATCTACAGTAAGAAAACCTTCATAGTCTAAAGCGATATAGGAACTTAGTATCAAAAAAGGTACATAGTAACGTTTCAAGTCATTAAACTTTTTTATGCAGCGATAACTTTTTTCACACAAAGATTTGGGATTACTTGCCATAGTAAAAGTTTTAGGACTTTGAATAAGCTATCCAGTGACATATCGCTTGTCCTTATTGGTCAATAGGCCAATTTGACCATCCTCCTTTAATTTGAAATAAAATAATACGCGGCGGCACGGAACTCTCGGTGGCAGAGTCCGACTCGCACTTGACCGGTGGGCTTTGTTACAACTTTCTACAACTTAACATATCTAATCTACAAATAACAAACATCATCAACTAAATTTACCACTTTCACAAAACCAGACTTTATTTAGCAAGAGAAAGGTAAAAATATCTAATTCTAATTTTAATTAATGGCTTTCACTCCAGTTGTAATTCGCCAATATCAAGTTATTTAAAGACACTTCCATGGACTTATTAGAGAAATACATACATAAACTCACGCCTTCATTCCCAGAGTGGCGTAGGCAGAGCTAAAGAATTACCAACTAGTTTTAAAACTTCTTGATAATTCTGTAACCACATTTTGCACAAGTAGGCTAAGATGTTTCTCAGTGTATTAGTGACAGGTGGCAAGCCCATCGCCTAACAGTACTACAAGCCTTTATTCCCTTAGTCGCCTCTTACGACATCCGCGGGAAGACATGGACTGGCACTATTCTAACCCGGCAACCACACGGGTATTAGAGAAATAAGTCCATGGATATCACACGCGAAGACAATTGTTCGGTAAAATAATATTTTCTCTGATAGACAAACAGAAGCACATGGGTTAGCTCCACGCGCTTCTGTCAAGTCTAAAAATTTCACATCTTATTATGCCTGTCACAGATGTCATGTGGTAAAATTAATGCTGATCGCGTTCAGTTTTTTCGAGTACCGATAAGTCAAACGTTTCGTTTTCTGTTACGAATTTGTTAACTTAATTTAGTTTTCCTACCTACTTCCTACCTACATTAAATCACGCCTGTTTCCCAGAGGGGTAGGCAAAGACCACTTCTTTCCACTTGCTACGATCTTGACAAATTTATTTCTCTTCTTCCACATTCATACCTACATCGAGTCATACATGCACGTCGGTTTCGGGTACTTAAGATTCGGCCCTTTTCCAGTATATCTCCGATTTGATTCGAAAAAGTACGCCTAGGGCGGCCCCTTCCGACCTTTCAACTCACTTTCGCTCTGAATATCTCTTTCGTTTTAGTCACTACATCTTCTTTTATTCCACATTTCTCTCCGACTTTTTCATACACATACTACGCAAAGAGCGCATTTCAACTGCATTTACACGACTTTCATGCTTGTCCTGCCACACCCAACATTAGAGCATTTAATATCGGGGTTTTTTTCCAGTACCGGTATTTTTTCGATATTGATATTTTAAATACCGGTTTTCCGGTATTTCGATATTTTTTCGATATTCATACAAAAAAGTTGAAAATGTTAAAAACCTAATGGATTTTTAAGCGAAGGTGGGCGAAGTTGTGATTTTTAACAAATATAGTATATTTATTTGCTAAAAATCACAGCATCAAATTGCCGGTAACTCGGGAATTAAAAATGACAAAAATAAAACGTTACTTTATTGGAAAAATTATAATTATATAAAACTAATCTAATATCGAAAAAATATTGAAATACCGGTTTTTTGCGAGCTCGAATATCGGTTTTATAATATCGGAATTTTAGTCCGATATTCCGGTTTTTCGATAGTATCGAATACCGGTATTCATGCTCTACCCAACATTCACTACCATACAGTAGGGTTACTATGAAATAAGGTACCATAAATCGTCTAACACCACACTACAACTATAATGTCGTTGTATAGTAAAAACTATTCATAGATGTTTAAATGTGGTAAAATAAAACGCAAAGATAATAAAACTTACATGCACGTTACAGTATCGATTCTCGTTACAAGAATATCTTCCTAACCCCAAATCTGTATCCAAATCAAATTGATTGGACCTTGTGCAGGGTCCGTCCGGGTTGGTACCACCATCTTATCCATTAACCTACCGCCAAGCAGCAGTGTTTGCATCGTTGTGTTCCGGTTTGGGGATAAGACAGCCGGTGAAATGACTAGCATAGAGGCATTCCATCTTTATATTTTCTATTCCTATTTCTATTTCTATTTCTTTATCCTCAGGGTTGGCAGTACATTTGCAGTCTTGTGAATGCGAATGTCTATGGGTCACAGATTCCATTTACCATCAGGTGGCCTGTGAGCTCGTCCGCCTTACTATGCAATAAAAAAAAAACGGGTCGCCTCGCCTCTCCCAGTACGAGGAATTGGTCTATATCACTATCCTACATACATACATACATTAAATCACGCCTGTTTCCCAGAGGGGTAGGCAGAGACCACTTCTTTCCACTTGCTTCGATCTAGACAAATTTCTCTCGCTTCTTCCACATTCATACATCGAGTCATGCACGCACGTCGGTTTCGGGTACTTAAGATAGTACCTACGCCTAGGGCAGCCCCTTCCGACCCTTCCACTCACTTTCGATCTGTATATCTCTTTCGTCCATCTTCTTTCATCCATCCTTTCCAAATGACCGAACCATCGAAGCATGCCCTTTTCAATCTTAGTCACTATCGTAATTTTGATTAAATCACTGCACTATATCTCTACCCTCCTAAGCAAAAATGCAATAACTTAATTCAATAGCCAAAGAAGATTCAACTCTATTCTGTTTCTACCAGAGCGCTGGTTTCAACGCCAGCATAAGTCAGCGACTTGGAACAATTTCATGACAACAGCTGTTTTTGTCTGTCAGTATTTTTGTTGAGTTTTTTGTCTGTTTGTCACGATTTTTTTTTTTCTTTGTATTCTAAAACCGCATCCGAAATGGGTCATCCCTTTAGGAGCTAGACACACAGTTACAGACACACACACATGCATAAAGTTAAGATAAAGACATTTATTCAGTAAGTAGGCTGCATGGGCAACTTACACGTCAAGAATCTACCAGCAGCGCTTCACAAACAGAAACTCAGAAGACAGTTTTTTTTTTACGTAGATACACAGATACGTTATTCTCGCGTCGGGGTGAATAAACCGTGTCACTCAATTAACAGCACTATAAAACAAGTCAATAAAAAGCAAGCTTTAAAAAAAACCCAACTGCTGTTTGGACAATGTCGTCAAAGTAATGTTACTTATCATGTATATTATTTTTATTTCGCCAATTTCACATTTAAATAATTTTAATATAGCCTATGACACTTTAATGGTTAATACGAATTTAACCACGTATACTTTATTAAAGTTGGTTTAGCCGTTTAGTAGTTACGAGGGAACATATAGTCGGACATACATACAGGTCAAACACATAACCCTCCTTTTTGGCTTTGCCGCAATCGGATAAAAAGTATCAAATAGATGTTGATAGCTAAAAGCAAGGCGCGTAACGATGTAAAAAATTACAAATTAAGTTACATTCTAATTTTAAACCGTAATCCCAGTTAATAATAACAGTAAACATAAAACAAACAGTACTAATTTCAATTCCAAAACGTTTTCTATTAAAAATATAACGTAATCAAAGGCATACTTACACGAAGCTTATTTTGAATTAAGAACACTGTTCCACGCACGCGCTGTGCGGGTCGGCGCGCAACTGATCTTATATAAGTGACGGTTGACTTCTTGAACCGGTGCGCGGTCACAGAAACATATAATAAAACAGTAAAGCATGCCAGTTTATGTATTTTATCTATTGATATTCATAAAAAATATATTTTAGTATTGTACTATTGGCTATTCGTTGTAATGAATTATTTCTCAATAGCTTAAAGTTTAACTAGAAGAGATGCCTTAAAGGGATAAGTTCGTCTTTGTACATACAACCATGTTATTTTTTTCTCTATTTCATAATTGTTATCTTACATATGTCATATTTTAATTTTAAATAATTATCTAATAAACAAGAAATTGCTAGTAAATCTTGGCAAATAGGCTTTCAAGCAGAGTCTTAGAGGTGGGTAACGCATTAGTTGTTTCTTTAAACCTATTTGATGGGCAGCGTGCATTAAGTTGGCCATTTGAACTTACTATTTATACTGTGCAATAAATATTAATACCAACGGCACCACACTATTTAGTACATTGTTTCGACGAATGTTGACACTCTAGAAAACATTTTCGGTAAATATTCGAATGATTGTTTGGTCGATTTTTATTGATGAGACCGAATTTTATTACGAATATTTTCGTTAAGTATAATGGTCATGTCGCATAATAATGTGTACGTAGCATAATGGGAGCAAGCGAAGCGAGCAACCAAGATGAGTAAGACAGAAGCGACTCGGATAATTTGGGTTGTTAGGTCTTTCTTTATTTCAGCCAGGAATATCTTGCTCCCTTGCTTTCATGCTTGCTTCCAACATAACAAGCCAAGATGTTAATTGATATTTTTTATCTGTTAATACCGTAGTATTTCGAAAACGTTTACGCCGAAAATATATCCTGCTTAATGAGATTATGTGTTGCATTATTTATTCCTTACGAGCATTCGATACATCCATTAATGCTTGCATTGACGCATAAAAATTATTCGACCGACTAAATTCATGCGTAATTAAATTATAATAATGCGTTCATACTATGCGTTACTGCTTATTAGCACTTATGCTAAAAGTTATTATGCGTCTGCCTACTTATTCACATAAAAAACAATTAAGGGATAAGTTCGCCTTTGTACATATTTTTTATATTAATTGTTTTGTTCTGGTTTTTCTAAGAATTATTCCGAAAAAAATCTAGCAGAAAAGGGGTGCCGCGAGGTTGGGGAAAATAGTAAATAATAAATGTGGAACGTCATTATGAAGTATCATCATGTCAGCCGAAAGACGTCCACTGCTGGACATAGGCCTCCCCCAAGGCTCTCCACTCAGACCGGTCTTGTGCTTTTCGCATCCACCGCGTTCTCGCGATCCTTACAAGGTCGTCACTCCATCCTTCCTAAAGACTCAGCAGTGGTCTCCTCTTAGGAAGCGCTACTAGGCCCATTCATGCTGTTATTTTAAGTGTACTGTGGCTCCACAAGTTCAATAGGTCATCGAAATTATCACCCGCCGCACTGAATTGTTTTTGCTTTAAACTTAATTACGAAACCAGCGACAGAATACAAACCGCGTTGGCGATACGTGACTTTAATTATGAATAAGTTTATTTGTCAAAAGTGGGTGTACATCATGGTCACTTGTGGGAGGACCTTGTGCAGGGTCCGTCCGGGTTGGTACCACCATCTTATCCATTAACCTACCGCCAAGCAGCAGTGTTCGCATTGTTGTGTTCCGGTTTGGGGATAGACAGCCGGTGAAATGACTAGCATAGAGGCATTCCATCTTGGTCCTCAGGGTTGGCAGTGCATTTGCAGTCTTGTAAATGCGAATGTCTATGGGTCATAGTTTCCACTTACCATCAGGTGGCCTGTGTGCTCGATTGCCTTCCTATGCCATAAAATAAAATAAAATAAATCATGATCTTAAGTAATATAACATAGGCTCTCCAGAATTTACCAATGGACTGGTGTACACATTTTAATCAAGAAAATTACATACAATTTCGAATCCCCTATCTACATATATTTACAGGTACAGTCATGAACCGGGATTGTTGGGCCACTTGTCATTGTTCGTAATTTAGCCGTGTATTCAATAACCGATGTCAACAGCTATTGGATTTGCAATACATAGCCAAATGGTTTCAAATCCCGGTAAGGGCAGATATTTGTGTGATGAGCGCGAATATTTGCTCCTGAGCCATGGATGTTTACTATGTATTTAAATATATATTTCTCTATATAAGTATTTATATCGTTGTCTACTACCCATAGTACAAGCCTAGAGCTTAGTTTGGGACTAGGTCAAATGGTGTGACATAGTCCCCTGATATTTATTTATTTATAAATTAGAAACATGGCCAAATTCAAATTCAAAATCAAAATATTTATTCAGTAAATTGGACACATGAGGGCTCTTTTACACGTTGCTAACATGGAGTGAATCTACTAGCGCTTCGGACAAGACCATCATTGCGGAGAAGACGCGCTGCAAGAAACTCCAGCAGAAGGTCATTTTTTTTTTATGATTAAATACAATAATACTTAAAAGTATCTAAATTACGTTACAAGGTAATACAGTAATAAATCATTATTTTTAAAACTAACACAAATAAAATACAAATAAAATACGTAATGTCTAGGAGAACACCATGACGAGGTCTCTACGTCAGGAACGGTAATTAAAATAATTAACTGAATAACCGGTCCTTGCAAGCAAGTGGCTCAACAATCCCGGTTCGTCTGTCTGTATGTCCGCTATCTTTCAAACTGATCAACGGGTTTTAATGTGGTTTTCATCAAGGATCAAGGATCAAAAAGTGTGGACAAGTTGAATAAAGTTCCGTTGTGCAACGAAAAGTATCCCTACAATTGTATGGCTAAGTATCGTGTCACAATTTCATAGAAACTTTTATTGAGTGCGTTAGCGTGGCTAACTTTTTGATCCTTACTAAGACAGGGTGATTCACCAGGAAGGTTATCTATATAATAAAAATTAATAACTAAAATGTTTAATTTTTTTATAGCATAGGAAGGCAAACGAGCACACAGGCCACCTGATGATAAGTGGAAACTATGACCCATAGACATTCGCATTCACAAGACTGCAATGCAATTCTAAGAGTGCAAATGAGTTGCCAACCCTGAGGACTAAGATGGAATGCCTCTATGCTAGTCATTTCACCGGCTGTCTTATCCCCAAACCGGAACACAACAATGCAAACACTGCTGCTTGGCGGTAGGTTAATGGATAAGATGGTGGTACCAACCCGGACGGACCCTGCACAAGGTCCTCCTACAAGGAAAAATAAATGAGTTGCTAAGCGCAAAACTCGAGAACGGCTGAACCGATTTGGCTGATTTCTTTTTAGTTGTGTTCGTCATTGTAAGGACAAGGTTTTTATGAAAGAAAATAGTTGAAAAATCCACCGGAAAAGTCTTAAATTTGCAGCGGGGCAAAGCCGCTGGCGGGCTGCTAGTGTATAATAAATTGCGGATTTTGAACGGTTGTTATAGAAAAACTCTCATAAACTGAAGCGAAACGAGAGCGGATCGCTAGTCTGCACTAATATTACAATGAGTAAGATTTGTTTTTTTTTTAGGATCCTTAAACGCATCCTCTGTCGTAAATCAATCGCCATTTTGATTACATACACATACATACATACATAAACTCACGCCTTCATTCCCAAAGGGTAGGCAGAGCTACAGAATTACCAACAACTCTAATAACTTGTTGATAATTCTGTAAACGCATTTTGCACAATCAGGCTAAGATGTTTACCAGTGTATTAGTGACAGGTTGCAAGCCCATCGCCTAGCAGTACTACAAGCCTTTATTCCCTTAGTCGCCTCTTACGACATCTACTACGTACTATCTCTCTAGATCCGCTTGTCTTTGGTCCCACATACCATGAGCGTCTACCCGCCAAACTAGAAAATGTAACATCCGACGAAACGATTAAACATCAGCTCTCTCAGCCTGAGAATATTATGGCACTTAAGTTATACAATTATTACCTATTGCTTTGTAATGAATTTTTTTGTGAATCGATGTCTTGTAAATGGCCTTTTATTAGTTAGTTATTAATGAGGTTTTTAAAAGGGAATATGACAATCATCATCATCGTCATGTCAGCCGAAAGACGTCCACTGCTGGACATAGGCCTCCCCCAAGGCTCTCCACTCAGACCGGTCTTGTGCTTTTCGCATCCACCGCGTTCCCGCGATCCGCACAAGGTCGTCTCTCCATCTTGTTGGAGGCCTCCCTACAGCTCGTCTCCCGGTCCGCGGACGCCACTTAAGAACCAAATAAAGAAGAATATGACTATATTCTTAACAAAATATGCCGTCAGATCACCAAAAGTGACATTAAAATTAAAATCGGTCAAGAACTAAGGATGATGCGAACATTTTAAACCGCTGATTAGACAGAGAGATCCGAAGTGCTCTGTGACGTCATTGAAGGAGATAGCAACAAATCTTTGATGGCTTATATCTTGGTTATATTTATAGCTATTCAAAAAATGATATTTCTCATCCGTTCGATATATTATATTAATCAGCTTTTATTGAAGATGTGAAACAAAACGAGCAATTCTTGTATATTATATATATACCAATTGTCTACAAAGCTAGCGGTCCTGGGTTCAAATCCCGGTAAAGGTAGATAATTGTTTGATTTTTATTTGTTTGTTCGATATTTGTTTCTGAGACATGGAAGTTTTCTATGTATTTAAGTATATTTCTCTATATAAGTATTTATATCGTTGTCTAGGTAGCACCCATAGTGCAAGTCAAGAGCTTAGTTTGGGACTAGGTCAATTGGTGTGATATTGTCCCTTGTTTTTTTAAAATATGCTATCTGAATCTCGGATACGGCTCTAACGATTTTCATGAAATTTAGTATGCAGGGGGTTTCGGAGGCGTTTTTTTTTATTTTTATTTTATAGGAAGGCAAACGAGCACTCAGGCCACCTGATGGTAAGTGGAAACTGAGACCCATAGACATTCACATTCACAAGACCGCAATCCTAAGACTGCAAATGCGTTGCCAACCCTGAGGACTAAGATGGAATGCCTCTATGCTAGTCATTTCCTCGGCTGTCTTATCCCCAAACCGGAACACAACAATGCGAACACTGCTGCTTGGCGGTAGGTTAGTGGATAAGGTGGTGGTAAATCGATCTAGCTAGGTTTCGTTTTTAGAAAACTTCCCAAAAGAAAATACCAGTCATCCAAGTACTTAGTATTAATTTAACGATATCAATGCAATATATAATCAATGCATAATTATTTTAACGTGCAATGCATTTTATCATCATTATTTTATTCATGGCAAGTGCACACGAGCAATCAGGCCACCGGATGGTAAGTGAAGCCTGAGACCCATATCCATGTGAACTCTCAAGACTACAATCCGATAAGTGCAATCCTAAGACTGAGATAATTATTAATATTAACCTAATACAGAGAATTTTGTCTTGGAATCTTATCCTAGAGTCATTTAGTATTAAGTTTTTCTGTATTAAAATAGGTTTAAAGACATTTATTCCCATAAGACATACATACATACCTTCACGCCTTCATTCCCAGTGGGGTAGGCAGAGCTACAGAATTACCAACAACTCCAAAAACTGGTTGATAACTCTGTAACCACAATTTGCACAATTAGGCTAAGATGTTTAACAGTGTAATATTAGGGACAGGTAGCAAGCCCATCGCCAAACAGTTCTACAAGCCTTTATTCCCTTAGTCGCCTCTTACGCCTTCCACGGGAGGACATGGAGTATTCCCATAAGAATTTTAAATAATTCACTTAAATGAGTAAGTACTTAATTATTTTAATAACATTTTGATGATGAAGATACCTATAAAACGCACAGTGCAATCTTAGTTAAGTACAGAGAAAGAAACACAAAGAAACAAAAAAAGAAAAAAAAAGTATTTCAAAACCCCTGGCATAAAATACCTAGTTAGCCCTCTAAATTGCTGTGCCCTTGCAGGGCGTCACATGGATACCTATTGTTTGTTTTCCACCTCATATAGGTATGTAATGTGATATGCAATAAAGATTTTGATTTGATTGTGATTTGAGATCTGAGATGAATGCCGCTATGCTAGTAATTGCATCGGTTGTATTATCCCACACTGGAACACAGAAAAAAACAAAAAAACAAAATCATTTATTCGTGACATACATAACAAAGAACAGATTAACACGTACAAGAAGAAATTAGCCACGAAACGGTCCCAACCTCAGCGTAATGCTGGCATTAAAGTCAGCGCTGGTCTCCCGTTGGAACCATCAGGTGAAACCACGGAAGGTTACACACACATAATTATTTGAACACAAAACAAAACAAAACGAGAAAAAAGCGCAAAGTTCTGAGTTTCGCAAAAAGTTTTCCATGCCCGTCCTTAAATGGTAGAAAGGGCAACCTGATGCATAGCCTCAACTAAACTACAAATGGTGTTGGTGTTATCTTCCCGTGTTCCATCGTCATCATCAGAGCTGATTTTAGACACCGTCATGTTGCATTGATAAAAAAAAAGATAAAAGATGTTTATTATTCAGTAAGTAGGCCGCACGGGCACTTTTACACGTCAAAAATCTACCAGCGCTTCGCAAGAGACCACTGCTGAGAAGAAACGCCGCAAGAAACTCAACAACCAGTCGTTTTTTAAATATTGCTAATGATATTATACAATAATAAACTTAACCTAGCATTTTATATAAAACAATTAATCTCACATAAAACCAAAAATTAATATATTCATGCGTAGTTGAGCAGGAAATTGTGTCAAAACTCAGAATTGTCACAAAACTAATAAGTAATAGTATTAAAAAAAATAGAAATTATACGAGTTATTGTCATCAGAATTCCACATTTTTTCAAAATTTTATCCTATTCCTATAACAGGAACTGATTCAGAGCTGAGCTACAAGAGACCTAATTATACTGTCACCCGGTGTCATAGCTCGCGACTACATCTGCCGAATTGTGTACATGGCTATTCCTCGGATATCCGTTCAATTATCCGGGATAAGTTCAATTAGCCGTGAAAGTATAACAAACAGACAGATTATTTATAATGTTGTATGAATGCATTGTTATTGTACCTTTGTTGAAGCATTTTTTATCTAAGTATGTACTTATATAGTTCTCAGCAATTCATATTATGAGGAAATATGTTCAAAACAATCACGTTCTTAAACATATTCTAAGAAATATCTTATGCATATGATAACAAAATGGCTTATCAGTTATCAGTGGTGACCCGTGGACAGTTATATATCTTGGCGTCGTTATAGTGGTTTATGCAACTGATGCATAATGAGAGGCCTTAAAATATGAGTGTAGTTTTATGAAACGAGAGTCAGCGAGTACACATATAAATACATACATACCTACATACACGGGTAAAAGATATTTACTTAACCTGATTGCATTATCACTACATATTTTATACAGTAAAGGTTAGGGAAAAAATAAACACAACTCATCGTCAATAAGCAGTTTACTTCGTAAAAATAGTGTTATTTTCTTAGAACATATTTCCCGAATTGTCTAATAAAAATCAGGACACCATATGCAAATTAAATATAATCTTTGGCAATTTGAAATGGTTTCAGATCTACAGTCACATCCAATCCGGAAAATGGACCCTAAATGATGCTGGCTCGGCCCCCTCTGGAATCTTGGTCACGCAAACCTGAAAAAAAACATGAGTAAATTTCAAATCTGATTATATACGAGTACCTACTCAATAAATAAAAACCCGCTTTTCCCAGTAGTCTTAGCTTGTAGTCTTACCAGGTGAACTATTGGGAATTTCCTTCCCGATAGACTTGCAGATAGTGAGACTTCGCTGGTGTTATTTTTTCCCATATAGGGACTTTATCATTTATAAAACATAGACCTTAATAATTGATAGACAGTTGCTTCATTAAGTCTAGTCATGTTTTGTTTGTTATTTATAATACTAGGTATGTTACGTTTGATATTAAATAAATGTTTCAATTAGGTCGTGTAAAGCAAAAACATCGACTCTCAAAAAAACAGTGGCAA
Organism: Acleris emargana; assembly: GCA_927399475.2. Classification (NCBI taxonomy): domain Eukaryota; kingdom Metazoa; phylum Arthropoda; class Insecta; order Lepidoptera; family Tortricidae; genus Acleris; species Acleris emargana. Next base: position 3,777,000 of record OV656862.1, read on the forward strand.
GTTTGTAGTTACTCTCATTATATTTCTACCTTCTTTAGTCATATGCATGTCCGTTGTCCGTCTGACTATCTGTCTGTGAAGAAACTTTTTCTCACGAAAGCAGGGAGGTTTAACATCTGGCATTTTGAGAATCTTGCAATTTGAGAATCTGGCAATTTGAGAATCTGGCAATTTGAGAATCTGGCATTTGGCATTTTGAGAATCTGCCAATTTGAGAATCTGGCATTCTGCAAATCTGACATAAAGCGTCGAAAAGATAAATACCCAATTTCATTCATTTTTTCAAAAGACAAGCACACAATAACGAACTGTATGATTCGTTGTATGTACAGTCAACCAATTTGATTTCTAGGCCACTTTGGATCATGTTAAAGTGGCGTTGACAACCAAAACATAAAAGACTTCCTATGATTTGGTTTACAACGTCACGTTGACAAAGTCCATAGTGGCCTGGGAATCAAATTGGTTGACTGTACTCGTATTGAAATAATTAATTGAAGGCGAAAGAAGTTCCGTTGTACGACGAAAAGTATGTTTACATTTTGTGTGGCTAATTTTAGTCGCACAACGGATAAGTTTTATAAAAAAAATAATTGTGCATGCCCAAGTTTTTAGAGCCTAGGGTAGGTAAGGTTAGGTTGTTGGCGGTCGTCTCCTTCTGCGAGAGCATTATCTCGCAGAAGGAGGCGGCGGAGCGGAGGCGCGAGGAGGACGTAGATGCGCACCCGCTCCGGCGTAGACGTGTGGGGCAAAGGCGGAGGCGTTTGCTGCCCGCCTGAACTCCTAGTAGGACCGTGGGGATAGGGTCCCACAGTATGGTCCTACACGTCTGAGGGAGGGTTCGGGGTGTTAACCGAACCCTCCCTCCTTTGGCGCAGATGCCCCGGCAATAGGCTGGGGCGGCTGGGGGGCACCCAGTGGTGGCATAGTCATCAGCCCACGGTGCCCCCGTTAACAGCCTTTGGAGGTTAACACCGGAGAGGTTTTAGACGGTTTGCTTCCACCTCAGGTCTCGCAGGAGACTGAGGTGGTTGAGAGTCCATCATACCCCCCCTTTATGGCTGCCCTAGCCTGGGGGGACGATGCGTAATGCATTTCCTCTCCGAAAAAAAAAAAAAAAAGGTTAGGTTAGGTTAGGTGTTAAGGTAGTCATACTATCCCCATAAATTAATTGCATTTGGGCATTCTGCATAACCTTGAAGCGATGGAACATTGTCTCTTTTATTCAAATTAAAAAAAACAACCTTTTACTATTACGGACAGACGGACGAACAGCGTAGGCATATGATTAGGCTCCCGTTGGGTTCCTTTCACTCACAAAGTCACTTAGGCTGCGTCCTATATTCAAAACCGATGGTAGAGTTGTGACGGCTCGTTAAAATTTGACACATTTTGTATGAAGCAAATGTCATAACGCTACTGCCCGTAAGGGAAACGATTCGTTTCTTGAATATAGGAACCGGGCATCAGAGGGCTATGGAGAGGGCTATGCTCGGGGTTTATCTGCGTGATAAAATCAGAAATGATGATATCCGCAGGAGAACTAAGGTTACCGACATAGCCCGAAGAATAGCTAAACTGAAGTGGCAGTGGGCGGGGCACATCGCTCGCGGGACTGATGGCCGATGGGGTCAGAAGGTTCTTGAGTGGCGTTCGCGGACCGGGAGACGAGCTGTAGGTAGGCCTCCAACAAGATGGAGTGGCGACCTTGTAAGGATCGCGGGAACGCGGTGGATGCGAAAAGCACAAGACCGGTCTGAGTGGAGAGCCTTGGGGGAGGCCTATGTCCAGCAGTGGACGTCTTTCGGCTGACATGATGATGGTGATGATGATGGGTTCCTTTCGGATACGGAACCCTAAAAAACTGGTGAAATTACTAATGTCTACATTGAACGCTACCGGTGCATAGAGACACATTCCATCGGTCGTTGAGTTTATTTTAAATACAACAATCAAGATCTTACCCATGAAGGACAGTTTTGAAGCTTGAGGTACTCTTGGGCTCTGATGATTGCCTCGGACTTCTCCTGGAACAGTTTACGATAAATTAAAACCAAACTTATTTAATGACATACATACATACATACATTAAATCACGCCTGTTTCCCAGAGGGGTAGGCAGAGACCACTTCTTCCCACTTGCTACGATCTTGACAAATTTCTTTCGCTTCTTCAACATTCGCTACATCGAGTCATGCACGCACGTCGGTTTCGGGTACTTATTTAATTAGGTTACCTTTTGGTATAATAGCTGTGCTTACGTATAATATTTGAGGAGTTTCCTCGATTTCTCCAAGATTCCATCATCAGATCCTGACGTGTTGACAATATGGAATCAACTAAGTAGGTATACCCTTTATCATGATTATATTAGGGATACGCGTCATACTCGTGAACGGGTGCTGTCTGTGGGGTCCGGTCTGTTCACGCTTGCAAGGACCTGTTTTTCAGTTAATTATTTTAATTATCATTCCTGAGGTAGAGACCTCGTCATGTTGTTCTCGTAGTAATTTTTTTTTTTTTTTTTTTTGACCTTACATTTGTAATGAATTTATTTGTGTTAGTTTTAAAAATAATTATCTATTACTTTATTACCTTGTAATGTAATTTAGATACTTTTAAATATTATTGTATTTAATAATTGAAAAAATGACCTTCTGCTGGAGTTTCTTGCGGCGCTTCTCCGCAACGATGGTCTTGTCCGAAGCGCTAGTAGATTCACTCCATGTTACCGACGTGTAAAAGAGCCCTCATGTGGCTAATTTACGAAATAACCAAAGGGACCGGGGACCAAAGTCATCGACGTTGTTGATTGAAAAAGCTTGAAGTGCCACTGGGCTCTATTAATATTTAAAAAATATTCTAGCTATGAGTGTATTTTAATACTCGTAAGAAACGTTTGATACGTACAGGTCTATCCACGAGAGTTGGCACGAATGGATTGACCTAAAGTAATGTCACTTGTCACTGTGAGTGGCAGTGTGAGTGCCTTTCTTATACAGGGGCCTCCTTATATTCTGTAAACACGTACCTAACACGTTCTCGTTGTTAAGGAAAAAAAAAAAATCTGCACCAAGTATCAATGTTAATCCTTTTAGTAATTTTTGAAGTCCATTGTATTTAAAAAAAACATAAATATTTTTATTTGTGAAGAAAGGTGATGGCGTGTTCGAATAGTAAATAATCTAAAAAGGATCAGACCGAGGAGTCCGTCGTCAACAGAGTTTTAAATTTATTTATAATATACTGTCTTATCCTGTTTTCATACCGACGCCGCAATTAACAAAATAATGGCGAAAAGTTTCACGACATCGTCATTACGCATGAAAAATGTTTATATTTTATTAATTTGTAAAATGCAAAATGCAGGCTAGATTACGAAGTAAGAACTTACATAGATAAGATTACATTGTGCTTGATAACCTTCTTATTAGAATGACACTTCACTCATTTTTTACTGTCATATAAGCGACAAACAATACTTATACCGTAATGTAATTTTATCTTATTCTCAAAATGACTACACCTACTTTTGGACGAGGAAAAACATTATCGGGACAGTCTCGAGAAATAATTTTTAACGTTTTTAATTATTTTAAGCAAAAAACTAAAAATGCTGAAGGTGGATTTCTAAAAATTCAAGAGTTATACAAATTAACGTCTGCGGCGACTGGGACATCAGAACGAAGTGTACAGCGAATCGTTAACTGTATCTGCAAAAATGCGACTGAGGGATCGACTTCTAATGTGTTCGTGACACCCGGTGAAAAACGATCACGTTTGTCGAAAAGATCGGAGGTGGACAATTTTGATTTAAACGTCATCCGAAGGTGTATTTACGATTTTCACAAAATACACAAAACACTACCAACTATTAAAACATTACACAAAGTTTTAAAGGAGTCGATAGATTTTCCTGGCAGTGTCAGTTCTTTATTACGACTGGTACATAAAATGGGATTCCGGTGGAAGAAGATTCAGAACAACAGGATGCGGATAATTGAAAATGACAACATTCGTTACAAAAGATTTATGTATTTACAAAAATTACAAGAATATAGAGACCAAAAACGGCCTATTGTGTATACCGATGAGACCTACGTGCATAGCACTCATACTACGCCAAACGCATGGACTGACAACAGCAACAGTGGCATCAGAGTTCCCATATCAAAAGGGCAAAGACTTATAGCGGTTCATGCTTGTACAGAGGAAGGCTTTGTAGAAAATGCTTTGCTGACATTCAAATCTAACCAGAAGTCTGGAGATTACCACAGTAATATGAATGCTATAAATTATCAAAAATGGGTGAAGGAATATTTGTTACCGAATTTAAAGCCCAGAAGCGTCCTTGTCGTCGATAACGCTCCTTATCACAACGTTCAGGTGGATCGAGCTCCAGTAAAAAACTCAAATAAAAAAGAGATGCTGACCTGGTTAGATAAAAATAAAATATCATACCCAAAAAGAAATACTAAAATCGTTCTGTACAAAATAATTAAGAAACATAAAGACACAAAGAAAACTTACAAGTTAGATCAAATACTGCGAGACCACGGTCATTCTGTACTACGTCTTCCACCTTACCATCCAGATTTAAACCCAATTGAGATGTTGTGGGGGATTATAAAAGGTAAAGTAGGGACAAGGAACGTCACTTTTAATATGAACGAAGTTCAAAAACTATTCATCGATGAAGTTCATGCCGTTAAAACAGAAACGTTTCATGATACTTGGAGAAAGGCCCAAGAAACAGAGCGTTCGTACGAGTCTATGGAACACCGGCTAGACGACCTTACTGATGGTTTCATTGTTAATATAGGTGACAGCGAGGACGAAGAATCTTCAACATCTAGTAGTTCAAGTGATGCAGAGTCGGATTAACAATTTTATAAATAAATTTTATAGTCAGGTTATGCATATGTATGTACAGTCGAGTTTATAAATATGTGTACACTTTTTTACCTACTCGAATGCGGTCGCTAACAATTAGTTTGCAAACGCATTCGACTAGATAAAAAGGGTACACATATTTATGAACTCGACTGTACAGTCAGCGTCAAATAGTTTGTAGCAGTCAAAGTGGTCGAAAAGTTCGGTACATCATACTAAATGTATCCTATACCAAACTATTTGACCACTTTCACTGCTACAAACTATTTGACGCTGACTGCACATAAACCACAGTCAATTAACCCACTTAGCCCGACTAGGTGTTATAACACCGCTCAAATTGATTAAACCCACTTAGCCCGACTAGGTGTCGTAGCCCGAATAGGTTATCAATTTGAGCGGTGTTATAACACCTAGTCGGGCTAAGTGGGTTAATGCATTTGTACATATGAGGATAAAGTATTTACATTAATGGTGTTGTTTTAATTTAAGACTGATAGATCTATCAAACCCATCAATCCCAGGACCGCTGCTTAGAAGGCAACTCCCGTTGACAACGTTGTCAAAGATTTTTCATACATTTTATTCATGATGAAAGTAGACCTTAGTTTACTAGATTTATCTTCATGGATGGTTTGCGTGGCACTGCAGTATACTACGTTAGGTGTTCTTGGTTTCCAAAGGTTTCTTATTTTGGCGGGTATGCCAGATTTTCTTAGACACAATTATCGTAATTACTTTTTGCATCAACCTGTATTTAATAATTATGTCATGCACACATAGACATTTTCATTCACTCGTTCAATCCATTCGTGCCAACTCTCGTGAATATATCTGTAGTTGAGAATGAGTATGCGTAAAAAAAAAAAAAGGTGATTTAGTTCGACTGACGCGTGGTTGACACAGTTTTTTTAAATATTAAGGTTCAGTTACGACGCGCTGGCCTAGGTTGGTAGTGACCCTGCCTACGAAGCTAGCGGTCCTGGGTTCAAATCCCGGTAATGGCAGATATTTGTGTGATTTAGCGCGAATATTTGTTCCTTAGTCATGGGTGTTTTCTGTGTATTTAAGTATATATTTCTCTATATAAGTATTTATATCGTTGTCTAGTACCCATAGTACAAGCCTAGAGCTTAGTGTGGGACTAGGTCAATTGGTGTGACATTGTCTTGTGATATTTATTTATTTAGTATTGCTTACTTTTTTGTTCGATTTCTTGCCAACCCACACATAGACTCCGCTAGTACCAGCATCCAATATGTAGCATTCCTGTGAAATACAAAACAACTCGTGTAATACACTACTTAATTACATTCTGTAAAAACATGGACCACCTAGTCATGGCAATCAAGAGCACACGCGTCTAGTCACGCATTGTCATAATACGAGAGCAATATCTGCTGGTAAGTTTGCAGTTCCTACAGTGTCCAATTACTACGGAGACAGGACACTTAAAAAACGTCTACCTTATCTCCTGAACAGATTACCAGCCGATATTGTTCTGGAAACCAACAAAAGTAGATTTAACCCTACATTGCATACTGTTCCACATATGGCACAACCAAAATATTTGCGAATTGTGACAAAAGTCAAGTTGCTAACGACATATCACATTTTAGTTTTATTTCTCAAAAAAAAAAAGTCATGCATTGTAGGGTTAAAGCTAGGTTACATAGGCCTGAAGTCAATGTAAATGCGATGCTCACCTTTAATTATATATATAGGGTGTCCGGTAAATAGTGGACTACCTTACAGGGCTGGATAGCTCAGCTCAGGAGTTGCCAAAATATGATAAATTATGTTTTGTAAAAGTCGCACCAAAAACGAGATATCTCAATTTTTAAATTTTTTGGAAATGCGGTACCCTGGTTCACCGTTTTTGATGCCGCGGCCACATTTATAAGATTTTTTCAGTTTCGTTTGCTGTGAAAGATAGCTGTTTAAATTTGATATAAGACCCTATCAACGGAATTAATAAAAAATTAGCAGTTTTTTTAATTTTTTAATCAAATTTAGTTTAGGAATCTGACTTTAACTTGCGGCAAGTTTAACACCGCACGGTGTAAAAAAAATGTACTAAGACTTGTAGTGCTGCTTTCCTAAAAATTGGCCTGGTTAATGGAGATTCTAAAATGATATAACAGTTTAGTAGTTTAGTTTATTGAGCAGCGAAGTTATTATTAAGTTTGTCCAACAAAGACTGAATTTTATCAAACAAGCGAATTTAATAATCGACTTTTGCTTCCGTTTAAAATCAGGTTAGCTGGATCTAAATGTTTTAAAAGACAGTTTAAGCTTAGTTAATCCCGTGTGTCCCGGGTGTCCCGTTTGACGTCCTTTGGGTACACAAAAAACCGGCTAAGTGCGAGTCGGATTCGCGCACGAAGGGTTCCGTACAATTATCTAAAAAAAATAGTACATTATTGCCTAGGCAGTGAAGCAGGCACTTGCGGGCCGAGGATTGGTAAAAATACGAGGCCCGCAATTGCCGTTCCTGCCGAGGCATATATAGTGCTTTTCTCAAAAATCGCAAGATACAAATAGCATATAAACAAAAACTTCACGTGAAATAACCTCACTTTTTACCACCTTTATGTTTATGACAAGGAAAAACGCAAGCTCTTTTAGAAAAAAAAACTCAAGCTATTCCAGACATAGATAGAAAAGTTACATTCCGAATAAAATATGGATGTATAAGACTTGTGCCTTCATTTTATTATGGCCGTTTTCACTTTTTAAAAAGTTACAAACTAGATAACAATGAAATTTGTATGCAACATGGCGGGCTTGTGTAGCGAGCACGCAATGTATTTTTTTTTTAATTTGGGAACTGTCTGTAAACTATGTACTTCGCGTCTCAGTATAGAGTTGGTAATGTAAATTTTTCCGGTCATTTTTGAGAAAAACACGTTTGTTGTATGGGAGCCCCCCTTAAATATTACTTTTATTATGTTTTTAGTATTTGTTGTTATGGCGGCAACAGAAACACATCATCTGTGAGACTTTCAACTGTCTAGCTGTCACGGTTCATGAGATACAGCCTGGTGACTGACAGATGGACAGGAGCCCATACAACATACTGTTACTCTTCCCTATACATACGAGTATAATATTAAAATTAAGTTAATGGTGTTGTATCTGTTGGCGAACCTAATAAATAAATTTAGGCTCCGTCCGGGTTGGTACCACCATCTTATCCATTAACCTACCGCCAAGCAGCCGTGTTCGCATTGTTGTGTTCCGGTTTGGGGATAAGACAGCCGGTGAAATGACTAGCATAGAAGCATTCCATCTTAGTCCTCAGGGTTGGCAGTACATTTGCAGTCTTAGTATTGCGGTCTTGTGAATGCGAATGTCTATGGGTCACAGATTCACTTACCATCAGGTGGTCTGTGTGCTCGTTTGCCTTCTCTATGACATAAAAAAAAAGTGACTTTTTATAGATAATGGTACCGGAACCAAACTTGGCCGGTTTTAATATTTGTTGTGGTCATATTTAAGACAGTGCTATTAGGGTTTATTAGATACAGGACGGTAACAGACAACGGACGGACGGGCGGGTGGACGGACGGACAGACCGATGGACGGAGGTCTAGTAATAAGGTGTTATTGGCACAATTTAGTACGGAACCCTAAAAACTATGAGTTTGCTCTTGACCCTAAGTAACCCTTTTCCAGGCATAGTACATTTCATCGACCACATTCATGTCGCTCAAAATTTAACTTCACCACCTACATTTTATGACACAAATTTAATTGAACTTTCCTGTGACTTCATGGATCAGTATCCTTCAGGAAGTTACGAATTCGTGGCTCTATTCCATTTCCTGCTTCCTTTAGCAAGTCCTTACTTTAGCAAGGCCTGGAAAAAGGTTAAGACCATTCGGTCAGGACCAAATCGAACATGCACAGTAAAAACCGTAGTTCATCTTCAAGAAAGTTATATCGCTTGCTTGCATGTGTGCGTGCCTCGACCGTACGCGCCGCGAGCCACCACAAGCAAACTCAACAGGGCTGACCGAGGATCTGATATGTGCGTAGATAAAAAGTTTATTTTTTTTATGGCATGGGATGGCAAACGAGCACACAGGCCACCTGATGGTAAGTGGAAACTGTGACCCATAGACATTCACATTCACAAGACTGCAAATGCGTTGCCAACCCTGAGGACTAAGATGGAATGCCTCTATGCTAGTCATTTCACCGGCTGCCTTATCCCCAAACCGGAACACAACAATGCGAACACTGCTGCTTGGCGGTAGGTTAATGGATAAAATGGTGGTACCAACCCGGACGGACCCTGCACAAGGTCCTCCCACAAGTAATTGTTATTTTTATGCCATATATCCTATAAAAAACCATCATTCGATTTCAAGACAGTACATTTGTTTATTATAACACAACAATAGTAATGAGGGCGCCACTGGATGCTCGACGGAGTCTGTCGAGTTGCGGTAAAGAGACCACCTATAAACAAACAATTGCTCACGTGTCTCATGCAGGTGTGTAGCGTGTGTCCCGTGCGTAGCATGTGTGTGTAGCGTGTGACCTGCTGTGCGTAGCATGTGTGTGCAGCGTGCGTCCCATGCGTAGCATGTGTGTGTAGTGTGCGTCCTGTGCGTAGCGTGTGTGTGTGTAGCGTTTATGTGCGTAGCGTACAACGCAGTGGAATTCTAAATTAATTGACTGGTGTTTACCATGGCATTCAGCTGGCTTTTTTTAACAGGCTTCTCCGTAATCTTCATGTCTCCTGATGCGTCGGATATTTCAAACAGCTTCGCCTTCTTTGTGACTTTTTCATATTCCTGTCAAAATTGTGAAACAATAAACAATTAAATAGGTACCCTCGATGATGATTCTTGAAACGCGTGTTCATTCATCATTCATACCATTACAAATCACAACTAAGCAAGCTTACTTTAAAAAAAAACGGACAAGGGCGACTCGGACTCGCCCACCGAGGGACATGACATGACACAGTTAGAGTCTGTCCATTGAATCGTGATATTGACCTTGAAACAGAATTCTTTATATGGCAATACTCAACTAGTCAAATTGGTTGTCAAGTCGTGTCAATTTTCGGAATAACAAACGGTTATCTTGCGTTATTATGTCGAAACCTATAAAAAGTTCAGCTACGAAGTTAATTTATACAATGATGTGTAAATACAGGGTGTCCCAAAATCGGTAAACCACATTGACACCGGAGGTAGGTCAGCTTAAGAGGTTCCGAACTAGCCTAACATGACCTCAGTAAAATGTGCACGGTTTTCGAGTTATTGCCAAATTAAAGGTTTTTATAAATTTTCACCTTTTTAGGGTTCCGTAGCCAAATGGCAAAAAACGGAACCCTTATAGATTCGTCATGTCTGTCCGTCTGTCCGTCCGTATGTCACAGCCACTTTATTCCGTAACTATAAGAGCTATACTGTGGAACCTTGGTAAGTAGATGTATTCGGTGAACCGCATTAAGATTTTCATACAAAAATAGAAAAAAAACAATAAATTTTTGGGGTTCCCCATACTTAGAACTGAAACTCAAAAATTTTTTTTTCATCAAACTCATACGTGTGGGGTATCTATGGATAGGTATTCAAAAATGATATTGAGGTTTCTATTATATTTTTTTTCTAAACTGAATAGTTTGCGCGAGAGACGCTTCCAAAGTGGAAAAATGTGTGTCCCCCCCCCCGTAACTTCTAAAATAAGGGAATGATAAATGTAAAAATAATATATGATGTACATTACCATGCAAACTTCCACCGAAAATTGGTTTGAACGAGATCTAATAATTAGTTTTTTTTTAATACGTTATAAATCCTAAACCGCATTTTACCTTTCATTCAATCAACTCCAATATAATAAAGAATAAAGAAAAACATTTATTTAGATGTATAGTTGTACGGAACCCTACGTGCGCGAGTCCGACTCGCACTTGGCCGGTTTTTTAACACTGTTTGTGCCAGGATTCAGGCGAAAAGCTCTCGAACTTATTTTTTTTTAAATGTAGGGAGCCTGGGATAGTTTATTAAGATACCAAAAGTGTTATTTTGTCAATAACTAATGTAAATTTATGAAAAATATTGGATTAGTCTCGATTTAAATTATCAGTAAATCATTAATTTCAACTTTTGACACCTGCCGTGAAAAAATTTTACTAGAAGCGAAACGAGCAAATGATGTTTAAAAATTGAGCATGTTATGCAGATTCAGAAATGGTACAATACAAGTATCTTACTGCGATAAGAAAAGCATTCAATAACACTTTTCCGATGCCGCAAACCGTCGCCGTCAGGTAAAAACAATGCCGTACGATGTGATATCGCATTTGAGGCCTAAACATCTTATTTTTTGCCAAATGCACGAGATCGAAAGAGATGGAAATAATGTGCATCTCGGGCTGGATGAAAGTTGATGACCAAAAAAAAACGGGTTTAACTTTCAATGATTTATTTTAATACTTAAAATTAGTTACAATAAATGTTCAAATTGTCTGCCTCGGACTCTAATACATAAATAACACCGTCTCAAAAAATTTCGGCTCAATTTTCTTAAGGTAATTCCCGATATGGTCCGGGCTGCGTCGAATACACGCTGCCGCAATTCTTCTTCACATCTTATTGGTTTTGCATAAACTTTATCTTTCAAACATCCCCAATAAAAAAAATCCAATGGGTTTAGATCCGGGGAACGCGGTGGCCATAAAATTGGACCCAATCGCCCAATCCATCTCTCGGGGAATGTGTTGCTGAGGTGTTCGCGGACTAGTCGAGCGTAGTGTGCCGGGCAGCCATCTTGTTGGAACCACATCCTTTGTCTCAGTGCCAACGGTGTATCTTCTAAAAGTACTGGAAGATCATTTTCCAAAAATTGAAGATAATTTGTTCCATTCAAAATAGCTGGCAGTTCGACCGGTCCTATTATTTGGCCGTTAAAAATGCCCGTCCACAAATTAATTTTGAATTGGTATTGGGACCGGTCTTCTCTTTGTTCATGTGGGTTTGACAGCTGCCAGCTATGGGTATTATGTAAATTTAGATATCCATCCCTTCTGCAGGCTGATTCGTCGCTCCACAGTACTTCATTGAAGAAATTAGGATTTTCCCTGTATTTCTGAGTCATCTTCCGACAAAATTCAACACGGTGTGCGTAGTCCGTTGCAAGTAGTGTTTGGACGCGTTGGATATGGTAGGGATGGTATTTATGACGATTTAAAATTCTTTGTGCCGATGATTTGGGGACTCCAGTGCGGCGTTCAATAATTCGCACTGAAGTTCCTGGCTCCGCTCGTACTTCTTCCAAAACCACGTCGTCGTTAACAGTCCGAGGTCTTCCTCCTTGGGTACTCGTTCCTGGTAGCCTGCCCTCGTGATAAGCGTTTAGGGCTCTTAAAATGACGTTATGAGTCGTTGGATTTCGACCTGGATATCGTTCCGAGTACAACCTTGTAGCCAATCTTGCGTTGTACGTAACATTGCCTCGACTTGAAACATGCCTAGTTTCACCGTAAATCAAGAGCATGTCAGCGTAGTCGCCATGAGTGTACTGGGGATCACGGTTTGCCATCGTTGTTGTCGTAGCAGTTCCACAAAGCAAATCAGAGTCCAATAGAGTGCCGAGTTGTCGTTTTCAGAGAAATCAGAGTCCAGAGAAAAGCCAAGTCGATGGAACGCAGAGAACACGGGTGTCGCACGAAACGCAAGGTAACGAACTGATTTGGTTCGAAGGCTACTCTAGGCTTATCGTGCTACTTGTAAATAAACGGACAAAGCACTCTATCCATCCCTTTCTTTAAACAATTGGTAAAGCAAGGCAGGTACAAAGCCCGAAGTGGAGGGGTCCAGGTAGAAATCCACACGTGCTATTAGTCACCGATATCCTTCAAAAGGGAGATGAACATTATTTCCATCTCTTTCGTTCCCGTGCATTTGGCAAAAAATGAGATGTTTAGGCCTCAAATGCGATATCACATCGTACGGCATTGTTTTTACCTGACGGCGACGGTTTGCGGCATCGGAAAAGTGTTATTGAATGCTTTTCTTATCGCAGTAAGATACTTGTATTGTACCATTTCTGAATCTGCATAACATGCTCAATTTTTAAACATCATTTGCTCGTTTCGTTTCTAGTAAAAAAAAATCACGGCAGGTGTCAAAAGTTGAAATTAATGATTTACTGATAATTTAAATCGAGACTAATCCAATATTTTTCATAAATTTACATTAGTTATTGACAAAATAACACTTTTGATATCTTAATAAACAGCTATCCCAGGCTCCCTACATTTAAAAAAAAATAAGTTCGAGAGCTTTTCGCCTGAATCCTGGCACAAACAGTGTTAAAAAAGGTGAAAATTTATAAAAACCTTTAATTTGGCAATAACTCGAAAACCGTGCACATTTTACTGAGGTCATGTTAGGCTAGTTCGGCACCTCTTAAGCTGACCTACCTCCGGTGTCAATGTGGTTTACCGATTTTGGGACACCCTGTATAAAGCAAAACAAGAAGAGCCAGCCTCTGCTTTTCGCGAGAGAGAACGATATTTTCATGAAATAATGACTGCCACAGGTTAGTGCACGTAATGATATTGATACTTGTTGAATATTTGTAAGCTCCTTAGTTTTCAAGATATATTTCGTTGGACTAAAAATATTATTCGTTTAATTTATGCTTTTGTTGTTGGTTTCAGTTTGAAATAGTAGTTTTTCCTACATTTAGAGGTTATGTTCCGATTGTAATCGAAAAGATATTTATTGCATGTTTTTTATTTCAGAGAGGATAAGAGATAAAGCCGATGACAGCAGCTTAAATGATTTGAATTATATTACTAATGCTGTGAAGAGTTTACAATTTGTACTAGAAATTTCTGCGTTGACAGGTATGATATTCTGACAGTAAATTAATATACTTAAGTGTGTTAAAATGCTTATTTATTTTTATATAGGAATATATAAGCAAGGAAATCACATTTAGATAAAAATAATATCTTTGGCGGATGTGGGGTGGGGTAGGCTACAAAGATGCAACTAGGCCGCTATTGGTCCCGGGGTCAGGGGTTAGGAATGTAACACTTTACCACATAGGGATGATTAGTTAGATAACTTTATAATAATAATAATACGTTACATAGTGATTGATGCTTCCAATAACCATAAGCTATACCGTTATTTAAACAATATAATTTATTTTTGTTTCTAATTTTCAGATGTTGGTACTGCTACTATCAAAAGAATAAAAAAAGAAGGACAGTCAAATGCAGGTGTTTGGAAAACTCCCGGGAAAAAGCGTCCACATAAACCAACAGTTGCCAATTTGGATACTTTTGACATTAATGCAATCAGGCAGAAGATCAATCAATTTTACACAGTTAAAAAACAGGTGCCTACTTTACGTACCTTGTTGACAGATTTAAGAGAGAGCATTGGATTTACCGGATGTCGTGAAACGTTGCGTAAAATTTTATTATCCAATGGCGTTGAGTTCAAAAAAAATATAAACGAGTGATAATCATGGAGAGATATGACATTGCCGCGTGGAGGCACAGATTTTTGAGAGCCATTCTTAAATACCGCCAGTAAGAAAAGCCGTTAATTTATTTGGATGAAACATATATTCATCAAAATTATAGGTGTGGTTGAAAAAATTTCACCAGGGAAACGGTTCATTATTGTACATGCCGGGTCTGAAAAAGGATTTGTACCCAATGCCCTCTTGGTTTTTAGCACAAAATCTTTGTCAGCTGATTATCATCATGACATGAACCGACAGAACTTTTTAAAATGGCTGCAAGAGAAATTAATCCCCAATTTAAGGGAACCAATAGTGTAATAATAATGGATAACGCAAGTTATCATTCAACTCAGGTAAATAAACCACCCACAATGAATCAGAGAAAGGCAGACATTCAAGATTGGCTCACTACCAATGGAATCACTTATGAAACTTACATGTCGAAGGAAGAGCTTATGTGTCTGGTGGGCCAATACAAGACCAACTCAAAATATGAGGTTGACGAAATTTGAAAACAAAATGGTCATGAAGTTCTACGGCCATCCCATACCATTGCGACCTTAATGCAATTGAAGAAATATGGAGTTTAGCTAAAAGAAAAGTTTGCAGCAACAATATGGGTCTTACTGTAAAAGAAGTAGAAAAAGCGATTTCAATGGAATTTGGGACTGTAACTCCAGAGGACTGGAAAAAATGCACTGACCATGCACTGCATGTAGAACAAAAATATATACAGTGTGTCTCTGACCTTGGGGCTTTAAATTCAACGATCGATTCTACTCGCTAAACTGAACTACTTTTGTTCTGCAACATGAAAAAATAACTTAAATTTAGATAACTAATTGATGTTAAAGTCTAATTGTAAAATCAGTGTATTACATACTGGCCATGTAATCACTATCTCATGGTACGGGGGCGACCTTACCTTGGTGCGGGGGCTAAAGGAAAATGGAGAATTGGATCGCGTACATTGAAAATTAGATTTAACTTGTATGATAAAAAATAAATTTAAACTGAACATATTTTTAACAACTTACAGAACAAAAGAAGTTTAGTTTCAGGAGTAGAAATGATCTATGCATTTAAAGCCCCAAGGTCAGAGGCACCCTGTAGAACGAGATGGAATCGTCACAAAATTAGAACCATTCATTCTAAATGTAACCAGTGACAGGGACTCGAGCAGTGAGTCTGAGGAGCCAATTGAGTTTTTGGAATCAGATTTTGAGTATGACAGTTAGTCTGATTTCTTCGAGTCTTCCCATCTCTCACTACAAGTCATATACATAACAATGTACTATATAATTAAATGTGTCACTTTTAATCAAAATCAAGGTATTCTGTGAATAGACTTATACTGCTCCTTACATTACAAGTATTTCAAGTATTTGTTTGTGAAATAGTACTCATAATAAAGGACATAAAATTACATATTTTTTTATTTTTTTTATTTTACTTCCTTGTCGGCGTGATTGATAATTACCTATGTATTATTCATGCCAAATTACAGCTTTCTAGTACTGAGGTCTCTGAGCTTAGCCGCACGCACATGGTGAAACTATAAGGGTTCCTAGTTGACTACGGAACCCTAAAAACAGGTTTTAAATGGCGGGCCCGTCTTACAAGAACATAGTAAGTAAGTCAAGTCAAGTTTACTTTGACACCTGTTGGCAATTATCAAGAGTGCGTATTCCTAGTTCATAAAGGGTTGCCATATCTATATATTTGAAATTTAAAAAATAAATCTCAGTATCACGCACTCTAACTCAATTCAAAAGTTGGCCCGCCGCTCCTTGCACAAAGACCCTGTTTTTTGTGATTTAAAACACGAACCGAGATAGCTATACAGTTGAAAATTTCACAGATGATGCTTTTCTGTTACCGCTATAACAAATACCAAAAACAGAAAAATAATAATTAAGGGGTTCCATTCAAAAGACGTGTCTTTTTATAGATAGGACGGAACCCTTCGAGCGCGAGACCGACACGCACTTGGCTGTTTTTTTTATATTTTCATATCTTAATGTTATCCGTACCTCGTCGTCCCCTCCTTCTGTTTCTGGGGGCACGGAATCCTTGTCCCCGGAGCCCAGGGCTTCGAAGAACTTGTTCAGGTCATCGTCAGAGGAATACGGGTCTATAGAAAGAGGATATATATTATTAGATACCAGCCCTCGCTTCGCATCGGTATTGGAAATTTATTATACAATAGCTTCCTCCGCGTGGATGTCGATACGCACGCACACACGCACACACACGCACGCACACACGCACGCACGCACATACACGCACGCACGCACGCACACACACGCACGCACACACATGCATATCAGTTAAGTAAATACATACATACCTTAACGCCTGTAATCCCAGAGTAGGGTAGGCAGAGCTACAGAATTACCTACAACTTTAAAAACTTGGTGATAATTCTGTAACCACATTTTGCACAAATAGGCTAAGATGTTTACCAGCGTATTAGTGACAGGTTGCAAGCCCATCGCCCAACAGTAAGTACTACAAGCCTTTATTCCCTTAGTCGCCTCTTACGACATCCACGGGAAGACACAAATAAATAAATACATACATACATAAACTCACGCCTTCATTCCCAGAGTGGGGTAGGCAGAGCTAAAGAATTACCAACAAGAATTATTAATTAATTAATAATTATTATTAATTAATTATTCTCATTAAATAAATAAGAGCTATCAAAACGTATACATACGATACGAACAGATTAACAGGTCAAAAACGATATGGTTTTTGTCGTGTATTCAACACGACGACGCGTCTATTCAAGACGCCCAGACCATATCCACCCAAAATGGACGAGGAGGGAATTTTTAAATACTATTTTATATTCTCTTCTCGCCTCATCTTGCCTAGCCGCCCCGATGAAAAACACCTTGAAATTCGTGCGTAGCTGAAAGTAGCACGACAGGTGTTCTGCCTTTTCGCCGGATTTTTTTTGGTCGAATTTCATTTCCCAACCAACATTTCGCCGAATGTTCACTTTGACAACTTATTGGCAAATTTTTGTATGCCAACCTTTCATTTAGCCGAATTATTATCGTGACGAATATTATTTTGACTTTAAACTTTTGGAATATTTTTAACATAGCAATGGCCGAAAAACTCTTAAAACAAAGAAGAAATGAGTTTAGTAAAAGGCGTCACATATCTACAGAGACCAGTTAGGTACGACGACGAGCGTAGCGAGGAGGAATGTTAGGTAGAACTGCGACCCTACAGCACCGACTTTTTTTGTATATTATTCTAAGTGAACTATTTGGCTATATGAAAAATATCATTTTAATAAATATCCATATAAAAGAAAAACCAAACGTTGAGTTGGCAATCATGAGGTTGGGAAATGAAACTAATAATTTTAGCAAGTTGCCATAATATAATGATGATTCGGCAAAATGAAATTCGGACAAAAGTTGGTTGGGAAGTGAAATTCGGCACTAAAATTGGCGGCGATACAATAGAGAACCAGCACATCACCCTAAAAATACAAGATGGCGTCTCACCAATGATCTCGATATGTCCCCTCCCGTTGTGATCCTGGTCACGCAGCTGGTGCGCCACATTTATGGCCTTCATGCGCTCCTGGTTTTTAGCTGCTTTGCCGACGAACACGAAGATATCGTTGTCCTTGTCTAGGATGAAGCAATCGCCGTGGTTCATTTTCTTCACGTTGGCTTCTATCTGTACGATTTATTGATCTATTTTAAAATGGTTTAAAATATAAATCTGACAATAATCTAATTTTAAGATATTTTTTTCTCGACTGTACTGTTTTAGTATAAGCATAAGTGTGTTATGATAGCGTAAAATACAAATGTACTAATTTTCATTTAACATAACACAATTGGCATAATATCGTTTCCTATAATCACAGATCAGACAATTTGGCGTCATTTCTAGCAGTAATATGGACATGACTCCGAAGATTTTAATTAAAATACATACATACATACATACATACATAAACTCACGCTCACGCCTTCATTCCCAGTGGGGTAGGCAGGGCCACAGAATTACCAACAACTATAAAAACTTGTTGATATTTCTAAAACCTCATTTTTAACTATTATTATTCAATTAAATTAATTGATTTCTTACCTGAACTCTAATTTTGATCCTTTGCAGGAAAGAAATTAATAAATTATACAAAGTCGGAGTGCCCATTAATAACGAAAGGAGCTTTTCACCTCATAAGTTTATTTTAGCCCTGAAAACTAACCTCGGAGAAATTATAATAAATATCTACTGTTTATTTGCTTTAATACATAGCTACACAATAACTGTCTTGCTAAGGATCAATATAATTTTTTGGGTAAGTAGTTAATGAATGTATTTTAATTTGTTTGCTTAAAATCTTTGCAGCCATGTCCACATTATTGCAAGTAATGACGCCCACTTGTCCGATCTCTGCTTATAATCAAGGATAGGACAAACGCCCGTCATTTTGAAAACTTAACCCTGTTCTGTACAGTAGAGACTTCCTAATGATTATATTTTTTTTAGAAGTTTACTCAAAATATTATAATTTAATGTACTTTAACACATTTATCAATAAATTACCTATTCTTCTATCATCGCATTAGACACTACTTGATTTCAATGACTTTGTTTACTACTGGCCATTTAGATAAAATAGGTAATATTCTAATCATCTTTGTCAAGCATTGACGTTGTCACTTTAGAAACGTGTACTTATTTAATAAACCAATGCGATTTTCATTAATTAATTATAAATTATGGCTTCAAGACGTCCGGCAAGTGAAAAATGTATACGATCTTGGCTATCTTCTAAAAAAAATATATCATTAGGAAGTCTCTACTGTACAGAACAGGGTTAAGTTTTCAAAATGACGGGCGTTTGTCCTATCCTTGCTTATAATAAACCAACAATATAATAATATTAATAATTAATATTATGCATACCAACGAAATGTATAATTACTTAAATCATAAGTTAAAAAGTAGACATTTCTAACGTCTACGCATACTATTGAGGATTGTAAAGCACCGCTAAAATCGCGTACCGTGAAACCTGGTAACTATGGTCCAAAATCTTCCAACTATGGTCCAAAATCAATGACCAAAAGTACAAGTTCTCATTATCTTTAGTTAAGGAAACGTGTTGATTTATAGTCATTTTTTATTGACTAAAGTTTTAAAATGCTTAAACTTAAGCCATCTATGAGGAATTAAAGAAATTAGACTTGGACCACAGTTGAAGTACTGGACCATAGTTACCAGGTTTTACGGTAGCTGTCAAAAAAAACCAAACCATTTGAGCTCCGGCCGTTAACGTTTCTCACCCCCTAAAACAAGTCGGATTTCCACGATTTTTGAATACGTTGTAGTTGTAATAAATAACTAGGTCTGTACTGAAACATCCTCAATCGGCAAACAGGCATGAGACACTAAGAGGGCCAGAGGGTTCATAGGCCTGAGAGTAAGTCACCTCGAATTTAGTTAAGAAAAGGCGCCCTGGGTAAACTTACTACAAACAGGGATGGTTTCTTGTTATAAGTAAAACAAAAGTGTAGTTCTCCTTAGTATATTTTTAAAGTTACACACACACCTGCATTTTACAGACGCACGCTCACGCTTGACCGAATTATTGAAAGGCTCCGTCTCACTCCTTCTCCATTCATAACCAAAGCGAGAGAAAAGGACAACACTAGGTGTATTCGTTCCTCGATTTTGGTGCAGAAGCCCACCAAAAAAAACGGGTGTACGTTTCTGTTTTTTGTTTTTTAAATTTGTTTCATTCAAAGAAGTATTTTCGTGGAAAGGAAAACGTACAGACATAGTTTTCATGCTATCTACAACATATTCATAATGTTAATGATATTGACATCTTTGCGAATCGTGTATCAATGTTTAAAATAAGGATTCGGCAATTTCTTTTTTAAATTATTAGTATAGTCTTTATTATTTCTACTGAGCCGATCTTCCACACAAAGGCCATTGTTTGTAAACAATACCATTGTGTTTCTTTGTGTCCGTAACACCAAGCCGATTACATAAAAAAAAGTTAGAACTACATTGAATGTACATTGAATTATCAACCCTACTCTCTTAGTCAGTAGGTTTAAAATGTAAAGTGTTAGGATACAGATATAAGTCTTTATTATTTGAACTGTGCTTATTCTTTACACAATACTATCATCTACAC
Source organism: Acleris emargana (assembly GCA_927399475.2). Taxonomy (NCBI): domain Eukaryota; kingdom Metazoa; phylum Arthropoda; class Insecta; order Lepidoptera; family Tortricidae; genus Acleris; species Acleris emargana. The sequence goes on from OV656862.1 coordinate 3,797,596, forward strand.
AAAACTTATATCTGTATCCTGACACTTTACATTTTAAACCTACTGACTAAGAGGGTAGGGTTGATAATTCAATGTACATTCAATGTAGTTCTAACTTTTTTGTATGTAATCGGCTTGGTGTTACGGACACAAAGAAAGACAATGGTATTGTTTACAAACAATGGCATTTGTGTAGAAGATCAGCTCAGTTCAAATAGTAAAGACTATACCTACAGTTTGTAAATTCTTATTTTCTAATTAGTTTTGGTTGTTTTGCTTGAATGTTAAGAAGAACTACTTAACAACTTAATTTGTAACCTAGCAATATTATGGAACTTTAGGTCTTATTCATATTAATATTTGTATGTGTTACTTTGTACGCGGCTGTATGTTTTCCTAAATAAATAAATAAATATAAAAAAATAAAAAAACGGGCCAGGTTTAAGGGTCGAAGAACGTTATCGTTTTTTTTTGTATGGAAATTTTTGGCTTCAAAATCCATTTAATGTGGTCTCAGTTCTGATCCAACCTAACCTAAGGTCGGATTTTTTTTCCCACAGAAAAAAAAACAAAGGTGTTGCAGTTAGCGAGAAACATTTGCAGCATTCAAAATATTTATACTTTCCATATTTAAGAGAAATCGTCTTTGTATAAAAAAAACTGTATATTGTACCTAATCAAGATAGAAGAATGTAAGTAAGTGTTGTTGTATTAATTTAAAACGAGAAACGTGTGGTTGCCGGGTTAAAATAGTGCCACTCCATGTCTTCCCGTGGATGTCGTAAGAGGCGACTAAGGGAATAAAGGCTTGTAGTACTGTTAGGCGATGGGCTTGCCACCTGTCACTAATACACTTGGAAACATCTTAGCCTACTTGTGCAAAATGTGGTTACAGAATTATCAAGAAGTTTTAAGACTTGTTGGTAATTCTTTAGCTCTGCCTACGCCACTCTGGGAATGAAGGCGTGAGTTTATGTATGTATGTATGATTTATTTATTGCACTGGTATAACTGACTCGATACACCTGAGTCAACAAGTTGAGAGCCGCTTGATTGATGTGAGACGTCACTTCACTCGCTTCGCTTCACAATAGTGCTCCCGTCGTAATCGCTTTCCAGTAACTCATTTGTGCGATTTTAATTACAATTATTTTTCGAAATTATTTTTATACCACGGGTCGAGCGAAATGATAACTTAATATTATATTTCTTGCTGGTGCAAACTTTGGGAGCAATGTCACTTTGACAGTGACGTAACTTTGCTTACATTTTTTCTGTGGGAATAAAAATCCGACCTTAGTAAGAAGAAATTGACTTAAAATGCATAAAAATAAGAAAATCATCATTATGATAATTGTATGTTACAAATGCATGCCTGATAAAATTACACAATATGTTTTAATGCTAATCGTTCATTATGCTTTCCGTAATTAAACTAAATTATGCAAAATGTTAGACTCATTGAAGCGCACCCATTAGCATACTCGCATATATATTTTTTTAACTTTACATTCATTACATACATACATACATCAAATCACGCCTGTTTCCCAGAGGGGTAGGCAGAGACCACTTCTTTCCACTTGCTACGATCTTGACTAATTTCTTTCGCTTCTTCCACATTCATACATCGAGTCATGCACGCACGTCGGTTTCGGGTACTTAAGATTCGGCCCTTTTCCAGTATTTCTCCGAATTTTAACTCTATCCCCGTGTGGTTGCCGGGTTAGAATAGTGTCACCCCGTGTCTTCCCGTGGATGTCGTAAGAGGCGACTAAGGTAATCAAGGCTGATCTTAGCCTAATTGTGCAAAATGTGGTTACAGAATTATCAACAAGTTCTTAGAGTTGTTAGTAATTCTGTAGCTCTGCCTACCCCACTCTGGGAATAAAGGCGTGAGTTAATGTATGTAATGTAATTGCGATAACAATTACATTACATACATTAACTCACGCCTATATAGGGAGCGTCCCCACAAAGCTTCGGCGTCGAATATCCCAGAGGTGTGGACGTTGAGCCGTGCCTCGAGTGTAAGTAGCTGTTCACGCGGTATTTTTACGTAGACAAAAAAGTCTCGATCGCGTTTGCATTTTTCGTTTGATCACTTTGCGTTGGAGACGGTTACACTCGTGGCACGGCGGTCAACGTCCACACCACTCGAATAAGCGTTAGAAAGCCTTCACTCACGATGTTCAATGCCAAATGGTCATTACACGCGAATGCTCTCAGTGGGGACGCACCTTAACGGGTCTCCCCAGACCTATCGACGCCGAATCGGCTTGAGCCGGTAAGAAAAAGTTTTATGTCCATGCAATAAGAGCGAAAACGACGTTTCGTTCGCAACGCCGAATCGAGCCGAGCCGAGCCGAGCGACGTCGTTTTCGCTCTTATTGCATGGACATAAAACTTTTTCTTACCAGCTCAAGCCGATTCGGCGTCGATAGGTCTGGGGAGACCCTAACGCTACATGCCTATTCTGTGAAAATTAATAGACAGATAGACAGATAGCAGAGGCTTAATTAGTAATAGGATCTCGTCCGAACCCTCTGGGTATGGAACCCAAACAAGACCGTCGGGCTTGTATTGAAATAGGCGCGAAAATATAGTTTTAGCGCCTGCAAGTTTACTAACCTGTGTCACTCGAACATTCTTTCTGCCCTTGATCTGGAACAGGCGTTTTTCTGCGCCCGCGTTGATGGTGACGTGACTGAAGCCAGACGCATGACCACCGTCTAGGTACAAGATGGCTGAAAAAAAAGATTTTAAACCCACTTCAAAAAAGAATAAGGTTCTCAATTTGGCTTTTTTGTGCAAGTAACTCTATTTCTCCGCCAATTGTCAACAGATTTGTTAAAAAAGAAACAACGAACGCAATTTTATTTAAATAGGTAGGCCTCCAACAAGATGGAGTGACGACCTTGAAAGGATCGCGGGAACGTGCTGGATGCGAAAAGCACAAGACCGGTCTGAGTGGAGAGCCTTGGGGGACGCCTATGTCCAGCAGTGGACGTCTTTCGGCTGACATGATGATGATGATGAAGAAGAAATATATGGAATACTATAAGAAGTAAAACTACTTCAAAATATTTTCCATTTAATTGGACGGGTAGATTTTTACGCGAAGGACTGCGGAAGGAGGAGGTTATTGTGTTAATCAGCCTATATTATGTATGTTTGTTCCCTTGAGGCGGTCTAGAAACTAATTTGGTGTTAATAAACAAACGAGTTAGTCATAACCAGCAGGTGCACCAACCGCTAAAACAATAAATAAATAAATATCATGGGACAATGTCACACCAATTGACCTAGTCCCAAACTAAGCTCAAGGCTTGTACTATGGGTAGGTACTAGACAACGATATAAATACTTATATAGAGAAAAATATACTTAAATACAAAGAAAACATCCACGACTCAGAAATAAATATTCGCGCTCATCACACAAATATCTGCCCATACCGGGATTTGAACCCAGGACCGCTAGCTTCGTAGGCAGGCTCACTACCAACTATACTATCCGCAAAACTATCTGGCCGGTAGGGCAATAAACGTCGGCTACCGTTAGGGGTGTAACATGTCGATAACTTATAATGTAAACGTCGATATAATCATTATACTTTGAAATGTTATTGATATTATTTTTAATGTTATCTATTGAATAATACTAAATGCTTAAGATAATTACATGTTTAAGATAATTATTTCTTAAATAATTAGCTAAATACGTGATTAGGTAAGTAGATAATGAGAAATGCATTAGTAATTATAGTACGTATGATTGATAGTTATATTTAAGTCATTAGGAATAATTGATAACAAAATATTCTATAACATAATAGGGTAAACATATAGTAATATTAGTACTAGTATTTCCCTTGTTTAGTTATTTATTTTTCACCTCAGCAGCTCAAACAAGCAGGTTTTGCTGCTTAAAAACAGTGAGCAAAATTCAATTTTGCTGCGAGCGAGAGGCAAAGTAGCTTTTTAATTATTTTTTTTAAATGCCGTGAGCAGTGCTGGCGCTACTCACAACATTCCAAAAAATTTAACTTCACTTTGTTCTGTCACTTTCACTTCGATAGGAGAAAAGCGAGAGATAGAAACAACTTGATTCGAAGTTCGATTTTCATATTCCACACATAGTAGGCCCAAAAAGAAACGCACGTTCGGATGCACACATTACCGTAAAATTGCAAATAAAACTATCTGTTAAAGTTGGAAATGTGTTTATTATAACTATTTTATACAGTAGGTACAATCACTTTTTTTAATTTAATGTTTTGAAGACAAAATTAATGAAAAATAAGAAGTTTATCATGTATCTACATAATTTTGTTATCGTTTTAACAATCTTTAATTTCGTGACATAAACCGCGGGGGCAGTTTCAGAACGCATTTCAAAAATAGCGGGATTATTGTAGCAAATAGCCATAGACAAGGCCTAGTTAGGTTTTTTTTAAAGCCACAGACTACATAAAGCTGTATAAAGTTGTGTTTGCACTACGGCATTATCAAGTTGAGTGACAGGTATTATCTGTTTCATGTTTATTTTTTCCACTTTTTATTTTATTAGTATTTTGCGAAAATGCTTGTGATTGATGCATATGCGATCGTGTCGTTATTTAGTCGTGTATTCACCAAATGGTCACAACGGAAGACCTGCGTTGGCCCTACCAGCTACACGCTGTGTTGTTCTCGCTGCTGAGGTGAAAAGTTGTATGTCTCACACGAGACCAAACTTTTTTACGTCTCGTATCTTTGAATCCCTCGCTACGCTCAGGATTCTAACCTAGAATCACTCGCTAAGCTCGTGATTCAATAATAGAATCCTTCGCTTACTCGGGATTCAAAATCATCACTCGCAGCAAAAACCAACTTTGCTCTCTTGTTGAACAAATAACTATTGTTATACCTCCTTATTATTTTATTGTAATACTTTATGTCAATAGTTCAATATACCTATTTATATTTCGATAGTAACTATACAATACTGTTATATAAAACACCACGTAATTAATATTCTTTTCACCTCAGCAGCTCAAACAAGCAGGTTTTGCTGCTTAAACACAGTGAGCAAAATTCAATTTTGCTGCGAGCGTGAGGCAAAGTAGCTTTTTAATTATTTTTTTTAAATGCCGTGAGCAGTTCTGGGGCTACTTACAACATTCGAAAAAATTTAACTTCACTTTGTTCTGTCACTTTCACTTCGATAGGAAAAAAGCGAGAGATAGAAACAATTTGACTCGAAGTTCGATTTTCAAATTCCACACATAGTAGGCCCAAAAAGAAACGCACGTTCGGATGCACATATAACCGTAAAATTGCAAATAAAACTATCTGTTAGTTTGAAATGTGTTTATTATAACAATTTTATACAGTAGGTACAATCATTTTTTTTATTTAATGTTTTGAAGACAAAATTAATGAAAAATAAGAAGTTTATCATCTATCTACATAATTTTGTTATCGGTTTAACAATCTTTAATTTCGTGACATAAACCGCGGGGGCAGTTTCAGAACGCATTTCAAAAATAGCGGGATTGTAGCCAATAGCCATAGACAAGGCCTAGTTAGGTTTTTTTTAAAGCCACAGACTACATAAAGCTGTATAAAGTTGTTTGCACTACGGCATTATCAAGTTGAGTGACAGGTTGTATCTGTTTCATGTTTATTTTTTCCGCTTTTTATTTTATTAGTATTTTGCAAAAATGCTTGTGATTGATGCATATGCGGTCACAACGGAAGACCTGCGTTGGCCCTACCAGCTTCACGCTGTGTTGTTCTCGCTGCTGAGGTGAAAAGTTGTATGTCTCACACGAGACCAAAGTTTTTTACGTCTCGTATCTTTGAATCCCTCGCTACGCTCAGGATTCTAACCTAGAATCACTCGCTACGCTCGTGATTCAATAATAAGTTATTTGTTCAACAAGAGAGCAAAGTTGGTTTTTGCTGCGAGTGATGATGTTGAATCCCGAGTAAGCGAAGGATTCTATTATTGAATCACGAGCGTAGCGAGTGATTCTAGGTTAGAATCCTGAGCGTAGCGAGGGATTCAAAGACACGAGACGTAAAAAACTTTGGTCTCGTGTGAGACATACAACTTTTCACCTCAGCAGCGAGAACAACACAGCGCGAAGCTGGTAGGGCCAACGCAGGTCTTCCGTTGTGACCATTTGGTGAATACACGACTAAATAACGACACGATCGCATATGCATCAATCACAAGCAAAGCAAAATACTAATAAAATAAAAAGTGGAAAAAATAAACATGAAACAGATAAAACCTGTCACTCAACTTGATAATGCCGTAGTGCAAACACAACTTTATACAGCTTTATGTAGTCTGTGGCTTTAATTAGGCCTTGTCTATTCTATGGCTATTGGCTATGGCGGACAAATTAACAAAAATTACATCGTCATTTACATTACATTACATTTGTTTAATACGCAGAACAAATTAGCAAAAGTAGGTCAAGGACCATGAAAACCAAATTGAGTATCAAACTATGAAAAACGTCTAGTAACACCGTGCTCCTGAATGCTTGTGGGACATAAAAAAAGGTATGTGAATACGTGATTCGAACTAAATTGCAACTAGGTAGTCTCATATGTCTGAAATTTTCTCGACTTTTTCGCGTTCCTGCAAGTGTTTCCTTAATGAGCCTTAAAACTATGTATATACATTTCAGGTTCTGAAGCGACGGGGGCAGATTATGAGCTAAAGTAGTTACGTTGACGGAATCATTGACAGCCTCGTAGAGTCATAATCTACAAAAAATAAATTAAATTGAACAAAAGACGTGGATTTCTAAACTTGAACAAATTCAAACAAAGAAAAACAGCTACTAACATCATGCTACTTAATGCTTGTGGGACATAAAAAACAGGTATCTGACTGGAACCAAATTAATAGTTACTGTTCCCTTAACTGCAAGTGTTTCTTTAACTGAGTCTTAAAACCATGTATACATTTCAGGTTCCTAAGCAGGCAACAGATTTTTCCAGCAATTTGTTGCTGTGGCCTGATACTTTACTACCCCGAAGAGGAGACATGCCAGATGAAGCTTGAAGATTTTAGGTGTGACATGAACCCACAACGGAATGGCGAAGCAGAGGCTTTTTTTGTTTTTGAGTGAAGACATGAAAAAAAACAATATGATAAAAATTAAATAACATGTATCTATATTTGTAAAACCAACAATTTCAAAAATTAAAAGTTAAAAGTAAAATTACTGCAGTTTTGCAAGTTAAATGTTACAGTTTTGTTTGGAACCGATATTGTTGTCTTAGAAACTTGAGTTTGAGTAGTTGATGAGGCTGAGATTTCGGCTTCCTTGTTGTGGGCTGTGACAGAGGAATAGAGAAAGTAGGTGACTCAGCAGTGGTATTTGTGACTCTGGAAGTAGATGGGCAAGACCAAGGATCTGAGGTCTGTTTCCAGCTCATAGTTTCACCGGCTTCCTCACTTGTAGATTGTGACGGCACAATAGTGAAAGTAGGTGACTCAGTCGCAGTATTAGTGACTCTGGAAGTGGATGGGCGAGACCAAGGATCTGAGGTCTCTTTCCAGCTCATGGTTTCGGCTTCCTCACTTTTGGATTGTGGGGGAAGGATATGGAAAGAAGGTGACTCAGTGGCGGTATTTGTGACTCTGGAAGTAGATGGGCGAGACCAAGGATCTGAGGTCTGTTTCAAACTTATGTTCTCTATGATACGCTTACAGATTTTAGTTTTATTTTCAAGTGAATCTTCAATATATCCTTCCGCAACCATATTCGACCTCCATCCGCCGTGCCGTTTTTGAACATTAGCGGCTGAAAAAAATTTGGACTTCTTGGGTTTGTGCCCTACTGATATTTTCTTCAAAAATGCAATGAGTTTGTGGTAGGTTTCAATGTGCACATCATCCTTCGTTTTTATTGTTGTTTTCAACATTGAGTAAATACTCCACATTGTTGATGGTTGCTTTGTTTGTGATAACTCTATGAAATACGCTAACAGTACAGCCTGCCCAGAAAGAGTAGAAATTAATTGAGGGCGCCACCATCGTTCGGATGGTAACACAAATAGTACGACCCGAATGGTCTTGATAGTAGGTAAATTCATAAATGGTCATGTAAACGTAATGAGACTTACTTTGACTAGAGAATATTGTAAAGGGTAAAAAACCCTCGAAGCGTGCACCTAACTCGTACTAGACTGTTTTTTTAAATAAACGACGATAACCGAGCTATATTAGATAAAAAGGTCATTGTCTATTCTTATATTCAGTCACGGAAAATTGGGGCTCAAGCCACTTCTCCGCTGATGACTAAATTAACACATTTCGCACTGCTAGATAAATACCGTATCAACTCAAAATCCTTTCTAGTTTGGTTTCAAGTTCATAGTAGTTGTAATAAAGTTGAATTTAAAATACAGTTGTATTTTGAGTTGATACGGTATTGATCTAGCAGTGCGATTTGCTCCGGGGTACATTTACTATACTCGTAGACTATGCTACGCCTAAAGAATCAAGCGTGTGAAATGTTTTATATACACAATTAAAAACAAATCGAATGATTAACGTTTTATTATTCAGAATCTAATAGGTTCTCTTCATAACCACAGCTGCTGCTGCTGCCACTGCTGTCACTATTATCATCACCTAAGTTAACAATAAGTTTATCTATTTGCTCGTAGAGAATGTTTCCTCTTTCATAGTACTCTCTTTCGATTTTCTCCACATGCTTGCAACTGTTTTTCCACATATCAACAGATATCTTGTTGAAAGCTTCCTCTGTCAGTTTTTTAATGTCACATGACCCTACATTCTGTTGAGCCACTTTTTGTTTTACTATACCCCAAATGAGCTCGATAGGGTTTAAATCACAGTGGTAAGGTGGGAGCCTTACCACTTCATGACCATGCTCACCTAATAACTCATCAATATCATAGACAGGGTCAGGCTTGTTTTTTTTGACCAATTCCAATAAGGATGGTTTTCTCAAAGTAGGGTCGAATGTAATGTTGTTTTCTAATAGCCAAAGTTTTATGTCATTGACCCGAGTAGCCGAATTGGGGGCTTTATTTTTCACAACACTATGGTAAGGAGCGTTGTCCATTACGATGATAGAAGGCTCAGTTAAATTTGGAATAAGTTTTTCTGTAACCCATTTTGTAAAGTTAGTTGCATTCATTTCGGAATGGTAATCCTCTTTTTTATTTGCCCCACTAAATATTAGCAGAGCATTAGGCACAAACCCATTAGCACTTCCTGCATGGACTATAATCCACCGTTTCCCCTTTGAGACATCCTGCTGCACGCCCCTTATCTTTAAAGATTGCCAGCATTTGGTTACCTTATATGAGCTGTGTATATAGCTTTCATCCAGGTAAATTATATTTTTTTGTAATTCTTCTGGAAGATTTCTATTATCCACAATAATTTGCAAATATTTTTCTCTTTTAGCTGCTATATTTGTTTTTTCAATCAAAGATTCTCTGTTTGAAGAGCATTTTTTAAATGAAAATCCTATGGCATGTAATAATTGCCTGAATTTTTCAAGTCCACATGTAATATTTAATTCCTGTTTTGCAGTCGCTAATAATTTTCTTGTTGTTGGCACTTCTTTACGTACTGCATAGTAGAATTGAATTATTTGTCGAATGGCGCATACAGTAAAGTCATCTATTTCCGTTTTCGGACGGCCTTTTCTATGTTTCGCTGGAGTACCAAATTTGCCATTATTTGTTTGACCTTCGTCCACTATACGCCTGACAGTACTCACAGATTTACCTGAAATTAATAATTAAACATGAAAGTTATAATAATAAATAAGAAAACAGACAACTTTTAAATTTCATAACACTCAAGTATCAAAAAATTCAAATTGCTCTAAGTTTCTTGTCAAAACTGATGCAGGTGTTTTGACATTGATAACCTAAAATCATAACCTACAAATTAAACAAACATATCAATTAATGGATTATTTCAGTCACATTTTGATTACCGATATACATATATAATTAGTTTCAAACACATACTATAGATATAACCCAAAAGGAAATAAAAATAGTTACCAGTCATTTCAGCAACTCGAGTGTAAATATCATCGAGTTCTGTTAGAACTTTTCCGGCGTGATATTCGGCCAAACATCGGCGAAATACCTTATATATTATTTCCCTGGCTCCACTTCTTATGGTCTTATTCATTTTATACGGAAATTAGCGGTTTAGTTTTAGATTAATAACAGAAAACGATAATTATCTCACGTTGCAACCAAATAACCACGGCACTGCGTCAATTTTGACAGTCGTCATAGGGTTGCAAGTAAAAAAGAGATTTTAGTTCACTTTTATTTAATTTCTACTCTTTCTGGGCAGGCTGTACAGTCTCCGAAAAAGTTTTGGAACCATTTGCAAGTCTCCATTGCTTAAAAATATCATAAGCTTTCAGATATTTTTCGCGAGACGTAGCATAACAGAAAAGCAACAAAAAACATTTTTTTTAAACAAGTACAATAATCCCGCTATTTTTGAAATGCGTTCTGAAACTGCCCCCGCGGTTTATGTCACGAAATCAAAGATTGCTAAAACAATAACAAAATTATGTAGATACATGATAAACTTCTTATTTTTCATTAATTTTGTCTTCAAAACATTAAATAAAAAAAATGATCGTATAAAATAGTTATAATAAACACATTTCAAACTTTAACAGATAGTTTTATTTGCAATTTTACGGTTATGTGTGCATCCGAACGTGCGTTTCTTTTTGGGCCTACTATGTGTGGAATTTGAAAATCGAATTTCGAATCAAGTTGTTTCTATCTCTCGCTTTTTTCCTATCGAAGTGAAAGTGACAGAACAAAGTGAAGTTAAATTTTTTCGAATGTTGTAAATAGCCCCAGCACTGCTCACGGCATTTAAAAAAAATAATTAAAAAGCTACTTTGCCTCACGCTCGCAGCAAAATTGAATTTTGCTCACTGTTTTTAAGCAGCAAAACCTGCTTGTTTGAGCTGCTGAGGTGAAAATAACTATTGTTTCATTACTTTATCGACATTCCTTTTTATGCGTAACGCTACCTGCCCTATTGCTGCTCGGCCCGCTCCATAAGCCGTGCAGGTGTGAAAGAGATAGCATAATTCCGATGATTTATGACCTGACCGGCCAGATAGTTTTGCGGATAGTATAGGACAGCGAGTCGTCAGGCTAAGCGGCAAAGTTCGCATTGTTGTGTTCCGTACAAAGCAGAGGCACAGTGCGAGACGTGGTGGCTGAGGCTGGTCGCCGACTTTGCTCCGGCGAGCGAGGGTTGCCCTCCACGCTTCCGGATTTTTATATACAGGGTTGGGCAGATTAAGTGTCCTAGTTGTGTATGGCTTTTTTACTTAAATATAACTAAACTTCTTATTCACTTCGTATTTTTTTTTTGTTGACAATTTAACATTCTTTATGATTTCTACACGTCAGCTAGATATATTTTGTTTTTATATTGTTTTCAACAATGGACGCGGGGGGCCATTTGCAACGTTAAAAGATGGCAGACGTGTAATTTGTTTTAGACTTTAATTTTTGGGTAATTAGGTGTTCAAAGTTCTTTTCTGATAGTGATTTGTACTTTTTATGCCTTTGTGTCGCAAAGTGATTGAAGACTTGGACTTATTTCGTGTATCTGGCATCTTTCTTCTCGTTTCAAGTGGACTCGCAGTGGTGCAGAGGTTAAAACTATCTTGACCTCTGACCTACAAATCACCGTACAACGTTGCCCCCAATCTTCCTAGAGAAGATTGGATTGTGTTTTATTGCTATATTGATTTATACTCATATAAACCTTGACACTGGCGAAATCACTTCACGTGGAAACGCCATAATATCCCTGCGGTAGTAGCTGTTCAAGTCGCCGCGGGGGCAAAAAATAATAATAAATAATAACAATGGACGCGAAACGCCAGCTCGTGTGCGATTTGTACCAGAAAAAATACCGACCGTGTGAGATATTGAAGACGCTGAAACACTTAAGTATCAATATAAGGTTTATATGGCGGACCGTCAAGCGATTCAAAGAAACGGGATCTTCACAAATCAGGCCCAAACCTGGGAGAAAGGCAACTGTTCGCACCAAAAACATCATTAAAAATATTCGTGAGCGTATTAGACGAAATCCAGCTCGAAGTGCAAGCAAACTTGCTAAAGATATGAAAATATCCCGTCGAACAATAATGAGTCGTATTTTAAAATATGATCTTGGGCTGAAGGCCTACAAAAAACAAAAAATTAATCGCTTAACAGATGCCCAGAAAAAAGCTAGAGTGAAAAAATGTAGGGAATTGCTAGCTTGGCACGACGGCGATGATGAAAAGATGTTCCAGTTACAAGACAGTCACAACCAACAAAACGATCGTGTCTATGGTGCTTCATTGAAGGATATTCCTGTGGACAAATTAGCCGTACAACGGTTCCAGAGTGCATCAGCTGTCATGGTATGGGGTGCGATATCGCTTAGAGGCAAGTTACCGCTGCTGTTTATTGATCGAGGTGTCAAAATTAACCAAGACTATTACATCCAGAACGTGTTACAGGGTCATTTGCTAGAAAATGCTCAAAAATTATATGGATACGACTAGTGATGGGCCGTGGTAATATTCCCGTTACCAGTAAGTTTCCGTTTGGGAATATTCCCAGTAAGTTTCTAATGTTACCAGTAATATTCCCAAAAGGTGGGAATATACTATACTGGTGATTTATATGAGATTTAATGATTATATAGTTAGTTAAATAAGCAACATGCATAGATATATTCCTTTCTCTTTTACACATATCACCTTTTTTCTCTTTCACACAAACTTCTTATCTGAAATGGCACAAACACAAAGGTCTTAGTTTTGCCCTTGACTCGACTCAGTGCACGTGCTTTTTGTGATGATAGTGAAAAATGTGATAATGATTACTAAGCTCAAAAAAATCGTTTTTCATGAAAAGAGGAAAAACATTTATTCACGCCAAAATTACACAATCTAAAAATATAACAAAATTAAAAAAATACAGTAAAACAAATTCTTAAAACTAAACTTAAAACCTAGTGTTACCTCCCCAAGCCCTAATTACAGCCACCATGCGATCCTTCATTGACCTCACCAACGTCACGATTCGTTCTTGAGGAATGTCACTCCACTCCTTGACGACGGCGTCCCGAAGCTGTTCAAGGGTAGCAGGGGCAGTATCACGAGACTGCACCCGGCGTTTCAGATCATCCCAAAGGTGCTCTATGGGGTTCAGGTCAGGACTTCTCGCTGGCCACTGCATCACGGGGATCCCAACCTGATCCAGGTAGTCCCGAACAATCAACGCCGTATGAGAGCGGCCGTTGTCATGCATGAATGTGAATTCAGGCCCGACAAAACCAGCATACGGGACCACGTGGTACTCCAGGATCTCTGTGATGTACCGATGAGCAGTCAGGGACCCCTGGCCACGTCCACCTCCAGTGCGGGAGACGCACACAAGGTCGGTTTTGCCCTGGATTGAAATTCCGCCCCAGAACATGCAGGATCCTCCTCCGTAGCTGACGGTTTCTTCAAAGCAGGCTTGTGAGTACCGTTCTCCCTGCCTCCTGTACACTCTTCTACGCCTATCGTTGCAGAAAAGGCATACCCTCGTCTCGTCGGAGAAGAGGACAGACTGAAGTCTGACTCGCCTATGCTCTGCTGTCAATTTGGGGCCCGTAGCAGCCCTACGAGGCAGGATTTTCTTCTCTCGCAGCCTTCTTCTTACTGTGGAGACGCTCACCGACGTCCTCCGAGCTGTTCGGAGCTGCTGTTGCACCTCAACAGCGTTAGAGAATCGGTTACGCAAACACGTTGACACAATATAGCGGTCGTCTCTGTCGGAAGTGAAACGTCGTCTCCCAGATCCACGCTTCCTGATGTAGCTTCCAGTCTCCTGGAACCGCTGGGATACTCGTTTCACCCGGAAACGGCTTATGTTGAGTTGTCGAGCAACATCAACCTGCCGTAGTCCTGATAACAGTAGTGCTACCACTACCACTTGAGCTGCTTCTTCTGCCGTGATATCCATTTTTCAGAATTTTCTCTTATTGGAGCTGTTCAGGTGTGACTTCTGTGATGTCTGGATAGCAAATTACCCATAATTCATTTTTACCCACCCTTTTATTCGTGTTCAGGGTGGCACAAGTAGTGAGTCCTCTAATGAGTTTTCCATCACTTTTTTTTAAAGACCCTAACGTGTCGTGATCATTGTTTTTACGAAAAAGAACGATTCGCGTTTTTAAAGTTGATTAACTGTGCTTTCAAATGATACTAATATTGGTAGGGTACAATAAATAAGTTAAGAGCTTTATTCGCTTGAAATCAAAATTTCAAAAGGTGCGATTTTTTTGACGCCGTGTGTATTTGTATAATTAAACTGATTTTCCGACTTTTTCTTTCATTTCGATCGAAACTAAGATGTTTTTACCGTGATTTAAAGTGTACTTGGCCATAATTACACGGTGGGAATATTCCCAGTAACATTGGAAAAATACCTGGTAATTTTGGGAATATTCCCGGTAACATTGGGAATTTACTTTCTGGGGGGGAGCTCCGTATTTTTTTTTATTCTAAATTGTTCCAATGTTCACCAAATAAGCATAAAACACAAAAAAAATATTACTTTATAATTCAGTTTTTCTATATTTCCCTAAATTTCCAATACTTGGAAATATTACTGGTAACATTACTGGGAATATTCCCGCCATGGGAATATTCCCGGTAACGACCCATCACTAGATACGACTATTACTGCTTCCAACAAGATAGTGCCCCATCTCACAAAGCTAAACGCACTCAAGACTGGTGTAGAACAAATTTGACAGATTTTATACCTTGGCAAGAATGGCCGCATCATCGCCGGATTTGAATGCTTTGGACTTTTCGATATGGGGTTACATGCTGAGCAAGATTGGGAGCACACAGGGCATGAATCTAAACTCATTCAAGCATCGATTAGTCAAGATATGGGATGAAATACCAGACGAGGCAGTGCGTGCCGCGTGCAATGCATTCTATAGAAGAATGCGTCAAGCTTTAATAAAAGCTGATGGCGAGCGATTTGAACTTATGAATTAGTTTTTTTAAGTATAGAGTACGCTAAAAATAAAAACGTGATAAATTTTAAAAAAATCTGTCTTGTTTTAATTTTATGGCTCTTTTTAACTAGGACACTTAATCTGCCCAGCCCTGTACACTCTAGGGGTAGGGCAGACAAGACCACGTGGAATCGGGGTTGGCAGATTCGGTTCTGTGACTAACTTTTGGATTTGGTTAAGTAAAACATTTGGCAAGCTATAAGTTGTCTTTGCCGTGTGGTTGCCTGGTTAGAATAGTGCCACTCCATGTCTTCCCGTGGAAGTCGTAAGGGGCGACTAAGGGAATAAAGGCTTGTAGTACTGTTAGGCGATGGGCTTGCAACCTGTCACTAATATACACTGTTAAACATCTTAGCCTAATTGTGCAAAATGTGGTCACAGAATTATCAACAAGTTTTTAGAGTTGTGGGTGATTCTGTAGCTCTGCCTACCCCTCTCCGGGAACGAAGGCGTGAGTTTATGGATGTATGTATGTATGTAAGTTGTCTTTATGAAAGTTTCTATAGTAATATTCTACCTAATGATAATTTGACCGAATTATACCTAGTCGGTTACTAAGTTCTGTTACTGAGTCGTTTTCAAAAAAAGTGTACTTTTTCCTATATTTTTTTGTCCTCACTCAAAAATATTATATTATAAAGGTTACATAGCCAGTGAAATTTACTTGGTATGTTAATTACGTTATTTATACTATATTTTAATATTTTTTAATTTAGATTATATATAACTTATAGACAAATAGCAAAAAAGCATGATAAAATTAAAAAGTATTTTAATGTTTCATACAAAATTACGTTGTCCCACTCCTACTCTCGCAAGTTCGAATGTCCTCATGCTTATATAATTTTCAAATATTCATACATTTGTTACGGGTTATATCAGCTGAGATAGTTTTTCAGTTAAATACGAGTATTATTAATAAAATAATAATAATTATACGCAATAAAAACGAATTTAATTACATGTCCACTTTTCTATCAATTTGTGTAACAACTATGTGTAACGACAATAACACGGATATTCGATCTATTCAGAACGCGACCTCCATTTATTTTAGTCCGGCAATACTTTACGGTACTACCAACTTAAGAAATGACAGCTTAGCCATGTTTTTTTCACTTACATTGATCCAAACCGGTTGTGTTTGAGTTTTGTCGCTAAAATTATTGTCCTGTATAACGTGAATTTCACAGGTAAGTAAATCTGATTAACACGAAATCTTTATTGAACAGTGTAGTTTCGTTTAATAATAAGGTAATACAAAAGAAATTATAAATCAATCTAGTAAGATTTTTCTGTAAATTGTTTGAGATTATGTTAACGCCACGAAATAATGGTTCTTTTGTGTAACGCTGAGTGTTACACAAAAAATTGTGTAACACTGTGTAACGTTACACAAAGGATAAAGCTTTGCATTTGCAGAACTTAAAAAAATAATAATTTCACTAGCCTTTATAAAGGTATGTATGTAATAAATGGTGTATTTTGTCGATAGATGATGAAAAATGGCTCCAATGACTTCAGCAGAACAGAATAAATATTATGATAATAAAATGATTTTTCTTTACATATATCAAGGCTAAAAAAGTTCAATGGTGAACTGGCCTTTATGTACTCCATTGTGTAACAAATTTTAATTTGTGTAACGAAAACACAGAAATCCTTTGTTTATTTTTGTGTTACGTACACCTATTTTGAAAACGGCTCTACTGAGATTAATTACAATTAAAAAAAAAATTAAAGCAGTTTGGCAAAAACCTGTATATTAATCAAAACTTTGATTTATATAGAATAATAATAAAAATAATGTATTCTAAACTATTGCAATTATTTGATGTACGAGCTTGAAGTATTCCCATTTCGGACGATAAAATCATAGTTAAAATCACGCACGACGATGATACTGATAACGGCCTCAACTTTTGTAAGAGTTCCTGTAGAGAGTTCAAATTTGCGTGACATATTGAACAGACTTCTAGCTTTAAATTCTGATACGAATGTATTCAAAGCAACTAAAGATCCGCTTGGACACCGGTCAATCTTAATGACTCATTAAATCGACTTTAAGATTTCACATGATTTTGCAGAAATACGAAAACACACCAAATCTCTTGCTTCATAAGTTGGAATTAAGTCATGTTGAGAAATATAATTTTGGTCTCTAAACATATACAGAGATAGGATTTTTTATAATATTATACAAAAAAAGTTCTTTGGTAAACAAAGACTAACTTTTAAGCGATTTCAAAAAATGAAATTTACAGAAAAGTCATGCGTAATTTCATCGATGCCGGCTGTGAATGTTAAAAGATCGTATCGGGAATTGCGGAAACTAAGAAAAATGATTAATTGATTTTCAAAATGTATATTAAGCTTTTAATTTTTATACATATTGAAATTAAAAAATAAACATAAGTTAGTTTTATTTGCATCAACCTTAGTAACAGAACTTAGTAACCAACTAGGTAGCATACTAAGTAAATATATGCGAAAGATTGGGATTGGGCAATAAAGCTCCTCATTCATCTTTAGGGATTAATAGTACATTACTGCACAGACCAGGAAGTAGGCCGTTGCGGGACGAGTAGAGTTAGCGTGGCCGAGACGCAGTCGAGGCCACGCTATATACGAGTCCAGCAACCGCCCTACCTGGTCGAGGCTTGTATAGTGCTTTTCTCTAACAATGCGAGGAAATTAAACAAAATTTCAGTTTTGATATAATATTATGTATTCAAATGTATTAAAAAAATGAAGTCAAATACGATGTGATAATATGACGAAGGCAAATGGCAGTAAGTACTTAACCGACTATGCTTCTTCTTTACACTCTGGTGGTGTGCCGATAAACACATCCTCATCACTGGAACTCATTTTACTTTTGTATTTTCGCGAAACAAAAATAATACGTACTGTACTTAAACTTCCCTAAGAAAAAAGTATTCCCGATTCCCGCCTTAATTTTATTAATTCTAAACGCAGAATGTTTTAAAAAAAGTAAAACTATTTGACACTTTGGTAAATACGCTGTAAACGCGATAAACGGCGTTTACCTTTTTAGTCTATGGCCCGTATTTATAAACTCGTCTCAGCCAGCTGAGATGCCCGTCACAAGATGCGTCACAAGACTGAGCGTTTATTTATAAACACATCTCAATACGTGTAACGTAATCCTAGGATCAGATGAGACGGTCATTTTGTATGAGGAGCTAATCCTGATCCTGATTATGGTATATTGGTGACTTGAGACCGTCTCGAGACATGGAAAGATGGCGGACGCACTACAACATAGTCGAACATATGGGTGCTTTTTTATCAGATAAATCGGCTTAAATACAATAGTGTTATTTTTAAATTCTCAGAGGCAAAAATGTATACCTAAAACGTTTTCAATAATATTAATACCTAAATATTAGGTTTGAGTTTGCCGCTAAATAGATAAAAATGTGTGCTTTGTGTTGTGTTTATGTGAAATTACTGTGGGTGCTGGATAATTTATATTACGTATAGATATTACGAGAGAGAGACCGACCAAGCCGCCGACAAAATAATAGTCCGATATGTTTGTATAACAATAGTTATTTATGGGCATACCATCACAAAAACCATGGTATACCTGAGGCGCGAAAGATTTACTTCCACACGGGCTCATTTCTCGAAGGTAAGTACCAACAATTTACATTAAATACCTAGTTACTTTATATTCGTGATGTGCTGATGTGTCATAAAACAGTCAAATAAGTAAGAGATAAGTATTAAAAGGAAACCTTCTAATATTTTATCAGTAGGTGCCCTAACCTAACCTATCCACCCAACCCTAATATAATAATTTTAACCCGATTTCCATCACATCCACAATGTACCTAATATTTTACTTCTCGCTGTTTAAAAACCAATAAAGCATATTAAATATTTTGTTAATTATTGAAATGAAAGTAACGAAGCACTTCGTGAAACGGGTTGCGATAGTGGAGGGGCCGAATGTTTTGTTGACAATGACAGACAAGCAATGCCGAGGCGGCAAAGTTTTATTTTATTATTGTTTGATACTTCTGAAAACTGAGTGATTTGTTTAAAAACTTATACACACAATAAACTAGTAATAACAGTGAGATATATACAATTTTGGGTCTTGACATACGACCGACATTAGGGTGCAAAAAATATACTTACCTACTTGTGAAAACTAATCGTGAATAATCCAACCATTACCAATACCAACCAACCAAACCAATTACCTACCGGCTACCAATTACTTTGAATTGATAAGTGTGTATAACTTTATGTCGTTTTGTAGGTTGTCGTCAGTCCAATAATGTGAAACTTGGGTAACATGGCAAGGTTCACCGGAAAAAATCAAGACGCCTAAGACGGTAACATTTGGATATTTTGAGAAGTTAGTGTTCAAGAATCTCAACTGCCGGCCCCACGCAGTTGACGACTGACAATTCGCTTGCCAATTGCCAATGTTCATCAGGTACTTATAGGTAATAAAATTATTTAAAATGTTGATCAGTTCATTAAAGATTCAGTTTTCTATGTACTTATTCAAAATTATCCTTTCTCATAAAATAATCATTGTTTTTGAATAAAGTATAAGTCAGACAAAATGGTACCCCCCAATTTGGTTTTGGTAGGTATCCCCAATTTTGTTTTGGGCTACCTCATTGTCAATATAATAGTTTTATTACTATTTTCATGCTACTTGCACATTCATACTATGCACCCAAACTGTAAGATATGTTAGATTATTTGCATTATGACTGTTCAGGATATCTTATCTTGTTCTACATAAAAGAGTTACTTACTATAAGTAGGTAAAGTTAAGTTTGTTGATTAGTTGCATGATGCAAAACATTAATAATATAAAAAAAATATTAGATGTCATTTTATTACCTAGTTTTCAAAGCGCTGGTTCAATAAGTTTTGTAATTCTGTTCAATATTTCATTTAAACATTGTTTGTTTAATATAATGTCAAGTGAACAAACATCTAGCTGTACTTTTGTTGGAGAATAGCATTACATGATAATTATGAAATAGGATTTACACAAATTATAACTTGGGAATATTAAGAACACATAAGAAATACTGGTGATAGAAAATTTATATATTTAGGTCAAGTTAACCTGACCATGACAATAGTTATTATTAACACCTGAGTGAGACCTGACGCAGGCGTAAATTTTTAATAATAAACTTATTAAATTGTAAATTTTATGAATGGTTTTATTTAATTAATTAACAATTATTTATAATTGCTTGGAATATATATAAACACATATTAGAAATAAGAATATACTAATGGAATGAAACTAAAAATTCATTAAATTGAATTGTTATTTTATTAAATTAATAATTTCAAGGTTTAATTAGAACATATGGGTCAAAGCCATGATGCTCCTTTTTGCTACGCCTTGGAGGGGTAATAAAATAGCTTCAATCTAATAACAAGTTAGCATAGTCAGTTGTGGGCTATGAGAGGCTATGAGCAATATTTTCATTGTAAATTTACCTATCTACTTTCTTTCCATTTAGTAACATAACATAATATAAGTGTGTATTGAAAAACCCAAATTTATTTAACCTTACGCAGCTATGAACCAGGATGGTTAATAGTTAGATGATAGTTGGATTGCTATTTATCAGCAAGACAGTCTGTTGTATGATAATTTAAATGTACTGTTCTGTTTCAGTTTTGTTGGTGTTCAGTTCATACCTTACATACCTTCACGCCTGTAATCCCATAGTGGGCTAGGCAGAGCTACAGAATTACAACTTGTTTTTGGTGTTCAATGAAGAGAATTTGTATGGTACGACAGTGTATCAGATACAAATAATATTAGGTATTGAGTTTGTTTGAAAACCTGTAAATATGTATAACTGAGACTTTTATAAAATAAACTCACTACATGCTAATAGTAGTTTTATTTATTTGTGAAAAGACATTCAAGGTCACTATGCAAAAGTTGGTACATGATTATATGTATGTAGGTACTCCTTCACTATTTATTTAGCTTAGCAAAATGAAAGTATTTGGATCGTAAGATTCGGAGGCATAACAAAACATAACAACAAGCTCTCTGAACTCTGTAACTCTACTAACAAGCTACTAGTGGCTAAAGAATTCAGAAATTCTGCACTGGATGTTAGTGCAAATAAAACAATGTTATTTAGTTCTCTCATTGATAAATTACTTTCATAAACACCAAGTCAACAAGGATCTGTGGTAAAGGTGTTGGATGTAGGTGTGTTTTGGTGTTTATATTGTATACCTACCAACTTCGGCCAGTGTTCTTTAATTTTAAATATCTGTAGACCTTAATTTATAACATCAAACTTGAATCTGATTTTAAATATCTGTTAAGTTAAATTTATAAAAATCAATCTCTATCCTTGTTAGTCTAAAATTTAGTTGGACATTATAAATTAAGGGTTACAGATATTTAAAATTAGATAACTCTGATTTGAATAGGCTCAACTGTGATGTAATAACTTCCACTAACTTTTAAGAGCGAGGAGGAAATCCAGTGGCACAAACGTTAAATAAATTATATGTCACCATAAGTCGCTCATAATTAGAAAGTGACTAGAAGTGTCCTAATAGGATAGTGAATGTATGCACAGACAAAAATATTGCAGGGATTCCTTCCAGAGACACCCAATGTCAGTTAAATTTTGTCACCATGGTGCAACAACAGAGTTATAGTCAAATTTGCTAAACAATTAGCACAAGTTGCCTGCGACTTGTTTGTCGCTTAGTAACCCCCTCTACCTAGTCTATAAACAGACCAAGGCAATGAGTGACCACTGAGGAAACCACTTGTGCTAACCACTGTCATAAAACATGACAAAAATAAAACATTAAGGTAAACTGTATCTGAATTTTAATCGAAAAATAATCATTAACAGCCTATAGTGTCCTTTCCTTCCTCTTAGCCCTATCTTGGGCAGTCTTCCACCAGTCTTGATTAAAGGCTATTAAACACCAGTTTTCCAGTGGCAGGGGCTGGCAGTTTTTAGTTTAAATCATCTGAAAATAACAAAAACAATAAGTATAATGTACCTATTCCTACCTATTTTACACACTAACAGTTTCATAATTAAGTATATTAGTTTGATCTTTTAATTTACATTCACTAAGTTTGACAATTACAAGTAGGTATATAACTATAAT
This sequence comes from Acleris emargana, assembly GCA_927399475.2. Taxonomy (NCBI): domain Eukaryota; kingdom Metazoa; phylum Arthropoda; class Insecta; order Lepidoptera; family Tortricidae; genus Acleris; species Acleris emargana. Next base: position 3,819,877 of record OV656862.1, read on the forward strand.
TATTGCTTATAGATTGTCTGCCAATGTAAAGACTATCTTTCATAATATTCAAAAGGGAATCGGTTCATGATCATAATACCTTTATGCCGATACACTGAGGCAGGCGATCAGAGAACTGCTTGCTGACTGATTTATAATATATATCTAATGACTCAAGCTTAATAGTAGATAAATTAGACACCTTTTGGAGACGACTCGCCTGATTTGCCTTTCATTGTTCATCTTATGTAGAAAGAACTCTTCCAGGCTCCAGTCTCCGATGCTTGCTGTAGGTAAGGATCGGCCTTTAGTTAGGACAAGTTTATTTTTTAAATATTTCCTGTGTCTCGTTGGATTCGAGAATCTGCACGTTATCACAATTATTTTAATACTTAAAGACACTTAAGTTCACATCACTTCAAAAACAAATTCGTAATTTGTAACCTGTAAGTAAACTACTGTACATGTGTGCGTTTCGTTTTTTCAATATGACTGAGAGATTTTGAAATATAATGTCATATTATACACACATGATTACCTTTTGACCTTTTGTGATATAAGCTGAAAACTATTAAAAAATAGTACATTGTTGCCTAGGCGCGGAAAGTAAGGGTTTTCCTGACGAGGTGGTTAGCAGGCCGAGCAACAGCGAGGCCTGCTAAAATACGAGTCAGGAAATCCTCATTTCCGCCGAGGCATACATAATGCTTTTCTCAAACATGTGAGGAAATAATACAAATACATTTCTAAAAAGCAAGTAATTTAATTTCCTTAGTTTTAGCGGGAAGCAGGTTTTGCTTAACCGAGGCAGCTTCAGATTTTAATATAGGCGGTACCTATTTCGTCACTTTCGTCGCTTGAGCTAATTTTTTATAGTAAGTATTTCACACAACAAATAGTTTAATATTCGGTTTCACAGTTATATTATGCAGAATGAACGAATGTTACCGACTGTCAATTGTTTTTAAATACTAACCATAGACATTGGAATGCAAATTCAAAAAGAAACACACGCACTGTGCTAAATAAGCGAGCAGTTACCTTGGCTGTTTGGAATTTTTGTCTTGGTCCTTTTGATTTTGTATGCAAATTGACAGCATTTTTAAGAAATATATGGACATGGACGGAAAGTGTTTTCATATGGTTTTTTTACTCCTAGGAGTAAAATGAGGCTCTTTCCGTCCTTGTGTTTCAATCGGAAAACCGTGTTTTCCGAGCATGTTTGAGAAAAATGCTTTTACAATAACAACTTGCTTTTACACTTTACCTTGAAAAAATTGATTTATGATGGTCATGTCTTAACGCAAAATCATCTATTTTAAAGAACCATAATGCATAGTCAAAACGTTTTGTCGTTTTGTTCGAAAATGTCATTGTTGGGGTTGGTATGTGTTTCTGTTTATAATGTTGGTAAGATCATCCCAGGTGAGAGCTTCTCAAGATGAGTTTATAATAAGCGACGATCCTAGCTCCAGGATTACGTATCGAGACGGTCTCAACTGAGAAGCTCTCAGAACGGGGATTGATACGAGTTTATAAATACGGGCCTATGACATTTAAAAAGTAAATAAACATGGAAGAATTTTGAATTGTACGAGTGTTTGGCTGTTTGGAGTTAGTTATCATAGTCCAAATATGGTTTTAAAAAGTAAAAAACCGGGTACGTTATGAAATTTGTATACATTTTCGCGGCCGCTGCCGCTGGTAAATAATAACTTTTTTTTTTTTTTTTTGCCTGGGCCTGGAACTCGGAACTTCGCGGGCTGATTTTACAACAGTAAGGTTAACATTTCCGAGCATGTGGGAGAAAACCTTTTTTTTTACTTTGGAAACCCCTAAACATCCAAACACGTTGTTTTTGACTGGAGAATCATCATCATTTTCAGTGCTTGTGTACAATTTTTAGGGCGTGGAAATAAACTCAAAATGACAACTGTGCAAAAATATAAAAAAACAACTATCTAATTTCGTGAAAAAAAAATTTATAACGAATAGGTATGACTGTAATTATATTAAGGACGAATTCATTTTATTAAGCATGTTCCAATTCGTTTCAAAATAGTTTTCAAGTTTGAACCTGTTGGCTAAATATGCAAGCATTTAAAGCGTTTACAAATGTGTAAGAAAACTTTGTTATAATCAATATTGTAATTTTGTAAACAACATCGTTTTTTTCCTCGCGTCCAAAGTAAAAATTACTTGGATTGTTTAACGCGAGACTATACAACCATAATGACACTCGAACTATAGCCACCCTCGCTCAGCTCGCGTGGCTAAACATCTCGTGTCATTATGGCTTGTTTTCGTCCCTTTTTGAACAATCTAACTATAATAATGGATAGGAGGGTGAATGCGGGGAATCAAATTAATGGGGCCCTGTACTCCTTTGTGAGCAGACAGGGCGTTTCACAAAAAGCGCGGCTGGCCGTTCACAATGGAGTGCTGGCCCCTACCCTGATGTATGGTAGTGAATGTTGGGTGTGGCAGGACAAGCATGTAAGTCGTGTAAATGCAGTTGAAATGCGCTCTTTGCGTAGTATGTGTGGTGTGAAACTGATTGATAGAGTAAGAAATGAAAAAATCAGAGAGAAATGTGGAATAAAAGAAGATGTAGTGACTAAGATTGAAAAGGGCATGCTTTGACGGTTCGGTCATTTGGAAAGGATGGATGAAAGAAGATTGACGAAAGAGATATACAGATTGAAAGTGAGTGGAAGGGTCGGAAGCGTACTTTTTCGAATCAAATCGGAGAAATACTGGAAAAGGGCCGAATCTTAAGTACCCGAAACCGACGTGGGTGCATAACTCGATGTATGAATTTTGAAGAAGCGAAAGAAATTTGTCAAAATCGTAGCTAGTGGAAAGAAGTGGTCTCTGCCAACCCCTCTGGGAAACAGGCGTGATTTAATGTATGTATGTAATAATAATGGATTAATAATGCCATTAACAAACTCACATGGCTGGAAGTATCCCAGGAACTTCTCGCTCTCGTGTTCCTGCGTCTCCCGGTGCTGGGTGGCTGCTCCGTGGAAGCGGCAGTCGTCCAGGTTGATGGACAAGATGGCGGCCGTGCCCGACTCGTCCTGGGACGTGGAGGAGCCGAGCCAGAAGTGGATGTTGTGCGAGAGGGATGAGGGGGTCCCCGATGTCTGGAAGGTTAGGAAAGGAAGATATAACTATATAACAAGTCTCATAGAGAGAGAGAGAGAGCAAGCTTTAAAAAAGCCAACTGTCGCTAACCAACTGTAAATCGTTACATACATACATACATAAACTCACGCCTTCATTCCCAAAGTGGGGGGCAGAGCTAAAGAATTACCAACAACTTTTAAAACTTGTTGATAATTCTGGAACCACACTTTGCACAATTAGGCTAAGATGTTTACCAGCGTATTAGTGACAGGTTGCAAGCCCATCGCCTAACAGTACTACAAGCCTTTATTCCCTTAGCCGCCTCTTACGACATCCACGGGAAGAAATGGAGTGGTACTATTCTACCCCGGCAACCACACGGGGAAATCGTTAAAAATCGTAAATGAACTTTCAAACTAAAAAATGATAAAAGAAATCTAACAATTATTTTTAGATACCTATTCAATGCTACCCCAGTTATCGTTTTTTTTTTTTTTTTTTTTTTTATTTTTTTATATCATAGGAAGGCAAACGAGCACACAGGCCACCTGATGGTAAGTGGAAACTGTGACCCATAGACATTCGCATTCACAAGACCGCAATCCGGTCGACTTTATTTTTTGCAGTATGGCGGCTGGTTCTCTGGTTGCCGCCATATTGAATAATATATTGACTACTGTCATAACTCATATCTACACAGTCAGTGACACTTACACGACTGACGCATACATATACAGGGTTATTGGTAAGTCGACCTATTCCCCTCTAGGGGTTATGGGGGAGATCATTTGTAATCATTTTGGTCCCATAATACCCTACGCAAAAGTTAGTAAATTTTTCTGTTTTTGTGTGATTTGTGTTGGATAATTCTACTTTTAATATTGCATAAGAACAGCAATAATTTTACCTTGTACAAAAGCTATTAAAAAAAACATATTCAAACCGCTAATATTTATATTTTTGTACATTTTTGAAGATTTGCTCCTGACTTTTTTAGCAAAAAACTCAAATTTAAATTATCTCAGAAATGGTTCACTTTTGCATAGGGTATTATGGGACCAAAACGATTGCAAATGACCTCTCCCATAACCCCTAGAGGGAAAAGGTCGACTTACCAATAACCCTGTATACACAAACACACATATTTACAGACACATATATATTACACACACAAGTTAAACTTGTTAATAACCATACATCGGGGTTTTCGGTGCGGGAATGATTTAAGAAAGAGTGGATATCAACAGATAGGTAATCTGAGAAAATATCATATTATGCCTAGTGACTAAACTACCTCTCTGCGAATTGCTTACACTATGATACAAGTTTATTTTAGCTCATGTAGTACTTTAGCTTTACTACCCAGGCTATAATGATATGAGATAATAATAAAATTAACGTTAATTAATTACCTGCAGTAGGTAAATTTAGTAGTTGACACGATTTTCAAAATAAACTATTAATGTTTTTTCAATATTTGGAACAGTTCATCTGCGACGTCTTGCTGTAAATATTATCCATTTCAATGAACTGAACGATCTCTCTAAGTCGGCAGTTGTTATTACTATTGGAGCATATTTAATTTTTTTCGATCGCATTTCTATTTCCTTGTAAAAATTCGTTCAGTTTTTCGACATTTCTTTTATAAAGTACTTTTTTTAGTTCAATTAATTTTTCGTTAGGTAGAAACCTAGAGTAAAATTCTGTTTTTTAATCTTTGGCTTATGTCAAACATTCCCGCACCGAAAACCCCGATGTATGTTAATAACACAGCTCTTTTTGCATTTGGACTTAAAAAGGACGTAGGTACCTTTAGTACAATGTAGGAATCTCCGGTAAAGAATTTTCCATACTGACTCTCTTTTACAGGAACTGGTTGAAAATCCTGAAAAAAAACACAATTCACTAATTAAAGTTGGCAAAAAGTTGTGACCCTTCGACATTCAGAGCTGACTCTTGGATGAACCAATTTCTATCAAATTTAGCTTTAGGGGGACGACACTAACAAAAATGAGCGCTTTAAAGTTTAATATTTCATAAACGGATATCTTAATCGAAAAATTGTTCGCACAAATCCGCGATATTTTTAAAAAATCTATCCATCAACGACACCCCACGCTATGGGGTAGAAGAGAAAAAAAATACATACGTACACAAAAAAAAAAAGATTTTATTTTACAACTTGGTTGGCGTGACTAATATGTTATTCATGCCAAATTACAGCTTTCTAGTACTAAGTCTCTGAGCTAGGCTGCGGACGGACATGGCGAAACTATTAGGGTTCCTAGTTTGACTACGGAACCCTAAAAATGGACGGACGGATGGACGGCGGGCATATTAATAACTCTAGAGTCCTGTTCCTGTGAGTTACTTTTACTTTTGAAAACAGTAGGTAAATAAGATTAACATTTCGTTTTAATTTACTTATAACCAATATAACGATAATGTATGCGGCGCTTATAGTTTTAATTAGTGTAATTTTTAATAATTCTCATTAATTTAGCAACATGGAAACAACATTTTGTTTCCATGAATGTTATCTATCACATTTTCATTAATTAACCACATTTCAACATTTCCAATCATTAGTTAGTGTAATAGTTAATAAAAACATAAATGAATCATATTTACAACTGTTGCTAGGGTAGGATTGTACATATTTAAAAATATTATGTACGTCCGCATTTAAATCAAATACAACTACCACAATACTGCCCTCCTAAGGAGAAAAGGCGTATCTACTATATGAACTGTATTGAAAATCCAACCTTATTATAAACCCATGACAGTTTAATATGCTTCTATTAATTAATTGCACATACGCCTTTTCTCCGTAGGAGGGCAGCATATTATGGCGTCGCGTCATACCAAAAACCGGCCAAGTGCGAGTCGGTCTCGCGCACGAAGGTTTCCGTACCATTATCTATAAAAAATCACGTTTATTGTGTGCAATGATCGGAATAGGTAGTGCCATTTCGGGTGAATGACCTTAAACATTGTAAATAACATGGATAAGACTTGGGATTCCGGAATTCGTATTTTTTTACAAAAAAAATATCTTCAAAACGCAAAAGTATTTTTTTTTTGTCATTATAAATACATCATTGATTTTCATAGGATTCACCCCACATATTTTGTAAGCATTCTGTAACAAACTTAGCAATAGTCTCCCCATTCACTACCGCTAGCACTTTACAAGTTTAAACTAATGTCAATTGTTTAAATAGATAGAGGATAATTGGAACTTATTAAAGTACTACTACTTTGCTATCTAGTACAAAATCAGTCGAAACATTGAAAGGGGCCCGATAACAGTGGTAGCAACTATAGAGACTTTTATTCAGGGCATTTATCTGAAAGCACATTTTCCATACATCATTTCACATTACATGTTCTTTAAATATTTTTTAAACACAAACTCATTTTTACTTTAATCCCGGGGTTAAAAACTATATCCATACTAAATCTTACATACCGAAGTCCCGCGAAATGGCACTACCAATTCCGGTCACTGGTTGTATGGAAGCTCCCCTTAAATATTTATTTTATTTTGTTTTTAGTATTGTTGTTATAGCGGCAACAGTAACATCATCTGTGAAACTTTCAACTGTGTAGTGTAATAGATACAAGGATTGGGGTTGTATCTGTAAATAAAAAGAACTGGAAGGGCTATTTATATTTATACTTTATTCTTGATAGCTTCTTAATTAAAGAAATAACATTGTCGTGCGCACTCGGCGCCAGGTAACATGCGACTCCCAAAATTATACAAAAACAAACAGTCGCTGTTCTATCGAACCATTTGCTTTTCAATAATTAAAAGCAAATGAGACATTGCATAAAATATACAATACAATAAGGTTTATTTTATAGGTTATAACCTTATTGTATTACAGTAGCTATCACGGTTCCAGAGATACAGCCCGAGTTGGTTCCATATAGGGAATGCCAATAACCGGTTATAACTGGTTATAACTGGTTTTAACCGGTTATTTTCATACAAAAACGGTTAATATCCGGTTAAATAGCATTCCACTATGGAACTAGCCATAGTGAAAGTCATACTCGTGGGTAGAACACAGAGGTGATCATTATAACTGTAGGAGACCAGTATAAATGTAGGAGAGATCTGTCGGTTCATTGAAGGAAATATTAAAGAAGTTGTGGCTAAATAAACAGGATGAGCCTGAGTGTTGATCCTTCTGTTGTAGGTTTTAACTGCTGTTTACGTATGTGTGGTAGTATTATATTGTATATTATATTATTTCTATGTTTAGGTGTGAATCTTATTAAGGAAGATATTTTGTTTTCTTCCTATTTCTGTTGTATGTTCTATTTGTTATTTCCTGAAATTTTGTTAATTTGTCTATCCTTCGGCATTGTCCTTGCTTATTCTACTCCAAGGTTAACTGGAAGAGATCCCATATGGGATAAGTTCGCCTATATACATTATTTATATTGATGCAAAATGTCTTGTAATTGTTTATGTGCAATAAAGAGTTTACATACATACATACATTAGTCGAAATAGCAATGTGAATAAGTTAGGAAGATGATTTGGGAATTCCATGCAGACGACATGGAATTGCGGACGACATAGGAAGGTGACAAAAAAGGAATGTGGGTGAAGTCATCCTGGGCCGTATTTAACTATGTACTCTCTATATATAAGTATGTTTATCGTTTTCTAGTACCCATAGTACAAGCCTGGAGTTTAGTTCAAATATTTTTTTATTTTATTTTATGGCATAGGAAGGCAAACGAGCACACAGGCCACCTGATGGTAAGTGGAAACTGTGACCCATAGACATTCGCATTCACAAGACTGCAAATGCACTGCTAACCCTGAGGACTAAGATGGAATGCCTCTACGCTAGTCATTTCACCGGCTGTCTTATCCCCAAACCGGAACACAACAATTGAACAATTGAACTGACCTCTATCCTCCACACTTCAAGGCCCACCTTCGCCCCACATTTTTCAAAAGCTGGATGTGCTTCTGGCATCTCCTGAAATAAAGAAAAACCAAAATATTAAAGTGCATAATTAGAGTAATAAAAATATGTTTTTCACCTCAGCAGCTCAAACAAGCAGGTTTTGCTGCTTAAAAACAGTGAGCAAAATTCAATTTTGCTGCGAGCGAGAGGCAAAGTAGCTTTTTAATTATTTTTTTTAAATGCCGTGAACAGTGCTGGGGCTACTCACAACATTCGAAAAAAATGAACTTCACTTTGTTCTGTCACTTTCACTTCGATAGGAAAAAAGCGAGAGATAGAAACAACTTGATTCGAAGTTCGATTTTCAAATTCCACACATAGTAGGCCCAAAAAGAAACGCACGTTCGGATGCACACATAACCGTAAAATTGCAAATAAAATTATCTGTTAAAGTTTGAAATGTGTTTATTATAACTATTTTATACAGTAGGTACAATAATTTTTTTATTTAATGTTTTGAAGACAAAATTAATGAAAAATAAGAAGTTTATCATGTATCTACATAATTTTGTTATCGTTTTAACAATCTTTAATTTCGTGACGCGTTTCAGAACGCATTTCAAAAATAGCGGGATTATTGTAGCCAATAGCCATAGACAAGGCCTAGTTAGGTTTTTTTTAAAGCCACAGACTACATAAAGCTGTATAAAGTTGTGTTTGCACTACGGCATTATCAAGTTGAGTGACAGGTTTTATCTGTTTCATGTTTATTTTTTCCCCTTTTTATTTTATTAGTATTTTGCAAAAATGCTTGTGATTGATGCATATGCGATCGTGTCGTTATTTAGTCGTGTATTCACCAAATGGTCACAACGGAAGACCTGCGTTGGCCCTACCAGCTTCACGCTGTGTTGTTCTCGCTGCTGAGGTGAAAAGTTGTATGTCTCACACGAGACCAAAGTTTTTTACGTCTCGTATCTTTGAATTCCTCGCTACGCTCAGGATTCTAACCTAGAATCACTCGCTACGCTCGTGATTCAATAATAGAATCCTTCGCTTACTCGGGATTCAAAATCATCACTCGCAGCAAAAACCAACTTTGCTCTCTTGTTGAACAAATAACTATTTTTTGTATAGGTACAGTTAATGTATTTATCAGCCTATATATAAAATTAATAAATATCAGGGGACCATGTCACACCAATTGACCTAGTCCCAAACTAAGCTCTAGGCTTGTACTATGGGTACTAGACAACGATATAAATACACTTAGCCGCACGGAATTTAACCCAAATATATAACTTCGATTTTTTTTATGTTCTACTAATTTTGTTAAATAAATATCAATCCTACATGGTGCATTGTTATTGACAATAAATTTTCTTTGTCTATATCCGCTATATTTCTTTTGTTTTAAAAAATAAAGTCAACTTATTGCAAAACCGCACAAATCGTTGTTAAGTCACTTTAAGATTTTACGACTTTATGTGTATTAATTGCTGGTTTTATCAATTAATTGCATTACAATAGATACGAGACGTTATTTTAACGACAAAAAGCTATCGAAGATGTCATTAACACCCGCACAAGTCGCTCAAGCAGTATTACTTGTAGAAGAAGGCCACTCTCAGCGACAAGTGGCCACCATCTTAAATGTAGAGCGTTCTAACGTGAAGTACGCATTAAAACGATACCGAGAGACAGGACTCTACACGAGAAGACCAGACAGTGGCGGGGTGAGGTGCACGTCCGCCCGTGATGACCGCTTCATAATTCTGGAAGTGCTTCGAAATCGCTTTCTCACCGCCGTTGAGATAAGACAGAGACTCCATCAAACAAGAGGCGTGAATGTTAGTGAACGTACGGTTAGAAGGAGAATTAAAGAACGTAACCTACGTGCCCGAAGGCCAGCCAGAGGCCCCGAACTCGAGCGGCATCATCGCGTAGCAAGACTTCATTTTGCACGGGAACATTCAAACTGGACTGTAGAGCAATGGGCCAATGTTCTATGGACTGACGAATGCCGAGCCGCCTTGAGAACACCAGATGGGCGAGAACGTGTGTACCGGAGACGTGGTGAACGATTTCTTGCAATAACCACAAGGCAAACAGTAAGTTTTCATGGGGGTTCTGTAATGGTTTGGGGTGGGATTAGTTCAAACGCTCGCACAGAGTTAGTGATTGTGGAAGGTCGTCTCAACGCTACACGATACATCGAAGGAATTCTTCAAGATCACGTTGTGCCGTACGCGGAATTCATCGGAGCCGAATATTTTTTACTAATGCATGATAACGCCCGAGCACACAGTGCACAGGTCGTCGAGCAATACGTATCTGATGTTGGAATTCGGAAACTTCTGTGGCCAGCCCGAAGTCCGGACATGACCCCGATCGAGCACGTCTGGGACATGTTAAAACGGCGTGTGAAGCGAAGTTCCAACCCACCACAGAACCTTCGTGAGCTGAAAACTACTTTAGTGGCTGCTTGGGAAGAGATTCCACAAATGGACATCAAAAACATTATCCACAGTATGCCGGACCGTATGCAAGCAGTGATCAGAGCCAGAGGTGGAAACACGCGGTACTGATTTTGTTTAATTAAAGTTCTACTGTTTTATCACTAACTGAGTTTTAACTCTTTCTTACGTTTTTCATCTTTTAATCGTAAAATCAAACAAATCGCTCTCTAAACAACTCTGTTTAATCACCCATAATTAAATAATAGTAATATAACAATTACAATGTCAACAAAATTAAAATAACAAATTGGGTTAAATTCTGTGCCGCTGAGTGTACTTATATAGAGAAATATATACTTAAATACATAGAAAACATCCATGACTCAGGAACAAATATTCGCGCTTATCACACAAATATCTGCCCCTACCGGGATTTGAACCCAGGACCGCTCGCTTCGTAGGCAGGGTCACTACCAACTTGGCCAGAGCCATGTGATGATATGTATGTATGTTTGTTTCTTTGTGGCGCTCGAGAAACTAAGCGCGTGGACCGATTAAGCATGATTCTGATGATTCTTAATCTGCGCAGCAACCAGACGCCATGTTGTAAAAAAGAAAGTCGACGGACTATGACAAGTGTATTATGATTATTTCATCAGTTTTAGGACTGGACTTTAACGATTTAACGCTGGTTAGAAATTACAAGTTTTTTTTTTGTTTTTTTTATGGCGTAGGAAGGCAAACGAGCACACAGGCCACCTGATGGTAAGTGGAAACTGTGACCCATAGACATTCGCATTTACAAGACTGCAAATGCACTGCCAACCCTGAGGACTAAGATGGAATGCCTCTATGCTAGTCATTTCATCGGCTGTCTTATCCCCAAACCGGAACATAACAATGCGAACACTCCTGCTTGGCGGTAGGTTAATGGATAAGATGGTGGTACCAACCCGGACGGACCCTGCACAAGGTCCTCCCACAAGTACAGTAGTTAGCGACAGTCGGGTTTTTTAAATCTTGCTTTTTAGGGTTCCGTAGTCAAACTAGGAACCCTAATAGTTTCGCCATGTCCGTCCGCAGCCTAGCTCAGAGACTCTTAGTACTAGAAACCTGTAATTTGGCATGAATATCCATATTTTTCTTACTCTTCCTGCCCTACACGTTACGGTTGTTTTTCTTTCTCGTCTACCCCATGATGATGATGATGATAGGTGGGGACGCCCAGCCGAAGCAGGCGGGCAGTCGATTCGGTCAGCCGTTCATTCTGCCCTTCGTCTACCCCATAGTAGGGGATGTCATTGGATAGCTCCTTCAAAATATTGCGGATTTGTGATACTTAACAGTTTTTTGATATAGGGATCCGTTTATGAAATATTAAGCTTTAAAGCACTAATTTTTGTAAGAGTCAAGTGCCCCCCCCCCCCCCACCCCCAACCCCCCTCCCCTCCCTCCCGCTGACGCAAAAAATCAGAAAAATATCTGAAATGAAAGTACATACACCGTGTTTTTTTTGATTAACGATAACTTTAAGGGAACGTTCTTTAGGTCAAATAAAGTTAATTTCCCGAAGACAGACAAATGATAACTGTAACGGTTTTAAAGATATTTAATTTTTAAATTTAATCAGTTTATCACGTTGAGCTGGTCTAAAAGCCTTTAACTGTTTGTGTATGTCACGCCAACATTGACGTATTTGACACTGACACACAATGACTATGAGTTAACTCTAAAGCCCCTTTTAGAATGACCAAAGATACAACATTTCATCACTATGTCCCAAAGAGTTTTTTTTTTGCAATATTTCATAATTAATCTACCACTTAGTTTCCATGGATGGTACCTAGTAATATGCCGAAGTTATCGTAAATGAAAAAAAAACACGGTGTATAACGAATTTAAAAGAAAAACTACTTATCACGACTAAATATTGACTTGATTAATTCTTGAAATACAGGCATGGTCAGTCATGCTTTTGCTCGGTTTCCGATTTTTTTTAAGTTTTGCTTGTCCGACTCGAACGCAATGACCTCTCAGTGACTAAGTCATAAAGAGCCAATAAACTAACCGCTGTGTCATAGCTCGTCGACGCTCGACGACGAATTAATAAGTTCGTATTTACCCGTGGAATACCCAATGTGACGTCATGTCAATTATTATCGGATATAATATGAGTCACAGATACAGCAGTTCCTAATAGGTACTAGGTTCTTCTTTAGATACCTTTTAACGCTGTTCTCTCCATCTGTTAGATCATTTTTAGGGTTCTGAAGTCAAACTTGACGTGTAAAAGTGCCCGTGCGGCCTACTTACTGAATAAACATCTTTTATCTTTTTTTTTTTTTTAAACCAGGAACCCTTATAGTTTCGCCATGTCCGTCCGTCCGTCCGTCCGCAGCCTAGCTCAGAGACTCTTAACTCTTAGTACTAGAAAGCTGTAATTTGGCATGACATATTACTCACACCAACAAAGTGGTAAAATAAAATCTAGTTTTTTTTTTTTAGTTTACTTACGCTACACGTAACGTGGGGATTAATTTTGTTTTCTTGTCTCCCCCATATTGTAGGGTGTTATTGGATAGGTCTTTCAAAAATATTGCGGGTTTGTACAAATACATAGTTAGTCAGGGAGGGTTATGTGTCCGACTCTATGTTTCCTCGTATCTAATTAATATATGGATAATCCGATTTTAATAAATTATACGATTAGATTCGTCTTAACTACTAAAATGTCGTAGGCTATATATAAATTATTAAAAATGAAAATGGCGGATTATTTTAAAGTAAAAATTATTAATTATTTTTATTTAGTACTGTTAGGCGATGGGAGTACTGTTAGGCGATGGGCTTGCAACCTGTCACTAATACGCTGGTAAACATCTTAGCCTATTTGTGCAAAGTGTGGTTACAGAATTATCAACAAGTTTTAAAAGTTGTTGGTAATTCTTTAGCTCTGCCTACCCCACTTTGGGAATTAAGGCGTGAGTTTATGTATGTATGTAAAAATTACGTAGACGATAATATCAAAAAATACAGTAAGTAGGCTTTTTAAAACTTGCATTTAAGACTTGTTAAATAAGGTAAAAAAAAAAACGAAACATACCTTAATTGTAAATAAACACAGAATTTGCGTCAAGGTTTAACAACTGAACGATGCCAAAACAAATGTAAATACCGACGACAACGATCTGCAGCGACTACCAAGCGATGTGTGCGATGCCGAGGTCAATATGATAATGAATTGCTCACCAAATACGAGTCCCAAATGGGGAAGCCCGCACCTACCTTTATAGATTTATATAATGCTAGACTAAGTAGTACCATTGTAACATTAAATATATTTAAAAAATGACTGACTGCCGAGTTTCTTGCGGCGTTTCTTCTCAGCAGTGGTCTCCTCTTGTGAAGCGCTGGTAGGTTCTTGACGTGTAAAAGTGCCCGTGCGGCCTACTTACTGAATAAATGTCTTTATCTTTATCTTTACGTATTTTAAATGAGTTGTTCGGCCATTCCATGTTGCGTTTGTCAAATAAAGCCATTCAGTCAATAAGTTTCTGTCAAAAAATTAATTTTTGGGACAAGCTTTTATAGCCAACTGTACTTCTTTTTTGCAAAATCTTTATCCGCTTATCAAGACCAAACTATTGAGCCCTGACACGGTGGGTCTACGGTAAGTATAGCGGAGATCCTGTCGCCACCTTCCGACTCCATCATCAGATCAGCTCTTAGATACCATAATATTGCATTGTCATCGGGTTTACATTATGTGGTCCAAATTTCAGCCCGTTCTGTTGACGGGAAGTGGGTCAAATTTAACTTGCAAGATTTGACCCGTACATACATGCATTGACAGATAAATAAAAGCTTGTAAATAATATATTTGAGGACCTCCTAAGGCCCACCATACAACGAAATTCTTCAAAGGAATATGAATCTATTGTGAATGAATTAAAGTCAATTTTTTTATTTGACAGGGACTGTGTAGATAGGGACAGTGGGAATCTCGTTAATCCATTCATGCGCGTCACTAATTAGATGACGAGGCATTTGGCTAATATTGAATAAATCCACATGTAACCATCGTCCTTAGTGACACGTTTAAATAATCATTATGGACGAAGAGGCCGACGTCCCCATCACTAAAGGCGACCCCCGTGAATTTGAATTTGCTGGAAAAAATTAGGCTTGCTCTCCCGATATTAAAAAAACTACTAGCGAAAGTACATTGAGGGACCTAGGGAGCTGCAATGGTGCCCAGCTAACACCCCCACCGGAATAACCCAGTGACCCAGGGCTGTCAGTCCAGCAGCCCATCAGTGACCGTAGTCATCCGGTTGAATGCACCCCAATTCATATGAGATCCTCTTAGTACAAGTCCTGGGACATGTCCCATCATCTTCTTAGGAAGCCCTACGAGGGTCGTGAGCTCTTTAAAAGAGCGATAACCCCAAACACCACGCCAAGACAGCGTGCAGGACGTGGCCCGGACACACTCTCTGCCGGATAGACCCAGTCTACTCGCTACAAGCTCAACAAGCTCATCATGGCCGCCGTACTTCGACCGCTTTGCACGATGAGCATCGTCTAACTCCCCACGACCCGAGACTATCTGTGCATCCACAATCACACCCACACCGTCCCTCACGGCAATGATGTCCGGCTTCCTGAGACCCACTGCCGTCCTGATACGAGGCTCAAGCTCCACTCTCCAACCCTGGCCCTCCATCGCTTTCGCGACAAAACCGACCACGCAGTCATGGCGCTTAATCCGGCCGCCGTGTGTTCTGTGACACTGCTGGATAGTGTGAGCAGTAGTTTCACGGACCATGCACCCTGCACGGCACTTCAACTCCCGCTCACCCCCCACCCTGCGTCCCCGAGAGTTCCTTACTCTCGAGGGGAGCGCATTAACGTGACAGTGCACGAACTGCACGTAGTCCCGGCCAGAATACTGTGCACACTGCTCCCGAATCCACTTAGTGGACGCGGAAGTGCGCGACGACTCACGCAACTCGAACCCATCGCACGACGCATGCAAAGCGTTACGCCAATACTGCGTCACAGACCTTCTGTGAGAAGTTGGGTTCACTGCAGAGAACCGATTGACCTGACGATTCGCCCACCGCAGTTTCCTCACGATCCGCTTGGACCGAGCAGCGGCATTGGCAACCACCCACTCCGACGTCGCCAGGCCACCGTACCTCACCGAGATGAGATTCGGCACCCAGGTCCGCAAAGAGGGCACACCTAAGCCGCCGTCCTTAACTGCAGCGTGAAAATACGCCGTTGGGACATCTTTCGGTAGCCTCAACCAGGATCGGATGGATTTCCGGATCTGGATGTCGAGCATTCTTAACCTGTCATCCGAGATTGTACCCAACACTAAACCGTGTAAGAACCTCGGAATAAGGTGCCCCCTCGCAATTTCGAGCCGCTGCTGCGGTTTGAGGGGAGCCTTAATGATATTAACTAAGGCCTGCTGCATAGAGCGCTCTAACATCACGCATCCAGCCACTCGGAAGTCAATACCAAGGTAACGCCAACGCTCCACGCAAGACACCTGCTTAATTAACCGACCACCGATCCGAAAAGACTTCACGGTGGGGTAATGCGCCTTCTTACGATGGCCATCGGGTACCATTGATAGTACCGAACACTTGGAGTGGCCTAAGGAGAGACCCACTGACCTGGCCGACATGTCTACAGAGTTGATGGACTCCTGCAACCCTACTTTTGAACCTCCAAGAGACAGAGAAGAGAGAGAGAAATTGAAGAGAGAGGATTTATAGTTACTCCCGCCGTTTACCCGCGCTTGCTTGAATTTCTTCACGTTGACATTCAGAGCACTGGGCAGAAATCACATTGCGTCAACACCCGCGAGGGCCATCGCAATGCTTTGTTTTAATTAGACAGTCGGATTCCCCTTGTCCGTGCCAGTTCTGAGCTGACTAAAATCAAAATAAATTCTACTTTACTTCCTTTGCACTAGGATCTTTATTTCAATGGCTGTATTATGTACTATTTTTAGTTCAAGGAGCCTCAGGAGGTTAAAAAGTAGCCTATGTGTTAATACAAGGTATAAGCTGTCACATCTCGATTCCAAATTTCACCGAAATCAGCCCGGCCGTTACAGCTGAGGACCAAAGTAGCACACGAAATCCATTTATATTAACTAGCTTCTGCCCGCGACTTCGTCCACGTAGATTTCCCTCGGATTTTTCGATTAAAAAGAAAAAAAGAAAATAGCCTATGTGCTAATCCAAGGTATAAGCTATCACCATTCCAAATTTTACCAAAATCCGTCCAGCCTTTTCAGCGTGAAGGTGTAACAATATAACACACACTTTTGCATTTATAATATTAGTGAGATTAGTACTGATTTTAGGGTCATACTCAGATTTAAGTTACCGTCTTTCCTGTGGACATACCCAAAGTTAACGTTTTCAAGGCCTAATTTTCTGTCTAAACCCACATCCTCATAAACGCCGGCAGGTCTACTTTAGTCCTAGCAAATAAAAACATACCTTATATGCACACAATGCCTTTAACTTGACAACAGGAGAGACCACTTTTGTTTTTGCGAGTGTATGACCCTTTATGAATTTACCTTAATGTAACAGCCTGCCCTGCAAACCACTATTCACTAACTAAACCTAAAAAAAACTAAAATTAAAACATTCTGTTATCAAATCACATATAAGTAGGCACTCAACTCGCGTGATAAGGAAAACCGTTGGTACTTGTGTCAATGCGATGGTATTTAATCAAATATTTATGGAATTTACACATTTACTAATAAAGAAAAAAATACAAAATGGCTACTCACGTTGTCGTACGATGAGATAGAAAATTTACTGTAATAGCTCTAAAATGAAATGTATACATGCACACAACCCACACTCACACAGACACAACATTCACACAATACACACACGATACACTCTTAACACTCACACACATAATGGCGGGCATAATCTTAGATTTTTTAATTTCTTTCTGTTCCTTTCATATTTGATATTATTTTTATGTTATATTTTACTTACCTCCAATAAGTCTGTACCGTAAACCTAAGACTTGCTATTAACTCCACTTGTTTCCGGGGTGGGGGCCTGGAGATCTGTATTACAGGATCACTCCTAGTTCGAACTCCAGACCCTCACAAAGGTTTATTTACTTAAGTTATTAATTACGCTTACGTAAGTTATTCCCATAATATCCGTTGTGAGGTGAAATAAACGTTTTTATTATTATTATTATTATTTTCACGTAATAAGGGCTTATAGTACTGTTAGGCGATGGGCTTGCTACCTGTCACTAATATACACTGTTAAACCTCTTAGCCTAAAGGTGCAAATTGTGGTTATCAACAAGTTTTTAGAGTTGTTGGTAATTCTGTAGCTGTCTACCCCACTCTGGGAATGAAGGCGTAAAGGTATGTATGTATATATGTAGGACTAGTTTTTATAGTAACTTCTTAAAATTTTCTTAAAGTAGACAAAATTTGCTATAATAATTATGAGACTAGAGTTGTCCCTGCTGACCGTTTCCGTTTCCGAGATAAAGCTTTTCAAAATTCATATTTTTTTCTAACTGCAATTTTTTGAATAACCTTGACGACCGACTATTCGCCGGGGCTGCGACGAAAACCAGCTTCAATCTGGCCAGGTTACCTCCTATACGAGACTGCTAGGTTTAATACAGGAAAGATGCCAAGATGCAGAGATGCCAAGATGCCAAGATGTGGATGTAAGGACGGATGCGATGTATACGGCTGCCTAGTCGAGAATGCACGTCCAACGTGTTGTGAGAGAATATACTTAGCTAGTCACATACATACATACATTAAATCACGCCTGTTTCCCGGAGGGGTAGGCAGATACCACTTCTTTCCACTTGCTACAATCTTGACAAATTTCTTTCGCTTCTTCAACATTCACATCGAGTCATGCACGCATGTCGGTTTCGGGTACTTAAGATGCCGAATTTCAAATATTGGAATTTGATTCGAAAAAGTACGCCTAGGGCGGCCCCTTCCGACCCTTCCACTCACTTTCGATCTGTATATCTCTGTCGTCAATCTTCTTTCATTCTTAGCTAGTTATTAAATGGACGCAGTTCTGCAATCGGTAACCAACCCACAAAGATTTTGCAAACGGGAACCAACCCACAGTACCTATAAAGCATGACAGTTGACATTTTAATAAAAATAAAAATATATATCAGGGGACAATCTCACACCAATTACCTAGTCCCAAACTAAGCTCTAGGCTTGTACTATGGGTACTAGACAACGATATAAATACTTATATAGAGAAATAAATACAATACATAGAAAACATCCATGACTCAGGAACGGGGTCCGTTCATTTGACCGAAATACGTTTGGCCGAATGAGTCGTTTGGCAACTGTTTCATTTCCCAACCCGCATATATTTCTGTAACTGTGAATATTTCAGGATTTATTTTTGTACCATTGTGTAGACTATAGGTTAGGTTAGGTTAGCTATTTTTTAAAAAATCTGAAATATTTACAGTTACAGAAATATAAGCGGGTTAGGAAATGAAACAGTTGCCAAACGACTCATTCGGCCAAACGTATTTCGGTGAAACATTAGTGAACCCTCAGGAACAAATATTCGCGCTCATCACACAAATATCTGCCCTTACCGGGATTTGAACCCAGGACCGCTTGCTTCGTAGGCAGGGTCACTACCAACTAGGCCAGCGCGTCGCGTTTATTGCCAAATCTTTGTGGGTTGGTTCCTGTTTGCAGAATTGCGTCCAAATATAATACGGTATGGCCGTGTGGTTGCCGGGTTAGAATAGTGCCACTCCATGTCTTCCCGCGGATGTCGTAAGAGGCGGCTAAGGGAATAAAGGCTTGTAGTACTGTTAGGCGATGGGTTTGCAACCTGTCACTAATACGCTAGTAAACTTCTTAGCCTATTTGTGCAAAATGTGGTTACTGAATTATCAACAAGTTTTTAAAGTTGTCGGTAATTCTGTAGCTCTGCCTACCCCATTCTGGGATCACAGGCGTGAAGGTATGTATGTATGTATAATACGGTAAATAGTACTTACAATGACTTTTATCTTTTACACGACTGGTAGCGTTGACGGCGATCTATTCACTGTTCATTTTAAACTGCTTCGGGTTTTTTATTGTCATTTTTCCTTATTTTTTATAATTATTTATTGCGTAGATTTGCATGGTGGCGTTTCTGAGTCAAGTTCAATATGAAAAAGAACAAAGCTGACATTTTTGTGACGGAGCCGTCTATGGTCTGTATATGGTCTGTAGCTGCATAAAAGAGGTTATAACCAAGGCCCGGAAAAACGCTCGTCATTCCAAACACTAAACACTGTTCCATACAGTAGAGACTTCCTTATTTTTTTTATTTTTTTTTTTTTTTTTTTTTATATCATAGGAAGGCAAACGAGCACACAGGCCACCTGATGGTAAGTGGAAACTGTGACCCATAGACATTCGCATTCATAAGACCGCAATCCTAATCCTATGTCCTTTAATATTTAATCTTTTTTATTATTATTTGACAGTTTTTTCTATACCATCATTAATTTATATTCAGGGACATAAAGTAATGGGGGATTCTCTTGGGGTTTTTGACAAGTAAAGAAGGAGAAAGATGGAGTCGCTTTCTTAATTGTTTTTTTTTTTGCATATTTTGTTGTTTAATGGATAGTAATTATGTATTAATATAATATGCAGTTTTGACGCTGCCATCTAGGCGCGCTAAAACTATCTCTATCTCCAATTCTTCGCGCGGAAGCACATAAAGCCATCCCTTTTCATGGCACAGTAGGTGGTCTGTTTATGCTGCCCTCCTACGGAGAAAAGGCGCATGTGCAATTAATTCGTAGAAGCATATTAAACTCTCATGGGTTATAATAAGGTTGGATTTTCAATACAATTCATATAGTAGATACGCCTTTTCTCCTTAGGAGGGCAATATGGTTGACCTCGGTTTACCATTCAGTCTCGGGTTAAGGTTTTTCTGAATCCCTTTTTATTTGTGTTATTCATTAATTTCATGTCAAAAACGAATGTCCTGATGATCATTTTACATATCACGAATTCCATAATTTCGATTTGTATAATAAACAATCGATATAATATTCATGATGCATAAAACGAAATGCATAATTTCAAATACTATGTTATAAATTAAAAAATAAATATTTCTAACGGCTTTCATTACTATTAATGTGGACACAGTTCTAACCTAGCCTAACCTAGTTAAAAGAAATTGATTTAAAATGCATTATAACAAGAAAATTATAGTTATACTAAATGAGTGTTATGTTATTCGATTGTATGTGAGATAAAATTATACATTTGGTTTTTATGCTAAACGTTCATTATGCTTTTCGTGATTATGTAGTTAGATGAAATTATACAAAATGTTTTATACTGATTGAAGCGCACCCATGTTTTATACATAACTAGCTGTTGCCCACGACTCCGTCCGCGTGGAATTATTAATTACGGCAGCCTAATTTATCTAATCCGCTTATTTTTTAAATGTTAACCCCTTACAACCATTTATTTATTTATTTATTTATTTTATGGCATAGGAAGGCAAATGTGACCCATAGACATTCGCATTCACAAGACTGCAAGTGCACTGCCAACCCTGAGGACTAAGATGGAATGCCTCTATGCTAGTCATTTCACCGGCTGTCTTATCCCCAAACCGGAACACAACAATGCGAACACTGCTGTTTGGCGGTAGGTTAATGGATAAGATGGTGGTACCAACCCGGACGGACCCTGCACAAGGTCCTCCCACAGTTAAAAGTAGCCTATGTCCTTTCTCAGGCTCTTGACTATCTGTGTACCCACTTAAATCGGTTCTGTAGTTTTAGTGTGAAAGCGACACAGACAGACAGACAGAGTTACTTTCGCATTTTTAATATTAGTTAGGATACGGAAGTCTCTAGGTAAGGAATAGGGTTAAAAATTAAAATAACGAGCGTTTTTTCCGAGCCTTGGCTATAATTATTTATAAAGTAGTCTTGTTTAAAACCAGTTTATCTGGTTTAGTCTCGTTTCCAAGTTACTTTTACGTAATACCTTACCTTACTAGAGGTTCCTTACTAGAGGACACCCGTGACTTTGTTTGTGTAGAATTAGGTGTACGATACTCCCCCTATTAAAATTTTGGGGGGGTTTCATTGCCGTACATATTATCTTCTTAGTGACGTAGGGTCATCTTGCCCTTATCGGAAAATTGCTGTGACATACAGACAGACACTGAAGCCTCTCTCACCATAAGGGTTCTTACCCGACTGCCGAAGGAGAAGGGTAATGTGTTTATCAGCCAATATTGAATGTAGGTATGTTGGTTCCTTTGTGTCACTCTAGAAACTAAACGCCTGGACTGATTTTGAGGATTCTTATGTCAATCGATTTGTCTTAATATTGTGATATGATAGTAATTTAAATTTAATACGGCGGCAATCAGACGCCATATTGTAAAAAACCGGCCAAGTGCGAGTCAGATTCGCGCACGAAGGGTTCCGTGCCATTATCTATAAAAAATCTTGTTTGTTGTTACGGACAGACAGACGGACAGACGGACAGCGGAGTCTTAGTAATTTTAAACCAGGAGGAGGAGTATCATTAAATAGGTATTTAAAAACCGGCCAAGTGTGAGTCGGACTTGAACACGAAAGGTTCCGTACGATTATCTATACAACATTAGCAAAAATCTGCAAAAAAATCACGGTTGTTGTACGGCAGCCCACCTTTTTTTTTTTTTTTTTAAAGTGAAAATACCACTAAATATTCTGTGAATATTTCAAGCGTATATGCCTTTATTAATATCGAGCAAAAAACGGCAAAAAAAACACGTTTTTTGTATATCTGTACGTCACAGCAGAGTTTCTCAGCAACTACGAATGCTATAAACTTAAATTTGGCATAGTTGTACAACTGGCTTACCCGCATCTATTTTTAGTAAAAAATAATGAAATTAATTGTATTAATAACTAGCGGCCCGCCAGCGGCTTCGCCCCGCTGCAAATTCCTGACTTTCCCGGTGGATTTTTCAATTTTTCTCGCCGTAAAAACCATCCTTGAACTTCAACGAACATTTAAAAAAAATAATTGGCCAAATTCGTCCAGGCGTTGTTGAGTTATGCGCTTACCAACACATTTTGCGATTCATTTTTATATTATAGATTGAAAAGGAGTCTAGAATGGGGGGTTGAAAAATGAAAGTGGTTTGTTTATAGCAAATGGGGTGTCATATAAAAGGGAAAATGGGGTGTCATATAATCTGCAAATTTCAAAACTATATTTTTTATTTATTTATTTGAGGAGATCCAACAGCAACATAACAGAAATAGAACTTAAAATAGATGTAGAAAGACAATGATGATTTATGATGTACTTTTTGATTTGTACCCGAAAATCTATGCCTCCAATCGAATCGATCTATTAGTTTGGGAGATACGAAGCTACAGACAGACCGTCGGAGACAACAGGTATACGCTTGAAATATTCACAGAATATTTAGTTGTATATTCACTTTAAAAATACATAATAAAATTAAAATTAAATAAATATTTAAGGCTGGCCCGCCATACAACAAACGTGTTTTTTTGTGCAGTAAGTTTGTAGCAGTTAGAATCTTTAAGTTAAACTGTGGACAGACGGACAGACGGACTTGGCGAAACTATAAGACGACGCGCTGGCCTAGTTGGTAGTGACCCTGCCTACGAAGCTAGCGGTCCTGGGTTCAAATCCCGGTAAGGGCAGATATTTGTGTGATGAGCGCGAATATTTGTTCCTGCGTCATGGATGTTTACTATGTATTTAAGTATATATTTCTCTATATAAGTATTTATATCATTGTCTAGTACCCATAGTACAAGCCTAGAGCTTAAATTGGGACTAGGTCAATTGGTGTGACATAGTCCCCTGATATTTATTATTTATTATAAGGGTTCGTTGTTGACTATGGAACCCTAAACAAGGATGTAGGGATGAAGGGTTGTAAAGAATACTCAATAATATATTGCATGTACTTACTATAATTTCAAATTCTACCGTTCATTCTACATAATCACATTTTTACCACATAAATACAAAATTTTATAAAAAAATCGTAGTTTTTGCATGATCTACTACTTTTTCAAAAGCATTTATTACCCAATGACTGGATTGATACACACTTAAAAAATTGAGGTTCAAGCTAAAATAACCGGACTAAGTATGAAATAATAGAAATAATAAAAAAAACATACACTACCAAAATAAGAATCGAAACTACTGATGTCTTTAATTGTTTGTGTCCATCGCATTTTATCCCATTAAAAAAAACAAATCTTTTTTTACAAGCTTTTTTTAACTTGCAATACTATGTAAGGGTCAAATCTTGCAAGTTAAATTTGACCCAATTCCCGTTAACGGAATGGGCTGAAATTTAGACCACATTATGTAACCCCGATGACAATGCAATATTATGGTATCTAAGAGCTGATCTGATGATGGAGCCGGAAGGTGGCGACAGGATCTCCGCTATTCTTAACGTAGAGCCACCGTGTTAGGACTCAATAGAGAGAGAAAATAAAGGACAACCGGAAACCAAAACTTGTCACAAAAATTGTTTTTTAACAGAATCTTATTTGAACATTTGAATTGCTAATAAATCATCTAGAAAAACAAATTGGAAAATTAACGAGAAAACTTTACAATTGAGAATGGGAAAAAATGCAATGTCGAAATTTTTACAAAAATATCTAAGGAAGTTTATTATAAGAGTAAATAAAATTTAAATAAGAAGGAACTTCACAAAATGCTCGTTGACTGATGGTCTTAGAAATAAACGTTTTACTCTGGCCACGCCAGATTTTGATTTTGCCTATTCTACCCGGAGAAACCATATTGCTTTTGACATGTTATCATACTGTCAACGCTATGCTAGCTTTTATTTACTTGACAGTAATGGGGGCAGAGTTTAAAAAAAGATGGTCTTATCGAATTAAACAGGCCAAAACTGCCCTCCTAAGCTAATACGCAGTATGTCAAATAAAATTCCTGTAGCATTATCAACCTTATTACTAAGAGAAGAGAACTCAAACTGCTTTGGTTATTGATTTTGGGATATTACTTATTTGCTTAGGAGGGAAGAATAGTGGCCTAGTGTCATTTTTACATATGTAACGTTATTTCTAGACCAAACAAACTAGATAAAAAACTATATCTACAACATAAACGTATCTTCAGGTTAATAAAATAAATTTCCGCGTCTAAAATCTAGGTTGGAATATCAATAAGCTAAACTATTCAAAATCCAAGAAACAAAAGAAAGTCGTCGTTATTTAAACTAAAATATTGCGATTAAAATATAATGATTATACATGTATATTAAAACACCTGTTCTTATAATTTATAATAACCATCTCTATTTGTCCTTTCCTAAGTGATAACTCTATGTTTAGATATTGTAATAATATTAAAAAATATATATTTTGTTACAATAAAAACTACATAATTAAAATTTACCCGATTGCGTCAGAAGATTTTTTTAAATTAGATATGTGGCGTTAGATTCGTTTTGGTTGTGGAAGTGACATCACAGTAATGAGAGGGGGGGTTATTTTTTTCAAGTAACATTTATATTTATTATGTAGACAACAATATAAAAATGCATTTGCATGAGATTTTAAAGCATTACTGTGGTTTGCCAAATAAATGTATTTAATGTATAACCAAATGCATGAAATTATACGCATAAATACAAAGAAAGACACCATGAAGATATATCACTTATAAAAAGGTTTGATACCTATCAAATTCATGAAAAAAATACAAATTTTTCATATTTAGTATCACTTAGAACATGTCAAATAGAGTCTTAATATACTAAAATTACATAATCTATGATCCACAGTACATAATCACATGAATGGATAATAACGATTAATATATACGTAGTACTATATAGCAAATAATATATATAAATTAGTCTTAAGAAAAAGAAATCTTGTATGTTAAATATTGTATGTAATAATTATAGGTGATGCAAACCGGTTAACCGGTTAAAACGGGTATTTTTTAACCGGAACATATAATTTGCCGAACCGTAAGTAATCAAAAATGCCACGAAAAATAATTATTACAACAGAAATGTATCTTACGAACACTGTTATAATGATTTTTTATCAAAATTTATTAATGCCAAACGTAATGCTTTGTGCGTAATGATTCTTAATCAGAACACTTACTAACTGTATGTATCTATAAACAACGTGATTTTCTTTTTAACATTTAGTAAAGTACTTGATTCTTCTTTAAATTAATTTTAGTGCCAAAATTTTCCGCTTTCTCCAAGTAATCCAGAAACTGGAAATTTACCAGCTTGGTAACGGTTTCGGTTTCGTCAGAGATCGAGTGAGAGCGAGCGAGAGAGGAGCACAAACCCGAAGAACCTTTTTAGACCTATTGCTTATTATTATTACTACCTGCTGGCCGCATGAAAGTCGTTTATAGTTATTCCCTCGGGAACTACCCAATTTCCCGCGATTAAAAGTGGCCTTTGCCGTTCCTCGGCATTCAAGCTATCCTTAACTAAATTTTATCATAAACGGTTCAACATACAAGACAAAGTTACTTTCACATTAATAATAATTACGGTACGGATAATCATAATTAACATTCATTAGGCGCTTTTTAACCCCTTTCCAAAATGGAGGGGTGGTGCCAATAAGTTTAACGTATGTATCTCTGTATTTGTCTGTGGCATCGTGTGTCTCAAACGTATTTAACGATTCGAACGCGGTTTAATAAAAGTCAGTTTTACCAGATTAGTTTTATAGAATGGCCTCCACGATCCCCAGGTTTGCGCTTGAAGGCATAATACTAAACATAAAAGGCACCCTATGGTTACTGCTACAAGGTGGAAATTTCAATGTTACTAAAATACGTATTGCGTTTTACGAAGTTACGTATGACACCAGATTTTGACTATTTATTTGTTTAATCTCTATTGCACAAAAACAACATAAATGGTTAATGGGAATTTTCGTGGCATTTTTGACCGGTGTTTATCGACTTTTACATTTTCATACAACTTTCCTTCTTAATAAGAGAAACTAAAAATCCTGATATGAAAAACCTTGCTTACGTGTCGTTTTGCAAACACCATTATTTTTACAACGTACCATATATTAAAGCTTTCAGATTTAATTGGGAGATTTAAAAATATGGAAAAAAAACTTTCGATTTTGAGAATATTTTACTTTTGACACGAAATTTATTTTTGTTAAATTAATTAAAAAGTACTTTAAATTAAAAGTTACTTGCAAATAAAAATGGGGTATTTTTTATACATGACGTTAACGTTGACGTTAAAAATTACTATGATATGTAGCTGTGTGTAGCAGAGCTCTAATATAATGGTCGATGATAGTCACTCCGATACAACTGTCAAATTTAACTAGACACTTCAACACTAGCAAAGGTTTTTCTTGTCATAAAACTAAAATGGTTTGACGTCGGCTACCAAAACAGTTAAAACCTAAACGATCGTTTATCAAAGGAAATAAATAAAGTTTTGAGCGTATCTCCACAGCCATGTATATCTAAAATTTCATATTTCATTGTAAAATATACCATTAACATTGGCCAGGGACCAAACGGTCCGCTTACAGTCCCCTATAAGACAAACGTGACAATGTAAGGCAACAGGTGACATTTCAATGTACATGCCAGTTTTTTTTGGTCATGAAGAAGGCAAATGAGCCCACAGCTGGGATTTGTGACATTTTCTCCTCAAGACTACAATCTAAAGACTGCAGTCCTAAGACCGCAAATGCAGTGCCAAACCTGAGGACTAAGATGGAATGCCTCTATGCTAGTAATTTCACCGGCTGTCTTATCCTTACGCGAATGCTGCTTGGCGGGAGATTAAAGGATAAGATGGAAGAAGGATAAGCTGACATGAAGCCCAGTGATGTATAACCGAAAATGGTCACCTATCACCTGTTATTTTCTAGGTTTGAGAAATGGGACTGGTTCTTCGCACGTTAGCTACTTGTCATATAAGTGAAGATATGACGAATAATTTGTTTTGATTCAGTCAATGGCTGTGGAGGAATATTATCTACAAACAAATAAATTATCTCAATGCTTTCTTGGTACTACGTATAAGTTAAACGTATCTTTGGGTAATGCTACACACGCTGGCTTCTGCCTTAGGTCTTCAAGGTTCTCCGCCCCAATGTCAAACTCCTGCATGATATTCGCAAACATGACAAAGCTCATGGTTGTTACTAAAGTTTGGCCTATGCACGTTCTCTTCCCAATGCTGAAAGGTAGGAAATGCGGGATGTTTTTCTTTACTGACACAACTTCTTTTTCCGTCTCTCTTGTTTTATCAATAGGTCCTGTTCTCTCGCTGTCAGATTCCATGCCAGAATCGCATTGGGAGCTTCTCCGGACACGAATAGTACTGCGCTCCAAGAATCGAGACGGATCAAATTTCTCAGGCTCGCTCCAATATTTCTCTGATGTGTTTAACTCGTAATTGTTAATGAAAACTACAGTACCTTTCTCGACTCCAAATCCGGCTACTTCTGCATTTTCTGTGGCCACGTGAGGTACTATAGGGGACGATGCATATCTGAGAACTTCTAAGATAGTCGCTTCAGTGTAAGGCAGGCTGCTTCTATCCAGAAGACTGATAGCTCGTTTTCCTTTAGTCAGACCTTCGATTTCTGACCTGATCTTCTTTCCTACTTCATGATCTCTAGCAACAGCAGCCAGACACAGCATGACCAAATTACCAACAGACGAATGTCCACCCAAGAAGTCTTCAAGCATAAAAATGATTGTGTTTCTGTCTACTGTAGGATCATCATGCAATACTCTGAGAAGACCATCGAGGAAATCCTTTTCTGGTGCTTCAGTATCTAAATTAGATTCCCTCTGCTCGACAATTCTAGACAAAATGAAGGAGCGGATTTCTTGAGACCAGTTGGAGAGTTTATCCATATGTTTCTTGTAGAACGGTGAAAGCCAGGGGAGGAAGTCTACTGCGTATCCTTGATTGATTTCCCAGAAGATCTCATCGAAATGGTCGACGATCTTTCGGAATTCCACGTCGTCCTCGTCAAAACGGACGTTGCACATGTAATGCGAAAACATGTTCATAGCTGTGGACATTAAGAGCGGTTTTAGATTGATGGCGGATTCTGTGGATCTTGAGATCTGCTTCAGGGTTTGGACCAGTTCAATGGCTTCGAAAGTAGCGACGCTGCCGATTCGGGCGAAGTTGTCTGTGTGCTGTTTCGGGCCACAATGGCGGCGTGCTAAGTTTCGTCTTCGCAGTTGCAGGTTCGACCAATCGCAGAGCGCCAAAGCTGTTGGCAAGGAAATAACAGTGTTATTAAGAGGTTTTATCTACACACATATCATAAGTCCTCTATTGTGCGTTCAAAACCCGTAGGAAATGACCAGAATTATTATAACCAATTTCACTATGAGAACTTTCTTGTCTGTGGTAGTATTATTACATAAAGATTTTAGTAAGGTTATGAGTTTATATTTGGAACAGCTTATGCTTATGCTTTTTGGCTATTCTAGTATTCATAGATATTAAAACAGTCATAGACTCGAAACGTCAATTCAGTATATTTTTTTTAAATATAAACTGCACGACATTTGATCTCGAGTGACTTGAGAATAGGGACTTCATTCGATTGTCTATGAATTAAAAAAAACAGTTGTCTTGAGGGAGGAACGAAGTGCCGCCATTATTGTTGTCATTTGTTTGTTGGTTTTTTGCTGTTACGACAGAAGGATAATTCCTAACTTATGAATATGATATGATATGTGTAGATAAAGTAGTGTATGCAACTGTACATAATTAGGCCTTAAAACACTTGTGTGATCCTATTACTCTCTACTCGTACTTTAAGGCCTCTCATTATGCATCAGTTGCATAAACTACTATTATCTAACTTTACACTTAGTCGCTTCGGACACAGTTGTGATTGTTGTGCATAAGCGTCTTGATTATACACGGTAATTTTTTATCGGTGATCAGGAGTTGAAAATTATTAATAAGCAACAATAATGGAAATAATTGACAACAATTCATTTTGTGCTAAAGTAGTAAAATAAAATACCGTTTCTACATTTTACACTGCTGATTACAGTAAAAATATATTTGGATTTTTTTATGCAGTAGTTTTGTTTATATTTAGGAAAAACAGTAAAAAAAGTTGGATTGTGAATGTTAGGAATACACTTATAGTGCCCTTAGTCCATTTATTACCAAAGGAATTCAAAAAAATATACAACTGTCATGTTGTCTGACGGATTACTTGATTCTAACGACACGCTTTCGATTCTACGCAAAATAGTTTATTAATTTTAATGGCGTCTACAAATTACGTAATTATTTTAATTAAATTACGCAAAATAACAAATTTGTGAACGAACGGCAGCGAATGATTGACAAGTGAGTCAAATGATGACATGACAGTCAGTTCTGTTTATGTTTAAAGTTACTTTATTTTTATTTTATATCAGGCTAAGATCACGACATCAGTATTCCTAACTTTGTATATACGGTCTTTTTAATGACTATTTCTTTAATAAATTATTAACGACGAATTTAAGTTAAATAAAGAAAAACCAAGAAATATGGGTAGTCTAATTTTTAACCAGCTATTATAAACGCGAAAAAACAATAATGCTTTTTTTTTTGAAATGTTGTCAATTGAATGATTGATGTCTCAAACAAATAACTCACTGTTTAATTTATTTGAGTTAATGATATTGTTGAAACCAATCACCACTGGATACATGGACATCCTATCTTACATCAATTATTGAAGTGAAGTAGATACGTCAAGTGCCATCGCTTTGGCGGGAAATTTGACGGATATTACGTCAGTAAACTTGTAATCTTATTAGTTACATACATATATACATAAACTCACGCCTTCATTCCCAGAGTTATTTATTAGTTAAGAGGTTGTAAACTCATATGTACTCTGAACAATTAGTAGGGTGATAATTAATTTCAATTAAAAGTTATTTTCTTGATGACCGAAAATAAGTACCGTCGGTAACAAAAGCTTGTCCCAAAAATGAAATTACCATTACGGACATTTTTAATTTAAAATTAGAATTTAAAGACTGCAATCCTAAGACTGTAAATATGATGAATTACATTTATTGTTTTAATAAGTCAATGATGACTGTACAACATAATGGTGCATTTGGCAATAACAATGTTTTTTTAAACAAAAGTTATTAATAGAAACGTATGCAACAAAATATAGAGATGTCGGCAATAAAAATGTTAATAGACATTTTACTGTAAAAGTAAAAATAATTGTTTTATTGATGAGCTGGCCAAACAGAGCGTGTCTATGGAAAAAATAAGATTTATAGCCAAGCTCATTACGCAAAAGAAAAAGAAAATGAAAAGTGGACAATTATGGCACGTTCCGTTTCATTCTATCGCTTTTTAGGATTAAAAAGTTAAAAAACCGGTCAAGAACTAGTCCGACTCGCGCACAAAGGGTTCCGTACCATTAAAAAATCACGTTTATTTTAATTTCGTTATTTATTTTTAAACAACACAACTAAATTTTCTGTGAATATTTCAAGCGTCTACCTGTTGCCGTTATTAAAAACGGCAAAAAAACGGGTTTGTTGTATAAGAGCCACGCTTAAATATTTATTTAATTTTGTTTTTAGTATTTGTTGTTATAGCAGCAACGGAAATACATCATCTGTGAAAATTTCAAGTGTCTAGCTATCGCGGTTCATGAGTTACAGCCTGGTGACAGATAGATAGACAGACGGACGGACAGTGGAGTGTTAATAATAAGGTCCCGTTTTTACCCTTTCGGTACGGAACCCTAAAAACCTGTCAATAATTTCATTTTTGTGACAAGCTTTTGCAGCCGACTGTTTTTTTCTTCTAAATCTTCGTCTGCTTATGTCAAGCCCAATCTATTGAGTCCTAACACGGTGGCTCTACGGTAACTCATGACTCCATCATCAAATCAGCTCTTAGATAGGTACCATAATATTGTATTGTCATCGGTTTTACATATTTGGTTCAAATTTCAGCCCACTCCGTTAACGAGAAGTGGGTCAAATTTAACTTGCAAGATTTGACCCTTACACACATACATACATACATACATATATTGCAAGTTAAATAAAAGCATGTAAAATTTTTAGTAAAGTAAAAAAAAAAACAGAAATACAAAATGTATGTACAGAGGCGAACGAATCCATTTAAGGAAGGTACGCCAAACGATACAAATAAAAATACCAAATAAATACGTGGAATTATATAACAACATTTTTATATTAAATATGACAAATAAAAGAGTAAAGTCGGGTTCGGATGTAAACAAAACCGAAGGGACCTATTTACCATTAGGTATTACACCATAATCACTTACTTTTAGACATCGCGTGAGGTTTATTTAATGATGTACACACTCGATTGTTACTTTTACATTCTGTTTAAGATTAAATAACTATCAACTATACGTTTTTTTTTAATCAGTCGTTTGCAGAAATATTGAGGTTATGTGTCAAACAGTACTAATTTGTTTACATCTTTTGTCATTTCTATTGACCCCAACTATAAATAGTTGTATAATTCTAATTAAATACGTTACTAAATAAATATACAGGGTTATTGGTAAGTCGACCTATTTCCCTCTAGGGGCTATGGGGGAGATCATTTCCAATCATTTTGGTCCCATAATACCCTATGCAAAAGTGAGTAAAATTTTCTGTTTTTGTGTCATTTATGATGGATAAACTGATAAAAAAACATGGTTTTTTTTTACTTTTTGGTCCCGCATTTTTAAACGTCTACAGATAATTCTACTTTTAATATTGCATAAGCAATAAGAACAGCAATTTCACCTTGTACAAAAAAATGATATAAAGTGCTTTTTTTTTGTAAATTTTTAATAATGCGTTCCTGACTTTAATAGCAAAAAAGTTAAATTTAATTTAACTCAGAAATAGTTCACTTTTGCAATGGGTCTTATGGGACCAATATGATTGCAAATGACCTCTGCCATAACCCTTAGAGCGGAATAGGTCGACTTACCAATAACCCCTGTATAAATCTAATATATTATACATACATATATCCTCGTGTCACTGTGTGTGTAACAAAACTCCTCCGAAACGGCTTGACCGATTCTTATGAAATTTTGTGTGTCTATTCAGTAGGTCTGAGAATAACAATTTTTCATAAGATTTGTATGAAAAAAGGGCGGCGCCAGGCACGGACAGCTAGTAAAATATAAGTATGGAAAGAAGAAATAAGTAGGTAACAAGAGTCAAGTCAGTACTTCTTTAGCCTAGATTTGAGTAAAGCAGCAGATTAAGAATGCCTAATAAGATAAGTAGCAGTGTATTTGTTTTTAATGTGTTGGTATTTTGTTACTTTATTTTTCATAATCATTACTTTCACTTCAAGATACTCGGAACCGTTACCACGTGACAGGAATAGCCTTGAAAAAACGGACGGGTAGTTAATTGGAGATGGCAACATTGGTTTGCACAAACAAACATCCTTCACCTCAAACGCATACATTCTCGGTACAGTCATGGGTATTGAAATATGATGTATTAAATATCTCGCTGCTTAAATACAAAAGCGCCACAAATCAAAAACAAATATAGTTTGATTTAAAACTTTAAGTATAAAGCATTCCGAATTTAAATGCAACACAAACACATTTTGTTTTGTGTCGCTTTTGTATTTAAGCAACGATCTATTCAATGACAACTCATAGTTCATCTACTTTATTGTTTTTCTTTATTACAATATGGCGTCTGGTTGCCGCCATTTAGAATTTTGATGACTGTCATATTTTTTGTGACACTTACAGATTGACATAAGAGTCATCAAAATAGGCTCACGCGGTTTCTAGAGCTCCACAAAGGATCAAACATACATACTACATATTATTATCAATGGGCGGCTGACGGATGCAAATTACGTCAAAATAATGTCGAACGTTATACGTAATATGGATTTAATAAAAAGGGGTTTAATAAAAAGAACGAAATTGTTAAATAGTTATATAATTGTATTGTTGTAGTAAATAATCATATTTTTTTCTATATTGCATATTTTCAATCCATTCCTTAAATCAATTCCTTCCCAATATTAAAATCTTCTTGATTCTGTTTCGTGCAAAATTCTTGACGGCGATGCGTATTAGATTTAACATGTCTATCAATCACGCTTTTTCGTTTCGCAAATAAACTTACTTGACATTTTGTACAAAAGATCGAGCCTTTAGAAGTATCGTAAATTAGATCACGTTTATCAATTATCCACTTACGAATTGTGGTTTCCTTTGCCATCTTAAATATGAATATTGAAAACTAAGCAAATTTAATTGACAAGTCTAAGACGTAATAGACATAAACGCTCATCAGTCTCAAGAGGTGATAAAATAATAAGTGGCCAGTATCTTCTTAGTATACAATCTACGTACAATAGAGGATAGCTTATTATGTATTTACTAATAATGTATGATAAAGATAAAAACTGCATAATTTTGTATTCATAAATATTTCTCGAAATTTAATAAAAGTCTTATCCATGTTCTGTTTACGTCCCTATTTTGCATCCGTCAGCCGCCCACTGATTATTATATAGGCTGATAAACACAAAAGTAAGTTACGAGTAGCTGGGAGTTATTTTAAGCTCTATCCGGCTTTTTACTTGTTTTCCAGCTAAGATCTAGATTCGCTTTTCTTTTGTTTATGTAGAAGCTCCAGCGGCCTATTAATGCTCCGACCGAGGCGCACATTACCATAGAATCAAGCGCATTGCTTTTGTTTCAAAGTGGGTTCAGTAGGGATATAAATACTTGTATAAAAACTTAGGACAAGAGACTATTTCACACAAATTGGCCTAGTCCCAAAGTAAACTGCAGACTTGTAGTAAGGGTACTAGAAAACGATAAACACACTATTTATTATATTTTCTCTTGATGTTAACAATTAAAAGTTAAAACTAAACTTAACTTTTGCAGTGGACCATATGACCTTGGTCAGCCGATATGAAAAGCTTTATTAAGGCCCTGCCATCCCGGCTCATAGACACCTCCGGAGATCCGAGAGCTGGTGCTTACCTCTCCCAAAGGATTGGGCTAGCTATCCAGAGAGGTATGCAGCCAGTGTCATAGGGACCATGCCGCGAGCGGACCTGCTAGAGGGGTTGTTCTTTTTATAGTGGTGATTATTATTTACATCTTTAATATTTTAGTAGCTTAGTTTTATTTTAATTAAATAAACATAGTTATATAGAGAAATACATACTTAAAATAGAAAACCCTGCCCTTATTTGGACTCAGAACCGCTAGCTTCGTAGGCAGGATTACTCCTATGTCAAATTGTTGACCGCACATTCGGGGATGACGTGGCACTTCTATTTTAGTAGGAAATCGAAAAGATGAGAAACATGCTGGCTGGGAGCGTTGCTGGACCAGCAACCTATGGCTTAACCAAGGGGACTGGGCAGAATGGCCGGGCATCCTCACTCCTCACTCATCATCATCATCATCATGTCAATCGATTTGTCTTAGGGCCGTATTAATAAACTGATCTTGAAATGACAGTTCTCTATGGCTTGACGTTTACTTTGACGTATCTTGTGACGGGCATCTCAGCTGAGACGAGTTTATTAATACAGGCCTAATCAAAATTAAATATGGCGGCAACCAGACGCCATATTGAAAAAAGTCTACGAACTATGACAAGCGGGGTATCATTGAATAGTGTTTAAAAATGGAATAGTGTTTCTTGCGTCATTTTTAATTTTGAATGATCATTAAAGATTTATAATGATTTAAAGTGGGTTAGCAATTTTTCAAACTTTTTGATACACTTTTCTTAAAACTTTGTACTATAAATCTAGTTTCTCCTGCGGAACTCCATTGAGTAAGATATGTGCATTCGCTATTAAGTGTTTGTGCAACGCTCATATAAATCTGCAACGCTCCGCTGCACCGCGGATTCTCGTTTGTACTGATAGTGAATTAAAAATAGGTATGATTTAATACGAGACCTAGTTTTTTACCGGAGTACTAAGAAAACAGAAAGCAAATGGATATATCCTTTAAAGAGATCTGGGGGGTTATTATGACATAGAAACGCAAAGTGTGGTTGCCGGGTTAGAATAGTGCCACTCCATGTCTTCCCGTGGATGTCGTAAGAGGCGACTAAGGGAATAAAGGCTTGTAGTACTGTAGACGATGGGCTTGCAACCTGTGACTAATACGCTGGTAAACATCTTAGCCTATTTGTGCAAAATGTGGTTACAGAATTATCACCAAGTTTTTAAAGTTGTAGGTAATTCTGTAGATCTGCCTACCCCACTCTGTCATATTAACCCCCCAGTTTGCCTTTGTACATTACTAATTTGTAATTATTTCCCAAAGGAAATAGCGATAAATTATTATTAAGTACGCGGATGGAGTCGTACACAATATAAAGTTTATAAATGTATGCCCATGACCTAATTAAAAAAAAGTAAGCAACGTGACGCTATTTTTCACACGTCGGAATATTTAACTAAATATTTGGCAGGAAACTCGACCTGTTTCCTATAATTCGTCAGCATATCAAATAACACAGAGCGGAAGTTAGCGGTTTGTAATGAAACATATTTATTAGCTGTAGCAGATCTTGGATTAAAAAAAAACCGGACAAGTGCGAGTCCGACTCTCGCACTGAGAGTTCCGTACTGCCGCATATAGCAGGTATTGGATATTTCGATATAAATGTAATAAAAATAAATAAATAAATATCAGGAGACAATGTCATACCAATTGACCTGGTCCCAAACTAAGCTCTACGCTTGTACTATGGGTACTAGACAACGATATAAATAGTTATATAGAGAAATATATACATAAATACATAGAAAACACCCATGACTCGGAAACAAATACACTCAGGGACAAAAAAAACGGGTCAGAGTGCGTTTTTCATACAAACGAGGCTATTTCGAAGCCTTGGTTCCTGGCCAGGGGTTGTTTTGAGTGAGGTTTAATGGCGGATACTCCGAGGTGCAATAGAGGAGGTCAAATGTTCTTAAGATACCTAACTTATCCCACAATCAGTTAACACCACAGCGAGAGAGTTTGGGTCAGCATTCGGATTTCCTTACATTTTATTGGCATTTTACATGTTTTTCTGAATATGATCAATTCCGGCTTTAGCCGCAGATTAAATCAGTTGGGTATCCTAGGCACTCTGGAAGTCCTGTATCGATGCTCGGTGTATCCATCATCAGATTTCACTAAAAGCATCTCCTGGCGAGGATCCAAGGCTTCGAAATAGCCTCTTTTGTATGAAAGACGCACTCTGACCCGTTTTTTTTGTCCCTGAGTGTATTCGCGCTCATCACACAAATTTTTGTTATGCCTTTACCAAGTAAAAAAACCGGTCAAGTGTTAATCGGACTCGCGCTGAAGAGTTCCGTACCATTATCTATGCAACATTAGACACTATAGTTTCCGTTATTAATATCGAGCGAAACACGGCGAAAAAATCACGTATGTTGCGTGGGAGCCCCCCTTAAATATTGATTTAATTCTGTTTTTAGTATTTGTTGTTATAGCGGCAACAGAAATGCATCATCTGTGAAAATCAACTCAACTTTCTAGCTATCATGACATACAACCTACAACCTAGGGTCCATTTGCAACGTTAAAAGATGGCGGAGGTGTTCAAAGTTCTTTTCTGATAGTGATTTGTACTTTTTATGCCTTAGTGTCACACAGTGATTGAAGACTTGGACTTATTTCGTGTATCTGGCATCTTTCTTCTCGTTTCAAGTGGACTCGCAGTGGTGCAGAGGTTAAAACTAACCTGACCTCTGACCTACAAATCACCGTACAACGTTGCCCCCAATCTTCCTAGAGAAGATTGGATTGTGTTTTATTGCTATATTGATTTATACTTATATATACTTGACACTGGCGAAATCACTTCACGTGGAAACGCCATATCCCCGCGTTAGTAGCTGTTCAAGTCGCTGCGGGGGCAAAGAAAAGAAAAAAAAACCTACAACCTAGTGACAGACAGACAGAAGGACAGTGGAGTCTTAGTAATAGTGTCCGGTTTTATCCTTTGTCCGTCCATACGTAATTACTTTAAAGACCTGTATCTGTTGACCATAGCAGACAGCGGGTTGTTAAAATAAATAAATAAATAAGAAAGTGAAATAGAAAAGGAGGTCTTCATATAAGAAACGTTTTATTCAACGTTTTTTTTTTGTATTTAAAAACGGTTAAACATACTAAGCATGATATGATTATATCACAAGCCCGAAAAATATGTACTGCGTTACGTAACCCTCGGTGTGGTAGTCCCTCGCATTCGACCTGGGGACCGATTTTTGACTTTCGAGCGCTCGATTTCAAAAGCGAGCGGTAGAAAATATACGAATGCGAAAATTTTTCACGATTTATTTTCGAATGGTCCCTAATTCCATATTTTTGAGATTCTCACTCGAAACTGAGGGATTGACTAAATAGTATTAATAAGTTGGAACTTGTTTCATTATACGCAGAAAATCGATGTTTTACCGGTTTATTTTATTCATATTTTAAATACGAATAAATGTGTGAAGCTAACAAAAGATGAAATCATAACAAGCAATTTAATATTTCAGTGCCGATAAGATTTTTTTACGCTTATTTTTCA
This sequence comes from Acleris emargana, assembly GCA_927399475.2. Classification (NCBI taxonomy): domain Eukaryota; kingdom Metazoa; phylum Arthropoda; class Insecta; order Lepidoptera; family Tortricidae; genus Acleris; species Acleris emargana. The sequence continues at coordinate 3,858,138 of OV656862.1, forward strand.
AATTCTTGACTGCTTATATTATAAATGTAGGAAAAATGAAACGGTTTCTCGGCTGTGGATGTCTATGGCATTGTGCTAGGTTTGTTTATGCTTCGTGTATATATACCCAACAGATTTGAAAGATGTCAAATGATACTTTCTATTGATAGAATTCAAAACGAATGCCGCGGACCACTCTTGTTCATATTTTCTATCGCTCGCAAGTCAAAAATACCATTTCATTGTTTTTTGTCACTTTCGAGTGAAACTTTCGAGCGCTCGAAAGTCAAAAATCGGCCCCCAGTTTTCTATCTGTTTATAGTTATTAGAATAGTATGTAGGTCACATTAAGGCGGGCAAAGTGAATCCACTTGAATTTGTAACCGTGCGCATTTGACATTTGACACAATTATTTAGCGCTTACTCGTAAAATTACAATCAGATCGCAATACAATAAGTATCGAATTATACAAAACAAGTACCAAGTTCATACTTGACATGCGTAATGAAGGACGCTTATTATTGCTGACCTGGAATACATTATCATTTCAAATCTATATACATTTTTTTTATGACATAGGAAGGCAAACGAGCACATAGGCCACCTGATGGTAAGTGGAAACTGTGACCCATAGACATTCGCATTCACAAGACTGCAAATGCACTGCCAACCCTGAGGACTAAGATGGAATGCCTCTATGCTAGTTATTTCACCGGCTGTCTTATCCCCAAACCGGAACACAAAAATGCAAACACTGCTGCTTGGCGGTAGGTTAATGGATAAGATGGTGGTACCAACCCCGACGGACCCTGCACAAGGTCCTCCCACAAGTGCAATGCCATACCTGATGCTGATGACATGCTACTCCAGGGAAATAGATTTAAGATCAAATTGTCGAACTGGCTCCTAGATGGGTGTTTCTATAGTTGTAAGGACTTCCTCAAGCAATATAATAAAATGATTAATTATTAATAATTTGTGATCATTGAAATTTATGGTATTTTATAAATTTTAACGCTTTTATTTGAAATTTTAAATGTATTTTGTTATTTAATAAATTTCTATATTGCACGCTTGCTTGCAGGCTGGATACATTGGACATTATTATTATTTAAAATTGACTGTAACATCTTGTGTAATACTGTATTCTGCAAATAAATGATATTGATTAATTGATTGATTGATTATTTCAAACAACTAGCGACTAACTGTGACTTTGTTCGCAATGACCATCTAACAGGTATAGGGGTGTTATTCTCTCAAAACCGGACAAGAGCATGTCGGACCATGCTCTGTGTAGGGTTCCGAAGCCGTTACTACAAACAAATTTGACCTCGCGACAAACTTAACTTGGCCATCGGAAAACTGTTAGACATCCCGACATAGGTCGCGGTCAGATTACCAACACCGCAAATAAGTTTTCGGTAGGTATAAACATTTAAACCGATTGTAACTCAAGAACCACTGAAGTCTACGTAGTAGTGATAGTTTTTCAATTAAATCATTATATGCGCTTTCATTTAAGATATTTTCCAGATTTTTAGTATTTGTTGTTTTGGCTGTAGGGGGGGCTTAAAATTTCATAAGTAAACGGATACTTTTACCTTTTTATATGCCAAATTACAGCTTTCTAGTACTAAGAGTATCTGAGCTAGACTGCGAACGGACGGACATGGCGAAACTATAAGGGTTCGTAGTTTGACTACGGAACCCTAAAAACGGTATTCGGTTCATAAACGGGTGAACCAATATGGATGCAATTTTTATTATCCGAAAGCTGATTCTCTAGTGTTGATTCTTAGCTAGGTTTTACGAAAATTGGTTAAGCCGTTTAATAGATATCAGCTCCCCTACTTCCAACCAGAATTTTTCACTTTAATTTTTAACCCGCCATTGTACACCTCAGATTCAAATATTTAGCAAAATGATTTCATATTGTTTTTAGTAAAAACAGATGCGGGCAAGCAGGTTATACAACTATGTCAAATTGCAAGTTGATAGCATTTGTAGTTGCTGAGAAAAACTGCTGTGACATACAGACAGATAGACGCCAAAGTCTCACCATAAGGGTCCCTTTTTTACCCTAACCCTAAAAACGAGACCCGCTTATACTTACGCTGTGTCACCTTGAATAAGATACAAGACCTTTTTTTTTTTTTTATATCATAGGAAGGCAATCGAGCACACAGGCCACCTGATGGTAAGTGGAAACTGTGACCCATAGACATTCGCATTCACAAGACCGCAATCCTAAGACTGCAAATGCGTTGCCAACCCTGAGGACTAAGATGGAATGCCTCTATGACCTGCATTTAATGTCTGGTATCTCTTACAAATTAAAGAGATAATGCCAATCTAAGTATCAAGTTACGTTTAGGCGCTTAGTTTCAAGTCTATAACCAACTTATAGCCGGCCAGGTTTAGGTTTCACTTCACCTAAGTGCTTATGGATTAAGTTACAAGCGATTTGTTAAAACTAATTGAAATACACATACATACATAAACTCACGCCTTCATTCCCAGAGTGGGGTAGGCAGAGCTACAGAATTACCAAGCAGTCTTAAATAAGTTTTTGATAATTCTGTAACCACGTTTTGCACAAATCAGGCTAAGATGTTTACCAGTGTATTAGTGACAGGTTGCAAGCCCATCGCCTAAGAGTACTAGCAGCCTGTATTATTCCCTGTGTTTGCCTGTGTGGTCACCGGGTTAGAATAGTGCCACTCCATATCTTCTCGTGGATGTCGTAAGAGGCGACTAAGGGAATAATACAGGCTAATTGAAATAACGACAGTTAAGGGTCTGTTGTTTGATCAGTATTATTATTGGGGGGGTTGAGATAGGCCTTGTGAGCCACTTCGACCATTGCTGATCTTTTGTAGCAGCCTTTTGTTTAGAGCTCATCGCAAAGGCCCGTTGCGACCAGGAATTTAGAGATGCTCTGGGCAGTGAGGAGAGTTTTTTTTTATGGCATAGGAAGGCAAACGAGCACACAGGCCAACTGATGGTAAGTGGAAACTGTGACCCATAGACATTCGCATTCACAAGACTGCAAATGCACTGCCAACCCTGAGGACTAAGATGGAATGCCTCTATGCTAGTCATTTCACCGGCTGTCTTATCCCCTAACCGGAACACAACAATGCGAACACTGCTGCTTGGCGGCAGGTTAAAGGATAAGATGGTGGTACCAACCCGGACGGACCCTGCACAAGGTCCTCCCACAAGTATAACTATAAGTTGTATCTCTTGTGGGGTCCATTATATGTCGCCTTAGGTAGATACTTCTGTTCGCAAGAACAGAGGATGTGCATTGCTGTCTCCTCTGTCTCCAGACAGAACCTGCATGTCGCGTCTTGTTTTGTTGATTAAATGGAAATGTGTTAAATCGATTCCTCTAGTTGAGTTAACTACAGATCATACATCGGATCCTAAAGGAGCTTAGTTGTTGATTTTTTACCCTTCTGCCGAAGTAGGGTAATGTGTTTCTCAGCTTATATATGTATGTTTGTTCCTTTGCGCTCTAAGAACTCTACACATGGGCAGATTTTTATGATGTTTTTATGTGAAAAGCCCACCCAAAACACCGGAGAAATCGGAGGGGCCGGAATTGATTCTTATGTGTTAATGTTGCAAAAAAAAAAGGATGACGAACTATGACAAGTGGGGTAATCTTGAATAGGTATTTAAAAATCATCTTAAGGATTCTTTAATAATTTTAGAAGCTTTTATTTAACTTGCAATGTATTTATGTAAGTATATAGAAAGAAACTCTTGGACAATTTATGAATTTTAAAAATGAACTGTTTCGTGCCTCAGGTTACCACAGCCAGCATTATGGGCACCATTCCCGGGGGCAGTGGCATAGGGAATATTTTTACATATCGTAATTACTTTGAATAAGTTAATTTTCTTTATTTTAGCATGTTTTCTTAAATAGAATAGAGACCCAAATCTTATGTTTTTTTTTCACATTTTACATAATATTAGCAACCCGCCACTTTGATCCCTCCTAGCAGGTGTTCCGAATAGGTGATGTGAAATAGTACATTGTGTATTAAGGTCGGTAAGTAAGGAATTACGATCGAGGCTCTAGTAGAAGTCCGAAGTCGAAGACTGAGGGCTTTCTGAGTCGAGGTTCGTAATTCCCGTACCGCCCGTGAAACATACAATGTTTTTCATCACATTTGCGAGTAAATAAATACCCAAGTCAGCACAATTCTATTATTACGAATTACTTGAACTTTTTTTAAGCGGATGGCTGGCGGACTCCACAGATTATAAAAATGTTTCGTTCAGAAACGTTAAGGGCAAATACTTACGTAGTTATACATACATCCCTGAAGGAGTGTAAAAAAAAAACGACGTTTTGATACAGAAAACTATTAAAATCGGTTATTAAGAACATTAATTGAGTATTTAAGTAACATGTAACGAGATTGCAATGAAATTCCTGTTTAAATAACATTTTAAGACAATTTTTCAATTGCGTGTAAACTCTTTTTATACTCGTCGATTAAAATCTGTGTATTAAGATTTCATAGAGAATACTGTAACGTCACTCTTTTCATCGATGTTCCTTCCGAAACAACCGAAATAACTATTTCGATACGCTCTAGACAACCGAAAAAAATTTGAAAATAGAACTTCGGATTTCCATGTGTGTCCTTGTTTAAGGAGACTCGATCCGATACAAAATTGCCAATCTGTGGCGTTTAGGAACGTAGCAGCGTCGCGTCATCTGTCAAAAATCTACTTTTCAATTATCTTGTGTCAAAAAAGTCGGATAGTAGAACACTTACAATATTTAGTTTTCTTATATACTCGTATTAATGACTTAAATTATTAATTTTAATGAACTCGTACAAAAAGTATTGTTCACAATAGTGTCATAATTAAGCTTTTTAATCTCGTACCTTACTTAGGCCACTCAGCAAGCTTCGTGGCCTAAACACGGTACTCGACTAAAAAGCTCTCTATTATAACACGATTGTGAAAAATACTATTGCTTGAACTTGCATGACCTGCGTGCTGTTTAACTTGGCAATGCCCCATATAAAACCCTCGACCTTTCTTTTTACCATGAAACCCAAGGTCGGTAAGTAATTTTTTTTTAATTTATAGCACAGCACACAGGTCATGCAAGTTCAAGCAAAGAGTTTACACGCAATTGAAAAAATGTCTTAAAATGTTATTTAAACAGGAATTTCATTGCAATCTCGCTACATGCTACTTAAATACTCAATTAATGTTCTTAATAATCGATTTTAATAGTTTTCTGTATCAAAACGTCGTTTTTTTTTTTACACTCCTTCAGGGCTGTATGTATACCTACGTAAGTATTTGCCCTTAACGTTTCTGAACGAAACATTTGTATAATTATTTTGACTTGTGTATTTATTTACTCGCAAATGTGATGAAAAACAATGTATGTATCACGGGTGGTACGGGAATTACGAACCTCGACTCAGAAAGCCCTCAGTCTTCGACTTCGGGCTTCTACTAGAGCCTCGGTCGTAATTCCTTACTTACCGACCTTAATACACAATGTACTATTGTAGGTACATAAAAACCTTCCTCTTGAGGCACTCTATCTACTGCCGAAAAGTACATTAAAATCATTGAGTAGATTAAAATATGTGTTTTTGTACTCGTCGATTAAAATGTTTGTATTACGATTTCATAGAGAATACTGTAACGTCACTCTTTTCATCGTTGAATAGTCTATGTTACTTCCGAAACAACCGAAATAACTATTTCGATACGCTCTAGACAACCGAAAAAAAATTGAAAATAGAACTTCGTATTTAAATAATATGTGCCCTTGTTTCAGGAGACTCGATGCGGTACAAAATTTGCCAATATTATATGGCGTTTTGGAACGTAGCTGCATCGCGTCATCTGTCAAAAATCTACTTAAACTTGCTGCTGTATCCAGGACATTAAAAAAAAACGGTGGTGTGATAACTTTTCTTTTAAAAGCCAAGAAGTTTACGTTTTCTCTGTGGAAATAAAAATCATCATTCATAAAGATTTCATAGAGAATACTGCAACGTCACTCTTTTCATCGTTGTTACTTCAGAAACAACCGAAATAACTATTTCGATACGCTCTAGACAACCGAAAAATTTTTGAAAATAGATCTTCGGATTTCCATATGTGTCCTTGTTTAAGGAGCCTCGATCCGATACAAAATTGCCAATCTGTGGCGTTTCGGAACGTAGCAGCGTCGCATCATCTGTCAAAAATCTACTTTTAGTTTTCTTATATACTCGTATTAATGACTTACATTATTAATTTTAATGAACTCGTACAAAAAGTATTGTTCACAATAGTGTCATAATTAAGCTTTTTAATCTCGTACCTTACTTAGGCCACTCAGCAAGCTTCGTGGCCTAAACACGGTACTCGACTAAAAAGCTCTCTATTATAACACGATTACGAAAAATACTATTATATGTGTGTATGTACGTACGGGTCAAATCTAGCACGTTAAATTAGACCTATTTCCGTCAACGGAATCGGCTGGAATTTGGACCACATATGTAAACCCGATGACAATGCAATATTATGGTATCCAAGAGCTGATCTGATGATGGACTCGGAAGGTGGCCACAGCATCTCCGCTATTCTTACCGTAGACCCACCGTGTTAGGATCCAATAGTTTGGTCTTGATAAGCAGATAGATTTTGCAAAAAAAAGTGAAGTAGGAAACGACAGCTTGTCCCAAAAATTATTATTTGATTATCATTATTATTTAGATATTCATTTAATTTTCTATAAATTAGGTTTTTTACATATTCAAATATAACAATACCGATACAAAAAATAAACATTATAAAAAACCTAATCTACGGGTGCCGCCAGCAGCGGGGCAGGGCTCAAGCTACCGGTGGTTAGGGCTGCAGAGAGAGGAACCTCCTCACAATGCGTGCCGTGTCGAGGAGTACTGCCTTCTGTATCTGGCCCTTGATCCAGCCATCTAGCGAGAGTCTCTTGAGGTGTTGGTCGAGACTCTTCGCTATAAGACTTATTATTATTATCTGATTCACCTGATGGTTCTAACGGAAGACCAGCGCTGACTTTAATGCCAGCATTACGATAAATTGGGACCATTTCATGGCTATTTTCTTATGCGTATCAATCTGTTATTTTAGTATTATTATTAATATTTTTACTAATTATCCCAATATAGTGTCCCTCTACTGGGCAAAGGCCTCCTCCCTTGATTTCCACACCTCTCTCTCTGTGGAAATCTTCGGCCAATCCTTCAGAAAAGCGTTCAAGTCATCCAGCCATCTCCACTTGGGTCTGCCTCGCCGTCTGTAGCCGTTCTGGGGGACCCACCAAGTTGCTGCATTGGCGACAAACATGCCCGGCCCAAGCCCACCCATCTTTATGTATACCACGAAATATTTGTCTTTCTTTCTTTCGTTCCTTCAGTTCATAACTTGGGCCACACGGCACATCTAGTGTCTGAATGCCCTATGACTGTATAAGGTCAGTGGGGCATCACTTTTTATTAGGTCACCCAAAGGGTGTTGCAATACAAGACTCATGTCATGATAGTTATTATATTATAGAATTGTTATTACCATGGTTTCACTCATTATAGAATAGTTTTCACGCCTCGGTTACAGAATAGGTGGTATGATCCCCATCGATTTTGCTACTTAAATAGGTATTTTGTCTTTGTCTGTCTAACGTACATAATATACATGCATCTCGTGACTGTTGGAGAGAATATTCCTTAGATATAATAGGGGTGCACTAAAAAGTAAACTTATCCCCTAAGGGGTTAAAGTACGGGAAATAGCGGAAAACTAATTCCACGTTAAGGATGTCGTGAGCATCTTTTAGTATACAGGGTTATTGGTAAGTCGACCTATTCCCCTCTAGGGGTCATGGGGGAGATCATTTGCAACATTTTGGTCCCATATTTCTATGCAAAAGTGAACCATTTCTGAGATAATTTAAATTTAAGTTTTTTGCTAAAAAAAGTCAGAAACGCATCTTCAAAAATTTACAACAAAAAAACTTTGCACTTTAAATCATTTTTTTTTTAATAGCTCTTGTACAAGTTAAAATTGCTGTTCTTATGCAGTATAAAAAGTAGAATTATCTTTACACTTTTAAGAATGGGAGACCAAAAATTAAAATAAAAGTTTTTATCAGTATAACCAACATAAATGACACAAAAACAGAATAATTTACTAACTTTTGCGTAGGGTATTATGGGACCAAAATGATTGCAAATGATCTCCCCCATGACCCCTAGAGGGGAATAGGTCGACTTACCAATAACCCTGTATAAATAAGAGTACTTACTTGGCTCTTTCTTTAAATTGTATAAATCATAGTCGCTTACCGCCGTGTGTCTATCTGTATGTACGCCTCGATCTTGTAAACTACCCAACGGATTTTAATGCGGTTTTTATTAATAGATGAAGGAATTCAAGAGGAAGGTTTTTATGTATAATAAACTCTTTATTATATGCGGGTGTTACAGAAAAGAAACATACTAAAGCGACGCGAGGGCGGCTCGCTAGTAGGGCTATAAAACGAAGTTTGTACCAACAAATAGGTAATAAATCAATTATTTACTTCATAATCATACCTATATGTAAACCGTTGATTTGCATATTAAATTACAAGATAATTAACTAATTTGTTATGCGTTACTTCAGCGACACCCGTATGTATACAGCGTTCTTAACCTTATTTGAAACTAGGTTTTTCGTGCGACTCTAAATTTTCTGGAATCATATCCTTTGTTCTATTCCAGACTATTACACAGGGTTATTGGTAAGTCCACCTATTCCCCTATTTGGGTTATGGGAGAGGTCATTTGCAATCATTTCCGTCCCATAATACCCTCTGCAAATGTCCCATAATACCCTTGGTGGTCAAATTTAAAAGTCATACTTGCAGGCCCGTCATCCTCACTAAAGGTATATACCCAATTTCAGCCTAGCACATTAACATAAATGGTTTATATATATATACATACATACATAAACTAACGCCTTCATTCCCACAGCGGGGTAGGCCGAGCTACAAATTACCAATAACTCTAAAAATAACTGGTTCAAAACTATGTTATATTGGAACTTAATAAAGGAACCAAATAAAAAAACATGAAACGGTTGTAAAATTGCTCTTAAAAACACTATAGTTCTGATGCAAGACGTTATATAACACGCAAAAACAACCCTTCTGTGGTTTTTAGCGGTCTGATATAAAAAATGAGCTTATACGGCCCGCTAGCTCAGCGCATACAGCCTATCGTGTCAGGTACATGATACCTTCAGTCCATCGAAGACATGGGAAGACGAAGGTGTTATGCGGTTATTTTATGATTTTCCATTTCGTGACATAATTTCATGGTGTTAGAGTTTTAATTTAGTTTTTACGACTGAGATATTACGTTTAACGATTTTCTTCGAGAATTGTGTTTTTTTTAAAATGTGATAAGTGAAAGATACAGGTGAGTTTTTATTATTTGGTTGGTAACTTTATTTGTATTTTTCTATTTAATTATTTATAATTTTGCGACGCAGTTTCAGTGTCTGTGTTCAGTAATTTGATTTGTTTTAAATTTAGATACCTATTTATATCCACACTAATTTATATTATAAATGTTACATATTAACTCTCTGTTTGTTGTTCTGAACCAATTTCTATGAAATTTGGTATGGACATAGTTTAAACCTCGAAGAAAGACATAGACCACTTTTTAAACGACCTCTACACGGAGTTAGGAGGTATGCTTATCTTTATATATGTAAAGATTGTGACTACTTCTGTCATCCCGCTGAATCCTACGTTTTAGTAGGATAAAAAAGTAGCCTATTTGCTATTCCAGACTATATTCTATACAGTACCAAATTTCATCTAAATCCGTTCAGCCGTGATTGAGGAACAAACATTCAAACTTTCGCGTTCATAATATTAATAAAATAAGATAAGATTGAGATCTTTCAACGTTTTTTGTCGAAATGAGATTTCTTTCTTTTCTTGCACGGCGGGTTCCATTATCTATAAAAATCACGTTTGTTGTATGGGAGCCCCCCTTAAATATTTATTTTATTCTGTTTTTAGTATCTGTTGTTATAGCGACAACAGACATACCTACATCATCTGTGAAATTTTCAACTGTCTAGCTATCACGGTTCGTGTGATACAGCCTAGTGACCGACAGGCGGACAGACGGACAGTGGAGACTTAGTAATTCGGTCCCCATTCACAAAACCAAAAACACACCCTGTGTCATCTCATTATTTTTCTGTCAGTATATCAGTCAAAACATTTCGAGACCCATATACCGAAAATATAAAATAGTCATTAATGTCTTAAAACAGAATTCAAGTATTTTTTATCACTGGCTCCTCCGGGAGCCACCGGGTACCAAAAGGGTGTTAAATACTACTAAATATTATAATAATATCATATGCTCTAGAATATAATATATAATACACATATAAATTAAACAAAATATTACTTTACATTGCATGTAGCTAAGTCTCTAGCTAGAGAGACTCTCTCTCTTATTGTGTTTCGTTATTGGCAGACTTAACAAACTTATCAATATTATAACGTATTTTAAATGTGACGCAGAACTGACTATTAAAAAACACTAACATAAAATAACCATTAAAAAAAGTCCATAGCAAGCTCAAATAATTTAAAGTCATACTTTGGTACAAATATATCAGAAATACTTTTAAAATTAATTATATTGAAATCAACCCATATGAGCCACTTTGACATTTTAAGCTCCAAGAAAATAACACGGACTTTTTGAGAGACCCAAAAAAAAAATTATTAACAAAAAAGTACTTACAGTTATTCCTGTCGCCAGCAAAGAGTTTGTGGAACCTCTCGAAATCTGGCCGCCCGCCGAAAAACTTTCCGTTCTGGTTCAAAACCTCTCGGATCAGTTCCAAGTTATTAACCACCAGGCATTGAGACGATCCCAATTTTATACTAAAAATATCGCCATACTCCTTAGCCAACTCTGTAAACGCCTGGAATGGCGATTCTTGCTTGCCCAAAAGATGTAAACTTCCCACTACGGGCAAAGCCAGAGGGCCCGGTGCTTCTTTCAAAACCTTCTTACCCCCATATTTATATTTACTATCCCCTTTCAAACTAATCGTTTTACGGGAATATATTTTGTATATGACGAGAGCAATAACAGCGATTAGAAGTAGGGCACTCATTTTATTTCTTTAATAGAAAATTATTTAGAGTGACCACACCGATTGACAGGAGATTTGGCGGGAACGCCTAGCAAGCCACTGCGCCGCGTCAGACGCTGGCCGCCATTTTATATGCCGCGTTCAATTTATTCCAAACGTATACAGTCTTTTTTTCACGCGGCCCTCCTTACAAACGGAAAACGGACTTGTTGCGTTCCGATAAAATATAAATTGTATCAAATTCTTTTAACGTTACGTGCAAAATGTAATTCTGTGGCCAGAATCGTTTTTAAGAATTAAATTACAATATTTTGAGTGTGTTTTATGAATAAGTGACGCCGTAGGTCTGAGTTGCAGACAGGCGGTTGACAGATTGATTTTTTTTGGACGCGTTGGCGAAAAAACGAATTTGGAGCAATGGATTGCGGGCAATTGATGGGAGGTTGAGCATGCAGGTATAATCTTATAGTCAAGTGCGAGTTGTCTCAATGGAAAACTGTTTTTTTTTTCCGAGTATTGGCAGTTTGGTTTTTTCGATCTCAAGTGTGTTTGGAGAGACACACATATTATTTGATTAATTTTCAACGTAATATTAACTGGAAGCGTAATATTAAAAAGATGAGTTTGCCTTTGTACATCCCTGTTATATTTTTGTCTATTTTATAATTGTTATCTATTTTGTTTGTACAATAAAGTGCTTGCATACATAAACATACAATTTTATTTACAAATTGCCGCACGTGTTGCTGTGCCTTAAAAAACCGGTCAAGTGCGAGTCGAACTCGCGCATCGTCTTCAAGGTACAGTCAACAGCATAAATAAGTGATCATTTCTGGACCATGTCGCTTTCAATCGTTTCAGAATTTCGTATGACATTTCAAACAACGTTAAAGTGACAAGGTACATAAATGATCACTTATTTATGCTGTTGACTGTACTATCATCCCCTTATTAGTCTTTTTATTTTTTATTTATCCTAAACACTATTAAATTTACATTCAATAGCACTGTTAAACGACAAAGAGGTTTCTCTCGATGCCAGAGCCAATTATATTAAACAAGTAACATATACAAAATTAGATCTAGCTATATAGGTGATACAAATACCGCCTATCTAACAACTTCAATTAATTGCAAAATGTGTCTTATGCACCTTTTTTATTCAACTTGCATTGTAAGGGTCAAATCTTGCAGGTTACATTTGACCCACTTCCCGTCCACCGAACGGGCTGAAATTTGGACCACATATGTAAAACCGATGACAATACAATACTATGGTATCTAAGAGCTGCTCTGATGATGGAGTCGGAAGGTAGTGACAAGATAGGGACTCAATAGTTTGGTATGTACGGACGGGTACATACAAACATACATTGAAAGTTAAATAAATGCTTGTAAAAAAACACGTTCACCTAATTCAGGTATAAATTACCCACGGAACCCTACTTTTGACACGTAGTTATAATTAGGGCAACAATAGCAAAGCAATTTAAAGTAAGCAATAAACATACGAAAGTGATTCATCGTCAATTTTTCACATGCGTGCAACTGCTGAGGTCAAAGAGTTTTCCGCATTCCTGCTTTTGTACTGCGATCTCGTATGGCAACCAATAAATGGTTAAGTGCGAGTCGGACCCACGCACCGAGAGTTCTGCAGCGCCGCACAGTAGGTATTATTACCAGGAGTCGGAATAGGTACCTTTTTACAAGCTTTCATTTAACATAATTGTGTAGGTATGTACTCACACAGTTTTGCAAAGTAACACACACGCACGCACGCACGCACACATACACATATCACACCTAAATCCACGCACAAGCACCCAAACGCGTGACAGTATGTAAAAGCATAATTAACTATCCTCCTGTTATCTTTTCTGTTTTGCTTATTGTTGCTCTGTCGATCCTCGGGGTTGTGGCAGAATACCAGTGTTTTGCTCACGTTGAGCAAAGTTATACGCTGAGCCATTGCCCTTTTGCCCTGCTGCAGCGCACACATTCTTTTGGCAATTTGTGTGTAATGTTAGTATCACTGCTTATTTTCTTTATCTTTATTTTGTCAATTGTGTGTGTGTTTTGTAGTACGCAAATAAACGTTTTATCTATCTATCTATCTATCTATCTATCTGGCAATGTATGTATGTACGGGTCAAATCTTGCAAGTTAAAATTGACCCAGTTTCCATCAACGGAATGGGCTGACATTTTAACCACATATGTAAACCCGATGACAATGCAATATTATGATATCTAAGAGCTGATCTGATGATGGAGTCGGAAGGTGGTGTCAGGATCTCGGCTATTCTTAACGTAGAGCCACCGTGTTAGGACTCAATAGTTTGGTATGTACGGGTACATACATACATACATTGAAAGTTAAATAAAAGCTTAAAAATATACTGGCATTCTGCTTTTAGCGTTTATTTAACTTGCAATGTATGTTTAGGTCAAATCTTGCAAGTTAAATTTGACCCACTTCCCGGTTTCCGATGAAGCTGAAAATTTGAATAAAATGACAATACAATAATATATACCATCGAGCTGATCTGTGTGGTAAATTTTTAATTTAACAATTTGCCAAACGTAAGTTTATTGGCAACTGCACTCACTTTAACATTCTGCATACACCTAACAACTAATGTATTGACTTATACCTAGTTGGCTTTACTCAGTCAGGCATGTGGTACCCGCAATAGACCACATGCATCCAACCGCATAAAAAAACTATTATAAAGTTATTAATAGGGTTAGTATTTGATGTTTCTGTTGACAATATTAAAGTGTTACATTAAGTATTCTTATTTTGAAGCATCTATTATAATATAACGTTTTTAGCATGATTTATTTTTTTATGATGGAGACTTGGGTGGCCATAGGAACTGCTAATTTACACAAACCCATCGTATTAGGGCTTGTTAGAAATGTTAGAATCGTCTCGACGAGTAGATGACGACTGTGCAAAAAAAGTTAAGTCGGCAACAAAAGCTTGTCCCAAAAATGTTTTTTTTGACAGGAACTTACATACATACATACATTAAATCACGCCTGTTTCCCAGAGGGGTAGGCAGAGACCACTTCTTTCCACTTAAACTTATTTATCTAAACTCGATGCAACTTCTTTCAATAACGCATTTCCATCTCATTCACGCATGAATGAACATGCGTCAAGTTTAGGTCAATGCTTGTTAGCTTGTGCTTACTAGCTATTCCGACCCCTGATTTATTACATTCTAAAGTGAGTGAGTGTTATTACAATTTCGAATCGAATGAGTGCGAGCCCAACTCACGCTTGACATTTTTTTTGGGATTCGCTTGGGGAGGCAAACGAGCACACAGGCCACCTGACGGTAAGTGGAAACTGTGACCCATAGACATTCGCATTTGAGGATTTTTAGTATTTGAGGATTTTCTTCATTATAATCACATCAAATTTGACGCTTGTACCGATTTTTATGAAACCTAGATAAGAACCATTCTGATCAAACTAGCTTTCTTTACAAAAACGGCGCGGCGTCCAAATCCGTTCACCCCTTTGTGAGCTACGATGCTACAAACACACACAGATACACACGATAACACCCCCCTCCATTTATGTCGGGGCAAATATATACAATATTACAATAATCCTTCAAAACAGTTTATAAAGACTCGCGTAGCAACAAAATTTACTTAAAGATATTGTAAGTGATGTGAAATTATGAATATCTGTGATGAATACAGACCGAACGACGTCAGAGCGTTTAAACATGGAATACAAAATGGCCGCGACAAAAAACAATCGCCATTTTGACGGAACACGTGGCTGGGACTGCATAAACAGGGTAGGGAATAAATGATCAGTATGGGGAATTCAGAAATTATAAGAGTTGGGATAATTTTGGGAAGGGTTCAAATTCAAAAGCTTTATCTTGTCTAGGGGACACCGTTGATGTAGGAAAACATATCAATCTTATGTGGTCGTCTGGCACCGTCTTATACACATAAGTAGGTGTTCTTTTTTCCTTTTCTCTCTTTATCTTTCTCTTAAGATTTTGGTGTGTTTTCCTGCGGAAACTAACGAGAAGCCTGCGGTCACCATTTACAAATGAGCTTTTCTAACTTATTATGTACTACCCGACGGTCTTACAGTGGAGAAAAAATAACGTGAGGAAACCTGCACACAAACAGCTGAGTGTGTAAGAGGGTAATTTCAGAAAAGATCTCCTAAAGGGTCGTAGTGATAAGATATGATAGGGTAATCTAAAAGGGAAAAAAAACTGTGATTAAATATATTTTTTAAACCTGTCAAGTTTTTCGGACTGTGCGCGCCGAGGGAGGGAAAAGTTGACATTACTAACTCCGTACTGAGACGTGAAGTATATAGTATATAGCCAGTTCCCAAATTAAAAAAAAAATACATTGCGTGCTCACTACACAAGCCGGCAATGTTGCATACAAATGTCATTGTTATCTAGTTTGTAACCTTTTTTTAAAGGGGAAACAGCCATAATACATCCATATTTTATTCGAAACGTAACTTTTTTATGTGTGTCTCGAATAGCTTGAGTTTTTGTTTTCTAAAAAAGCTTGCGTTTCTCCTTATCTTAAACATAATGGCGGTAAAGAGTGATGTTATTTCACGTGAAGTTTCTGTTTATATGCGATTTGTATCTTGCGATTTTTGAGAAAATCACTATATATGCCTCGGCAGGAACGGCAATTGCGGGCCTCGTATTTTTAAACGGATTCGCAAGCTCGTCCGTTTAAACCAATGCTCGGCCCGCAATTGCCTGTTTCACTGTCTAGGCAATAATGTACTATTAAATTCTGATTTTAATTTGATTTCGCATCGAATCGGCTCGAGCCTAACTCAACACTCGGTTTCTTCGGTGTTCGTAAATTTGAGGTTTGTATGTTTGTCAGCTTTTACCACACATATAAAATAAAATTTAATTTGAATTGATATAATACGTTGAAAAAAAAACTTTCAAGTGCGATTCAGACTCGCGCACCGAGGGTTCCGTATATAAGATAATATGCTTAGTAACTGCTAAAGAAAAAACTTATTTTGTTATGAACTTTATTTTCTATCCAATAAGGTCTTAGCCAAAATTTAAATACAGATTTTTAAAGTTTTTTGTGATGTCTCAAAAAATATAAATAATGAATACGTCATTTTATTTTTCCCGTAAAATATAAGTAATTATCTATACGACAGGATATTTTTTTATTTTTTTGATTAATGAACTTCGGCCATTTTTGGCTATAAATGAAAAAATACATCACAGAAATTAAAAAAAATAATTGCCATAACCATACCACTTTCATTTTTCAACCCCTCATTCTAGACCTCTGTGTGTACAACTGTAAACCTAAATAATTCCACTATTCAAATTTAAAAAGTCATATTTTTAAAGTAGACTACTACACAACAGAAAAGAAAAACCAGAAAAGTGTGTCTTAAATTTACTTCAGAATGAAGAACGTATAATCTTATAAATAAAAAAGCTTCTGCACGCCACTTCGTCCGCGTAAAATTCGATTACGATAACCGTTGAGGTTCAATAGATAAGATAAGTAGTTATTATTAAGTATAGCAAACATTGCTGTAGCAGAAAAACCCTTAAATTATGGTTTGAATTACCTAAGAATATTGAAATTTTTTATTAAAAAAAACCGGGCAAGAGGTAAACTATCACTACTAAGTAGACTTCAGTGGTTCTTGAGTTACAAACGGTTTAAATGCCTACCGAAAACTGATTTGCGGTGTTGGTAAACTGACCGCGACCTATGCCAACGTATGGGGATAACAGTTTTCCAACGGCAAAGTTAGGTTTGTCGCGAGGTTAAATTTGTGTGAAGTAACGGCTTCGGAACCCTACACTGAGCATGGTCCGACACGATCGCCCGGTTTTACCCTTTGGGTATGGAACTTCTCACCCATCTAAAGAACTTGACACCCATTTAAACCAAGTCTTATGTCGGTGAAGTCGACAACCACGTCATCATCATCATCATCATGTCAGCCGAAAGACGTCCACTGCTGGACATAGGCCTCGCCCAAGACTCTCCACTCAGACCGGTCTTGTTCTTTTCGCATCCACCGCTTTCCCGCGATCCTTACAAGGTCGTCACTCCCCATCTTGTTGGAGGTCTACCTACAGCTCGTCTCCCGGTCCGCGGACGCCACTCAAGAACCTTATGAAATCATAATTATCGTAATATTGAACTTGGCACCCATTTTAACTTTCATGTTTTGGTGGAATATCGTCTAACTTTGCTTAAATAAATTTTGCTCTTGTAATTTTGCAAGGCGCTAAGTATTTCCAAATAAAATAAATAAGTAATTTAGGAAAAAAACTAATCTTATTAATTCACTGTTTTCCTTCGTATATCCACAATTACCTAGTTGGTGCAAATATTGAACTTTCTCGGTATCCTGGTAAAAATTTGGTAAAATTTCATTACCCAAACAAATTTTAGCAACCGTTTTTTGCCAATGCAATTTTCGGAATAATTTTGGAATGCATATTTTCCTTGAAACTGGTCACAAATCGTGATCGTACCGTATTGAATAGAGACGTGATCGAGAGCTGAGATTCTACACAATAAATGGTACATTATTGCCTAGGCGCGGAAAGTAAGGGATTTCCTGACGAGGTGGCTAAAATACGAGTCAGGAAATCCTCGTGTCCGCTGAAGCATATATTATAATGCCTTTCTCAAACAATGCAAGGAAATTATACAAATACAAGATGATGAAATCTTTGACAATTTCAGAGAAAATGTATGTTTGAAAACTACGAGTAGGTAAGTATAGTATTAGTTAAGATAGTTCCACGCACGACGAGCCGCCCGCAGCGGCACCGCACGCCCCCACCCACAAGTTGGGTGTATGGGTTTTTCTTCATGTTCCTTTCGATTTTATACGCAATAGAGTTCACTATAGAAAAATCAAAGAGCTCCAACTCTTTAAAGAGTAAAGCGCAGTCTCGTTAAAATGTGGCTGGACATGAAATCAAAAGACTCGTTCAAAAATGCTGCATTCCTCGGGGAACAGATATTCATAAATCTATTCATATAAATACAATACTGCTATACCCTCAAGCGCTGCAATTAAACGTCTGTTTTCCACGGGTAAAGACATTTTAACTCCAAAACGAGCCTTGCTTTCAGACGAGAACTTCAACATGTTAATGTTCATGAAAGGGAATATGCACCTTATGCCCTTTTGTATTTTGTTTTGTTCCTATCCTGTTAACTTCCAGAACTTAAACCAACAGGTTTTATAAGTTCACTAACGCAACGATATATAAATGCATTTTTTACACATATTAACGGATTAACGATTAACGTTAACTTGCGTTAATTCTTCCGAAATGTAACGCTTTAACGTTTAACGAAGCTAACTTTTTTTGTAGCGGATTATCGATTAACGAAGTTAACTATTTGATTAGCGGTGCCCAGCTATGCATAAAAGCCATATGGTTTTACCCAGTGGGATGATGTTTATCTACAACGGAACTTGTATTTCGTCACGAAAGAGGTAAAAACGGTATATTGACCCGTTTCTCTAGCTTCCAGTGCGTCCGGTTACACGAATTCATGAATTATGCATCACTTTTCAGTAAGAGCGCTCTAGATGTCGAAGTTTCCAGAAATTTCTGCGTTTTCCGCGAAAAATGGGCTAGTAGGGTAATGCAGGTAGTATACATATACGAGGGGCGTACAATAAAAAGTGAGAATGAGATGCAAACTCTTTCTATATTAGGAAATTAAATACTGGCCGGTAAAGCTAATCTATCTAGCTGATTGCTTTGAAAAAAAACTAACGTTCTTTTGTTAAAAAAAATACGGTAATTTCTTTGCAATGCCATTGAGTACGTCATCACAAAGTTTTATTACATACTCATTCTCACTTTTTAATGAACGCCCCTCGTACGATCCCTCTCAAACATAAAGGCACAATAAAGCTATGTTAGTTAAAGTATTCTTTGTCACTTTTTGACAAAATCAAATGCTACTAGGACAAATAATATTTAAAGCATACTTTAACTATTTCGCGGTTATGGATATGACTCCGGCAAAAGGTGGGTTATGTGTTTGACTTGTATATATGTCCGACTCAATGTCCGCTCGGAACTACTGAACGGCTAAACCGATTTTAATAAGTTATATATTTTGATCCGTATTAACCACTAGAGTGTCATAGGCTATATTAAAATTATTTAATGTGAAATTGGCGAAATAAAAAATTATAAATGTTACAATAAGTAACATTACTTTGACGACATTATCCAAACAACAGATTTTTTATAGCTTGCTTTTCGTTAGACTTGTTGTATGATTTTGCCTTGAATGTAGAACCTTGCTCAGATCCAGATCGCTACCACCATCTAATCCTTTCTTTAACATACCTCCAAGCAGCAGTGGTGGCAATGTTGTGTTCCGGTGTGGGGATAAGACAACCGGTGAAATTACTAGCATAGAGGCATTCCATCTTAGTCCTCAGATTTGACACTGCATTTGCGGTCTTAGGATTGCAGTCTTTAGATTGCAGTCTTGCGAACGAAAAATGTCTTTGGGTCACAGATCCCACTTACCATCAGGTGGCCTGAGTGCTCGTTTGCCTAAAGCGTACCTAAGTAAAAAAAACCGGACAAGTGCAAGTCGGACTCGCTCAACGCCCTTTCAACACATGACACGGTTAATTCAATTCAAAATTTGGACCGCCGTTCCTTGCATAAAGACCCTGTTTTTTTTTTATTATTATTAAAAACTAGCGACCCGCCCGCGGCTTCGCCCGCGTGGAATGTATTATACATATAAACCTTTCTTAAGAATCACTCTATCTATTAAAAAAAACCGCATCAAAATCCGTTGCGTAGTTTTAAAGATTTAAGCATACATAGGGACAGACAGCGCCAGACTATATTGGTAGTATAAGGCGGTATTGCTTGCCAAATTTCAGTTCTAGGTCAACGGAAAATACCCTATAAATTTTGATTCCCCTGACAGTGTCGAAATATACGTTTTTGTACTCGTCGATTAAAATGTTTGTATTACGATTTCATAGAGAATACTGTAACGTCACTCTTTTCATCGTTGAATAGTCTATGTTACTTCCGAAACAACCGAAATAACTATTTCGATACGCTCTAGACAACCGAAAAAAAATTGAAAATAGAACTTCGTATTTAAATAATATGTGCCCTTGTTTAAGGAGACTCGATGCGGTACAAAATTTGCCAATATTGTATGGCGTTTTGGAACGTAGCAGCATCGCGTCATCTGTCAAAAATCTACTTAAACTTGCTGCTGTATCCAGGACATTAAAAAAAACCGGTGGTGTGATAATTTTTCTTTTAAAAGCCAAGAAGTTTACGTTTTCTCTGTGGAAATAAAAATCATCATTCATAAAGATTTCATAGAGAATACTGCAACGTCACTCTTTTCATCGTTGTTACTTCAGAAACAACCGAAATAACTATTTCGATACGCTCTAGACAACCGAAAAAAAATTGAAAATAGATCTTCGGATTTCCATATGTGTCCTTGTTTAAGGAGCCTCGATCCGATACAAAATTGCCAATCTGTGGCGTTTCGGAACGTAGCAGCGTCGCATCATCTGTCAAAAATCTACTTTTAGTTTTCTTATATACTCGTATTAATGACTTACATTATTAATTTTAATGAACTCGTACAAAAAGTATTTTTTATACTCGTCGATTAAAATCTGTGTATTAAGATTTCATAGAGAATACTGTAACGTCACTCTTTTCATCGATGTTCCTTCCGAAACAACCGAAATAACTATTTCGATACGCTCAAGACAACCGAAAAAAAATTGAAAATAGAACTTCGGATTTCCATGTGTGTCCTTGTTTAAGGAGACTCGATCCGATACAAAATTGCCAATCTGTGGCGTTTAGGAACGTAGCAGCGTCGCGTCATCTGTCAAAAATCTACTTTTCAATTATCTTGTGTCAAAAAAGTCGGATAGTAGAACACTTACGATATTTAGTTTTCTTATATACTCGTATGACTTAAATTATTAATTTTAATGAACTCGTACAAAAAGTATTGTTCACAATAGTGTCATAATTAAGCTTTTTAATCTCGTACCTTACTTAGGCCACTCAGCAAGCTTCGTGGCCTAAACACGGTACTCGACTAAAAAGCTCTCTATTATAACACGATTGTGAAAAATACTAGTTCACAATAGTGTCATAATTAAGCTTTTTAATCTCGTACCTTACTTAGGCCACTCAGCAAGCTTCGTGGCCTAAACACGGTACTCGACTAAAAAGCTCTCTATTATAACACGATTACGAAAAATACTATTTTATTGCGGCATAAATACCCGTGTGCTTGCCGGGTTAGAATAGTGCCACTCCATGTCTTCCCGTGGATGTCGTAAGAGGCGACTAAGGGAATAAAGGCTTGCAGTACTGTAAGGCGATGGGCTTGCCACCTGTCACTAATACACTGGGAAACATCTTAGCCTACTTGTGCAAAATGTGGTTACAGAATTATCAAGATGTTTTAAGCAGGGACCGGAACCGCTTAGCGCGAAAGGGGTTTTTGATATGCTTTTTGATAGACTTGTTTTTACAAACCCCAAGGATGCGCTTAGCTTATCGTCGACTTAGCTCAAAGAAAGGGCAACCAAACGATACGGTTAATTCGACTAAGCGCTAAGCCTATTCCAATACCCTATTGTCTGTCACCTTATTCAAGCTTATTCGAACGGTTTCAAGCTGGTTTTACCTCTATGCGCAAGAGTTTAGACGTATTATTGAATTACTTACATAACAATTGATAGGGTGGCGGCAGGCAGTAGCCGCTTAAGCGAGACGGCTAGAGTTCGCCCGAATGCGCAAAAAAGAGAGAGGCGATCGATTGGGTAATACCCAGTCAATGCTAAGCGCTTAAATATTAAACTACCGAAACCCTAATGAACCGGGTAAGCTCTTTGGATGCGGTTAATTACTTCAAAGAAGTTCGCCCTAACGTTAAGGTGACTCAATCATAGCTAAGCACATCGATTGGCTAACCGAATGATAGGCTAAGCCTATTGATAGGGTTAATCAAAAGAAGGGGTTTTCCGGTCCCTGGTTTTAAGACTTGTTGGTAATTCTTTAGCTCTGCCTACCCCACTCTGGGAATGAAGGCGTGAGTTTGTGAGTGTGTGCGGCATAAATGGCAGTATCTTTTTTTTAAGTTAACTTAGACGTTTGGATTTTTCACAGGTTCAAGAGACTGTAGACTTGAGTATATAGATTTAATTTCAACTCGATACATTTACGCTTTCCGGAGATAAAGGGTCTTGACGGACGGACAGACGGACAACCAAGTGATCCTATTAGGTTTCCGTTTTTTTTCTTTTGAGGTACGGAACCCTAAAAACTACTCTTATTATCACATTTTAGTGGCCGACTGTACTTCTAACATACATGATGAACTCACCATTAAAAGTCGAGACTCGCACCATCAAGACGAATCCATGACGTATCTTTTATCAAAATCGGTTGACCCGTTGAGTAAGTGGAGTTACGAGTTACGAGGGGACAAAGGAATGGACACACATACATAAATACATGCATGCAGGTCAAACACATAACAACGTAAAAATAACCATTAAAAATGTAACAAAATGAGACACAAACCAAATACAGAAAATATATTCAACACACAGCCCGAAGAATAGCTAAACTTAAGTGGCAGTGGCCGGGGCACATCGCTCGCAGGACTGATGGCCGATGGGGCCAGAAGGTCCTTGAGTGGCGTCCGCGGACCGGGAGACGAGCTGTAGGTAGGCCTCCAACAAGATGGAGTGACAACCTTGTAAGGATCGCGGGAACGCGGTGGATGCGAAAAGAACAAGACCGGTCTGAGTGGAGAGCCTTGGGGGAGGCCTATGTCCAGCAGTGAACGTCTTTCGGCTGACATGATGATGACTTTATTGCCGACTGTACTTCTAACAGACATTAAACTCAAAAGACGAGTCAGAATTCGCCAAACTCGATGGATCAAGTATGAACCATTGAGGAGTCCCTATGATCACCTTCCGTCTCCATCATCTCAGCTCGATGGTACCATAATATACATAAGCAGCTGGCCTATTGCCTAACGCAATCAAAATCGGTTTCAAAGCGGACCAATTGTTTCAGCTCGTCCGTTTAAACCAATTCTCGGCCCGCAATTGCCTGCTTCACTGCCTAGGCAATAATGTGCTATTAGACTTTAATTTTTGGGTAATTAGGTGTTCAAAGTTCTTTTCTGATAGTGATTTGTACTTTTTATGCCTTTGTGTCACACAGTGATTGAAGACTTGGACTTATTTCGTGTATCTGGCATCTTTCTTCTCGTTTCAAGTGGACTCGCAGTGGTGCAGAGGTTAAAACTATCTTGACCGTACAAACTACAAATCACCGTACAACGTTGCCCCCAATCTTCCTAGAGAAGATTGGATTGTGTTTTATTGCTATATTGATTTATACTTATATATACTTGACACTGGCGAAATCACTTCACGTGGAAACGCCATATCCCCGCGGTAGTAGCTGTTCAAGTCGCCGCGGGGGCAAAGAAAGAAAGAAAGAAAGAAAACGGTGACAATACGACAACAGCTCAAACACGATATAGTTTTTACCGTGTTGAAAGGGCCCCAGGTCAAAGACGATATCGTTATAACCGCCAAGAATGAGGCCAAGTTACAAATCAATCCGATTAATTCAAGTAAGTAGGTTAAATTTGACTTCCTAGGTTTTGACATTGTAGTTAGTCAGCAAAGCTAATAATATAATTTATGCTAAAAAAAAACCTTCACTCTCTTAACCGATTATTGATTAATAGTAATTATTAAGTTTCCTTTCGTTTCGTCAAAAAGTTTTTGCCAAACTGATTCATTTCCCAAACATATCATTTGACCAAACTGTTTTTTTCCGAAACTGTCAATATTTCAGGCTTTAATTGACAACATTTCAAAAAAAGCATTATTGTTTTTTCGCGTTTATAATAGCTGGTTAAAAATTAGACTACCCGTATTTCTTGGTTTTTCTTTATTTAACTTAAATTCGTCGTTAATATTTTTATAAAGAAATAGTCATTAAAAAGACCGTATATACAAAGTTAGGAATACTGATGTCGTGATCTGCATGATATAAAATAAAAAAAAGTTATTTTAAACATAAACAGAACTGACTGTCATGTCATGTCGCTCACTTGTCAATCATTCGCTGTCGTTCGTTCACAAATTTGTTATTTTGCGTAATTTAATTAATTACATAATTTGTAGACGCCATTAAAATAAATAAACTATTTTGCGTAGAATCGAAAGCGTGTCGTTAGAATCAAGTAATCCGTCAGACAGATAAAAAATGAACATGACAGTTGTATATTTTTTTCAATTCCTTTGGTTATAAATGGACTAAGGGCACATTCCTAACATTCACAATCCAACTTTTTTTACTGTTTTTCCTAAATATAAAAAAAACTACTGCATAATAATATCCAAAGATATTTTTACTGTAATCAGCAGTGTAAAATCTAGAAACGGTATTTTATTTTACTACCGTAGCACATTTTTTTTTTTTTTTTTTTATTGCGTGGGTTGGCAAACGAGCACACAGGCCACCTGATGGTAAGTGGAAACTGTGACCCATAGACATTCGCATTCACACGACTGCAAATGCGTTGCCAACCCTGAGGACTAAGAATAATGAATTGTTGTCAATTCAGTACCATTGTGTAGAACCCTCTAGGTTAGGTTAGGTTAGTTTTTTTTTAAATCCTGAAATATTAGCAGTTTTGAAAAAAAAAGCGTTTGTCCAAATGATATTTTTGGGAAATTAATCAGCTTGGCAAAAACTTTTTGACGACACGAAGGTAACCCTAATTAAGTACTTAGTATTCATGTAGAGTTGACAATGTTTAGAGTGGTTTTTTTTAACTAGAGGATGCCCGCGGTTTTGTATGCGTTGAATAAGTTGCCCGCTATTTTAATCCATTAGGGGATCAATTTCAAAAAATCCCTTAGTGCTCCCCTAGGATATGCAAGGAATATAGTACAGTGGTCTCCGGACCTTGATCGGTCAGCCAATCAGTTTCTTCGTTTTCAACGACTACAAAATAAATGTTGAAGTAACAGAAAACCACCTTCAAAAAGCAAGGTGTGCCTATAAATTTTGAAGAGTTCCGTCGATTCCTTATGGACTCGAATGGGACCACACGGGAAGCACCAGCTTTCCAATAAAAAAAGAGTTATTAAAATCAGTTCATCCAGTCGAAAGTTCTGAGGAAACCAACATAAAAAAAACGAGAACGTGATCACAAACTATAATATATTATATACTTACACCGTGTTTTTTTTTGATTTACGATAACTTCGGCATATTACTAGGTACATCCATAGAAACTAAGTGGTAGATTCGTTTTTTTTATATTGGAAAAAAAAACGAATCTACCACTTAGTTTCTATGGATGTACCTAGTAATATGCCGAAGTTATCGTAAATCAAAAAAAACACGGTGTATATGCATATATGTTTAATAGTATAGGATTAGACTTACTAGTAGGTATACTAATATAGAACTTAAAAACTGTCCTATCTATAACTTCTGTAACTCTGTACCTACTCTTATTACTGCATGCGTGCACGCATTGGCGCCATTTAACTTACGCCCTCCATCAGGCGAAAAACATCACAAGATAAAACCACTCTATCCTAATTTCAACCTTATGCTTCGGTGTTAAAGTTCATAATGCGACACCGTTAAATGTTAAATTGTTACGTTTAAATTTGATAAGCAATTTATGTAAATCATGCGTTTCTTCGGATCCATTATAAAATGCATACCTAAATAAAACTTAGCTTAAATTGATCTTTATTGATTGTAGAATGATTGTGATCGATTTATTTTCAAAATCGATTTTTTTGCTGCGTTATAAGAAATCACGTTTTGTTTTTTAAAGACTTTGTACTGGGTGCCCGTTGAAATCTCGACAAACTTTTCATCGAATTTCATTTCATCGAAAACGATTCATAGAATATTTAGTATAAATATTATCTCTTGTAGTATTATGGCTTCATTATAAATTAAAACAATTATTAGAAGAACAGTACAAGGATTTTTAAATGCTTAAAAATACATTTTATAAACTATTCAAGAGACAAAACAACTCAATATCGCTGTGTCATTATACAGCTTTTAAATTGTATACTGGATTAAGTACATATTTTAAGGAAAATATACAAACCCGATCTTAATCAAAAAAAACACATAAGTATAGCTAAGGTATGTTTTATTTCAATTTGTCGATGTAATTTTATTTACTAAGCTTTAGGTGGGCTACCAGCTACCACATAAAATCTTTTATATATCGGCCTTGTTAGATATGGTCTTTGATAAGGGCGTATGTTCCTGTACGAGGTTTATAAATTAAATTGTACATATAATTACTATTACCTACTAAAAACAAGTTTGAATTGCAACACATTGATATGTAAACAGAAGTTTGTTATGTGACAGAGTACAAATAGGTGCGACGACGAGCGAAGCGAGGAGGAGTGTGTTAGGTGAACTGCGGCATAATACCGGCGAGCGTCAAAACTGATTTGTTTTATTCCAAAATATACCATTCACTCACAAAGCCAGAAATGTAGGTTCAAAAAGTTCAAATGTAAGTTCATTCTTAGCCTAATTGTGCAAAATGTGGTTACAGAATTATCAGCAAGTTTTTGGAGTTGTTGGTAATTCTGTAGCTCTGCCTATCCCACTCTGGGAATGAGGGCGTGAGTTTATGTATGTATGTATGTATGTAAAGAATATTCGATCAAATGAAAATAAGCGAAACGTTGACTTAAAACTGAAATTCGATTAAAAGTTTGTCGATATTTCCCTTTGTACTTAATAATGTTAATTAGCTATTAAGGTTAAGTACCAATTTAAATCTACATAATCTTGCAAGGGGCTGGTGCGGCAGCTGAAGCGGCCGAAAGCATGAAGGTAGGAAAATATAATGGTCTCGGCCCAGAATATAAGTTTATTCCATTCGGCGTCGAGACCCTTGGTCCGTGGAGTCCTAGCGCTCGCTTTAACGCATGCGCGGTGATGTACTAGGTTTTGGCGCCATTCACTGAATACGTTTTGCTGTAGTTACTTTATTAACTTTGATCTTTTATTTAGTAGGTTGAATCGCAATGTATGAGAGTAGATAAAGTAGTGTATGAAACTGCACATAACTAGGTATTAAAACACTCATGTGATACTATTAAAAACCTCGCCTAGCGGCTCGGTTCTTAAACAAACACTCTTGTTTTAATACCCCTCTTTATGCGACAATTTCATAAACTACTATTATATGTCAAATATGCTTTACTTGTCAATTATGAAACAGGCGGTTAATCTTAGGGCCGTATTAATAAACTCATGAGATGCCCGTCACAAGATACGTCAAAGTAAACGCCAAACCATAGACAACTGTCATTTTTGACGCATCTTTAGAGGAGCATCAGAGTCGAGATCTTTTTATTAATACGGTCCTAAGAATGGACCCTGCCGCATTGTACCAAAGATGCTGGCAGCATTTCTTCGTTGAATGGTTAAACTTATTCGTTGAGCGAGAAAACTGCCAGCTCTTCGGTCTCCAGTGACGACAATGAGACTCTTTGATAATTCTTTAAAAAGGCTAAGAGCGCTAGGACCCCACGGACCAAGCTGACCGAACTAGAAAGACAATACGATCTTATTAAGAGCGAGTGAGAGAGAAGTACCAAACTGAAGCCATTTCTAAGTGGTCACAGACTCTACGGCATTGATAGCTTTAAATTTCCTCGCAATACGAGTTTAAAAGTGATCTGGGAGATGCTTGATAAAGAGACTTGTGATACAGTCAACAGCAAAAGAAACTGATGCAATAGGGTCTCAAAATAGTATATACAATAAATTAAGACAGTTGTATCTGATTATTGTAGTTTAGCATTAGTAAATTAGCTCGTAATGTGTCATAAGTAAATGACATGCCATTCAAACAGTTAAAGTCATTAGATACTGAGTGTTTCAAATAAAACTGATTTTCTAAAATAGCAATAGTCAGTAATACTACCAAACTATCACATGTAAGTGAATATGAATGTTTGAGCCTTCATGTCTTTTCAAGACCACCTCGGAATACAAGTCAGACGTTCGGTTAATGTCGGTTATACTCGTAAGACAAACACGCGAAACAACTATAACACCTCTCATTTCCGTCAAGGGTTGAAATAAGTTCCTACTACTTCGCTTTGTTTTTTTTTTGCAACATTTAAAATAAATCCTTTTTAACTGCCTTGATTACCCTAGTTTTCATTTGGAGATTTTGTCATTTTGACTTTATCTTGTTGGACACTTGACACTTAGGTAAAAAAAAATATATTCTTTATTGAAATTTTCTGTAAAGAGACAGTTATGGCATCATTTATGATCATTTTCTTTTGATTAATTAAATATTCAGTTGAAAATGACACTTTGTTATAATCTGTTTTATCTGGGGCGTCATGCTTGAACATGTTTTGAAATGTTAATTTTGATCACTTACTTTTGACGTTGACTGTACCTACGTGCCTAGAGGCCTTCATGAAGATATGCTACGTAAATTAAGTGATCTATATTCCTGGTCTTACACAGCCTGGTGATAAATCATCATCATCATCATGTCAGCCGAAAGACGTCCACTGCTGGACATAGGCCTCCCCCAAGGCTCTCCACTCTGGTGATAAATATGACAAAGCAAACAACCATAATCCCATGTTACCTAGTTTGCGCGCTGGTGATATAGATTATACGTGTACAAACAACAAAGAGGTTAACCACTCTCCAAGCGAATTGTCCCTCCTCGTATTCCTGCAGCGTAGCGTGAGCCAGTTCTTGTCTGAGCTGAGCCCCATTTACTTTACAATTAGATCTTATAGTAAGACACATGTGTAAATAAGCAATACCGTGTAATTGGCGGCCAGAAAACTGTAAAACCAATTATACAGGGTGTATTGCAAGTCGTGTGCCAAATGAATATGGTGGGTAGCTAAGGTCACTTGCAACACGTTTTGGGCCAATTAACACTCATCCTACCCACGGTGTTTTTTTTATTATTTTTTTGAAAAAATCTCGGAATCTTCCAAAAGTTAACCATTTGGTTCACCTATCTTTTTTTTTTAATGTGACAGCACAAAAGTACTTATAGTTTTTTTATCTTTAATGTTTGCGCATTCGAATGAAATGTTATTTTTATTCATATAGTAAACAAATAGAAAAATATTAGCCAACAAAGTGTGAAGGACAGAAAAATAAAATCTTCACGGTCAACTTTACGGCACAATTAAAAAAAAAGTAGAAGCTCCTCTGATCTTCCAACATCATAAAAACTTCTCCAGTTCCTGACAATTCTTACGGTATACCACATGTCTAGAATCACGTTCAGTTTTTCGTCAAAATATGGTTTCAATCTAAAATGGTGGTTTTATTCGGTCAGTAGATCCAGCCAGTTAAATGGGCTAAATGCACAATACAAAACGCAATATGGTTAAAAATAATCTTTATTTTAATAATTACTTCAAATTTTGTTCAAATTGTCTTCCTCCACAATTGATACATTCGCGACACCTTTTTCGTATTTCTACAGTAGTTCAAAGTGTTCGAAGTGTCATTTCTTGCCGCATTATTGCGAACGCGTCATTAATTTTTGCGATCAGATGCTCTCTGCTCTCTACCTGTGTTGCGTACACTAGCTCTTTGGCCCTTCCCCAGACGTAAAAGACAAAGACACTTCGTACAACAACTGTAGAAATACGAAAAAGGTGTCGCGAATGTATCAATTGTGGAGGAAGACAATTTGAACAAAATTTGAAGTAATTATTAAAATAAAGATTATTTTTAACCATATTGCGTTTTGTATTGTGCATTTAGCCCATTTAACTGGCTGGATCTACTGACCGAATAAAACCACCATTTTAGATTGAAACCATATTTTGACGAAAAACTGAACGTGATTCTAGACATGTGGTATACCGTAAGAATTGTCAGGAACTGGAGAAGTTTTTATGATGTTGGAAGATCTGAGGAGCTTCTACTTTTTTTTTAATTGTGCCGTAAAGTTGACCGTGAAGATTTTATTTTTCTGTCCTTCACACTTTGTTGGCTAATATTTTTTTATTTGTTTACTATATGAATAAAAAATACATTTCATTAGAATGCGCAAACATTAAAGATAAAAAACCTACAAATACTTTTGTGCTGTCACATTTAAAAAAAGATAGGTGAACAAAATGGTTAACATTTGGAAGATTCCGAGATTTTTTCAAAAAAAGATATTAAAAAAACACCGTGGGTAGGATAAGTGTTAATTGGCCCAAAACGTCTTGCAAGTGACCTTAGCTACCCACCATATTCATTTGGCACACGACTTGCAATACACCCTGTATAAAATAAAGTTTATTCATTCATTCGTTGCAAGGGTCTCGACAGCGAATGTAATAAAATTATTATATTCTGGGCCGACACCACTATATTTGTCTAGTGTTTAGGTAAATAAAATTTTGAAAAATTGCCCGGAAAATTGTTAAATAAATAAAACCTAACAAGCCTTTAAGCAAGAAGTAAAAAAATCCTCTTGTCAACAACGTCTTCAGAAAAAACGAAAAAAACCCTAAAATACCCAATACCCTCATACATATTGGTCAGGTTTTTTTGGCTGTCTGTGCTAGAAGGTCGCATTTTGCATGCATACATTCACGGTTTCCGCATTTAAAATTTGGAATAAATTGGGTCAACGCTGTGGAAAAAATATTGCTTCCGGTGCATAAGCATATATTATTTAAGGATGAATTCAATAGAATTTACTTTATTATGCACTGCCCAATTAGTTTTAAAATCGTTTTCCATTTTGAATCTGTTGGCTAAATAAGCAAGCAAGCGTCACTTTTCAAAACAAAATTCGCGGAACAATAATTATAAACTTTTTCATAAAAATATTGTAACTGTTAAATACGTCGTTTTTTCCGTTGCATTCAAAATGAAAAGTAGAGTGTTTAACGCGAGACTTAACAACTGTAATGAGTGTAATGACACACGAACTACAGCCACCCTCGCTCCGTGGCTAAACATCTCGTGTCATTATGGCTTGTTTCAGTCCCTTAATGAACAATCTACTATTACAATAAAAAAAACTCTAAGTAACACTAGTTTAAGTAACTATGAAATTTGGATCAAATTCAGCTCCGGGTGTTGTAGTGTTCGTCACCCCCCTAATCAAGTCCGATTTCCTTGATTTTTTAATATGTTGTAGTTGATATGAAAAACTATCGTACAAAGACAACCTTGTCACATCATAACAATGGGACTAGGTTTAAGCAGGTTTAAGGGGAAAGAAACACAATCGCATTTTGCGTAAAATTTCGCAGGGTTGTGTTCCGGTGTGGGGATAAGACAACGGGTGAAATTACTGGTATAGAGGCATTCCGTCTTAGTCCTCAGGTTTGGCACTGCATTTGGAGTCTTAGGGATTGTACCTATACTTGGGAAATCAAATGTCTATTGGTCACAATTTTGCTTACTATCAGGTGATCTGCAAAGCCCGGACGACGGGAGAAATTATGTGTTGACGTCTCAATAGTGCGAGGACACACATTTTATAAGTCCATAAAATGTCGATATACAGCACGATGTACTGGACCACCGTTACGAAATTCAGAAAAAATATAGGTGTTGCAAACAAAATTAAAATGAGTTGTTTGTATTTTTTTTAAATATTTTATATAATTTTCGTAATAAACAATTAGTATTTTTTCTACATTTTCCGATTTTAAACTCCTTCGCCTAGGTGATAAAATCCATTTCAGCCAACTAAAGGACCGTTCTAAATCTACTGTAGTAATCGGGGCAAATTGAAATAATTCATAGTGGTTACGAATTACTTCTGTACTACGGCAGTTCCACTTCTTTTCCAGATATCAAATTATTTAAAAAAATTAAAGTTGAAACGCCAACGTTTTTCTTCAAAACATTCTAATATAAATAAATTAATTTATATCAATAAATTTCGGATTCAAAAATTGTTCGTATGGATGTCGATAGAATAGTCGATATTTAATTAAGCACTAGTGAAAAGTGCATTTTTGCTCCCGTCGTCCGGGCTTTGGTGATCTGTGTGCTCGTGTGCCTTCCTTGCCATAAAAAAACTGTAAATAATTAAAACATCATTTAATTTTTCCCATAAAATATAAATAATTTTCTGTACGCCAGGATCTTTTGCACATTTTTGGTTTTTTTCGGAGATAAGTAGGGGGACGGTCATTTTTTGTACATTATTGGATATAAACCAAAAAGTACATACCAGATAATTAAAATAGTTTTGAAATTTGCACATTGAGCCCTTTCATATGACAACCCATTTGCTATAATCAAACCACTTTCATTTTTTAACTCCCCATGCTAATTTCATATTTATTTACTAAAAACAGATGCGGGCAAGCAAGTTGTAGGTACAACTATGCCGAATTTCAAGTAGATAGCATTGGTAGTGGCTGAGAAAACCTGCTGTGACATACAGACTGACAGACAACGAAGTGTCACCACAAGGGGTCCTTTTTTACCATTGGGGTACGTTAATAGAAAGCTGGTTTTACTGGGATTGTTCTTACCTAGGTTTCATAAAAAAATGGTCGGGCCGTTTATAATCAGCAGACCTAGGAATATACGGGGCAAAATTAAATGACAGCTAGAGATTGCCTATATCGATAAACTCAATTATCGATGCTTTTCCCATATACAATCTTTTTTTTTTAAATTGAAGTTATAAAAGTAAATCAAAATAGCAACATAATTCTGGTTATTCTTTATTTTTTAAGCATTTTCGAAGCTTCACTCATAATCATCATATTTTTTTCCTCATTCTGTATTACAGAATTACTGTCCTATTTACTATGTTAAAGTGATCAGAAGTTGTTCAAAATTTTCGGGCGTGAATTTTCTTGGTCTGGACTGATGGATCCATTTCGGGTGGCTAAAGGACTTTTCAATTTATGTGGAAGTGGTAAGGGCAAAACAAATGAAAAAAATACACAATTTACAAACAACGCTGAAGGCGATCACTAGTATATGTAAAAAGCGTCGATAACTTAGTTTATCGATATAATCAATCCCTAGCTGTCATTTAATTTTGCCCCGTATATTCCTAGGGCTGATAATCAGCTCTGAAAATAGAAAGAGGGTGATATATTTTTTTGACCGCTATGTGTGTGTGTCTGTCTGTGGCACCGCAGCTCTTAAGCGGGTACACCGATATGGATGCGTTTTTTTTTTTTTGAAATCTGTTTTTTTAGCGGCGGATCTTATCTCGATGTCATTAAAGTCGATTAGGCCGTTTACAAGATTTCAGCTCTGAAAGAAGGCTCGCCAATATTGTGAGGATTTTTACATATTGAATGACCAGACTATTAAATAATGGTCTCTCGCGTGTATCCCACTTGTGCAACATCCACTTGTTTGTCCCCACATCCGTCCCAAGTAGGTTACCTTTGTCCACGCGTAATGGATTCCGTGGCCTCCAGCTAGAAAGTAGTTCAACATTATCATCTTTAATGGTGCTGGTACTTTGTTATCTTTGGTCTTGAGCAGGTGCATCTTGCTAGGGTTCCGTAGTCAAACTTGGAACCTAATTTCACTTTCTATGAGACTTTTTTTTATACATTTTTGAATCAGTTGTTTTTTTTTATTGGCGTATAAAATAGTAAACACTTGTTTTTAGGGTTCCGTATCTCAAAAGGAAAAGACGGAACCCTAATAGAATCACTTTGTTGTCCGTCTGTCTGTCAAGGCCCTTTATCTCGGGAACGCGTGGAGGTATCGAGTTGAAATTAAAACCATAATAGTAATTTTGTATACAACTTGTTTTTTTTTCCTCGCGTTCAAAGTGAAAAGTAGATTTGTTTACCGCGAGACTAAACAACCACAATGACACTAACTATTAGTCATCCTCGCTCAGCTCGCGTGGTTTAACATCTCGTGTCATTATGGCTTGTTTTAGTCCCTTGTTGAACAATCTACTATTAAATAGTTATAAATGTCGATCTCTACGTCGCACATGGCAAAGCTATAGAGGTTTCCAAATGGTCTACGGTACCCTAAAAACCGATCACACGCCAAGTGAATGAATGTATCACAAATATATTGATGCATTGGTTTGGTAGAAAGAGGAATATATTTCTATAATAAAACTGCAAGACACGTGTCCAATTCATTCACTATTTACCAAGAAATCATTGTATTAAGAGTCCATACACATAGTTCAGTCGACTACAAAGAGATGTATTCACTTTTGGACCTTATCACAACGCAATAAGGTCAAAAAGTGGCGGGTGGTAGGACCTTGTGCAGGGTCCGTCCGGATCGCTACCACCATCTTATCCATTAACATACCGCCAAACAGCAGTGTTCGCATTGTTGTGTTCCGGTTTGGGAATAAGACAGCCGGTGAAATGACTAGCATAGAGGCATTCCATCTTAGTCCTCAGGGTTGGCAACGCATTTGCAGTCTTAGGATTGCATTGCAGTCTTGTGAATGCGAATGTCTATGGGTCACAGTTTCCACTTACCATCAGGTGGCCTGTGTGCTCGTTTGTCTTCTCTATGCCATAAAAAAAAAAAAACATTTCCATAAAATCATAGAGCTTCATTGGCAATTAGTCTTTGGATTGTGGACTTGAGATTGAAGATATCCATAGATCCCACTTATCATCAGGTGTGTGTGCTCGTTAGAATTGTCCATGACATAAAAAACCGGCCAAGTGCGAGTCGGACTAGCGCCTTGATTTTAACAATGAAACGTTAAAACTAAACTTATTTAAATTATTATAATAATCCGGAGAGATAGCTTAGTTTTATTTGAATTGAATTATTTATTTTTAAAGAGAATATACTCAATCACGTTTGTTGTATGGGTCAGTTAAATATTTATTTTATTCTGTTTTTAGTATTTATTGTTATAGCGGCAACAGAAAAACATCATCTGTGAAAATTTCAGCTGTCTAGCTATCACGCTTTATGAGTTACAGCCTGGTGACACACAGACAAACAGTGGATTCTTAGATAAAGATAAAGACATTTATTTAGTGATAGGGTCCCGTTTTTACCCTTTGGGTACTGAACCCTAAAAAGTCTAAAAACACACGGGTCTTGTTTTGAACCCCTTAAGCAAACAGGGGGGGGGTAACATGAACCTTTCTCAATGTATATAATATGGCATTTTAGTTCCAAAATAAATAAACCGATTCAGATGCGGTTTTTTTTAATATAAATCTATTGGAATTGGGATGGTTTTATGAAAATCGGTTGACCCGTTTAGGAGTTATCAGCTATGAAATTATGGTCGCCATTATTTCTGTGACGGTGACATAAAATAACAATTATCTATTTAACCAAAAGTGACAAAATGTCCTTGAACAGAAAAGGGCCACTTTGATCCCTCCTAGCAGGGAAGAAAAGTCCCCTTTCGAAATAGGTGATGTGGAAATATTATTTTCAGCCCGCTAGATAGATATCGAAATTCATACTTTCCGCACAGGGGAGATGATAAAATATTTCCCACCGAAACATTTTGTTGTAGCCACGACTTTCAAATCTGACTTAACATTACATATTAAGTGGTTTCTAAAACCTGGGAACTCAAATAAAAATAAGAGTAATGTCATTTGGGGAAATTGAATATGATTTATCGTCCAAGTTTTTCTAGGATCTAATATTTGGACTTTTAAGATTCTAAATCATTACGTACAAAACGATAGGAAATTAATAATGGCTTCTGAAATTAAGTATTACATACATACATAAACTCACGCCCAGAGTGGGATAGGCAGAGCTACTTAATTACCTACAACTTTAAAAACTTGTTGATAGTTCTGTAACCTGCTGCGCAATTAAGGTAAGATATTTACCAGCGTATGAGAAGAAATGGAGTGCCACTATTCTAACCCGGAAACCACACGGGTTGAATGTAATTTTGGCTGTAGGGGGGGGGGGGGGACACTTGAGTTTAACAAAAATTAGCGCTTTAAAAGATAATATTGTTTCCACAACCACCTATCCAACAACACCTCACACTATGGGGCAGACGAGAAAAAAATACGTCCCCACGTTATATTTAAACGAGGTTTATTTATTTTTTCAAAATTTTATTTTACAACTTTGTTGCCGTGACTAATGTGTATATTCAAGCCAAATTACAACTTTCTAGTACAAAGACTCTCTGAGCTAGGCTGCGGACGGACGAACGGACGGTTCCTAGTTTGACTACGGAACCCTAAAAATGATATTATTTTGTGAAACACGATTAATGATTACGAATATGAATCTATTGAATCATATTAATTCACTAATCATAATATTCCTATAACTACACATTAGTCTCAAAATTAATTTTGTTTTTAATATACGTAATTGTTTTTGTTGTGTGAAATTTATTTTTAATTCCACTTTGAAATGTAATTTTTATAATATTATCAATAAAGAACGTTCGTATTGAAAAAAAATATATTATTAAGGATTAATTCATTTTATTAGATTTATTTATTTGATTAAAATTTGTATGCCAGTCCATTGGCAAATTGTAGAGAGCTTATGTTATACTACTTAAGACCATGATGTACACCCACTTTTATTAGCATGGTCCAATTAGTTCTAAAATAATCTTCAAGTTTGATTCTGTTGGACAAATAAACAAAAAAAAGTATAAAAGAAAAAACCACGGAACTAATTTGTAAGGAATTTTGTTATAGGTAATAATTAGGGTTAGGAATTTTGGTGGCATATCGTGGTTCTAAAATCCATGGAGTCGCTATTTCTTACTTTTTATAATAAATACGATTTTGATTTTGACCTTTAATATTTAAATATTTCAAAATTCGTTTATTCATTAAACCACTTAAACAATTTCAATGCATTTTGGTATGAAGGTTACTATCTAAATATCTCTTCTGAGGAAGCGTTACAAACAAGCAAATATTAGTAGGTATGGAATTACCGAACTAAAAATGTATTTAGTTCATTTTAAAATATGACCATACTGAAGGTCAAAATCAAAGTGTCATGTATTATAATAATTAGGATAAAGCTACTCCATGGATTTTAGAACCACGATATGCCACCATAATTCCTAACCCTAGTAATAAATAATAATAAATATTGTAATTTTGTATAGAAAGTCGTTTTTTTTCGTCGCATTCTAAGTGAAAAGTAGAGTGTTTAACGAGAGACTAAACCACCATAATGAATGACACTCGAACTATCGCCACCCTCACTCAGCTCACGTGGCAAAATATCTCGTGTCATTATGGCTTGTTTTCGACCTTGTTGGACGAAATGCGTGTTAGACTAAAACCTTGTTGGACGAAATGCGTGTTGGACTAAAACCTTGTTGGACGAAATGCGTGTTGGACTAAAAACTTGTTGGACGAAATGCGTGTTGGACTAAAACCTTGTTGGACGAAATGCGTTTTGGCCTGGACGAAACGCGTCTTGGACGATTTGCGTACTGACGAAATAGGACTTGATGACTGTTTGGACGAACTGCGTATTAGACCAACGGCTAACAAATCGTTTTAATCCCTTGTTATTTATTTATTTATTTATTTTATGGCATAGGAAGGCAATCGAGCACACAGGCCACCTGATGGTAGTGACCCATAGACATTCGCATTCACAAGACTGCAAATGCACTGCCCTGCCAACCCTGAGGACTAAGATGGAATGCCTCTATGCTAGTCATTTCACCGGCTGTCTTATCCCCAAACCGGAACACAACAATGCGAACACTGCTGCTTGGCGGTAGGTTAATGAATAAGATGGTGGTACCAACCCGGACGGACCCTGCAGAAGGTCCTCCCACAAGTAAACAACTACTATTATTGTCATAGAATTCTCATGACAATTAAAATAAAATAAAAAAGGCTTACGTGAATAAAGTCGCGCACGCAGGCCAGTCAATAAATAAATTTAAAAGCTACATTTAAGAATATATGGTAAAGCAATGCAGTTTTCATAAACTGTGCAGCCAACTGCATTAAAATAGGTACAAATTTAATAATTCATGTACATCTAACAGTATACCATGAATATCTTTGGAGCTCCGTAAACAACTCTTAACACTGTTTTGGAGTGTTCCTAACGCCATTTTGAAAACGCGTTCGGATACACGACGACGAGACAAATAAATAAAATAAAATAAATAAATATCAGGGGACAATGTACTAAACTAAGCTCTAGGCTTGTACTATGGATACAAGACAACGACATAAATACTTATATAGAGAAATATAAACTCAGGAACAAATTTTCGCGCTCATCACACAAACATCTGTCCTTACCTGGATTTGAACCTAAGGCCGCTAGCTTCGTTCCAACTAGGCCGACGCGTGAGTAGGTGCACGTACACGCTTTAGTACTTTGTAGCTTTAGCGCCTTAGCAGTTTTTTTTTAATTATTTGCTTTCACTCCTTTGTTTAACAAGGTGTATTTCGCCAATGTGAACTAAAAATGTAATTTGAAATACATTTACAAGTACATACGGTAAACATTTAACAACCCTCTTTTTTTCTCAGCGGTTAAAAACATAACCTCCTTAGGCACTGCGAAAGAAAGATGGGCAACAACAAAGTTAAATAGTAGAACTGTATCTTAATGTTCACATTAAAGTATCGGTCACGCCACGCAACCATACTTTAATGACATGCAATACTTTAATATTAACATTAAAACACAACTACAGATACAGGGTGTCTTAATATGCCATTAGCTTATGGTTTCTGAACTAAAGGAGATTAATGGGGGATTATGGATGTAGATAAAGGTTATTATGGTTGGAAGTGATTAATATGTCCTGCGGCTGCTATCCGAACCTCTCCGACTTTGCATCTTACCCGAATACATTATTTATATCGGATTTGCGTCACTAGACGCCCGCGCGGATTTGAATAGTTTTTTTTATTTTGAATTTAGATCGACGCCATCTTACATGTTTTCGCGACGGTACAATTTTAACGAGACTTCTGAGGCTCTATTCAACTCGGTAATAACCAAAGCGTTTTTCGGCATTCGTTAGCGTTATCCAAAACGTATAGGATTGACGTTAGCTGTCAGACGGTCTACGTGACCACTTTTGAAAATCGTTTACGTTAGCGTTAATTTGTCTAGCCTCTCGATTAAGATAGTTGAGCGACTATCTATAACGAAGAATTTTGACGAGCTTAAAATGTTTAATTATGATTACTAAAAAGTATAAAATAAAATGTGTTTTACATACATACATACATTAAATCACGCCTGTTTCCCAGAGGGGTAGGCAGAGACCACTTCTTTCCACTTGCTACGATCTTGACAAATTTCTTTCGCTTCTTCAACATTCATACATCGAGTCATGCACGCACGTCTGTTTCAGGTACTTAAGATTCGGCCCTTTTCCAGTATGAGAAATACTGATAATAATAATGATTTGATTCGAAAAAGTACGCCCAGGGCGGCCCCTTCCGACTCTTCCACTCACTTTCGATCTGTATATCTCTTTCGTCAATCTTCTTACATCATCCTTTCCAAATGACCGAACCATCGAAGCATGCCCTTTTCCATCCTAGTCACTGCATCTTCTTTATACCACATTTATCTGTGATTTTTTCATTTCTGACTCTATCAATTATGTTTTAAAAAACAAAATATTTACCGCCTTCATATACGCAAAGAATAACTTCTTTTTTCACTTCTCATGCTCTTAAAATGTTACTTTAGTCTCTGCGTATCGGGACTAAAGCTCCTTCTTAATCTCTAGGGATTAAAGTTTTTTTATTTATTTATTTTGTAAACCCACGGTGACGGCAATAAAATCACGGTGTTTGTGAATGGAGGATTATCGCCATTTTCAGTGATTTAGCACAGACAATTTTTAGGGCGTGGAAATAACCTCAAAATGCAAAAATATAATGAAAAATGATTTAATTTCGTGAAACAAGATTAATGGTTACGACTATGAATCTATTTCATTACATTAAGAATGAATTCATTTTATAATGCATGGTCCAATTAGTTTTAAAAATAGTTTTCAAGTTTGAACCTGTTGGCTAAATATGCAAGCATTTAAATCAGCATATCACAAAACAATAAAAACGCGGTACAAATTCGTAAGTAGCTTAAAAACTATGACTAGGCTGTATGGATCAATTTCCTTTGCCTTTCCTTCTGGTATAAAAGACATATTTTTTTTATTGTAAGTAGCTTTCTTATAATTAAGCTTTCTTATTGTAAGCATTAAATTTAATTGACGTCTCTGAGTGCGGCAGTATGTTGTAATTTTGTATAGAAGGTCGTCAGTGCCGTATTGAGCAAGCTCGGGGTCCGTAGCAAACCCTATAAACTAAATCTTCCGGGCGGGCGGGCTCTTTTCCGAAACTGGGCGACTTAGATAGACTATTTTGCGTGGGGGTTTGTTTTAGGTAATTATGCTGAAGAATATCGACTGGATTATTCATTCTATCGTCAACCCTGATGGATATGATACCATACTGATGTAAGTACCAAAACAGGAGAATGTCTATCAGACTAGCATTTTAGAGGTTAGACGTGGGTGTGCGGGGCCACCGAACGCGCGGGGCCTTTAGCATTTGCTACTCTTGCTACGTGGCTAATCCGGCACTGGAAGTAGTTTTTCTTTACTCGCATTCAATGTAAAAAGTAGAGTGTTTAACGCGAGACTAAATAACCAATATGACACTAGAACTATGGCCACCCGCGCTTCACTAGTTCTGATAGTTTTTACAAGTTTTTAATTAACTTGCAATGTATGTATTTACGGGTCAAATCTTGCAAGTTAAATTGGACCCACTTTCCGGATTTCGATGAAGCTGAAAATTTGCATACACCTTTAGTTCTGATGACAATACAGTATAGCACCATTGAGGTGGTCTGATGATGGAGACTTAGGGTAGGCCATAGGAACTCCTTAATTACACATGATAAACCCGTCGTGTTAGGGTAAGAGTCGTATTTACGAATAGATGAATACTATGCAAAAGAAATACAGTCGGCG
The DNA here is from genome assembly GCA_927399475.2 of Acleris emargana. Classification (NCBI taxonomy): domain Eukaryota; kingdom Metazoa; phylum Arthropoda; class Insecta; order Lepidoptera; family Tortricidae; genus Acleris; species Acleris emargana. The sequence goes on from OV656862.1 coordinate 3,899,400, forward strand.
ACAAAAGCTCGTCGCAAAAATTAAATTTATTTGAATCATCGATTTTGTGCAATGTCTGAGTTATTTTATTATTAAGCTCTTTCGTGACATTATTTTCATATATATCATGTCATGTGCGAGCGCAAAATATTAGACGTCCACATATTTTCAGACAAATGGGATTTCAAAAATTCGAAACATAAAACTACTATTTTTTGTCATGCTTCAGGGGCTACTTTGTATTATAATGTAAACATAAGGATCATCATGATCAGAGTCCCTATCCCATTTTAAGAATCGAGATTTTAAGCTATTACGCCTCTATACTCAAACTGATTAGGTACTTAAATAAATGTAAACAAAAAAAACACGTGACACGTTGGTCGGCCAATAGGAGCCGAGCAAAACCAATGTCAAAAATGAATGGATTATAAAACACAAATAATAATAAAACTAGTCACAAAGTTAAATATATAAATGGTAGTACTATAAACAATGTCAAAATTATATATTAGGTATTATAAAGTCAAAATTCAGTGTCAATAAATTCACTTACAGAGTAAAATGCATTATCTAACAATAGTATTTTTCGTAATCGTGTTATAATAGAGAGCTTTTTAGTCGAGTACCGTGTTTAGGCCACGAAGCTTGCTGAGTGGCCTAAGTAAGGTACGAGATTAAAAAGCTTAATTATGACACTATTGTGAACAATACTTTTTGTACGAGTTCATTAAAATTAATAATGTAAGTCATTAATACGAGTATATAAGAAAACTAAAAGTAGATTTTTGACAGATGATGCGACGCTGCTACGTTCCGAAACGCCACAGATTAGCAATTTTGTATCGGATCGAGGCTCCTTAAACAAGGACACATATGGAAATCCGAAGATCTATTTTCAAAATTTTTTCGGTTGTCTAGAGCGTATCGAAATAGTTATTTCGGTTGTTTCTGAAGTAACAACGATGAAAAGAGTGACGTTGCAGTATTCTCTATGAAATCTTTATGAATGATGATTTTTATTTCCACAGAGAAAACGTAAACTTCTTGGCTTTTAAAAGAAAAGTTATCACACCACCGGTTTTTTTTAATGTCCTGGATACAGCAGCATGTTTAAGTAGATTTTTGACAGATGACGCGATGCTGCTACGTTCCAAAACGCCATACAATATTGGCAAATTTTGTACCGCATCGAGTCTCCTTAAACAAGGGCACATATTATTTAAATACGAAGTTCTTTTTTCAATTTTTTTTCGGTTGTCTAGAGCGTATCGAAATAGTTATTTCGGTTGTTTCGGAAGTAACATAGACTATTCAACGATGAAAAGAGTGACGTTACAGTATTCTCTATGAAATCGTAATACAAACATTTTAATCGACGAGTACAAAAAAGGTTTTTCAATCGACGCTTGAATGTTTCGTCACTGGACTCATTTTTTAAGGAAGCGGGTAGGTGCTCGTACAATTTAGGGCCGATAATTCGCGGGTTCTTCCTGGCTAGCGCCGCGCGGCTCGGAGCCGGCCGCAGGCGGCCCATGCTGCGAGTGACCTTGCCCTCAACTCCCATTCGCGTAAAGGTATGGAGGTTTAAACGCGTATAAACAATAATTTGGTACAAGTACACGGAATATAGCGTATAGCTGCTTTAATGTTACTCCAAAGAGTAGTCGGCAATCCTTTTTTTTTAATAATATTTTTTTACTAATAAAAAACAGCCTATTTGTGCAAATTGTGGTTACTGCATTATCAACAACTTTTTAAAGTTGTAATTCTGTAGCTCTGCCTAGCCCACTCTGGGATTACAGGCGTGAAGGTATGTACGTATGTATGTTTTTTACTAATATATGCGGGAGTTCCAGTAGATTTATTTTTAAAATTAATCAAACTAAACTAACCCCATTTTACTTGGACTTAGTTCCCCGTCTCGTCTGTCTGTATGTATTTTAGCGATGATCTAAAAAACGACTGAAATGATTTTCACGCAGCTTTCACTATCGGTCAGATAATGTTTGACGACGCGCTGGCCTAGTTGGTAGTGACCCTGCCTACGAGGCTAGCGGTCCTGGGTTCAAATCCCGGTAAGGACCGGATTTGAATCGGATTTGAATGTATTAAAGTATTTATCACTACATAGTATAAAACAAAGTCGCTTGCGCTGTCTGTCCCTATGTATGCTTAAATCTTTAAAACTACGCAACGGATTTTGATGCGGTTATTTTTAATAGATAGAGTGATTCTTAAGGAAGGTTTATATGTATAATACATTCCACGCGGGCGAAGCCGCGGGCGGGTCGCTAGTTTCTCTATATAAGTATTTATATCGTTGTCTAGTACCCATAGTACAGCCTAGAGTTTAGTTTGGGACTAGGTCAAATGGTGTGACATTGTCCCGGGTTTAAAAAAAAATCAATTCATCAATTTTTAAGTGTTTTTATGTATACTAAATTCTGATTTACATAACTCACGTAAAACGAAGCGAAGTGAGGGCGGATTAGGATAGATTTGAAAAAAGCTTCCTTTTTTTAATGGTGTTTTGCTGTTGGTGCTATGCATCGTTACAGCTTCACAGGGCGGTGGGGTATCGGTAATGAACGTAGTAACACGATAATAAAAAAAAGATAAAAAAAGGTAAAAGATGTTTATTCAGTAAGTAGGCCGCACGGGCACTTTTACACGTCAAAAATCTACCAGCGCTTCGCAAGAGACCACTGCTGAGAAGAAACGCCGCAAGAAACTCAACAGTAAGTCGTTTTTTATATATTGCTAATGATATTATACAATAATAAACTTAACCTAATAATAATAATGAATGAAGGCTTGTAGTAGATATATAATTAGGCGATGGGCTTGCAACCTGTCACTAACACGCTGGTAAACATTTTAGCCTTATTGTGCAAAATTTGGTCACAGTATTTATCAACATTTTTTTTTTTTGTTGGTAAATCTGTAGCTCTGCCTACCCCTCTCTGGGAATGAAGGCGTGAAGCTATATATATGTATGTGTATTATTTAAATTAGAATGTCAAGTGTTCACAAAACGCCATTATAGAACTGTTATTACCATGACAACGCTCATTATAGAATCGTTTTCACGCTACGGTTACGCTATAGGTGGTATTCACCATTAACGATTTCAATATTTTTTTCAAATTCAAAAGCTTTATCTTGTCTGGGGGACACCGTTGATGTAGGAAAACATATCAATCTTATGTGGTCATCTTGCACCGCCTTATATACACATAAGTAGGAGTTCTTTTTTCCTTTTCTCTGTTTCTGTCTTAAGATTTTGGTGTGTTTTCCTGCGAAAACTACGCAGGATATTTGAAATATTTTTTAATTTGCATTTTATAGATTTATATAATGCTAGACTAAGTAGTACCATTGTAATATTAAATATATTTAAAAAAATTACTGACTGCTGAGTTTCTTGCGGCGTTTCTTCTCAGCAGTGGTCTCCTCTTGTGAAGCGCTGGTAGATTCTTGACATGTAAGTGCCCGTGCGGCCTACTTACTGAATAAATGTCTTTATCTTTATCTTATCTTTAATATTAGCTGTTTATAGTACGCGAGTAGAAAATCACACTTTTAAAACTTACGACTTCCCTGTTTGATTCTGGGGATAAAATTAACACTTTTTAACATACCGTTACTACGTTAGAAAAAAATCATATTTGATATTTCTAAATGCATGAGTTTGAACCTTATTCCTTTCACGTTTGAGTTTAAAATCGTACGTCACGAAATATGAGATACGAGTTTTTTTCAAAGTAATGACGATATTTAACTCACACGTGCACTGGCGGGAGGCCAAAGGATGACGTAGTAACTACGAATTAAGTAAACGATGCTGAAAGCCTATAAAGAACGGACATTGAGCCGAGATAAAAAAATTAAAAATACTGACCGTTATTGAGTTAAGTATAATGCGAATGCGAGAGATTATTATATTTACTTGTGGGAGGACCTTGTGCAGGGTCCGTCCGGGTTGGTACCACCTTATCCATTAACCTACCGCCAAGCAGCAGTGTTTGCATCGTTGTGTTCCGGTTTGGGGATAAGACAGCCGGTGAAATGACTAGCATAGAGGCATTCCATCTTAGTCCTCAGGGTTGGCAGTGCATTTGCTGTCTTGTGAATGCGAATGTCTATGGGTCACAGTTTCCACTTACCATCAGGTGGCCTGTGTGCTCGTTTGCCTTCCTATGCCATAAAAAAACTATCCTTATTTCTCGTACGGAATTATATCTTCAGTTGGTCGATAATAGGGTTGCCATCCGGATTTCCCTGGATTTGCCTTTGTTTAGAGGGCATCCGGGGAGCGTCCGGGCGGGGTTTCATTTGTAGTCTCAGTTAAAAAAAATATATAGTCTTGGGCCCGTTGACATGTCCGGGTTCTGGGTTCCAAAATACGAAGTTGTCACCTGCTTTTAGAGATAGCAACCCTGGTCGATGACGGCTGTCGTTGCGAGATTCGTGGTACAGGAAAGCTGTCAGTACAGAAGTTGTCAACAT